>CM066032.1:904886722-906086722 GCA_033557465.1 Ichthyophis bannanicus | reverse complement strand
CTCTTCTGCTCCTCCAGGAAGAGAATGCAGAACCTTAGATGCCTTTGGCAGGAGAATTTTCCAGGCCAATATGCTTGTTGCCAGAATCAACTCCTATAGTCTCTATATGGGGATGTTTCTAAAAGAAGTTACAGATCATCTGCAAACTTTATCTCCTTTAATTTCAGAAGATAAAAGGGAAGAGTTTCTCACCTGGCTTAAACATGCCCAGGATGTTTCCAAATTTTCCAACCATGCAGCCTTTGACTCTTTTGAGTGTGCCAGCAGAGCCTCGGCTATTGCTATAGGTGCATGCAGAGTTGCTTGGTTACAAGCTTCTGATTTGGAACCCTGGGTTCAGGATGGACTAGGAAACCTTCCTTGTACAGGTGAAAACCTTTTTGGCAAAGATTGGCAAGCAAAGGCCACCCAAATGGATGCTGAAAATTCTGCTTTGGATAGACTCTCAAAGTCTACCTCTGCTCCTTTTAAGAAAAGGTTGTTCAAAAAGGGGTTTTTTTCCCCAAAAAAGGGAGATATTATTCTGCCTATGGTCAGCAGGCATCTTCTGCAGGTCGTTTTGCTACAAAGAGACAGCAACAACCAAAACAGGCCAAGCCTAAGGCTGCTAGGACTGCTACGGCCCAACAGCCTCAGCCTCCTCAGGGCCTTTGACTTTCAACTAGAGAACTTAGCCTTTCTGGCTCTAAAAGAACCAGAGCCTCTCACCATTCCAGGAAGGTTAGCTCACTTTGCTCCCAGGTGGGAACAAATCACCGCAGAGCAATGGACCCTCTCCATCATAAGGCAGGGGTACAAGCTTCATTTCTTAAACCTTCCTCCTCACACCATGGTGAGACAGTTCAATTCTCCAACATCTTGCCTCGACCTTCTGGGTCAGGAGATTACTACCCTTCTTGCCCAAGGGGCAATAGAAGAAGTACCCCTTCTTCAGTAGGGCTCAGGGTTCTACTCCCCCTACTTTCTTATCCCAAAGAAAACAGGAGGCCACAGACCCATACTAGATCTCAGAGAATTGAACAAATTTCTATACAAGGAGAAGTTCAAGATGATTTCTCTCAGTGCTCTCCTTCCATACCTTCAGAGTCAGGATTGGCTTTGTTCTCTAGACCTCAAGGATGCGTACACCCATGTCTTCATCGATCCAACACACAGAAGGTTCCTTCGGTTCTCCAGGACCAAGCAGGAAGTCAGTCCTCACTTATGGGTGTCATCGACACCGATGAAGCCGCAGCGGAGCATTTCCCCAGCTTTCCATGAAAGCCTTTGGGAATGCTGGCACGCATGCGCGGTTCCCTTCCCGCCTAAAGGTGCCATCTTACCTCAGTCTCTTTTTTTCCGTGAAGCCCATCGGACGTGTGTCCTTTTTTTCCCAGAAAAGAGAAGTTTTTTCTTGGCGTTATTTCGCTTTTTTCCTCGGATTCGACGTCGCCTCCCGCCGGGTTTGGTACACCGGTATCGAATCCCTTTTTTCCTTTTTCGTTTTTTGCCCTTAGTGGCTAGGCGCTCGCGCCAAATCTTTTTCTTTCTCCCTGGAAGGCCGGTCCTTTGACCTCGTGGGGAACCTTTTCTCCCCGATGGCTTCCAGCGGTTTCAAAAAGTGTGATCGGTGTAAAAAGATAATGTCTCTCACCGACACACACGACTGCTGCCTTCGGTGCCTTGGCCCGGACCACGATTCTAAAACGTGTGGGCCATGTGGAAAAATGTCTTCCAAGGCCCTCCGAAGTCGTCAGCAACAAAGTGAAAGGCTTTTCTCGGACTCGGCCTCTGCCCGGGCCCGGACCTCGTCTGAGGCCTCGACATCTCGGGATTCTGATCCCGAGAGGCGTCGGAGCTCCACGGACAGGGGGTCCCCCGACCGGGAACGTAAGAGGAAGAAGCATCTCGTGAGGGCGGCGTCGGTCCCTGAGCCCTCGAGGGCCAGGTCTCAGACCCCCGACCGTCGTCCCGGGCCCGTGGACCAGGAGAAGCCAACTAAAATTCCTCGCATGGAGCCGGAGTCTGCTGGACACGAAAGTCCTGTTGTCCTCGTGGACTCGCCTCCCCGAGAACTGACGTTGGGCCCGCGCCGCCGGGGCTCGAGTTGGGGGCTGCTGCGTCACCCGAGCTGAGTCTCAGGTTGACAGCCTTGGAGAGCAGTATGTCTGCCTTCATGGTTCAGCAGCGGGCGCTGATGGCCAGCCTGTCTGGCGCATCTGCCCCGACCACCGGGACATCGACTTCGAAGTCGACCCCGGAGACCGAGCCGATACTCAAGTCCCTTGCGGCTCGAAGTCGTCCTCGGTCGAGGTCTCCCTCGACCTCCCGTTCGGGACCGAGGGTCTTGACGCCGGTGCCTAGAGGCCCCGTGGGGTCGGACCTCGACTCGACATCGGACGAGTCTGCTTGGGAGACCGAAGACAAGGAGTCTCCTGACACCTTCAAGACTCGGTGTGTCCCTTCGGACTCACCAGAGTCTGAGCCCCGGAGTAGATCCCCTCCGGAGGATACTAGGTTCTCGGAGTTTATCCGGGATATGGCCGCTGCCCTGGCTATCCCAGCTGACCCCGAGGAAGAGCCTCGAGCCGAGGAGCTCGATGCTCTGCAGTATGACTCTCCTCCGAAGGAGGCCTTTACTGTCCCGGTTCCTCCGATGCTGGAACGGCTCCTCCGATGCTGGAACGGCTCCTCCGATGCTGGAACGGCTCCTCTTCCGGATGTGGGAGGCACCGGCCTCAGCGCCGGTTTTGAGCAAGCGAGTCGATTCCATCTATCGGCTCCGGAAGAGTCCTGGCTTCCAGAAAGCACAGCTACCTCACCATTCCATGGTTGTGGAATCGGCCATGCATCGTCTGAAGAGTCAGAAGATGCACTCCGCGGTGCCTCCTGGTAGGGAAGCCCGAAGCCTTGATGGCGTTGGTAGAAAGTGCTTTCAGGGCTCTATGCTTGCTTGCCGTGTCCAGACTTACCAGCTGTACATGGGCATGTATTTGCGAGACCTGGCCAAGGAATTGGCCGGTTTCTCTGCTGGTCTCTCTGGGGAGCCCTTGCAGAGTTTTAAGTCCTTGTCTTCAAGGATCCGGGAATGCTCTAAGTTCATGTCCCGCGCCGCCTACGATGGCTTCGAGGCTTCGGCCCGAGTAGTGGCAGCTGGCATCGCGGCTCGACGCCAGGCATGGCTGCAGTCATCGGACCTCGAGCCATGGGTTCAGGACAAGTTGGTCGATGTCCCTTGCCGAGGTGAAAACCTTTTTGGCAAGCCTGTGGCCGAGAAGGCCGCTCAGCTCGAGACAGAGCACCTCACGAGGACTAGGCTGTCGAGGAAGACCTCTGCCCCTTCTCATAAGAAGAAGGGCTCGGGTAAAAAGTCCTTTTACCCGAGGAAGGGCACTGCCTACAAACAGTACCCACAATATCCGGCTGCCCAACCTGCCCCCCAGGGTCAGCAAGCCAAGGGCCAGGGTAATGGGCCCCATAGGCAGAGGACCCCCAAGCCTACAGCCCCTGCTTCCACTCAGCAGGGTGGGGTTTTTTGACTCCTTGAGTATAGCCATAGCTCCCTTGCAGACCCAGCCTTGCACAGGAGGCCGCCTAGCCTTGTTCGCCCACCAGTGGCCCTTGATAACCCAGGACAGTTGGGTGCTGGACATAGTCCATCCAGGCTATGCCCTGCATTTTCACCAACTACCTCCGCCACACTTCCCAGGGGAACCTTTCCGGCCTCCCCTGCATACAGCCCTTCTCCTCCAGGAGCTAAAAGGTCTGTTGCTGGACAAGACGGTGGAGCCTGTGCCTCCCCACTTCCAAGGTCACGGATTTTACTCCAGGTATTTCCTGGTGCCAAAAAGAACCGGTGGTCTTCGACCCATTTTGGATCTCAGAAACCTAAACAAGTTTCTAGTGAAAGAAAAGTTCAAGATGCTTACTCTTGGAACACTTCTGCCCTACCTCCAGCAGGGAGATTGGCTATGCTCTTTAGATCTAAAGGATGCTTACACTCACATCCTTATTCATCCAGACCACAGAAAGTACCTCAGGTTCATTGTGGGAGGAAACCATTACACAGGTACATTACCAAAAAACTGCCTCCAGTTTTGCAACTGATTCCTATAGATTTTGGGGTGCTGAATCCAGGAAAAATAGCCAAAATGTTCCATCACGTCACGTTTTCTTGCAAAATTAGATTTCTTACCCATATAAGGAATGTTCACATAATTTCTTTTTAGCCGACTGCAGTTTATTTTCTTGGCCCAAAATAGAGGTTGTAATGGTTAACTAACTAGAAACACTCCCTCATGATATTTTAGAGTGTTTTGTATTCATTTTATACATTAACAGGACAATTGGGAGGCGGGGGGCTAAATCCAGTACTCGCGCTGGCGCATGTTCTTTCCTGTTCGCCTCGCCTCGTTCGCTCGCTCAAACACGGTGGTTGCGACATGAACGTTCCTGTCAAATTTCAGTTTCTTGTAAGTTCATTATTACCTTTTGTTTGCTCAGTCGTAATCCAGCTTTATTCCGAAGTGGTTCACTACAGTTGTAGTTTGCCGTGCTGTGTATTTGTGATGGCTCACAGAGCCAGAGGTTGCGTCAACTCTCCGGACAGTTTTTGTTTTATTTGTGGGGAATATACCGTGAAAAAGCGGCAGAGGAACATTTCTGCATTTATTAAAAAAGTATATTTCGCCTATTTCGGTTTGAAGTTAGGCGATCAAGACAAACCGTGGGCTCCTCACAAAGTGTGCAAGACATGTGAGGAAGATCTACGCTTATGGATGAAAGGTAAAAAACAAGCATTTCGTTTCGGAATACCTATGATGTGGTGTGAACAAAGAGACCACAGCAGTGACTGCTATTTTTGCTCTTGCATTGTGAAGGGATACAACTTAAAAAATAAGAACGTAATAAGTTACCCCAACCTTCCCGCAGCAATTAGGCCTATGCCTCATAGCAACGAAGTACCTGTGCCTGAACCACCAAAATCTTTGGATCATATTTGTGTGGACGGTTCTGATCATGATGAGACTCATCAGATGGCTTTTCCCGATGAGTCCAGTACTTCCGAGTTTGAAACTGAACCAGATCCGAAACCTGAACTTTTCTCTCAAGCTGAATTGAATGATTTAGTCCGGGATTTAGGACTCCCAAAAGATGCTGCCCAACTGCTAGGTTCTCGGCTTAAACAGAAAAATCTATTGTCACCAGGAACAACTTTTTATTGGTACCGCAACCGCGAGACACAATTTTTGAAGTATTTCAGCAAAGAGGAAGATTTGGTATTTTGCAACGATATATACGGAGTGATGGAAAAGTTTAAACTCAAGTATGATCCTGCTGAATGGCGGCTGTTCATTGATTCGTCAAAAGACAGCATAAAAGGTGTTCTTCTTCATAATGGCAACACATTCGCTTCAGTTCCTATTGCTCACTCTGTTATTCTCCAAGAAAAATACGAGAATTTGGCCCTGATTCTTCAGAAGATTCGTTATGATGAGCATAAGTGGATGATTTGTGGAGACTTTAAAATTCTATCCATGCTATTAGGGCAGCAATCCGGTTTCACCAAATATCCCTGCTTCCTTTGCTTGTGGGATAGCCGGGCCCGCGACCTACACTGGGGGAAAAAAGACTGGCCAATTCGGGAGTATTTGAGACCCGGTGAGAAAAATGTTCTTCATGAGAGCTTGGTACCTCGTGATAAAATTCTATTACCACCTCTCCACATTAAGTTGGGTCTCATTAAGCAATTCATCAAGTCCCTTCCAAAAGATGGTGAGTGCTTTCGGTACCTTTGCTCAAAGTTCCCCCGACTTTCTGAAGCAAAGCTAAAGGAAGGAGTGTTTGTTGGCCCTGATATAAGGAAACTCATTTCAGATGGAGCATTCGCTGAAACGATGTCTGAGAAGGAAAAAGAAGCCTGGGATTCCTTCAAGGATGTTGTTCTCAAATTCTTGGGGAACAGGCGGGAGGAGAACTATAAGGATATTGTTGCCAGGATGCTCAATGCCTTCAAAGAACAAGGCTGTAACATGAGCCTGAAAGTCCATTTCTTGCACTCCCATGTGAACTACTTTCCCGAAAACTTGGGGGCGTACAGTGAAGAACAAGGTGAAAGGTTTCACCAGGACATCAAGGACGCAGAGAGAAGGTACCAAGGAAGATGGAACACCACTATGATGGCTGATTTCTGCTGGTTGCTGCTGCGGGAAACCCCAGATGAAAAATACGCCAAGCAGCGCACCAAGAGAAGCATTCGGGGAAGAAGAAACGGGCCCACCAGGAGATTGATTGACCCAAGAATGACTTTAAAATCTAAACTGTGTTGACAAATATCGTGTTTTTACTAAACTTTGAAATAAAAATTTGCTAGTTATTACCACAGTGTCGGATCTCATTTATTAGAATTTTATTTTCACACCATCTGGTGTTTGTCTTCATGTATTGCAATGGTGCGGTTTGCGTTTTCTATTCTTACATACATACCTGTACAACATTTTTTGCACATTTCTTTGCTTTGCTTTGTGTCTAACCTCGCTCTTATATGCTCAATGTTTGTGCACATGTATGTGGCTGTTTTAAGTGCAGACAATTTTGCTACCATCACAGTGTGTTTTGTTGACATTACTCTATTCTTATGTGCTGCCTTGTTACAATTTTCTTTATTCTTATTTGAATAACTACTAAACAATTAGTATAAAGAATTCATCCAAGAAACTTTTATCTCGATCGCACTCAATCTGAAACGTTCACCTCAAACTGCTAACCCAATGTAGCAAAAAATCTGTACGTGATGGAGCAAATTGGTTACCAGATTTGGATTCAGCGCACCAAAAAACGTAAAAATCAATCGAAACATTAGAGGCAGTTTAAAAAAAAATGTTTTTAGTGTACCTGTGTTATCAGTACAGAGTACTGCCTTTTGGACTGACCTCCGCTCCCAGGGTGTTTACCAAGTGCCTGGCAGTGGTGGCAGCCTACCTGAGAAATCAGGGCATCTTTGTGTTTCCTTACCTAGACGACTGGCTCATCCGAGGCCGGACTTCCCTAGAAGTTCAGCAGGCCACCAACAGGACCATAGAACTGCTCCAGAAGGTGGGCTTTGTCATCAACTTCGCAAAGTCCACTTTGCTCCCTTCCCAGAACTTGGAGTTCATAGGAGCAAGGTTGGATTCTCAGCTGGCAAGAGCATTCTTACCAGTGGACCGAGCACAAAGGCTCATGGACCTCGCCAGCAAGTTTCTGCACAGGTCCCTGGTCCTCGCCAGACTCTGTCTCAGGCTTCTGGGCCACATGGCGTCGACAGTACAGGTGACCCCCAATGCCAGGCTCAATATGAGACCTGCCCAGTGGTGCCTTCGGACTCCGTGGTCACAAGCCTCAGGCAGTCTCGGAGACAGGATCAGAGTGTCCCACCGTTTCCTGGCCTCCCTCAACTGGTGGTTACACCCCCCCAATCTGCTGGTGGGGGTGCCCTTTCAGATCCCACCTCATACAGTGGTACTGACCACCGATGTGTCTCTGCAGGGTTGGGGAGCACACTGCCTAGACAAGTGCACCCAGGGCCTGTGGTCTCATTGGGAGGCGTCCCAGCAGATCAATCTACTGGAACTCAGAGCTATCCACTTGGCCCTGAAGGCCTTTACTGCTTCCCTGGCACAACAGTCTGTCTTGATCCAGACAGACAACCAGGTAGCCATGTTCTATGTAAACAAACAGGGCGGAACTGGTTCCAGCCCCTTTGCCAGGAGGCCCAGGACCTCTGTTCCTTTGCCCTGAAGCACAACATGCTCCTCAAAGCAGTCTATCTTCCAGGCCAGGAGAATTCCCTGGCCGACAGATTGAGCAGGATTCTGCAACCACACGAGTGGCAGCTACATCCTTTAGTGGTTCAAAAGATTTTCTTGAGATGGGGGCTTCCCTCCATAGACCTGTTTGCCAGTCCACTGAACAACCAGCTGCCAAGGTTCTGCTCCAGGCAACCGCATCCTCTGAGAGTAGCAGCAGATGCTTTTCTGATTCCCTGGACTCAGGGCCTACTCAATGCATTTCCTCCCACCCCTCTGGTGGCCCGAACACTGTTCAAGATTCTCCGAGACAGGGCCTCTGTCCTCCTGGTTGCTCCCAGGTGGCCAAGGCAGCCTTGGTTCCCCCTCCTGCATCAACTGGCAGTGGATCTGCCTCTGCCTCTGGGATTGCAACCCGACCTTTTCTCTCGGGATCAGGGCTCCTTGCTGCATCTCAATCTCAAAGCTCTCAATCTGATGGCATGGAGGCTGCAAGGGTAGTGTTGGCTCCCTGGGGCCTGCCTCCCGAGGTTGAGGAAGTTGTCCTAGCCTCCAGAAAACAATCCACTAGGAAGACCTATGCTCTCAAGTGGAAAAGGTTCTCTGTGTGGTGTCAGTTACGTGCTGAGGATCCTTTCTCCTGTACTGTGTCAGTAGTGCTTCAGTACCTGCTGCACTTGTCCAATCAGGGTCTCAAGTCTAACTCTGTTCGGGTCCACCTCTCTGCTTTGGCAGCTCACCACTCCCTAGTTGAGGGCCATTCCTTGTCTGTGCACCCTTTGGTGTCTAGGTTTCTCAGAGGCTTGCTCCTACTCAAACCTCCCATACGTCCTCCTGCTCCTGAGTGGGAGCTGAATGTGGTCTTGCAGCAGCTGACTCGCCCACCTTTTGAGCCTATGGCTACTTGCCCTCTACGCTTCCTTTCCTGGAAGACTCTCTTTCTGATAGCCCTTACTTCGGCTAGGAGAGTGAGTGAGCTTCAGGCCTTGGTCTGTGATAGACCTTACACCAGGTTCTATAAAAACAGGGTGGTCCTCAGGACTCACCCTAAGTTCCTTCCTAAGGTTGTCTCCTCTTTCCACCTCAACCAGGAGGTGGTTCTTCCTACTTTCTTCCCTAGGCCTCATGCAAGTCAGGCTGAAACAGTTCTCCATACCTTGGACTGTAGGAGGGCCTTATCCTTCTATCTTGAACGTACGCAAGGTCACAGGAAGGCTTCTCAGCTCTTCCTTTCTTTTGACCCCAATAACTTGGGGAGGACTGTGTCCAAGCGTACCTTGTCTATCTGGGTGGCTGACTGTATCACCTGGGCTTACAAGGCGGCTGACCTTCCTTTGCAGGGTATGGTCACGGCCCACCGTTTGAGGGCAATGGCTGCATCAGTGGCTCACCTCCGCTCTGTCCCATTGCAAGACATCTGCAGGGCTGCTACTTGGTCTTCAAGCCAGACATTTGCAGCCCACTACTGTCTGGAGAGGGAGTCCCGTAGGGACAGTGCTTTTGGCCAAGCAGTACTCCGGAATCTCTTTGAGGTCTAGGCAACTCCTGCCCTCTGATTGGGCTACCTGTGGAGGGTGTGTCCTTGCAAAGCCTTTACTGTGTTGCTGAGACTAGAGGGAGTTCTCTTGTTCAGCCTGGGTTCCTGGTAGCCCAGAGCTGGGGAGTCACCCATAAGTGAGGACTGACCTCCTGCTTGGTCCTGGAGAAAGAGTAGTTACTCACCTGTAACAGGTGTTCTTCAGGAGCAGCAGGAATCAGTCCTCACTACCCTCCCTCCTCCCCTTGGAGTTGCAGTTGTACATAGTTTAATTTTTACATTTTTGTGTGCTGTTCTTAGCTATGTCATTTGACTGAGGTAAGATGGCACCTTTAGGTGGGAAGGGAACCGCGCATGCGTGCCAGCATTCCCAAAGGCTTTCATGGAAAGCTGGGGAAATGCTCCGCTGGGGCTTCATCGGCGTCGATGACACCAATAAGTGAGGACTGATTCCTGCTGCTCCTGGAGAACACCTGTTACAGGTGAATAACTACTCTTTCCTTTACCGAGGAAAGCACTACCAATACAAGGTGCTTCCTTTCGGTCTGGCCTCTGCACCAAGAGTGTTCACAAAATGCATGGCAGTAGTAGCTGCATTTCTACGCACTCTGGGGATATTCGTATTCCCATATCTGGACGACTGGCTCATCCGAGCCCCATCCCAGTCAGAGGCCCAGACTTCCCTAGCCCTGCACAAGGCGTGTTCTTCAGTATCTCGGACTTGTAATAAACATTCCAAAATCCCATCTCACCCCTACTCAATCTCTAGAGTTCATAGGGGCCTTGCTGGATACCACAACTGCAAGGGCCTGTCTTCCCCAGGCCCGTTGCCTACGCTTGGTGCAGTTAGCCTCACAGATTCAGTTAAAATCCCATTTAACTGCTCGAGAGATGTTACAACTGTTAGGCCACATGGCATCCACTGTGCATGTGGTTCCTTATGCTCGCCTTCACATGAGAGCAGCTCAATGGACTCTGTCCACCCAATGGACCCAGGCATCAGGGTGCCTTTCAGACAAAATAGCAACCTCCAGTCGCCTCTTTTGCTCTCTCCAGTGGTGGAAGTCCACTCAAAATCTGTTGCTGGGGTCCCCCTTTCAACAGGTGTTACCCCAAGCAACCCTTACAACAGATGCCTCTCCAAAGGGTTGGGGAGCTCATCTACAAGATCTCTCCACCCAAGTAATCTGGTCTCCACAGGAGACATCTCTACATATCAACCTCTTAGAGCTCAGAGCAATCTTTCTGGCTCTCAGAGTTATACTTAACAAAAGTGTTAGGTGTTCCTGCTGAATCTTGTCCACCTCTGGTAAAGGTATACTATCTGCCTACTGGCTGAAAGGCTACAGCAGGAGTTGAGATTCCTGGGCCTCAAGATGCGGAAGTGTTAAATGTTACTGCTTTTTTAGAATTCTCTGAATCTGAGGAGATTATTTCTTCTACTTGTATTTTAACTCTAACTTTAATATCTGATAAAGAGTAGCTCCTTTAAACAATTTTTTAGGAAGCAAAATATGCATTTTAAAAGTTGTCTAGTTTGGATATTTCCTGACTTGGCAAAGGATACCCAGCGCCGAAGGAGAGAATTCTTGCTCGGGTGGAGTTGCTGCTTATAGTGGGGTATCAGTGGGTTCATATTTCTCATCTGCACAAGGCTGTTTCTGGGGCACTTCTGGTGGAGGCTGAAGAAGGACTGGCAATGACCTGGGAGAAGGATTTGGGGATTTCAGTTGATGGAGGGGCTTTTCTGTCCACTATTCCGACACTGTCATCTTAGGTGGATCTTAGGATATGTAGTTCAAACTGCTGTGTTGCTTCTATATTTCACCATTCGGAAGGCGTGGCAGGCTGGGGTGGCGCTCACTGATATGGATCCTCACTATGGAGCTGTCGTGGCGACTCTGGGCCATATGTTTTAGCATTGATCAGTAGTGAAACATTATTGGACCCGAGTGCTGAATTATCTGGATGCATTCATTTGAAGGGTGGTAGGACTGTCCCCAGTGGTGATCCTTCTTGACATGTGGTCTGTGTCACCCTCACGGTGGCCAGCCCAACGCCTAGGGCGCTGAGACTTGGTCTGCCTGTGGTGTTCCTGCCTCAGAGAGCGTGGGCTTGCTTTAACTCTGCAAGGCCTTCTGGGAATGTAAGTCCCTTTACCCTTTGAGCACAGATGAGTTGCAGTCGAGTGGTTTCAGGCAATGACAAGAATTTATTTTCCCCTTCCCAGCGGAT
Source organism: Ichthyophis bannanicus (assembly GCA_033557465.1). Lineage (NCBI taxonomy): Eukaryota > Metazoa > Chordata > Amphibia > Gymnophiona > Ichthyophiidae > Ichthyophis > Ichthyophis bannanicus. The sequence goes on along the minus strand of CM066032.1, from coordinate 906,075,184 downwards.
TAAATGCAAGTGAATAACTCAGGACAAAACATGCCATACAATTGGCTTGAGGAAATTATACATGAATTCAGGTAAGTTAGCCTTGTCAGCTTCAGGCTTTAAACATGCAGTGCTTGATACAAAACAAATCACAACAGCTTCAGTTAGCAAAGAAAATGTTCCCTTTTCTTCTGCTGCTTTTACCGTCTCTCACAGACACTATTCAGCATAGGGAATTCACATGGTCAGCCAAAGATAATGTACAGTCCATCTGATCTTCCACTATTTCATTATGGTCAGAGTCTATCTGCATTTCCTCAGCATCAGGAATAGCAGGGCGTGTCAATAAGCTGCTATCCTGCTCTTTGAAAGAAACGGTTTCTCTGACCTCACGTGGCTTCTCTCTGTAACACTCTCCTGAGCAGGGTTGTAAACTACCATATATGCTGTAGTTTTTGTCCAGGGAGTTTGCTACTTTCTGGTAACTATAGGGAACTGCTTTATAGCTAGGTTCAAACTTGTATGAATTATTAAGCCTACCTTTTGGCTTTGAAAGGGAAGGAACTCTCCACTCTGCAGGGTTAGACTGGTTCTCAAACACAGCTGGTGTTTGCTTGCCTCTCAGCCTATTAACTTTCCCCTCAGACGTACCAGTATTCTCCAACCAGCCTGTCTCCCTCTTAGGAGCGTGTGAGCTTTGCCAAGCCTGCCTCTCAGGAAGATTCTTCTCTCTCCTGCCTTTGCCAGACAACCCCTGTCCTGGGTTGCTTCCTTCTGACCTCAGGAATATGGCTCCCTTGGTTCTCACTCCTCCTTGACTCCTTCTAGTCATCGTGCTCCTTTGCTGGCTTCCTTTCTGGCTCTGACTCCAGTTCCTCCTCTGGCTCTGCATCTGCTTCTGCACCTCATTCTCATTCTGCTTGGTCCAAGCTAATGACCAGTTTTTATCATTGTAACTCTCAGGGCTTAGCTGTGCCCTGCCCTGAAACAGGTGAACCTCATTACCTCCTGAGCTAGGGAATACATCACTGCAGGGGCGTGTCTTTCTAGCTCGTGACTCTCTTTGTTTACTTCTTCTTTGCAAACACTGAGCCATGTGCTCAGACTGCCTGTCAGTTTCTGAAAGCAAATCCTCATCTTGCCCTACCTCCATAGGCTCAGAAGGGACTTCTTCATGACATCTGGAACAGATTTGCCCAAAGGAGTGAGCCGGGCCTGGCTGCGATTGGCTCTTTTGTTCCCCCGTAAGTCTGTCCTGCAGGCTTGGTTGGCTCCTGAAGGCCCGTCTTATTGACATTGGTGCAATATTCTGCATGGCCTCTTGTTGGAGAGGGAGCAGGCATGAGGGCACACTTCACAATGGGCCTCCTTCCTGGAGATTATGGGGTCCTTATCTGCAATCCCTGTCACCATGAGCTAGGAGTTGTGTGATCAACCACTGTAGTTAATTGCAGGGCGATGTGATTGAGTATGAGCGTGTTGGTTCTGCACATCTGTGTGTGTTGGTTGAGGGGGTTGGGGAGGGGGATAGGTTGAAGGCAAGAGGTGGTTTTCCATGCTGCCTTCTAGTTGACTGTGGATGGTGCGAAGAATCCACGCACACTGGAGCTTGTGGTTCCACCTAGCTTATGGTGGGGGGGGGGGGGGTTAGGGATGGGGTGGGAAGATGTCCAATTTTTGGACATGACCTCTCATGGCTCTTATTTTCTTTCAGGGCTTGAGGGCCGTCTCCCTATGGGGCATCGCTGTCCCTCGTTTTGTTTTTGTCTCTTTGTTAGATTTCCCTGGCTATGATCTGAAGGTTGTGTCCTGCTGTTGGAATCTGGGGAAGGGGGAAGATAAAGATACGTAAAAGAATTACGTTTGGAACTTCTCAACTTTGTTATGCACTGATTCCGCCACTGTTTTGTGTTCGAGTTCGCAATTCAAGAAAAATGTTTTCTCCGAAAATTTTAGTTGAAGAATGTGGATAAGGCTGTCCTTGCCTGCCAAGGGGGGTACAGTGATATGAGTCACTGATGAACTGTTTTCTGATTGTGCAGCAGTAGTACTCTGCTTTGGACAGAAGTGTAATGCATTATAAATTGCACATAATGGGTGCCATTTTTCCTGAGTTGCAGTATTGCTCAGTTTAGAGAAATGTTTGTTTAATTTTTTTTCTCTCAGAAATATGCGTATATGTGTACTTTATGGATTTCTATCTACTACTACTACTACTACTACTACTACTGATCACTTGTATAGCGCTACAAGGCATACGCAGCGCTGTACAGAGACGTGTAAGAGATGGTCCCTGCTCTTCAGAGCTTACAGTCTGGTCAAGACAGACAACCAAACAGCTGAGGATAAGGATATGTCTAGGGGAATGGTAGGGAAACACATCTATATGTAAATAAATAAAATTTACACACACACACAGAGGTACGTGGGTCATTTCGGCTATTTCTAAGTGCAGCTGGGTATCACATTTCCACTTAAGTTCACAATATGCTACAGTATCCTAAAATAATGTGCTTTTCTTCCTAAAAGTTTAAAAGCTGAAGAGCCAAGCATTCACTAATGGAGTTCTGCCTGTCTGTGCTGGTGAAAATGGGAAAGCAATATATATATATATTAATATTTAAAAATACAGATAACATATTATTAAAATTTTTAAATAACTGTACTAGGAAGAAAATAACCACAGCTAGTGGCTATCCATAACGGAAAGAAAAAAAGCTTGATGGGTTTTGCAATACACATGAAAGGCTACTTTTATTTTCTTGAAAATCTTATCTTAAAAAGTTTGTGACTTACAACTTCGAGAGCTCCTTGATATATACTCTGTGTGTGTGTGTGTGTGTACATTATATATATATATATATATATATATATATATATACCCCAGCCATTGAAAAAATAAGTGCAAAAATAGAAATGGTACAGTAGGTTTTTCGTTTTAATGTGTATTAAAGCTGTATATTTTCCTAGGTGCCAAAGGTACTAGGTATAGATCTCTTTTGCCTCCATTGTGATATTTCATTTGCCTCTGATCTAAACAGATGTGAAATTCATGGTGTCAGGATTCTGTTTTTTGCCATTTCCTCCAATGGAGTTTGTTTAGGTTTTCATAAAGATTTTTATGAAGCTACATTTTAAACGGTCACAGGTGAAAGGAGAAAGAAAGGGCAGGAGTGGCATTCGCCCAATTGTGGGGGTCAAAAAACACCTGTAATTCTTTTTCTGGTAAAGATGTAATGCTGTACCTAGTGTTCATATCTGGACATCCCTTGTTAAAAAGAAATTTATTTCAATAGCTGCATAAATGCTAATTTTTAAAAAATAATGATGTTGGGAAAAAGGCCACACTAAAACTAGATCCTAGCTTTCTGTATGTTTGGCTTCGACGCTCACTGAGGACCCTTTTGAAAACACAGTATTTATTTGAAATTGATCTGGAGACCAGCAGGCACAACAGCACATCAGCCCCAGCCAAAAAGAAGCTAATGGCAAAATTTTATTCAAGGGGAAGATCTTGTGCTGGAATTTCAAGTGGATCAAATTGTCCTAGGAAATCTTTCAGGAATTGGTGCATAGAGTCACAGAAGAGCTCTCCAGCACTGGAGTTGCTTGGTTCAGTGTTGACCATGATGTCAGTCGATAATTCTAAAGTATACAGACAGGATGAGGTAGTCTGATCCTGTAGTATGTGTCATGCTTTTTACATACTGTTCCAAACATGGCTTATCTGGGGCTTCAAATCAATGGCACGGGAGCCATTGGTTCTTTGGTGACTGATGCCTTACAGATCTGTCATTAATAAGCAGACGATGAGGCCTCAAAAGGTTAAAAGGAGATGTTGTAATAGTGAAGTTTGTGAATGATATGGGATATTACAGTTATCTCCAGGAACAAGCAGGAATGTAGTCTTCACATATGGGTATCGTCGGTACCGACAGAGCCTGCGCGGTAACGCTCCCCAGCGTCCAATAGAAAGCTTTTGGGAGCATCCCACAGCGCCTGCGTGCTGCCTTCCCACCTTTCCCAACTGTCCCTCTCCAGTTCTTCGTTTTCCGCGGAGCCGACAGGTCGCAAATCCTGTCACCGCAGAAAAAATTCCCGTCTATTCTTTTTTTGTGGTTGCGTCTACCTTCCTTCGACGCTACACCAGTACCACCGGTTCTTCTTTCTTTTTTTCAAACCCCCCCCCCCTTTCTTTCTGGAGTCTTTTCCAGTTATTTTCTCCTAAGGTGCCACGCGCCATTTTGGGCAGTAGGCCAAACTTTTTCCTTAAAATGGAAAAACCCGCCTCGGGTTTTAAAAAGTGTTCCAAGTGTGGCGATACCATCTCCGTCACTGACACCCATGAGTGGTGCCTCAAATGTTTAGGTCCTGACCACTCTATTTCGGAGTGTGTTGCCTGTGGGATGATGTCGAAGAGGGGCCGGAGAACCGAGCTGCTAAACTTAGCACCCTTTTTCCCTCGGATGCAGCCTCTGTGGCATCGACGTCTTTCAGGGCTTCATCTTCCTCCCATGGATCTCAGGTAACTAAACATAAATCTGGCCGGTCCTCAAAGGGTTGATCTCCCACTAAGTATCGAGATGCTTCTGGCATTGCCCTTGAGGGACTTTCACCGGCAAAATTGCCCCGGCGGGAGGCTTCGGCTTCCAAAGCACTAACGGGGCTCCAGGATGTTCTCGAGGCCTCAACCTCGGCAGAACTACTGGTGCCATGCTCTGGGGTACTGGCTGCTTCATCCAGTACCAATACCCAAGCATCTGCAGCGTCGATAGACCAGAGATTCTTGGCTATTGAATGCAGTCTGGCGGCTCTTCTCACGGCCTCGATGCCCCTGAAACTGCTTCAGACAATTCAACCCGTACCGGCTACATTGACTTCGGCAGGTCTTCTACCGGGACCGAGTCATGCTTAACCATCTGGTATCGACAAGTCAGTACCGGACCCCTCCGATGCTGACTTCGATCGGTACCGGTACCGTGCCTTGCATGATCACCTGGATCGGAGATACTTTGAATCCTCAGAGGAGTCTGAAGACTCTGAAAGCTCTGCCGATACCAGAGTACTTCTTCCTGAGGATTCTTCTTCTCCTCAGCATAGGATGTCTCCACCAGAGGATATGTCCTTTCAGGATTTTATCCTAGATGTGACTCGAGGTCTTTCCATCACAGTGGCTCCTGAAAAAGAGCCTAGGGCAAAGGAATTAGAAATCCTACAATACCCTAAAGCTCCCAAGGAGGCAGCTACCTTACCTATTCATGAGATCTTGCATGATCTCATGTTAAGGATGTGGGAAGCACCTCTAACCACATCTCTTCACTCTCGAAGACTCAACACCATGTATGGAGTTCCTCCTTGTCCTGGGGTTCAGAAGACTCGGCTACTACACCATTCCATGGTGGTGGAATCAGCTATGAGAAGGATCAAGAGTGTAAAAAGGCATGCATCTAATCCTCCAGGACGTGAGTGTAGGACTCTTGACACCTTTGGACGTTGAACCTTCCAGGCTTCCATGCTTTCTGCTAGGATCAGTTCCTATATATTATATATGGGAATGTTCCTTAAGGAAGTCACAGGAGATTTAGAGCTTATGAGCCCTCTCCTTCCTGATGGTAAGAGGCAGGATTTCCTTGCCCTTGTCAAACATGCTCAGGATGTTTCCAAGTTTGTGAATTGTGCAGCCTTTGACTGTTTTGAGTGCATAAGCAGAACCTTTCCATACCCCCCGCCATACCCCTCGCTCTTTCCACCTCAACCGCCTAGTACTACCATCCCCCTCAAGTGCCCATTTACAGTCCACACGATCCTCAGCTTTCTTCTTTATCGGCCCTGCTCTATGGAACTCCCTTCCCCCTCCTCTCCGTCTCGACCCTCACTACCCCTCCTTCAAGCGTTCCCTTAAAACTCATTTTTTTCCCTTGCCTTTGACCTTCCCCCCCTTCCCAATCCCTGATCCTCTCTCCTTCTCCCCTACTCTTCTGTTACTCCTCCCGCTCTTCTTTCCTATTTAATATGTAACTTCCTTTCTAACTCCTGGCCTTGTGCCTTTCATTTATAATTTTATTGTACACCGCTTTGCCTACTAATGAAGGGCGGTATATCAAATAAATGAATATGAATATGAACCTCTGCAATTGCCATAGGTGCACGTAGGATTGCCTGGCTCCAGGCATCTGACTTGGAACTTTGGGTACAGGATAAACTAGGGAATATTCCTTGCACAGGAGAGAATCTCTTTGGCAAGAATTGGCAGGAAAAAGCTAATGAGATAGATGCTGACAATATCACTTTGGATAGATTGTCTAAATCTGCAGCTGATCCTGCAAGGAATAAATCCTACAAGAAACCATTCTTCAGTAAGAAGAAGATATTTTATCCATCCTATACCCAGCAGGGGCATCGTTTAGGTCAGTCTGCCCAAAAGGGACAGCAGCAACAACCTAGGCAAAAGAAAACAAAAGCTGCTAAGCCTCAACCTGCTCAGCAGACTCAGCCTCCACAGGGGCTTTGACTCCTATCTAGAGAACTTTGCCTTCCTGGCCCTGAACGGCCCAGAGCCTTCCACCATTCCAGGAAGGTTATGTCATTTTGCCCCCAGATGGGGGCAGATAACAGCAGAAAATTGGACCCTGTCTATTGTAAGAGAGGGTTACAAGCTTCATTTCCTCAGCATGCCCCCTCCTACAATGGTAAGACAGTTCAATTCTCAGACCTCTCTCAATGACCAGTTAGGTCAAGAGGTCACTATGCTTCTTGCCCAAGGGGCAATAGAAGAGGTACCCATTCCCCAACAGGGTACAGGTTTCTACTCCCCCTATTTCCTTATTCCAAAGAAAACAGGAGGACACAGACCCATTTTAGACCTCAGAGAATTGAACAAGTTCCTGTTCAAAGAGAAGTTCAAAATGATTTCTCTAGGAACTCTGCTGCCATACCTTCAGAGTCAGGATTGGCTTTGTTCTCTAGATCTCAAGGATGCGTACACTCATGTTCTCATCCATCCAACTCATCGAAAGTTCCTTCGCTTTCTTTTTCTTGAGAAGCACTACCAATACAGGGTTCTTCCTTTTGGCCTGGCCTCGGCACCAAGGGTGTTCACAAAATGCATGGCTGTGGTGGCAGCATTTCTTCACACCCTAGGAATATTCGTCTTCCCTTACTTAGACGACTGGCTCATTTGAGCCCCTTCAGAACCAGAGGCCAGGGTTACTCTCTCTCGCACAATGCGCATCCTTCAGTATTTGGGACTTGTCATAAACTTCCCAAAATCCATCCTTGCTCCCACTCAGTCCCTGGAGTTTATAGGAGCTCTGCTGGATACCAGACAGACAAGGGCCTAACTTCCACAGGCCCGCTGCCTTCGCATTGTGCAATTAGCCTCCCAAGCAGTGTTAAAACCTCACCTCACTGCTCGGGAAATGTTACAGTTGCTAGGCCACATGGCATCCACCGTGCATGTGGTTCCTTATGCTCGCCTCCATATGAGGGCAGCCCAGTGGACTTTATCCACTCAGTAGACTCAGGCGTCAGGTTGCCTGTCAGACAAAATAGCAAACTCAGATCGCCTTATTTTGTCCCTCCAATGTTGGCAATCACCCCAAAACCTTTTGGTGGGGTCCCCTTTTCAGCAACCCCCACCCCAAGCCACTCTAACAACAGATGCCTCACAGGTGAGTTGGGGAGCCCACCTGCAAGGTTTTTCTACCCAGGGTACCTGGACTCCACAGTATCAATCTCCTGGAACTCAGAGCAATTTTCCTTGCCCTTCAAGTATTCCACACCCAGTTCAGCTACAAGACAGTCCTAGTTCAAACGGACAATCAAGTAGCCATGTTCTATGTGAACAAGCAGGGCGGAACAGGCTCTCTGTCGCTATGCAATGAAGCTTTGCGACTATGGGCCCTCGCCAGAGAGCATCAGATTCAATTCCTTGCGGTGTATCTTCCAGGTATTCAAAACTCTTGGGCAGACAGACTCAGTCGAGTTCTGCTTCCACACGAATGCTCTCTCCATGCAGACCAGGTGGCCAAAATTTTCCAAAATTGGGGAACCCCGGACATAGACCTCTTTGCAAGTCCGCTGAATGCCAGACTTCCCCGGTTCTATTCCAGAATTCCGGCTCAGGGTTCTCAGGCCAGGGATGCTTTCCTCCTCCATTGGGGCCAGGACTTCCTGTATGCCTTTCCACCCATTCCCCTAATTCCCAAAACCCTGTTCAAGCTGCAGAGAGACAGAGGTCATATGATTCTCATAGCTCCACATTGGCCACGGCAAATGTGGTACCCTCTGCTCCTGCAACTCTCTCAAGCTCCACCTCTGGAGTTAGGATCTGCTCCAAATCTCTTTTCTCAGGAGGACGGGATGCTGTGGCATCCCAATCCAGTCTCTGCATCTCAGGGCCTGGTTGCTGAAAGCCTAGAACTTCACGGTCTTAATCTTTCTCAGCAAGTAAAGGATATCCTTTATGCTTCCAGGAAGCCTTCCACATGACGCTGTTATGCTTTCAAGTGGAAAAGGTTTACCATATGGTGTTCGCAGAAGGGTCTTGACCCTCTTGCGATACCTCTGGAATCATTACTGGAGTATCTCCTTCATTTGTCTAATGCAGGGCTTAAGACCAATTCAGTGAGAGTTCTTTTGAGTGCTATTGCAGCTTCTTTCAAGCCTCTAAATGGACAACCTATTTCCTCTCATAGCGAGATTTATGATAGGCCTTCTTTTAAACCTTCCATTAAGCCACCACCGGTAGCATGGGACTTAAATCTGGTTCTTGGGCAGCTCATGAAGCCACCTTTTGAACCATTAGCTACTACCTCTTTGAAATTCCTTTCCTGGAAGGTCATTTTTCTTATTGCAATCACATCAGCACGTCACATCAGTGAATTGCAAGCGTTGTTGGCTGATCCTCCTTATACAAGGTTCCATCATGATAAGGTAGTCCTTAGGACGCATCCACACTTTATGCCAAAGGTGGTGTCACCTTTTTATTTAATAACATTAAATAGAAGACTTCACAAACTCTAAACATATTGCAACATTTTAAACATAGCTAACGAGTGAGAGCCTCAGAATCAACTCACTGATAAAACCAAATCAGGAGTAAGAATTATATCAACGGTTCTCACTCGCTACACACCCACCATCCAAATTCACGATAATACAAACTTAAATAATTTTCAATTAGCATGATCACATCTCCAAATATTTGAAATATCACCAATATCACCACAATCCAAAATCGTGAGTCAAGATGGAATTGAGTGTCCCCGACGCTTTTTCAAGATATCCTATATGAGCGTTTCGCTACAGCTGTGTCAAGGGGATCCAACTCTAAAAAAACAAATTAAAAAATAGCTTAAAATAATGCCGCAATCCACAAAACACTCCTTATACTCATTATACCAAGCTATTAAACACTTACCAAAAATCATTTCACGAACCAGCCAAACATTTCAAAGCGGTTCATCGTCGCTCTTCAGAGCTGAACTCCACGACCGCCATTCAACTCCATACAACAACGCTGGTGTTGGAACTACTTACACTTCCGGACACATGATATATACCCGGAACTCTCCCGCGGCTGTCACTATCAGCTGAAATATTCTCCAATCAAACAAACCTACTAATATCTCTCGTCAACCTAACAAAAAGAAAAATGAAAAACCTAAATACTCAATTTGAAAGAAATTAATCAAAAGCAGCTTCCCCATTCAATACAAGAATTTAAACCATTAGGAAAAACTGTTTTTAAATGAAAAATCCACCATTGTTTCCTATATAAAAGAAACTGATCACGTGACATACCCTTCGAACCCTGCCGGATATGCTGAATCCTTATAGTAGGCAAATCCAACTGATTCTACATAAATATAGGCCTGTTTTGGGTATAGTTCCAGGGTTAGAATCTAAACATTTGCGTTGTGTATGGCAACGCAATTCAAATCTAAAAGATATTTTGAGTCCTTCTTCTTTGAGGCTGCTGCCTGGTACGCTTCCTGTAATTCATGGACATCGTAAATGTGGTGAATGTTCCTGTTGTGAAGTGATGTGGGAAACTGATAGGTTTGAGTACAATGGTCAGTTAGTTCATCTGAGGGATAATACTTCGTGTCAATCAGATTTTGTGATTTATGGAATTTTTTGCCCGTGCAGACTTCTATATATTGGTAAGACAATTCGGTGTTTTCGTATTCGGGTGCTTGAACATAAGAGTAAGCTTCATTGTCAACATAAGGAAGCACCAATGGTAGAACACAGTTTAACTTTTCAGCATAAATTCAGTGATTTTCAGTGCTTTGTGATTCAGCATATCCGGCAGGGTTTGAAGGGTATGTCACGTGATCAGTTTCTTTTATATAGGGAACAATGGTGGATTTTTCATTTAAAAACAGTTTTTCCTAATGGTTTAAATTCTTGTATTGAATGGGGAAGCTGCTTTTGATTAATTTCTTTCAAATTGAGTATTTAGGTTTTTCATTTTTCTTTTTGTTAGGTTGACGAGAGATATTAGTAGGTTTGTTTGATTGGAGAATATTTCAGCTGATAGTGACAGCCGCGGGAGAGTTCCGGGTATATATCATGTGTCCGGAAGTGTAAGTAGTTCCAACACCAGCGTTGTTGTATGGAGTTGAATGGCGGTCGTGGAGTTCAGCTCTGAGGAGCGACGATGAACCGCTTTGAAATGTTTGGCTGGTTCGTGAAATGATTTTTGGTAAGTGTTTAATATCTTGGTATAATGAGTATAAGGAGTGTTTTGTGGATTGCGGCATTATTTTAAGCTATTTTTTAATTTGTTTTTTAGAGTTGGATCCCCTTGACACAGCTGTAGCGAAACGCTCATATAGGATATCTTGAAAAAGCGTCGGGGACAATCAATTCCATCTTGACTCACGATTTTGGATTGTGGTGATATTTCAAATATTTGGAGATGTGATCATGCTAATTGAAAATTATTTAAGTTTGTATTATCGTGAATTTGGATGGTGGGTGTGTAGCGAGTGAGAACCGTTGATATAATTCTTACTCCTGATTTGGTTTTATCAGTGAGTTGATTCTGAGGCTCTCACTCGTTAGCTATGTTTAAAATGTTGCAATATGTTTAGAGTTTGTGAAGTCTTCTATTTAATGTTATGAGGTATCATTTGTAGGCTTCGATAAAGGCTTTATTGTTTTACCTTTTTATTTAAACCAAGCGGTTTACCTTCCTGTATTTTTCCCAAGGCCTCATGCCTCACATGCAGAAAGGAATCTTCATACTTTGGATTGTAAAAGGGCTCTGGCTTTTTACTTGCAAAGGACACAGCAACATGGAAAGTCCTCCCAACTTTTTGTTGCTTTTGATCCTAGTCATTTGGGACTTCCAGTCTCCAAAAGAACCCTGTCCAACTGGATTGCACAGTGTATATCTTTTGCCTATGAGAGTAAAAACCTTCTGGAAGGCCATGTCACAGCTCACAATGTGAGAGCCATGGCAGCCTCTATGGCTCATCTTCATTCTGTATCTATTGACGACATCTGCCGAGCAGCTACTTGGGCTTTGGTTCATACCTTCACAGCCCATTACTGCTTAGACAAGGACTCCCACCGGGATGCCTTGTTTGGTCAGGCTGTTCAACACCAATTCCATACTTAATCAACTCCTACCCACCCTTCCTGGTAGGATGCCAGAGATCATTGGGGGAAGTGGGAGCCCTTTCACAAGGGCACACAACTTCTGGGGTCTCTCCCTGGCATCTGCAGCTAGGGAGTCGCCATATGTGAAGACTACATTACTGCTTGTTCCTGGAGATAGCATAGTTACTCACCTGTAACGGGTGATCTCTGGGAACAGCAGGAATTTAGTCTTCACAACCCACTCACCTCCCCTAGGAGTTGTATCTCTCTATCTCTCTCTTTCTCTCTCTCTTTTGTCTCAGCTTTAAACTCAACTGGAGAGGGACAGTTGGAAAAGGCGAGAAGGCAGCACGCAGGCGCTGTGGGATGCTCCCAAAAGCTTCCTATTGGACGCTGGGGAGCGTTCCCGCGCAGGCTCCGTCGGTACCGACGATACCCATATGTGAAGACTAAATTCCTGCTGTTCCCAGAGATCACCTGTTACCGGTGAGTAACTATGCTTTCTCTGCATGGAATGGTTGTAAATATTTATGAATCTTCCTTGGGGGTTTAAAGGGACAGAAAAGGCAGAAGGAGCCTAAGAAGCCTACTGGACGCTGGGGCAGGTGGGAAGGGTTCAAGGGATAACATCCAGGAGGAAGGTGTAGAGAAAAGAGAGAGGCTGGGGTATAACTCCAGGCTCTATGCAAATAGAGGTATTTGGCAGCAAGTCATTGAACAGTGAGGTAGGAGAAAAGAAGAGGTAGCTTACGCAGCAGGGCCATTTATCAGGAGGACAGCTACCCCATCCAGGTGGTGGGCATTAAGGGGTACTGGCCAAGGTCAGGTATCAGAAAAAGGGGAACTGGGAGGGGTTGGTCTACATAAGAACCAGTACAAGGTATAGATAATGTGTTTATATAAGAAAAGGAATGCTGGAGATTGAAACTGAAAGTTCTCGGGAACAAGCAGGCAGTACTCACATATGGGTGATGGCACCGACAGAGCCCACGTGGAAGCATATCCTCAGCTTTCAAAGAAAGCCTTTGGGAGATGCACCACACATGTGTAGTCCCCTTCCTGCCCAAGGGTGCCATCTTGCCTCAGTCTCCTTTTTTCCACTGAGCCCACCAAACGTCTGTCCTGTTTCCCCAAAAAAGTGTCTTCATCTTAAAATTATTGCTTTCCAGTAAGCATACTAATTCCTCTCCCTGCCCCAGACCAGCTTGCCTTGGGTTTGTTTTTCTTGTTTTGTCTATTTTTTCTCTAGGTGTCCCTCGACCGGCACTTCATGTCCTTTATGGCCAGTAGGCTTTCGACCCTCATCCAGGTCCAGGGACTCGTATTTCCCATGGCTTCCAGTGGCTTCAAAAAATGTGACTGGTGCAGTAAGATGATATTCCTCACCGACCCACATGACTGCTGCCTCCGTTGCCTCAGGCCGGACCATGACAACTCAGGCTGCAACCTTTGCACATCCATCTCCGCAAAGGCCATCAAGAGCTGTCAGTTGAAGCAGGAGAAGTTGTTCCATAGATCTCACCCTGTGCTGGAGCCCCCGGCGACACCATGCTTCAGGGCCCCCTCTGGTACCTTGGTACCCTGCGATGCCCAGGCTGCCTCGGAGTCCCACAGTTGTGGTTTCTCTGAGAGGAAATCTCTGGAGGTGGAATGCAAGAAGAGCTCGAAAACCTCAAAAGCCGCCTCGGAGGATAAGTCTGGGAAAGTGTAAATCCCACACAAGGCTCTGCAGTCCCTGGTATGAGTTCGAGGGGTCAGAGCGGGAGTGACCTTACAAGCTGCCCCGGAAAGAGTTGTCAGCATCTGGCGACTGGCCTCGGACTTCCCCTTGACAGAGCTGACACCCGGCCTGAAGTCATTGCTGCCCAGATTGAAGACTGCAGAGCCATCTGGCATGGAGACCAGAATGGCGGCCTGGCACAGCAGCAGGTGTTGATGTCCGGTTCCTTTTATCTTTATCTTTATCTTTATTTGCGGATTTAATATACCGCTCTTTACCGGTGGCATCAGAGCGGTGTACAATAGTAGATAAAATACCCGCTGCGGAAGCAGAAACAGGAAAGGAACGCCATTATATGAAGAACAGGACAGAAAGGGAAAAGCAAAAGGCCGTAAATAGTGCATCCGCCCTGACCGGACCCTCAATCTTGAGGACTTCTCCAGTCATCAAGCCAATCTTCTAGAGCCACCCACCTCGAGAGACCCATCTGCTTCGTACGAGATCCCAGTCCCATTCCTCAGGACACAAGTCCTCTCTGCACATGGCTTGGACCACAGGCCCCCTGGGGGTGGCGGACCTTCGAGCTTTGTCTGACTGGGAGACTGAGGATGAGGAGTCCCTGGATACCTGCTGACACCGAGATATGCCCTTGGATCCATCTCTACTGGTGCCCCGGTGCTGTTCCCCGCCCAAGGACATTGCTCTCCTCGACTTTGTGTGGGACATTGTGAGGGCATTTGCATTTGAGACCAAAGCAGAGGGGGGACTCCCACACGGAGGAATGTATCCTCCAATATGAGGCCCCCCTGAAAGAGTGCCTGTCCCTCCGATCTTTGAGCACCTCCTTCTTCGTATATGGAAAACACCAGTGTTGGTGTCCATTGTAAGTAGACGGCTTGACTCCATGTACCGAATCTGCAGAAGCCCTGGGTTCCAAAAAACCCAGCTCCCTCATGATTCTATGGTCGTCAAGTCGGCCATGCGGCGACTCAAGAGCCAAAGGACTCATTCTTCGGTGCCCCCGGGTAGGGAGGCCCAGACCTTGGATGCCCTCGGCCAAAAGTGCTATCAGGGTTTGATACTGGTTTGCCAAATCCAGTCCTACCAGTTGTACATCGGCATGTACCTAAAGGAACTGGTGAGGGAGTTCGTCGGTTTCTCTGCAGGCCTCGACGGGGTACCTCTTCAGTGGTTCAAGTCACTGGCCTCTGCAGTCAAGAAGTTCTCAAAGTTCCTGTCTTTTTTTTTTTTATAAAGTGTTTATTGAAAATCCAATCATGGTACATTAGCCAAGATAAATCATGGTACCAAAAAGCAAAATATACTACAAAGCAACTAACTGCTCCTAAAGGCAACATAGTCTACGCTCATTATTGCTTCATATGAAATACACTCTAAACAGGTTACTAAGCTAGACCCCCGGTAAAGAAGCCCACTGTGATACATCCAATACAGAGGTCCATATTACACTACTTCCTTATATTTTTGTATACCCAATACTTCCCCGACCGCAGCCCCCCTCCTCCTTCCCCTTGCCCCCCCACCCTCCCTCCCTATCCTTCCTCCCTAGCCCACCCAAATCCCCGATCCCCATACTACCCCCTTCCCATCCTCCTCCACCCTCCCCATACCCAGCACTCCCGCACCCCCAGCCCCCACCCCGCCCTATTACCCCTCCCCCCTCCACTCCCTTCTACCCCAAAGTATCCTTCCGCAAATAGGCCAGCACCTTTCCCCATTGCTGTTCGAATCTATCCACTTTCTGCCGTCGCACAGCAGTCAATTTTTCCATTAGGCACACCATTATTTGCCGCTTCCCTTGCTCGGGCCCCCCTTCATTTCACCACCCCATTAGAAACCCACCGGAGTCTAGCACCACCTCCCTCAAAGTTCCTGTCTTGAGCAGCATACGATGCCTTCAAATCTTCAGCCAGAGTATCCGCCGCAGGCATCGGGACCCGATACCAGGCATGGTCGCAGTTGTCTGACCTCAAGTAATGGGTCCAGGACAAACTCATCGATAACCCTTGCACTGGAGAGATACTCTTTGGGAAACCCATGTCAGACAAGGCTGCTGAGATAGAGAATGAGCTCCTGACCAGAACCAGACTCGCGAAGACTACCTCAGTGCACCCTCGTAAGAAGGCCCTGGGGAAGAAACCTTTCTTCCTGAGAAAGAAAGGAGTATTTGGCAATGCCCCACAGTACCAAGCCTCTCTGCCCTTCAGCAAGGGCAACAGTCCAAGGGGCAAGGATACGGCCCCTGCAAGCCCAAGACCCCTGAGACCTAGACACCAACCCCGGTCCAGCCTGGAGGAAGCTTTTGACTCCTGGGATAGGGCCTTCTCTTCTCCAGGAGGCCCTCAACAGCCCACAGGGGCGCGTCTGGCCCTGTTTGCCCACAGGTGGTTCTCCATCACCACCAACTCCTGAGTGCTGCAAGTAATCAAGAAGGGATACCTCCTCCACCTGCAACAGACGCAACCCCTGTTCTTCCCTGGAGAACTTGTAAGGCCTATCCTTCACCAAACTCTGCTCCTCACCGAGCTCGCTGGCCTCCTCACAGACAAGACAGTGGAGCCAGTGTCCAACATCTCTGGGGGAAAAAGCTTCTACTTCAGATATTTCCTTATCCCCAAGTGGACGGGGGGCCTCAGGCCTATCCTGGACCTATGCGACTTGAACAGATTCATGATCAGGGAGAAGTTCAAGATGCTCTCCCTTGGAACACTGATGCCTTACCTCCAGCAGGGAGACCGGCTATGCTCCTTAGACCTGAAGGATGCTTATACACACTTCCTGATCCATTCCACCCACTGATGATACCTCAGGTTTGTGATAGGAGGAGGTCACTACCAATACACAGGGTGCTATAGTTCGGGCTGGCATCATCGCCAAGGGTCTTCACCAAGTGCCTAGTGGTGGTCGCAGCCCACCTTCCTCTCCAAGGGGCCTTCGTCTTTCCCTACTTGGATGACTGGCTTATAAAGGGAGTCACAGCTGCAGAGGTGCACCATGTCACCGAGCGCACTATCCACATCCTGCAGTATCTGGGGTTCATTATCACCTTCTCCAAGTCCCATCTCTCTCTGGCACAGTGTCTGGAGTTCATAGGGGCTCAGCTGGACACCCTCTAGGCCAAGACCTTCCTCCCTCTGGAGAGGATAGAGCACCTCAGGGCGCTAGCCGCAGAAGTGCAACACTGCCGGTCAATGCCTGCTCGCCTTCTCCTCCGCCTGCTGGGCCACATGACCTCCACAGTCCACGTGACCCCATACACCTGCCTGCATATGAGGGCGGCTCAGTGGTGCCTCCACTTCCAGTGGACCCAAACCACAGGCAGACTTTGGTACATGGTAAATGGAACCCGCCAAAGGAATAATTTTAAGACGAAAAGATACTTTTTTGGGGGAAAGGGACAGATGTTCGGTGGGCTCCATGGAAAAAAGGAGACTGAGGCAAGATGATTCCTCCAGGCTGTGAGGCGAGGACTCTCGATGCCTTTGGTCGTTGATGTTTTCAGGCCTCTATGCTGTCGGCCAGAATAAGTTCTTACATACTCTACATAGGTACATTTCTTTGAGAGGTTACTAAAGATTTGGAACTCATGGCCCCTCTTCTCCCCGATGACAAGAGGGATGATTTCCTTGCTCTAGTTAAGCATGCCCAAAATGTTTCTAAGTTCATGAACAGGGCAACCTTTAATTGTTTCAAATGCATTAGCAGAACCTCTGCTATTTCCATCGGTGCACGTCGGATTCCTTGGCTATAAGCATCCGATTTAGAGCAGTGGGTGCAAGGTAAGCTGGGGAATATTCCTTGCACAGGAGAAAACCTTTTTGGCAAGGACTGGCAGGATAAAGCTGCTCAGCTTGAGTCCGAGAACACTACCTTAAATAGATTATCCAGGGACCACTGCCATCCCAGCTAAGAAAAAGACAGTTAAGAAACCCTTTTTTCAACAAGAAAAAGAAATTATCTCCAGGAACAAGCAGGAATGTAGTCCTCAAATAGTATCGTCGGTACCGACGAAGCCTGCGCCGCACCGCTCCCCAGCGTCCAATAGGAACGCTTTTGGGAGCATCCCTCAGCACATGAGCGCTGCCTTCCCGCCTTTCCAACTGTCCCTCTTCAGTTCTTCATTTTCCGCGGAGCCGACAGGTCACATACTCTGTCACCGCAGAAAATTTCTTTTTAAACTTGTTTCCTTGTGGCCGTGCCTGCCTCCGCTCAACGCCTACCGGAACCGCCGGTTCTCTTTTCTTCTTCTTTAAAAAAACAAAAACAAAACCAAAAATACTTCTGAAGTGTTTCTCTTCAGAAACTTTTTCTTTTTGGTATTAGGCACCATTTTGGGCATTAGGCCCCATTTTCCTGAAAAATGGAAAAAACAGCTAGTGATTTTAAAAAATGTACCAAGTGTGGCGGTACCATTTCCGTCACCGACACCCATGACTGGTGTCTCAAATGTTTAGGCCCTGACCATTCTCCATCGGAGTGTTCCTCTTGTATGGGGATGACTAAAAGAGGAAGACAGAACCGGGCTGCAAAGCTCGGTACCCTCTTTTCTTCAGATGCGATGTCCATTGCATCGACGTCTTTCAGAGCCTCGTCTTCCTCCCATGGATCTCAGGTAACTAAACATAAGAGCCGGTCCTCAAAGGGTAGATCCCCTTCGAAGCATCGAGAAGCCATTGGCATTGCCCTTGAGGAAACTATACCGGCAAAACAGCCCGGGGGGAGGCTTCAGCCTCCAAAGCACTAACGGGGCTCCAGGATGTTCTCGAGGCCTCGACCTCAGCAGAACTACTGGTGCCATGCTCAGGGGTTCCGGCCGCTTCTACCGGTACCGACACCCAGGCATTGGCAGCATCGATAGACCAGAGATTCCTTGCTATTGAACGCAGTTTTGCAGCTCTCCTTACAGCTGCGGTACCGTTGACACCGGTACCGACACTGATACCGATACTGGTGCCGGTACCGACACTGATACCGATACTGGTGCCGGTACCAGCACCAATACCGATACCGGTACCAGCACTGACGGTACCGGCTCCGGTGGGAATTTTGCCCTTGCTGACTTTTTCGGGCATCGACAGATCGGTACCGGACCAACTCGGTGCCGACTTTGATCGATACCGATACCGTGCTTTGCATGAATATCGGGATCAGAGATGCTTCGAATCTTCCGATTCCGATGACTCGGATAACTCGGTTGGTACCAGAGTACTTCTTCCAGAAGACTTCTCTTTCTCCTCAACGCAGAATGTCTCCTCCGGAGGGCATGTCTTTTCAGGATTTTATTCGTGATGTGGCCCGAGGCCTATCAATCACGGTAGCTCCTGAAAATGAACCTAGAGCAAAGGAATTGGAAATACTCCAATACCCTAAGGCTCCCAAAGAGGCAGCTACCCTGCCCATTCATGAAATTCTTCATGATTTGTTGCTCAGGATGTGGGAAACACCTCTGACCACATCTCCTCATTCTAGGAGACTCGATACCATGTATCGCGTTCCACCATGCCCTGGTTTTCAAAAGACTCAGCTGCCACACCATTCAATGGTAGTGGAATCAGCCATGCGTAGGATGAAAAGTGCAAAAAGACATGCATCCAATCCCCCAGGTCGTGAATGCAGGACTCTTGACGCCTTTGGGCGTCGAACATTTCAGGCTTCCATGCTTTCAGCTAGGATCAGCTCATATATTTTATATATGGGAATGTTCCTCAAAGAAGTCACAGGAGACTTGTAGCTTATGAGCCCCCTTCTCCCTGATGACAAACGACAAGACTTCCTTACTCTTGTCAAGCATGCTCAAGACGTTTCCAAGTTTGTAAATCGTGCAGCCTTTGACTGCTTTGAATGCATCAGCAGAACTTCTGCTATTGCCATTGGTGCATGTCGGATTGCCTGGCTTCAGGCATCAGACTTGGAGACTTAGGTACAGGACAAATTAGGAAACATCCCTTGCACAGGAGAAAACCTCTTTGGCAAGAATTGGCAGGAAAAGGCTAATGAGATAGATACTAACAATCTCACTTTAGACAGATTGTCAAAATCTACAGCCACTCCAGCCAAAACGAAACCCTATAAAAAAACATTTTTCAGCAAAAAGAGGACGTTTTATCCATCCTATACCCAGCAAGGGCAAGCTCAGGGTCAAGTTGCCCAAAAGGGACAACAGCAACAATCCAGACAACAAAAGAAGCCAAAAGGCCCGAGAGCTCAACCAGCTTCACAGGCTCAGCCGCCTCAAGGGCTTTGACTCCTTCCTAGAGAGCTTAGCTTTCCTGCCTCTGAAGGGTCCAGAACCCCTAAACATTCCAGGCAGGTTGTGTCATTTTGTCAACAGATGGCACCAAATTACAGCAGAAAATTGGACTCTGTCCATTGTAGGGGAGGGGTACAAGCTTCATTTTCACAGCATGCCCCCTCCTACAATCGTAAGACAGTTCAATTCCCAAACCTCTCCAGACAATCTACTGGATCAAGAGGTCTCAACGCTCCTTGCTCAGGAAGCAATAGAGGAAGTGCCCATTCCCCAGCAGGGTACAGGGTTCTACTCCCCCTATTTTCTTATTCCAAAGAATACAGGAGGACACAAACCCATTCTAGACCTCAGAGAATTGAACAAATATCTGTTCCGAGAAAAGTTCAAAATGATTTCTCTGGGAACTCTTCTGCCATACCTTCAAAGTCAGGATTGGCTTTGCTCTCTATATCTAAAGAATGCATATACTCATATTCTGATCCATCCAGATCACAGGAAATCCTTATGATTCCTTTTCAAGGGAAAACACCTCCAATACAGGGTTCTTCCTTTTGGTCTGGCTTCGGCACCAAGAGTATTCACGAAATGCATGGCAGTAGTAGCTGCATTCCTGCGAACCCTAGGGATATTCGTCTTCCCTTACTTGGATGACTTGCTCATTCGAGCCCCCACGATTCCAGAAGCCAGCTATGCACTGTCTCGCACAACGCACAATGCGAATTTTCCAATACTTGGGATTGGTCATAAACTTCCCAAAATCCCAACTTGTTCCTTCTCAGACTCTGGAGTTCATAGGAGCTTGTTTAGATACCAGACAGTCAAGGGCTTTCCTCCCACAGCCCCGCTGTCTTCGCATAATGCAACTAGCTTCTCAAGCAGCGGGAAAGTCCTCCCTAACTGCTTGAGAACTGCTGCAATTACTGGGACATATGGCATCCACAGTTCATGTAGTTCCCTATGCTCGCCTCCACATGCGAGCAGCCCAGTGGACACTATCCACACAGTGGACACAGGCCACAGGACGTCTTTCGGACAAGATATCAAAGTCACAATGACTGATCTTGTCCCTACAATGGTGGCAATCACTGGAGAATCTTTTAGTAGGGTCTCCTTTCCAACAACCCCCATTCCAGGCCACCCTAACAACAGATGCATCACAGGTGGGATGGGGAGCACACCTGCACCATCTCAACAACCAGGGTACCTGGACTCCACAGGAGGCTTGTCTTCACATAAACCTCCTAGAACTCAGAGCAATCTATCTAGCTCTTCGAGTATTCCATGCCAAGTTCAGCTACAAGACAGTCCTAGTCCAAGCGGACAATCAAGTAGCCATGTTCTACGTGAACAAGCAGGGCGGAACAGGCTCTCTGTCATTATGCAACAAAGCTTTATGACTATGGGCCCTCGCCAGAGAGCATCATATTCACCTTCTTGTGGTATATCTTCCAGGCATTCAAAACCTTTGGGCAGACAAACTCAGCTGCTGCCTCACTAATGATCTCCAGGAACAAGCAGGAATGAGTCTTCACATATGGGTATCGTCGGTACCGGAGCCTGCGCGGGAACGCTCCCCAGCGTCCTGAAAGAAAGCCTTTGGGAGCATCCCACAGCGCCTGCGCGCTGCCTTCCCGTCTTTCCTAACTGCCTCTCTCCAGTTCTTCTTTTCCGCGGAGCCAGCAGGTCGTGTTTCCTGTCACCGCTGAAGAATTTCTTATTTTCTTTTATTTTTCTTTAGTCGCGTGTCTGCCTTCTCGATTCCGCACCGGTACCACCGGTTCTTTTTCTTTCTTTTAAAAAAAAAAAAAATTCTACTTTTTTCAGTGCATTTTCTTCTGGGGCCTTAGGCCTACAGAGATATTTTTCCCTCATGGAAAAACCCGCCTCCGGGTTTAAAAAATGCACAAAGTGCAGTAGCACTATTTCTGTCACCGACACCCATGACTGGTGTCTAACATGTTTAGGTCCTGACCACTCCATCGCGGATTGTGAGTCCTGTTCCATGATGTCCAAAAGAGGGTTACAGAATCGGGCAGCTAAGCTCAGTATCCTGTTTCCCTCCGATGCAGCTTCCGTGGCATCGACGTCTTCCAGGGCTGCTTCTTCATCCCATGGATCTCAGGTAACCAAACTTAAATCTGGCCGGTCCTCAAAGAGTTCATCTCCCTCTAAGTATCGAGATGCCCCCGGGCTTACTCTTGAGGATACCACACCGGCAAAATTACCCAGGCTGGAGGCTCCGGCTTCCAAAGCACTACCTATGGGGTCACAGGTTGACATCGATGGCTCGGCCTCGACCGATCACCTGTTACAATGTTCTGGGGTACCGGCAGTTTCTACCGGTACCGATATCCAGACATTGGTGGCGTCAATGGATCAGAATATTCTGACCATGCAGCGTGCCATCACAGCATTCATTCAAGCTGCAACGCCTACGGTACCGCAACAAACCCCGTTGTCGGTACCCGTACCGATTCCGGTACAGGATCCGATTCCGGTTCCGATACCAGTACCGCTTGCATCGACATCAGCATCGACGGCAGCGTTACCCTATCCAGTGATGCCTATCAGTACCGGCCCGGTACCGATTACTCCCGATGTCGATACCTCCCGGTACGCGTATCGGGCTCTACGAGAGCATCCGGACAGTCGATACTTTGATTCTTCTGAAGACTCTGACTCTTCAGAGGCCTCAATTGAAGCATCAGGGATCCTTCCTCAGGAACCCTCTTCTCCAAAAAGGAGAATGTCTCCTCCTGGAGACTTGTCTTTTCAGGACTTTATTAGGGAGATGGCCAAAGGCCTTTCCTTCTCAGTGACCTCTGAGACTGAACCTAGAGCCAAAAAATTAGATATCCTACAATATCCTAAGGCTCCTAAAGAGGCAGCCACCTTACCAATACATGAGATTCTTTATGACCACATGTTGGGCATATGGGAGACTCCTCTTTCCACCTCCCCTCATTCCAGAAGGTTGGACACCATGTATCGTGTTCCTCCTTGTCCTGGATTTCATAAGACTCAGCTTCCTCACCACTCCATTGTGGTAGAGTCTGCTATGAAAAAGATCAAGAGTACAAAAAGGCACTCCTCTGCTCCTCCAGGTAGAGAATGCAGAACCCTAGATGCCTTTGGCAGGAAAATCTTCCAGGCCAGTATGCTTGTAGCCAGAATCAACTCCTATAGTCTCTATATGGGGATGTTTCTAAAAGAAGTTACAGATCATCTGCAAACCTTATCTCCTTTTATGTCAGAAGATAAGAGAGAAGAATATATCACCTGGCTTAAACAGGCACATGATGTATCCAAGTTTTCCAACCGTGCAGCCTTTGACTCTTTTGAGGGGGTCAGTAGCGCCTCGGCTATTGCCATAGGTGCACGCAGAGTTGCTTGGTTGCAAGCCTCTGATTTGGAATCCTGGATACAGGATGGTCTAGGTAACCTTCCCTGTACAGGCGAAAATCTGTTTGGCAAAGATTGGCAAGCAAAGGCCAACCAGATGGATGCTGAAAATTCTGCTTTAGATAGACTTTCAAAGTCTACTACTGCTCCTTTCAAAAAGAGGTTGTTCAAAAAGGGATCTTTCCCAAAGAAAGGGAAATTTTCTTCTTATGGTCAGGCCTCTTCTCAAGGTCGTTTTGCTACAAAGAGGCAGCAACAACCAAAACAGGCCAAAACCCAGGCTGCGAGGACTGCTACGGCCCAACAGCCTCAGCCTCCTCAGGGCCTTTGACTTTTCACTAGAGAACTTAGCCTTTCTGGCTCTAGAACATCCAGAGCCCCTCACCATCCCAGGAAGGTTAGCTCACTTTGCTCCCAGATGGGAACAAATCACAGCAGAGCAGTGGACCCTCTCCATCATAAGGGAAGGGTACAAACTTCATTTCTTAAACCTTCCTCCTCACACCATGGTGAAACAGTTCAATTCTCCAACATCTCTCCTCAACCTTCTAGGTCAGGAGATTGCTACCCTTCTTGCCCAAGGGGCAATAGAAGAAGTACCCCTTCTTCAACAGGGCTCAGGGTTCTACTCCCCCTATTTTCTCATCCCAAAGAAAACAGGGGGCTACAGACCCATATTAGATCTCAGAGAATTGAACAAGTTTCTATGCAAGGAGAAATTCAAGAAGGCTTCTCTCGGAACTCTCCTTCCATACCTCCAGAGTCAGGACTGGCTTTGTTCTCTAGATCTCAAGGATGCGTACACCCATGTTCTCATCCATCCAACACACAGAAGATTCCTTCGCTTCCTTTACCAAGAAAAGCACTACCAATACAAAGTGCTTCCTTTCGGTCTGGCCTCTGCTCCAAGAGTGTTCACAAAATGCATGGCAGTAGTAGCTGCATTCCTACGCACTCTAGGAATATTCGTATTCCCATATCTGGACTGGCTCATCCGAGCTCCATCCCAGTCAGAGGCCCAGACTTCTCTAGCCTGCACAAGGCGTGTTCTTCAGTATCTGGGACTGGTAATCAACATTCCAAAATCCCATCTTACCCCTACTCAGTCTCTAGAGTTCATAGGGGCCTTACTGGTTACCACAACTTCAAGGGCCTATCTTCCCCAGGCCCGTTGCCTACGCTTGGTGCAGTTAGCCTCCCAGATTCAGTTAAAATCCCATTTAACTGCTCGAGAGATGTTGCAACTTTTAGGCCACATGGCATCCACGGTGCATGTGGTTCCCTATGCTCGCCTTCACATGAGAACAGCTCAGTGGACCCTATCCACCCAATGGACCCAGGCATCAGGTTGCCTGTCAGACAAAATAGCAACCTCCAGTCGCCTATTTTTGTCCCTCCACTGGTGGAAGTCCACTCAGAATCTGTTGCTGGGGTCTCTCTTTCAACAGGTGTTACCCCAAGCAACCCTTACAACAGATGCCTCTCCAAAGGGTTGGGGGGCTCATCTACAAGATCTCTCGACCCAGGGCATCTGGTCTCCACAGGAGACATATCTTCATATCAACCTCTTAGAGCTCAGAGCAATCTTTCTGGCTCTCAGAGTCTTCCATACCCTGCTCAGCTACAAGACAGTCCTCATCCACACGGACAACCAGGTAGCTATGTTCTACGTAAACAAGCAGGGGGGAACTGGTTCTCTGTCGCTTTGCAACGAAGCTCTGAGATTGTGGGCCTTTGCCAGAGAGCATCAAATCCATCTCATGGCAGTATATCTTCCAGGAGTTCAAAACTCTTGGGCAGACAGACTCAGTCGAGTTCTGCTTCCGCACGAATGGTCCCTCCATGGGGACCAGATAGCCAGAATTTTTCGGATTTGGGGTACCCCAGACATAGACCTGTTTGCAAGTCCGTGGAATGCCAAACTTCCCCGGTTCTGTTCCAGGATTCCATGTCAGGGAGTTCAGGCCAAGGATGCCTTCCTCCTTCATTGGGGGCAAGACTTCCTTTATGCCTTTCCACCTATTCCCCTAATCCCT
Source organism: Ichthyophis bannanicus (assembly GCA_033557465.1). NCBI lineage: Eukaryota > Metazoa > Chordata > Amphibia > Gymnophiona > Ichthyophiidae > Ichthyophis > Ichthyophis bannanicus. Next base: position 906,050,163 of record CM066032.1, on the reverse strand, counting down.
AAGACTCTGTTCAAGCTTCAGAGAGACAAAGGGACTATGATCCTCATAGCACCACTTTGGCCACGCCAAGTGTGGTACCCTCTACTTCTGCATCTCTCTCAAGCTCCCACCCTAGACCTGGGGTCTGCTCCAGATCTCCTCTCCCAGGAGGAGGGAACCTTGTGGCAGCCAAATCCTCAGTCTCTTCATCTCAGGGCCTGGTTGCTGAAGGCCTAGACCTTCAAGATTTACAACTTTCTCAGCAAGTGAAGGATATCCTTCATGCTTCCAGAAAGCCTTCCACCAGACGTTCATATGCTTTTAAATGGAAAAGGTTTTCCATTTGGTGTGCAGAGAAGGGTCTCAACCCTCTTGCAATACCTTTGCATTCTTTACTAGACTATTTGCTGCATTTATCCTATGCAGGCCTTAAAACAAATTCAATCAGAGTCCATTTGAGTGCTATTGCAGCATCCCTTAAGCCTCTCAATGGACAACCTATTTCCTCTCATCCTCTTATAGCAAGATTCATGAGAGGCCTTCTTTTGACTAAACCTCCCATTAGACCACCTCCAATGGCCTGGGACTTGAATCTCGTTCTTGGCCAGCTTATGAAGCCACCCTTTGAACCCTTAGCCACTACCTCCTTAAAATTCCTTTCTTGGAAGGTTATTTTTCTCATTGCAGTCACCTCAGCTCGCCGTATCAGTGAGTTGCAAGCTTTAGTGGCTAATCCTCCTTATACAAGGTTCCATCATGACAAGGTAGTCCTCAGAACTAATCCACACTTTATGCCTAAAGTGGTCTCACCTTTTCATCTGAACCAGGAGGTCTTTTTACCTGTCTTTTTTCCAGGACCTCATGCATCAAGTGCAGAGAGGAATCTTCATACCCTGGATTGTAAAAGAGCACTTGCTTTCTACTTACACAGGACACAGCAACATAGAAAGTCCTCTCAACTTTTTGTTGCTTTTGATCCTTCTCATTTAGGACTTCCAGTCTCTAAGAGAACTCTGTCCAATTGGATTGCTCAGTGTATTTCCTTCGCCTACCAAAGTAAGAACCTTTCTCTGGAGGGCCATGTCACAGCTCACAATGTGAGGGCCATGACAACCTCTATGGCTCATCTAAACTCTGTGTCCATCGACCAAATCTGTCGAGCGGCCACTTGGGCATCGGTTCATACCTTCACAGCCCATTACTGCTTGGACAAGGACTCCCGCCGGGATGCCTTGTTTGGTCAGGCTGTTCTCAAACACCTGTTCCATACCTAATCAACTCCTACCCTCCATCCCTGAACTGGATGCCTGAGATTCATGGGTAGAGGTAGAGCCCTTCCCAGGGACTCACAATCTGGGTGATCTCCCAAACATCTCTAGCTGGGGAGTCCCCAAATGTGAAGACTCATTCCTGCTTGTTCCTGGAGATAGCACAGTTACTTACCTGTAACAGGTGATCTCTGGGAACAGCAGGAATAAGTCTTCACAACCCACCCACCTCCCCTAGGAGTTGTATCTCTCTATCTATCTTTCCTTTCCTCTCTCTCTCTCTTTGTCTCAGCTTTAAAACTCGAACTGGAGAGAGGCAGTTAGGAAAGGCGGGAAGGCAGCGCGCTGGTGCTGTGGGATGCTCCCAAAGGCTTTCTTTCAGGACGCTGGGGAGCGTTCCCGCGCAGGCTCCGTCGGTACCGACCATACCCATATGTGAGGACTTATTCCTGCTGTTCCCAGAGATCACCTGTTTCAGGTAAGTAACTGTGCTGTCTCTCCACCTAGACCAGATGATTAAGATATTTCACATCTGGGGAACCCCAGACATAGACCTCTTTGCAAGTCCACTGAATGCCAAACCTCCCCGGTTCTGTTCCAGAATTCCGGCTCACAATTGCCAGGGAACAGATGCCTTCCTCCTTCACTGGGGTGAGGACTTCCTCTATGCCTTTTCACCCATTCCCCTCATCCCCAAAACACTTTTCAAGCTTCAGAGAGACAGAGGTCGTATGATCCTCATAGCCCACGGTGGCCACGACAAACATGGTATCCCCTGCTTCTACATCTCTCTCAAGCTGCACCTCTGGAGTTAGGGTGTGCTCCAGACCTTCTCTCCCAAGAGAACAGGATGCTATGGCACCCGAATCCCCAGTCCCTGCATCTCAGGGCCTGGTTGCTGAAAGCCTAGACCTGCAGGATCTTAACCTTTCCTAACAGGTAAGGATGTCCTTCAGGCTTCCAGAAAACCTTCCACAAGACATTCTTACGCCTTCAAGTGGAAACGTTTTACTATATGGTGTTCTCAAAAGGGCTTAAACCCCCTTGTGATACCTTTGGAATCGGTACTAGAGTACCTACTTCATTTATCAAATTCTGGTCTAAAGACAAATTCAGTAAGAGTCCATCTTAGTGCAATTGCAGCTTCCTATAAGCCCCTAAATGGACAGCCAATTTCCTCTCATCCACTCTTAGCAAGATTTATGAGAGGTCTTCTATTGATAAAGCCTCCCATCAGGCCACCACCGGTGGCATGGGATTTAAATCTAGTTCTCAGACAGCCCTTTGAACCTTTAGCCACTACAACCCTAAAGTTTTTATCCTGGAAGGTCATCTTCCTAATTTCAATCACCTCTGCACATCGCATTAGTGAATTGCAGGCTTTAGTGGCTGATCCCCCTTATACAAGGTTTCACCATGATAAGGTTGCTCTCAGAACTCATCCACATTTTATGACAAAGGTAGTTTTGCCTTTTCATTTAAATCAATCGATTTATCTTCCTATATTCTTTCCGAGGCCTCATGCCTCTAATGCAGAAAGGAACCTTCATACTTTGGACTGTAAAAGAGCCTTGGCTTTTTACCTATAAAGAACACAGCATCATAGAAAGTCTTCCCAATTTTTTTGCTTTTGATTCTAGTCATTTGGTACTTCCAGTCTCCAAAGGAATTCTATATAAATGGATTGCACAATGCATATCCTTTACTTATGAGAGTAAGAGTCTTCCTCTTCAAGGCCATGTCACAGCACATAATGTGAGAGCCATGGTAGCCTCTATGGCTAACCTTCACTCTGTGTCTATCGCTGACATCTGTCGAGCAGCCACCTGGGCTTCGGTGCACACCTTCACAGCCCACTACTGCCTAGATAAAGCCTCCTGTTGGGATACCTTCTTTGGCCAGACTGTTCTTCAACATCTCTTTCAGACTTAATTCAACTCCTACCCACCAACCCTGATAGGATGCCAGAGATCCATGGGAGGAGGCATGGCCCACCTCACTATAGGTGGCAGCTTCCTGGGGCCATCTCCCCGGCATCTTCAGCTAGGGAGTTCCCCATATGTGAGGACTACATTCCTGCTTGTTCCTGGAGATAGCGTAGTTTCTCACCTGTAATAGGTGATCTCCGGGAACAGCAGGAATTTAGTCTTCACAACCCACCCATCTCCTCTAGGAGTTGTCTCTCTATTTCTCTGTCTCTTTCCTCTCTCCCTGTATCCTTTCACTCAGCTACAAACTTAACTGAAGAGGGACAGTTGGAAAGGCGGGAAGGCAGTGCGCATGTGCTGAGGGATGCTCCCAAAAGCGTTCCTATTGGACGCTGGGGAGCGTTCCCGCACATGCTCCGTCGGTACCGACGATACCCATATGTGAAGACTAAATTCCTGCTGTTCCCGGAAATCACCTGTTACAAGTGAGTAACTACGCTTTATCCTTCTTACACCCAAAATGGCCACTGTCCAATCCATGCTTCCCAGAAGGGACAGCAGCAGCCGAAACAACAAAGGAAGGCTCAAGTCCCCAGAGCTCAACCAGCTCAGCAGTCACAGCCTCCGCAAGGTCTTTGACTCCTTCCTAGAGAACCTAGTCATCCTTCCTCTAGAAATACCAGAGCCTCTCAACATTCCAGGCAGACTGTGTTACTTTGCCAAGAGGTGGAAACAGATAACATCAGAGCATTGGACTCTCTCCTTAGTAACAGAGGGGTACAAACTGCAATCCCACAGTATGCCCCCTCTCTCTACTCCAAGAGAGTTCAGTTCTCGGCCCCCCCTCACCACTCTCTTGTATCAAGAGGTCGTCTCACTCCTTGCCCAGGGAGCGATAGAGGAGGTACCTCTTTCTCAACAAGGCCTGGGCTTCTACTCCCCCTACTTCCTTATTCCAAAGAAAACAGGAGGGTACAGGCGCATACTGGACCTCGGAGTTAAACAGGTATCTCTTTCAAGAAAAATTCAAAATGATCTCTCTCGGAACACTCCTCTCTTACATTCAGGATCAGGATTGGCTATGTTCTCTAGACCTAAAAGATGCCTATACACATATCCTTATTCATGCAGAACACAGGAGGTTTCTTCGATTCCTCTTTCAGGGAGGACATTACCAGTACAGAGTTTTACCCTTTGGCCTGGCTTCAGCCCCAAGAATCTTCACGAAATGCATGGCAGTAGTAGCACCATTTTCAAGGACTCTAGGGATATTCGTCTTCCCCTACTTAGACAACTGGCTGATCTGAGCACCAACAGCTCCAGAAGCCAGCTCAGCTCTTTCCTGCATGATGCAAATCCTGTAATATTTGGGATTGGTCATAAATCTCCCAAAATCCCATCTTACCCCTTCTCATTTTCTAGCGTTCATAGGGGCTCTTCTAGACACAAAGCAGTCAAGGGCTTTCCTGCCACAACTCCGCTACGCTCTAATAGTTCAACTGGCATCTCAAGCAGCTATGAAAACTTTCCTGACTGCTCGAGAAATGCTTCAGTTGCTGGGGCATATGGCATCCACTGTACATGTGGTCCCCTATGCTCGCCTACATATGCGAGCAGCCCAGTGGACCCTATCCTCTCAGTGGACACAGGTGTCAGGTTGTCTGAAGGACAAAATCAGAAACTCTGCATGTCTCATCTCATCCCTTCAGTGGTGGCAAACACTAGAAAACCTTCTCTTAGGGTCACCTTTTCAGCAGCCACTGCACCAAGCTACCTTGACGATGGATGCGTCTAAGTCAGGTTGGGGAGCTCATACGGACAATCTCTCCACTCAAGGTCTCTGGACCCAACAGGAGACTTGTCTTCACATAAATCTACTGGAACTCACAGCCATTTTCTATGCTCTTCGAGTGTTTCAGGACCATCTGCGCTACAAGACAGTCCTTGTCCAGACGGACAATCAGGTAGCCATGTTCTACGTGAACAAACAGGGTGGAACAGGCTCTCAAGCGTTGTGCAACAAAGCTCTACACCTCTGTTCCTTCGCAAGAGGCCTTCAGATTCACCTACTGGCGGTGTATCTCCCAGGCACACAGAATCTCCTGGTAGACAAACTCAGTGGAGTGCTGCTGCTGCCACACGAGTGGTCTCTTCATTCAGAACAGATTGCTCAAATCTTTTGAATCTGGGGAACCCCAGATATAGACCTGTTTGCAAGTCCTCAGAAAGCCAAACTTCCCCGATTCTGTTCCAGAATTCCGGCTCGTAACAGTCAGACAAGGTATGCTTTCCACCTCCACTGGGGTCGGGACTTCCTGTATGCCTACCCATCCATTCCCCTCATTCCCAAGACTCTGTTCAAACTCCAGAGAGATAGGGGCCATATGATTCTCATAGCCCCACGCTGGCCACGACAGACGTGGTATCCACTGCTTCTATGTCTCTCTCAAGCCAGGCCTCTGCACTTGGGATGTACTCCAGATCTTCTATCCCAAGAGAACGGGATGCTTTTGCACCCGAATCCTCAGTCTTTACACCAGATGGCATGGTTGCTGAGAACTTAGAATTCCAGGATGTCAACCTCTCTCAACAGGTTAAGGATATCCTTTTGGCCTCAAGGAAACCTTCCACGAAGCGAGCTTATGCCTTTAAGTGGAAAAGGTTCTCTATCTGGTGTTCAAAGAAGGAACTCAATCCTTTTTCAGTTCCTGTAGAGGCGTTACTGGAGTATCTCCTCCATCTTTCATCTTCTGGTCTCAAGATTAACTCAGTAAGAGTCCACCTTAGTGCCATTGTGGCTTTCCACAAGCCCTTTGATGGACAACCTGTCTCCTCTCAGATGCTTGTAGCGCGGTTTATGAGGGGTCTACTCTTAACTAAGCCTCCAATTAAGCCACTACCCATGGCATGGGACTTAAATCTTGTTCTCGGACAGCTCATGAAGCCGCCCTTCGAGCCCTTAGCCACTACATCCCTGAAGCTTCTTTCTTGGAAGGTAATCTTCCTAATTGCCCTCACTTCTGCAAGACGCATCAGTAAGCTACAAGCTTTAATGGCTAATCCACCTTACACAAGGCTCCACCATGATAAAGTAGTCCTTAGGACTCATCCTCACTTTATGCCAAAGGTGGTTTCGCCTTTTCATTTGAACCAGTCGGTTTATCTTCCTGTCTTCTTCCTAGGCCTCATGCCTCGAGTGCAGAAAAGAATCTTCATACTCTAGATTGTAAAAGAGCTTTAGCCTTTTACCTTCAGAGATCTAGGCAGTTTAGAAAGGCTTCTCAACGTTTTGTTGCCTTTGATTCCAGCCATCTGGGGTTACCAGTTTCCAAGAGAACACACTCCAGGTGGATTGCAGACTGCATATCCTTTACGTATTAGAGTAAGGGACTTTCTCTTGAAGGTCATGTCACAGCTCACAGTGTTAGAGCAATGGCTGCCTCTATGGCTAACCTTCGCTTGGTGTCCATCGATGACATCGGCAAAACAGCCACTTGGTCCTCGGTCCACACCTTTGCAACCCATTACTGCTTAAACAGGGACTCCTGTCTGGATGCCTCGTTTGGCCAGGCTGTTCTCCAGCATCTCTTTCAGACTTAGAACAACTCCTACCCCCTGTCCCGGGTTTAGATACCAGAGATCCTTGGGAGGAATCATGATCAGCATTGGAACCCAGAGAGGGAAGTTGCAGACTCCTCCCCTCTCTGCATCAAAAGGCCAATCAGAGCCTGATCAAACTGTTTTACATATCAACACCGGCAGGCGGCCTGCGCCTGGTGGGCTCGCACCTGAGGGCCCTTTGGCATGGCCCTTTGACGCGGGCCTATGGCATGAAAGCCTGAAAAACATCAGCACGCCCATACTCGGGCATAGCAATCGGCATCTTCATTCTCTGTATCTAATCCAGACCCTATTACACAATCCACAGGGCAGCTCCAACCTACATTCACCTACATAGCAATATAGATTTGTTGTCGTTTCAGTTGCTTCCGTTGAGTCTTGGTGTTTCTCTTGGTCCTGGTCACGGCCCTGATTCATCTCTTCCCCTGCCCAGCCTCCAGCCACCTATTTCTCTTAGATTTTAACCGAAAAGGCATGATCATACTCTGTCATAAGATCTGGGCAGTATAGGCTGCTGACCAGAGTTAAGCGTTTTGCCTTTCTTGGATCTTGTTCGTTATCATCCTGCTGCTGCTGTTTGTCTTCTTGGTATCCTGTGGGCGAAATTAGCAGATTATTGCTTCCTTTTGACTCACTACTACAACTAATTGCCATTTATCGCAAATTGTAATTATCAACATTTGGACTTGTTTCATTTGTTGGACTTTTCAATCTTGACTGATAGTTCTTTTGCTTCTGAATTTCCCTATTTATCTGTTTAGTTGACTGGGCTTATATTCTGCTTTTCTACCAGTTATAGCAGTATACTTCTAGGACCCTCTAGTGCCAGTCGAACCGGACGACTTCCGGACAGTTTATCAATCATTAATCATACCACATTTTGACTGCGCAAATGCCATACTCCAGGGTCTCCCTCAATCTACCTTGCACCCGTTACAGCTTGCGATGAACCCAGCAGCAAGAGTTCTCCAAGTGTCACCCAGATGGGATCACGTGACACCCATCCTGAAACGACTACACTGGCTCCCTATACAAGGCAGGCTCACTTTCAAAACCTTAATACTGACTTTCAAAGTCATAAACGGGCTCTCCCCTGCATCTCTAACTGACCTCATACAGAGCATCCCCTCTAATAGATCCAGAAGATCACATGCAATCAATAAACTAATAGCCCCAAAAGAAACAACCAAGTGCACCCAGGCAACGGTTAATAGAGCTTTCAAGTTCTGTGCGCCTAGATGCTGGAACACCCTCCCTCCCAGCATCTGGGCAATCAGTGATCTAGCCCAGTGTAGGAAGGCTTTAAAACATCACCTCTTCCTCCTGCATTACCCTGATGGCAGTGCTACAAGAGCCTCATCACCGAGCTAGCCAGTGCAGCACAAAGAGTTCCCCTTAGTCGCTATTGTACAGATGTAAATAGTTACCCATGTTCTTAACCCAAGTTCTAGTACCTGTTAATTGTAAACGCAGATCAACCAGTTTGAAATGTGTAGATAGTTGTTCCATGTAAACCGCACTGATGAGGAATAGCGCGGTATATAAGAGAATGTAAATAAATAAATAAATAAATATTCCCATCTAATTTTCCATTGATTGTTAAACTGGTTCTTGCCTCCTGGAAGTGTTGCTCCTCTTGGTGGCATGGCAGCTATTCCTGTGCATTGGGGGTGGCGGCCTTGCTCCTCTACTACATTCTTGCCAGGCCCTATTGCACGTATTCCTGCTAATCTCGTGCCTTGTAATCGTTACAGGCCTTCCACTCTTCATTGCCCCTCCCCTATATCCACTCTGGCTCTCAATATGGCATTATTGAATTGTCGGTCCCTCCGTGCAAAATCTCTATTAGTTTATGATCTCTTGCAAGAAAATTCTTTAGACATGTGTTTCCTCACGGAAACCCGGCTTAAAGAGGGTGACAGCCACCTTTTAAACAGATATCTACCTCCAGGGTATTCTGTCTACTCAACACCCAGGCTGGGTAGATGTGGGGGGGGGGGGGGGGGGGCGGGCGCTCCTCTATCACTCTTGTCTTAACATCTCAGAAGTTAGAGCTGCTTCAGTTCATTATTCTGAATCTCTTTTCCTGCGGTTCCAATCGTCCCCACCTCTTTATTTCCTTCCGCTTTACCTTCCCCCTTCCCTTTCCACTGATTTATGGGATATGGCAATGTAGACTATTTCTGAAACCGCCTTAATTTATTCTAATCTTATTATTCTTGATGACTTCAATGCCCATTTGGATTCTCCCCTCAGGCCCAGAGATCGTGCTTTTCTCAATCTATTGAATGACTTGTCTCTCACACAGCACGTTCCCTGTGCAACTCATAGTGCAGGCCATACATTAGATCTGGTCATTGCCCCATCTTCTTCTGGTCTTACTCTATCGTCCTTTTCAGCCCTTGCAATCCCTTGGTCAGATCATCATTGCATCTTCTTTTCTACTTCTTTCTCAGTCACAGCTGCTAATTTTGCTAATCCCCAGCTATCCTGTCGTTTGCATTGTCATATCACTCCGGCAACAGTGCTTGCGTTTCCTCCTGCACAAACCCTGTTTTCTTCTGATTTTGCTTTTAAGTCTCCTAGTGCTCAGGTTTGCATCTGGAATTCTGTGCTTACTGCCTCTCTTGATATCTTGGCCCCTCTCTGCCCCTTCTCTACTTCAACAAAACATGCTCATTCCACTTGGTATCATCCAGGCTTATTTTTATTGCGCTCTCCACTTTGTCGAGTTGAGCGGTTGTGGCTTAAGAATCCCTCTTCAGAATCACGTGCTTGTTTTAAACAGGCATATTCCTTCTGTCGTTCATCTGTCTATTCTGCAAAACATTCTTATTATACATCCCTCATTTTTACAGCCTCCAATTCTTCCAGGCAGCTTTATTCCATCCTTCATACTCTATCTGCTCCTACCACTCAGCCTGTTCATCTGACTACATCACTGGATCCTACACTCCTTGCTGTCTTTTTCTGTAATAAAGTTCTTGACTTGCGTTCTACTTTCATCAACCCACCTCCCCCTTTGCCCCCATCTCCTCCCTTCCTGTCATCAATTCCCCTTACTCTTGTTCAACATCCTCTCCCTCTCATCAGACTCAGGACCCTATTTGGTTTTCTTTTCAATCCATTTCATCAACAGAGCTAGTTAAGTCCCTCTCGAGCTCCAGGAAGACTACGTGTTTGCTAGATCCCATTCCCTCCAGCTGGTTATCCGAATCATCTCTTGGCTTAGTGCATCTTGTTCGAACAATCTTTAATTCCAGTTTATCTACTGGGATCTTTCCTACTCCTTGGAAGTCAGCCGTTATTCGTCCACTACTTAAGCAATCTTCATTAGATTCTTCTGTTCCATCACACTGGCGTCCAGTTTCAAATCTCCCATTTCTAGCAAAATTGCTTGAGAAACTCGTGTTCTCTCAATTGGCATCCCACATTGAGGCAACTAATATTCTCCATCCGCATCAGTCTGTCTTCCGTGCAGGCCACAGCACGGAATCCGTTCTTCTTGTTTTGCTGAATGAGTTACATGTTGCATACAATCGAGGGGAGATCACTCTGGTTGTATCTCTAGATCTCTCCTCTGCCTTTGACTTAGTAGATCATTGTACACTGCTCTCTCGCCTTCATGATTTTGGGATTCGGGGTACTGTGCTGCAGTGGTTTCACTCATTCCTCTCCTCCCGTAGCTTTTCTGTTCATTTAAATGACGTGTTCTCCTCATCATTCCCTTTAATATGTGGAGTTCCTCAGGGATCTGTGCTCTCACCATTGCTCTTTAATATTTTTCTTGTTCCTCTGCCTCCCCTCATTCAACAATATCCGGTGTCCACATATCTCTACGCTGATGATATTGTTCTTCTTTACCATACATCCCCAGTTGCAATTGATCTCTCACCACTTAATGATTGTCTTATCCACATTGCCATTTGGATCTCTAATAACTTTCTTCATCTCAACCCATTCAAGTCTAAGGCCATGTGGGTCTCCCTAAGCACCCTCTGTCCAGTCATTGCCCCTCAGTTAAATTCCACTATTATTCCGTTAGTTTCCTCATTCTGCCATTTGGGTGTCACTTTGGATTCTTCACTCTCCCTTCATGAGCATGTATCCATTCTTGTCCATCGGTCTTTTTGTGCACTTCGTCAGATCCGAGCAGTCCGATCATTATTAACGCCCTCTTCACTTACTATCCTCTTACTGGCATTGGTGATGAGTAGGCTGGACTATTGTAATGTCGCTCTTGCTGGTCTACCCCTTTATCAACTTCAGCGTTTACAATTGCTGCAAAATACAGCAGCCCGCCTCATTACCCATACTAGGCATTCTGATCATATTACCTCTCTGCTGATATGTCTTCATTGGTTACCCATCCGTTACAGGATTCAATATAAGTTTTTAATTTTGACACATAAAGCTCTCTTTACCTCAATTCCTCAATATTTACTAAATCTCATATCTATTCACATCCCATGCTGACAACTTCGTTCTCTTCATGCAAATCGGCTAGTTCTCCCATCCCCTTCTCAGGCTCATTTAGAGCTAACGCGTCATGCCACATTTTTCTTCCTCAGTCCTTCACTCTGGAATGCTTTGCCATCCTCCCTTCGCCTTGAAGCTTCCTACTTGAATTTAAAATACTACTCAAATCACACTTATTTCAACAGACTTATAACATTCCTGGTTTTGATCCTTATTAGTTTCCTTCCCTCCTGCTTCTTTCCTTCTCTGTTGGCTATCTTTTTGCCTCTTATAGCTTTCCTATCACATAAATGGCGTTCCTTTCATGTTTTCTACAATACTGTTGTTTTATTGCAAACCGCTCTGATGCCTTGGCCTGGGCGGTATATCAAATGAAAAATAAAGATAAAGACCCATCTCAGCCTGGGTTTAGCTGCTCTATGGGGTCATCTCCCTGGCATCTCTAAGCTTGGGAGTCCCCATATGTGAAGACTACATTCCTGCTTGTTCCTGGAGATAGCGTAGTTACTCACCTGTAACAGGTGATCTCCAGGAACAGCAGGAATTGAGTCTTCACAACCCACCCACCTCCCCTAGGAGTTCTCTCTCTCTCTCTCTCTCTCTCCTTTCCTTTTCTCCTTTTGTCTCAGCTACAAACCCAACTGAAGAGTGAACATTGGAAAGGTGGGAAAGCAGCAGTGCAGGCACAGTGGGATGCTCCCAAAAGCTTTCCTATAGGACGCTGGGGAGCATTCCCGCACGGGCTCCATCAGTGCCGACGATACCCATATGTGAAGACGCAATTCCTTTTGTTCCTGGATATCACCTGTTACTACGCTTTACAGGTGAGTAACTATGCTCACTGGAGTGTGCCAACTATATATATTTGCTCATCCATATACTTTCAGGGGATTGTAAATAGCTGTGTGCCTTCAGAGGAAAGTGATTTTAAATGAATTGGTGCCTTCAGAGGTGAGAGTTGGGATGGACTGTGCACATGCCTCTAATAATTTTTGATATGTTCCCCACTGTAAATAGAAATGGCATCTCCAGGACTTTGAACTGATTATGGTTACTAACAGTGCCACAGATCCCGAGCTACTTGGTAATTTAATAAAGTTATACAGGTTAGCTGCTTGTGCTATTGATGCAAAAGGCATTCTCTGTGGACAAGCAGAGAAGGCCTTATTTATGTATGATGATTTATGTATGATGTCACTGACGGAGCCCCACGCAGGAACACTCCCCATCTTCTGCTAGAAGATTTTGAAAGATTCCACTGCATATGTGCGCCTGCTTTCTCGCCTGTCGCGGCGCTGTTTTCTCCAGTCTTCCTTTTCCACAGAGCCCCTAGGACATGTTCCTGCACCATTGGAAAACGTTTTTTTCTCCATTGCCCCTTTGGGGGTCCTCTCATATCTGCTTTTTTACTGCATGTTGTCGGTAGTGCTGGCTCTGGTGCTGTCGCTCTTTTTTGTTTTTCTCTTTTTCTCTACTTTTTATTTTCTCTCGAGGCTGGCACCATCAAGCTGTTTGACCTTGCCATGGCCATGTTCCCGGACATGTCCCAGAAGCCAGCGAGCAGGTTTTGCACCAAGTGTGGCCAGACCATCTCAGTCACGGACCGGCACAACTGGTGCCTCCAATGCTTGGGCCCCGACCAGCAGCCTGCCTCTTGTAACCTGTGCTTGCAGATGATCGTAAGGGGCCTGAAGGGTCAGGAGAAGCAGCAGAAATCCCTCTTCGAGCCTGTGAATTCTGCATCTTCGAGCCTGGCAACAACCTTGGGCACTGTAAAGGCATCAGCATTGAGAGGAGCCTGAGCAAACTCTGAGCCAAGGTGCTGCGGTGCCCTGGAGCAAAGGAATCTCTATCGACCTTCGCCTGGAATAGACTTCATCGACCCCGTTGGCATTGAAGTGGGCACTCGAGCACTGGCCAAGGTCCATGTGCACAGACATCGGAGCCCTTCCCAATGTGACGTGATGGCTGGGAGCGGCCAACTAAAGTACCCTGATGAGAGGAATAGTCATTCAGAGTACAAGAGGGGTGCCGGGAATCCCCCGATGTCCCCACCATAGTAGATTCCCCTGCAGGGATGCTGGAGACGGTGGCTGAAGTTGTAATTCTGGTCCCGATGTCTTCGAGCCCTCGAGGCACATATTGCAGCGGTGTTGGCCATGCAACCGGTGGGCCCCTCAGTGCCTCAGGCATTGCCACCTTAGGCAGTGCAGCCGATCCTCAAGACCCACGCATTGCTTCCTGATGCAGGCATATTGGGCCTGCAATCGGAATCAACACCAGTTCTTATGGCCATCTCCTTATCGAGCATATCGAGGCTCAGTGCCCCAGTGAGACTGCAAAAGCACTCAGTGTACAATCGGTCTCAGAGGTTCTGTTCTCCTCACAGCCAGAGATGATGCCTGATGTTACTTTGATTTCCTTTCAGAGTCTGATTCTGATGGCCGGGAGACTGAGGCGGAATCGGAGGTGCCCGGGAGCAAATCTCCTGAGTTCACCTTGGAGCCCCTCTTCTCATGAGCAGTGGAAGTTGCCTCCAGAGGACATGCCCTTCCAGGACTTCATGCGGGATATGGCCAACGCCATTCCCTTCTCTCTGGAGTCGAAGAACGAGCCCAGGGTGGAGGAACTGGAGATCCTCCAGTATTTTTTGGCCCCCAAGGAGGTGGTGACAGTGCCGGTGTCAATGCACCAGATCCTACAGAGGCTGCAAATGAGGATGTTGGAGAACCCCCTCATGGTGCCAGCGGTCAACAGGTGGCTGAACTCAATTTTACCAGGTCCAGAAGGCCCCAGGGTTTGAGAAACCTTAACTCCCGCACCACTCTCTGGTGATGGAGTCGGCCATGAAGAAGATTAAGAGCAGTAAGACACACTCCTCGATGCCTCCGGGTAGGGAGGTGAGAACCTTGGACTCCTTTGGTAGGCGGTGCCTCTAGAGTACCATACTGGTGGCTAGGGTTCTTTCATACCATTTGTACATGGGCCTGTTCCTCAAGGATATCATGCGAGATCTGGCCATGTTTGGCCCGCTTCTTTCCCAGAATGCCTGGACGCTTTCCATGCCCTACTGGGTCATGGCAAGGACTGTTCCAAATTCATGGTCCGGGCGACTTATGACGTCTTTGAGTCAGCCTGCAGGGCCACGACAGTGGGCATCTGGCCTGATGGTTTGCCTGGCTTCAGTCCTCTGATCTGGAGCAGTGGTTCCAGGATAAGCTGGTCGACATGCCAGGACGAGAACCTCTTTGGGAAGCAGGTGGAAGTGAAAGCTGGTGAGATGGAGACATAGCACGTCACCCTCACCAAGCTTTCGAGGAAGATGACCGATCCTTCTAGTAAGAAGTACCAGGTCAAGAAGACCTACTTCCAGTGTAAGTGCCAGTATCTCCCGAGCCCACAAGGCTCTCAGCCAAGAGCACAAGCTCCTTGTCAGCAGCATCGTGAGAAGCCGCAGAAGGCCCAGCTGGCCCCACAAGCCAAACTGAGGCCGGGGCTTTGACTGATTCCTCTAGAGCACAGACAATCTGCCAGTCTTCGCAGGAGACAGCCCTCCGGTGGGGGTGTGGGGGGGGGGGTGGCTTGTTCTGTTTACCCACAGGTGGCCTCTCATCACCTCGGACTCTTGGATACTGCAGATAGTTGGAAACGGCTACATGCTGCACCTTGCCGAGTTGCCGCCTCCTTTCCCCCTGAGGGAGTTTTCGCTAGATTCCCTGCATTTCAACCTGCTACAGGGGGAGGTCTCTGCCCTGCTCGCAGATCTTGCCATCGAGCCAGTGCCTCCGGCTCAGGTCAGGCGTGGGTTCTATTCCAGGTACTTCCTGGTCCCCAAGAAAACAGGGGGGCGGGGGTTCTGGCCCATCCTGGACTTACGAGACCTCAATGCCTACCTAGTGTGAGAAAAATTCAAGATGGTCTCGCTGGAGACCCTACTCTCGTACCTCCTAAAGGATGATTGGTTATGCTCCCTGGATCTCAAGAAGGCATATATGCACATACCAATCCACCCCACTCAGGAAATACTTCATGTTCGTCCAGAGGGATCATCACTTCCAGTAATGGGTGATTCCCTTCGGGCTGGCATCAGCATCCTGAGTCTTCATGAAGTGCCTAGCAGTGTGGCCCCCTATCTGCAGACTTTGCAAGGTATTCGTCTTCCCCTATTCTGAACAGTGGCTCATAAAGCGCTCCACTTCGAATGGCATCCATCAGTCGGCTCAGCTGACCATCCACGTGCTCGAGCAGTTAGGGTTTGTGGACAACTACACCAAATCTCTCCTCCAGCCCTCCCAATAGCTGGAATGCATAGGGGCCCTCCTCGAGGCCACTCAAGCTCAGGCCCTTCTCTTGATGGATCGCCTGCAGAGGCTGACGGCCGTGGTCTGCAATACCCAGCGGAGGTGTCAGATGACAGCCTGGGGGATGCTGAAAGTGCTTGGCCATATAGGCTCGACTGTTCATGTCACTCCCCTGGCTTGTCTGTCAATGGGACAAGCTCAATGGACTGAGTATTCAGTGGAAACAAGCCACAGGCTGCTTCTGGGACTGGGTGGTGGTTACCGGACCTCTCGTGCAGTCCCTGCACTGATGGCTGGAGCCGTAGATCTTGCTCAGAGGGATCCCATAAGATGAACAGGGGGTCTCATCTGGACCGCTTGTGCATGCAGGGCCTGTGGTCTGAACAGGAGAGCCTGCACCAAATCAATTTATTGGAACTCTGTGCCATAGCAAGTGCCCTCCATGTGTTCCGGGTTCATTTGGCCAACCAGTTTGTGCTGATCCAGTCAGACAATCAGGTGGCGATGTATTACATCAACAAGCAGGGCAACACAGGGTCGTACCTTCTGTGCTGGGAAGCAGTCTGCTTGTGGAAGTTTGTTATTGTTCATGGAATGTTGTTGAGGGCAGCTTGTCTGCCCAGGGACCTCAACTCCCTGGCGGACCAGCTGAACTACATCCTTCAGCCACATAAGTGGACCCTCAACAGGGAAGTTGTGGGGCATATCTTTCGGGAGTGGGGTACTCCTGCAAAAGATCTTTTCACTACCCTGCGCTTTGCCCAAGTGGCTCGGTTCTGCTCCAGTGTCGTGTCCTGAGATTGGCTGGCTTTGGATGCCTTCCTCAATTCACTGGGGAGTGGGCCTGCCATATGCTTATCCTCCCATTCTGCTCAAGACAAAGACCTTGCTGATACAGCAGGCCAACAGGGGCATGATGATTCTCATCGCCCCTTATTGGCCCCAGCAGCCGTGGTTCCTCCTGCTTCTCCCAGCTCTCTTGAAGGGAGCCTCTGCAGCTGGACTCTGTCCCAGATCTTATATCTCAAGAGGACAGGACCTTGCTGCATCCCAACATCTGATCCTTCGCCCTCATGGCGTGGATGTTGAATGGGTAGTCCACTCGGAGTTCGCCCGATCTGAGAATATTACGGAGGTTCTTCTGGCCTCCTGCAAGACTTCTTATGCGTTCAAGTGGTGGAGGTTCTTATGCGTTCAAGCGGTGGAGGTTCTCCTCCTGGTGTACGGACCAGGCTCTGGATCCCTTCTCCCGCACCGTGGACAGGTTGCTTGAGTATCTCCTGCACCTCTTGGTCTCCAGCCTCAAGTCCAATTTGGTCAGGGTCCACCTGAGTGCAGCTGGGGCCTTCCATCATGGCTTGGAGGGCTCAGCCCCTGGGGGCTCGCTTCATGAGAGACTTACCCCTTTCTAGACCTCCGGTCAAGTCCCCACTGTTGGCGTGGGATCTTAACCTTTTAGGCGCCAACGTTCCACATGTGGAACATATTTTTGCAATGATATAGCTTTATCAATTTTCAAGCAAATTAGATGAAACTTTGTCAATGAGTTTATAGACATTGACCCTCTTGAGCAATACATTTTTTTTTTCCAATTGGCGATATACCCCCTTCTACAGTATGCCAAAGTAGACCAAAGTTGGCACTTTATGGTTTATGTAATATATCCCTCTACAATTTTGTTCTCACATGTCCGTCTGTCTTATTAGGGTGAGATTCATACTCTGGAATGTTTTATGAGTGTGTTGGTCAGGTTTTATGCATGTCGGTAACCTATTCATGTTTTTGTGATTACTTCTTTCTGTGTGTTCCACTTGTGGAACGTTGGGACTTCTGGGTGTCATTTTTTTCATTTTACAGTTTCTGCCATATTTTTTGCAGGATTGTTATTTGACTAATTCTATATAGTTATAATGCCTAAATACCGTTGCCTGACGCTTCAAGAAGCAGTAACACGTATTGCGGAAGATTCAGATGTAGAAGAAGCCGACATTTTGATTTTGCCACCCAATGATGAAATGGCTGCTTCAGACATTGAAGACATTGAAGAAATTGATGAAGAAAATTTGGAGTCTATTGAGCCTGGCGAAGTGTCTGGTGAATTAGATCTGGATATTCAAAAAGTTGCTAATGTGGAATCCGAGGGAAGTGATCAGCTGGTAGAAAGTGACAGTGACAGTGAGCTCTTATGTAATTATCAGTCAGCTCAACCAGCAAAAAAGCGTAAGTGGATAAAATCAACCCCAAAATGGATGAAGAGGGACGACTTTTTGACTCCAATGCCAGAAGCATCTCCCGAAAAATTAGCTGATCTTCGCACTGATTTGATTGATAAATCTCCCTTTGACCTCTTTATGCAAATTTTTGGTGATGATTACGTTGATCATCTTGCCAGTATGACCAATATTTATGCTCAGCAGAAATTGGCAAATATTGATACAAATGGGGACGAGTTGATTTGTTTATTTTGGCATTTTGCTCCTCAGTGGATACCACCAGTTGCCCAAAGAAAGTCACTATTGGTCGACCGCCGAGGATTTGAGCAATAATATTGTCCCAAAGATAATGAGTCGCAAACGTTTCCGGGATTTGAAAACTTACTTCCACATTGTTGGTAATCTCAATTTGCAACCTGGAAAAGTAGCAAAAATTGAGCCATTTTACGATCACCTCACAGCACAGTTTGTGAAAGTCGGTGGAGTGTTCAGTGAAAACTTGAGTATTGATGAATCAATGGTGCCATATTACGGGCACCACAGTTGCAAGATGTTTATTCAAGGTAAGCCAATTCGATTCGGTTACAAATTGTGGATGTTGTGCTGCCCTGCTGGGTATCCATTTTCGATGCAAATTTACACTGGTGCCAAGGAAAAAGATGGTCCTCAGTACAGTGTTCCACTTGGCACTAGAGTTGTTCTTGATTTGATATCAGTTGTTGAAAATCCAAATCATCACAGCTTGTTTTTTGACAACTATTTAACTTCATATGATCTCATGATTGATCTGAAAGCAAAAGGCTTTTGTGCTGTTGGAACTGTTCATGAAAACCGTACCAGCAAGTGCCCCTTGGTTTCTTCAAAGGAGCTTGCCAAAAAGCCTTATGGCGAATATGATTACCGTGGTGATGGTAATGTGGTGTGTGTCCGTTGGAATGACAACAGTGTGGTTACAGTCATGTCAAATTGGATGCAGCCAAAACCTCTTTAAAATGCCAATCGATATTCTGTCAAACAAAAGCAAAAAATCATTATCAAGCAGCCAAAATTGATTGGAGCTTATAACCAAAGTATGGGTGGTGTTAGATCGTTTGCTAGGTAGCTACCGTCCTAAATTACGAAGCAAAAAATGGTGGTGGAATTTGTTTGCCAATGGTCTAAATATGGCCGTTGTTGCTGCCTGGCGTTTGCAATGTCATCTTTTGGGCAAACAAGCCCTGAGTCACTTGGATTTCCGCCGCGAGGTTGCTTTGGTGGCTATGAAAGTTGGACTCGAGGGCTATCATTCTCAAAAAGGTGGCCCAACAGCTTCGATTCCCTCTGCTATTACAGCTTCAGCTAACACCAGTCACTATTTGTCTTCTACAAGCCAAGGTCGTTGCATTGTCTGCTCGAAGAATACAAAAAATGGTGCCAGTTTTGTGGCAAGCACCTGCACGAGAAGTGTTTTCCGGATTTTCACTCTCGCTGAAATTTTCCCTTCAAGCTTTATTCTGTACAGTCATCTCCGTTTGTGTCTAATCACTTTTAAAAATTGCTTAATTGAAGTATTTGTTTGTTTCCAGTTTACGATATTCAATAAAAAAAGCAATTACAATTTTTGAAAAAATGATGCTTGGAGGGGCCAACGTTCCACAAATGGAACATGCTTTTTCCTAGGAAATACATATCCAAATTAGCTGAAAATTTATATTTGACATATTTACATGTAGTGTACTAAAATACATAACAATTAAGTATTAGAAGCAATTGCTTCTATGAGCGGCCTCTCAAAGGTTAATGTGGTTCCGGCACTGATCTTATTGGCTCCCTTTGAGCCTCTCGCTTCCTGCCCTCTAAAATTCCAGACTGGAAAGTCTTGTCCTTGGTGGTCTTAGGCACACAGTGTGAATGAGCTCCAGGCATTAGTGGTTCACCTACCGTACACTAGGTGCCACCACAATAGGGTGGTCTTGCACATACATCTGCTTTTCCTGCTAAAGGTGGTATCTGCATTCCACCTCAACCAGTTGGTCATTCTGCCAACTTTCTTCCCCAGGCCTCACGTCACTAGGGGGGAAGCGGCATTGTACATGTTGGACTGCAAGCATGCCCTGGCCTTCTACCTTGAGCAGACAAAGGCACACCATATAGTAAATCCACTCAGCTGTTTGTCTCTTTTGACCCTAGCAAGCTGAGCGAGCAGATGGCATCTCTTTCGATTATGCCCAGGCAGGCTTGAGCTGCGACGGTCATGTCACGGCTCACGGTGTCAGAGCCAGGGCTGTGGCAGTCGCCAACTTGTACTTGGTCTTCATGGAGGAGATCTGCAGGACTGCAATGTGGTCTTCCAGCTACACTTTCACAGCTCATTACTGTCTGGATGGGGATTCCCGACGTGAGAACAACTTTGGCTAAGCCATGCTCCAGCATCTCTTTGGGAATTAGTTTCCAACTCCTTCCGACCAGGCTACCAAAACATGTACTCCTCTGTGATGCTGTACACTAAGGATGCTGAATCAGTTGAGTCACATAGAGGGACTATCCACTCTGTTTCTCTTGTTCTCTGATTCTGTTGCGCCTGTTGGGCTTTTGACCACCTCAGTTTTCGATAGCCTGTAGCTTGGGAGTCCCATACGTGAGGACTTACTTCCTGCTTGTCCACGGAGAAAGTGTAGTTACTCATCTGTAGCAGGTGTTCTCTGTGGACAGCAGGAATAAGTCCTCTCAACCCTCCCACCTCCCAGAGGAGTTATTTTTCTGGCTATTGCTTTGATATTTTATTGGAGCAGATGGCGCTGTGGGATGCAGGAAGACAGATGCGCATGCGTGATAAAGCCTCTCAAAAGCTTCTAGTAGAAGCAGGGGAGCGTTCCTGCACAGGGCTCCATCGGTGACGTTATCCATACATGTGGATTTATTCCTGCTGTCCACGGAGAACACCTGCTACAAGTCAGTAACTACGCTTTGTGTCAACACTGAGATGTCACTTGTTGGAAGACGTTAAAGCATTAGATTGGGTTCAGAAGAAACTTCTGTCTCAGTGGCTATTTCTTTTAGTAATTGATTGACAGAGAGAGCCTGCATCCTGAGAGCAAGAGTGCACAAGACCTTGCAGGAGAAGGTTCTGGTTCCGTCCCAAAGACTCAGTTTAGATCATCGTGAATAAATAAATGTATTTTGTGGACCTGGCACAGCTAGCCAGATCACAGGGGTTACATTTATAGTCTTTTGGTGACATTTCTGTAGACTACATTTTTTGGGGGATTGGAAGTGCATCTATGTGCATGAGTTAAAAAATTGAGCAGTATGATGCACTGTAGTAGTATGGTGTGACATAGACCAGAAACAATCTGTTGTTAAAGCGGTAGTCTGGATCTTCATCTGGGAATAGAGCTCACTAGATTAGTTGTAGATTGTGGCAATTAGACCTTGGGAAACTGAGGAAGCAGGCAATAAGGGATAGAGGGGATAGAGCACCCTGCAGAAGATCAAATTCACATTTTATGTATTTATTTATTTAACAGGTTTTTAATACTACTTTATCATTTCAGTCAAAGCAGTTTACATTGTAACTTAAACTTAGTAATGTACATTAAACAGGGACATTGATAACTTGGATTTTTCTGAGGTAATGGAGGTTTAAGTGACTTGCCCAAGGCCACAAGGAGTGCTAGTGGGATCTGAACCTTGGTCTCTGCCAGTGTTAACCACTAGCTACTCCTCCACTCCATTAGAGTTGACAGAGACATGTATTACATTAGGGGGCTGCAACTGTAACAGGAAAACGAGTGAAGAAAGAAATACCCAGGAGTCACTTATTAGGAAGGAAGCCTTGATTTAATGTGTACACAGGCTCACAACCAGGGAAATTACCCTGGGGACTTCCAAGTCTGCCTGAAGCTGAAGAAAGCATAGTCTGATGGCCTCTGGAGCCTTCCCCTGAATTTCTGCTCTGGGCTCAACAAGTTGTAACCAGCACTGGGGCAGGGCAGTGCTGCTGCTGCTGCTGCTTCTCTGAATAGCTCTGGGTCTCCTTCACAAAGGTTCACTTGGCCCCAGATTGAGTGGCACAAGACTGAACTCCAGGCCACAGCACTTGGGAGCAAAAGCTGATGATGAAATAAATTAACATTTGAAAGAGAGAGTGGAACATGGTTCTGATTGCTCAGGAACTAGTTTTTTGTGGCTTTTATTCCGTTTTTAAATATGTATTTTGTTCGGAGATAATAAAAAATGAAATATTTATCATTGATCCAGAATCCAGGGAATCACCGCATTTCTAATCACTAAATCACGCTTGGGGTGGAAAAATGAGCACCTCTGTAAAACTGCCTGGCTTGAGTTGCAATGCACGTAGTGGAGCCTCAGGGAGTGGCATGTGCTGCTGGGAATGTGCAATGTTTTCTAACCTCTCTGCATGAGATTATTGCATCAGAGACTTGCATGGAAGCACTAACTCTACCTTCTTTCTTCTCCCTGGACTTGCACCAAGGCTGCCAGACAGATCAAGGATAGGTACAGTACAAAAAATCTTTTCCTCCTCCTATCATTACAAAATGTGTTTTGTTTTTACTCTTTCAACTGCTCTTTGAACTCATACTGGGATTGGGTTTTTAAATTTCATTTCAATGCTCCTTACTGTCTCAACTTTATCTAGTGGCCCTTGTGCACTATTACAGCACGGTGTGGGGATGGGGCTTTTTCACTTTTTCTTCCTTCCTCAAGACTACAGACAATTCTGGTTTTCAGGGTAACTAAAACATGAAGGATTTGACCAAGTGTATCCGATTAAGGACCAGAGTTGGGGAGGTCTGGTTTAGATTCTTGGAAGCTTTTTGCACACCTTTTGAGGTGAGACTGAAAGACCAAGTGTGTTTGACCAGCCAGGAAGTGCTAATATTCCACTATGGCTTAGATCATAGACACAAAGGGCCCGAGATTCTAAAGATATTTACACGGCTTACTGATCTGTAAACCGTGTCAATACTGCTGAACAGGATATTCAATGGCACTAACATGGTTAGTGCCGCTGAATATCCCCAACTAACGCTGCTACACGCCATTGCTTAGCATCGGGGTGTGTCGTGGCAGTGACAGTCGCTAACCGGGTAGCGGCGATATTGCACCGCTACCCTGTTAGCGACCTACGCGAGTTATTGTCTCAGCAGCAGAAAAGGTGTGCTACTCTTGTAACAGAGGTTTTTGAAACTGAAAGACAATAAAGTAAAAACTAGAACTGAAGGATGAAGCAGCAGTATTTCAGATTTATTTCTGAGATGCTGCTACTGTCCATAAAGAATTTTAAAGCTGCTCTGACCAAACCACTGCACCATTATGAATGTAAATGCACCACGGTGCTACCTTTTTTATTTTTCTCAGAGCGCCATACAGACATAAAGCTGAAACAAGGAGAGAAAAAACAGGGAGAACAAAGAAAAGGAGATTTTTTTTGTTTGTTTCAGAGGGATTGGCCCCTAATACGAGGGAAAGGAAAGGGAATTGGATTTAGCTTACTTCTTTTCTCAGAAGCTTAAGGCAAGTTATATTCAGATACAGTAGGTATGTTCCTGTCCCCCAGGGGGCATACAATCTAACAGGCCGATGCAGAAAACTAGCATGGCCTTTAAAAACAGATAACACCACTTTTTAAGTGCACTTATTGCTACAGCCAAATGCAGAAAAGAGACGGACATGTGTATAAACTGCAAAGGAAAAACCAGCACACAATTAACAATTAAATTAGAGGGAAATGAGCTGCACATAATGAAACGGCATGCAAATATTGCCTGCACCCGATGCAAAGAAACACATTGAGGATTTTGTAACCAGCCTTACCGCCAAGTATCTTTACACCTGGGTCTAAGGTGGCTTAAACATCTAGCGCGTGCCCCCGACAGTATTTTGATGGCATCGGGTGCTTTCCCTGATGCCTGGATCACACTGGTCAACATTAAAATTGTTACTGACTTTAAAAGGCCCTAATCTGTAGTATCTTGGTGAGCTGAACACGAATATAACATTAAAAAAAATTATTGGCTCTCATTTTGAAGATATTGCATGTAGTTCATTTTTGACGTTTCACCGTGTAAATTTATCCAGTAGGACATCAACAACATCCCAGATAAGCCTTGAATGATGTAATATTGCATCACATTGCATAATACCAGCATGCACACATCATCCAGAGTTGATTGCATCATTTTCTGATGCAATGCAATACTACTGCCAGACGGCTGCTGAAGCCATCTGACGTCAGCAGTGTGCTATACGCAGTCGGAAAGGTTGAGCATTTAAAATATTTCAGACTGTGTGCAAGACAGTTTAAGCTACTGTTACATGTAACTTTTATTAATCATATAATTTTAGCCATTTAGGTACAATACAGAACAGTAATGCCGCGAAAGTGCGTTAATACCGTTGACAATTTCTGCTACATTTGTGGGGAAGTGACATTTATTTTATTTATTTATTATTTATTTAACAGTTCTTCTATACCGTGCTATTTTAGATCAGTGCGGTTTACATTTAACATCAACTATACAACACAGGCACTCTGAGTTGTATTTACGATAAAACAGGGAGATCAACTTGGAAGTAACTGGGGAAACTATCTACATTGACATTTGCCAACCAGAAGAAAAGTATCACTTCTCAACTGAAGAAGGCATATCATCTTTACTTCGGATGCAAGATTGGTGACCAAGACAAGCCTTGGGCCCCGCATATATGCTGTGCTACATGTACAACACAGCTTTCACAGTGGTTGTATTGCAAAAGACCATCAATGCCGTTTGCAGTCCCCATGGTGTGGAGAGAGCCAAGCAACCACATAAATGACTGTTATTTCTGCTTGGTTCCTCCTCTTTCCTGCAGAATAACGAAGCAAAAGAAGTCGAGCATAGTCTACCCAAACATTCCGTCTGCATTGAGACCAGTTCCACATGGTGAGGGACTTCCTATTCCAGAACCTCCATCAGAATATTCTCTTGATTCATCTGATGAGGACAAGGGTGAGCCGACCTGTTCTTCTCCTGGTCCGTCAGCATGCAGTGACCCAGATTTTCACTGGGATGCATTATCAACTCCACACAGAATAACACAGGAAGAATTAAATGACCTGGTTTGTGATTTGGACTTATCCAAGAACAAGGCAGAATTGCTAGGAACAAGACTCCAACAATGGAATCTTCTAGAAGAAGATGTCAACATTACTCCATATCGAAAGCGCCACCAGCAATTGGAGCCTTTCTTCAGAAAGGAAAGTAATCTGGTATTCTGTTCCGATATTGAAAGTCTCATGAATGCCTTAAAAATCACTCATGACCCACAAGACTGGAGACTATTTATAGACTCTTCGAAACTGAGTCTGAAGGCTGTGCTTTTGAACAATGGAAACCGTCTTCCATCTATTCCAGTAGCGCATGCCGTCCACATGAAAGAGACATACGATAACTTAAAGCATCTACCGACTTCCATTAACTATAACAAGTACCGCTGGCACCTCTGTGGTGACTTGAAGGTAGTTACCCTTTTAATGGGACTGCAGCAGGGATATATAAAATACATGTGTTTCTTATGTGAGTGGGATAGCCGAGCAAGGGATTGGCACTACTTGCGGAAGGAATGGAATCGCAGACAAAATGTAACAGTTGGAGAGAAGAATATCCAGCACCCAGCTCTGGTTGAGGCTCACAAAATCCTGCTACCACCCCTTCACATCAAACTAGGTTTGATGAAAAACTTAGTGAAAGCCATGGACCACACTTTGCCAGCTTTCCAATACCTGCATGAAAAATTCCCTCGACTCAGCGAAGCAAAGATTAAAGAGGGAGTTTTTGTGGGTCCTCAGATTCGAGAGCTCTTCAAAGAGGACCGGTTCAACAACTTGCTGCAGGGTGATGCGAAACAAGCATAGAATGCTTTTCGCCTAGTGTCAACAAACTTTCTCGGGAATGTTAGGGCAGAAAACTACAAGGAACTAGTAGAAGACATGCTGATGCAGTATCAGAAACTTGGCTGCAATATGTCTCTAAAGATCCATTTCCTTGATTCCCATCTTGATTTCTTTCCTGACAACTGTGGTATGGTTAGTGATGAACAGGGCGAACGTTTCCACCAGGATATCGCAACGATGGAGCAAAGATACCAGGGAGAAAATGGTCCACTACAATGCTGGCTGACTACTGCTGGACACTCCCCAGAGAAGCTCCCGGACAGCTGTACAAGAGACAGGCGAAAAAAATCTAAGAAATAGTCTATGACTTGTTTTTTTACAGGTATTAACCAAAGGCCTATTATATTTACTATTGACATGCATTTTGTGATGTAAACATTAATTCTTGTAGATTACAAAAAAACTAGAGCCAACTTTGCAATTTTACTGTCATATTCGTGTTCAGTATATAAAAATTGATAAGAAATGACTATTTTTATTTCAGTAGCATGACTTTTGTAAAAATTTGTTGACCAGTGATATCTGCAGGTGCTGCCACAACATGCCCCAATGCTCTGTGGTTAGCATTAGGGCATGATGTGGGCATTCCGGGATGGTGCGAAGGTAGCACCCATTGCTAATTAGGCAGCAGCAATATTGAGCCACTGCCCAGTTAGCAACCTACTGGTAAAGTCAAGCATGGTAAATGCTGGCTTAACTTTACCTGTGGAAGCTAACTAGGCAGTTGCTTTAAATATTGGTTCTGACAGAGAACAAATTATTTGCATCAACCACTAAGCACGTACCTCTTACCTTATCCCTGTGAAGGGCTGGTCTACCTTAATCCATTCCTTTCTCCTGACTTTTGAAAAGATTGCACTTGGGTTTTTATTTGGCCTTTTCTCCACTTTTATTCCTTTATCTTTGACCTCTCCCAGATAGCATGCCCAAATGAATTGAAGCACCCTCACCTGCCTCAGCATGGCATGGAGGGTTATCATCTGATGCACACTCTCAGCACTGCTCATTGGGCATTAGTGAAAGCCATTTTCTAGCCACTCCCCCCCCCCCAACTGCCTGAGCTCACCACCTCTAGGCTGTACCCAGACTCAACTGACCCATGATGAACAAGGTAGCAAGAGGTCCAAGTTTGTTGGATATTCCATGATACAGCATAGAGCTTCCTATGACATGAGTAAGGGACTTTTTGACCACACGAGCAAGTAAGGTTGTATTGCAATACATGCAGCAAATAGGATAATTCATGTATTGCTAAAATTGAGGGTGAGATTTTTCTGGCGAGCTACGAAAATGTAGTTAGTTTAGAAATAGTTTTCAGTTTTGTTTTTTTAAATGTAGGATGATCAATCTTACAGCTTTGGTTATCTATTATAAGAAATTGTGTGATGTCTTATTAAGGATGTGCAGACTCTTCACAGTGAAACTTTGTACCTGGCACATTTCAGCATGGTACATGTTGTGACAATGCAGAGGTTGCAGAACCTGATAAAGAAGGTTTAAAACACTTTTTCTCTTCAGAAGCTGTCAGTGAAACTGGGCAGGAAGGGGTTAATGATACAGCCCTGAAAGCTGTGCTACACAGGAAAGTGGAAAGAGAGCCACACCCTAGCTTGAAGCAAACCCAGGGAGCTGACGTGGGAGAAAAAGGGGCGGAGTCACACCCGATAGGGCAGCTTGCTTCACTTAACCAGGAAGCCACTGCCAGTAGGCAGAAGAAAGAGCAAGGGAGAAAGAAGGAGAGAGAGTCCGAGAGAAAGTCTGCAGAGACCAAGAGAGAGTCTGGGAAGCAGAGGCAAAGGGAGCCAAGGAGAGAGGCCAGGCTTCAGAGGAACCTTCCAAGGAGGAACTACTTGGAGCTCCTTAGCCAAGGAAAGCAGGTCAGAGACTATTTAAAACTCCAGGGGAGAAGGTCAGATACCTTGCCTGTAAGGGAGAGAAATAGCTCTCAGGAATCTTCTCTCAGGAATGAAAGATTGGGCAGAGAGAAGATCCCTTTCAGTAAGCTAAAGAAAGTTGCTTGTCACAGACAACGTTATAGAAGCTCTAGCTCTGAGTGTAGCCCAGGTGCCTATCAGCATGCTCTTGATTACAAGCAGCACAGACACGGGCAGGAGCTAGGCTCTGACGAAGACGCTGTAATACAAGATTTAGTGAAACAGTATCACAGGAAATGTTTACCTCCCTGCCAGAGAACACAGTCTAGGCCAGGGGTCTCAAACTCAAATTGCTTTGAGGGCCGAATGAGGACTTGTAAAGTAACCCGGGGGCCGCATAAGACACGGGCCTCATTTGCATAAGGGGCCTCATTTGCATAAATATTTGCATAATGTTGCATAATGAGTGCATGGATAAAGAAAGACTAGAAAATTTCTATATTACTATAATCCAGTGCCAACCGCCAGGCACATTAGGAACTACTACTAACACTGCCCATTTGGAACCCATAGCAAACCCCCCGTATCATAACAGCACTACCAGGACTCACAAAGCACCAGACCCTACCTATCAAAAGGCAACACTGCAAATATTAAATCAATACATTTCAGAGAACAATACATGACCTACTGGGAAAAGAGAACAAGTAGCAATGTCAAATAGGAATTACACAGAATACCTCAGCACTGTAGAAATAAAACTATAAATAATTTCTTGTACCAAAGCACAGACATTAATGATGCACATTTCCCAGAGCTGACATATTCCAGTTAATAAATTCAAAATAAAGAGATATTTTTCTACCTTTTGTGCATTTTTTTTCAGTTGCAATTGCTCCAGCCACTTCTGGTTTCTTCGTGTCTTCTGCTATCTCCATCGTCTGCTGTCCATTTGTCCTTTCTTCTCTCTTCTAGTTTTTTTCCATTCTCTCTCTCTACATCTGCTTTAACATACTAATCTTTCTCCTTTTGCTCTTTCCTCATTCCTATTTCATCCACTCAAATTTTACCCCTCCATCCTCAATCCCCACTTACTCTCCCAATACCTGGCCAATTGTAGATTTGTCTTCTCTTCCAGACAAAATATTTTTCCCCTCTCCATTTCACTTTCCCAGCTCCATCCCATTCTAATCCTCCCCCAACATCAGCTCCCTTCTAGTTCCAGCCCCACCCAGCATCTGCTCCTTTCTAGTCCCTGCATCAGTCCATTTCCAGTCCTATCCTAGCCTCACCATCAGCCCATTTCCAATCCTAGCCCCCCATCAGCCCATTTCCAATCCTAGCTCCCTCCCCTCACAGCCCATTTCCATTCCAAGCCCCCCTCCCCATCAGCCATTTGCAGTTCAAGCCCCCTTCCACTCAGCCCATTTCCAGTCCTAGCAACCCCCCCAGCCCATTACCAGTCCTAGACCCCCCATAGCCCATAACCAGTCCTAACCTCCCCATAGCGCACTTCCAGTCTTACCCCCCCCATCACCCCATTTTCAGTCTTACCCCCCCCATAGCCCATTACCAGTCCTAGTCCCCCCCATAGCCCACTTGCAGTCGTATCCCCCATCACCCCATTTTCAGTCTTACCTCCCCTCATAGGCCATTACCAGTCCTAACCCCATCAGCCCACCTCCAGTCCTAACCCCCATCACCCCATTTTCAGTCCTAGCCCCCACCATAGCCCATTACCAGTCATAACCCCCCCCTGCCAATAGCCCACTTCCAGTCCTAACCCCCATCTGCCCATTTCCAGTCCTAGCCCCCACCATCGCCCATTACCAGTCATAGCCCCCCCCCTGCCAATAGCCCACTTCCAGTCCTAACCCCCATCTGCCCATTTCCAGTCCTAGCCCCCACCATAGCCCATTACCAGTCATAACCCCCCCTGCCAATAGCCCACTTCCAGTCCTAACCCCCATCTGCCCATTTCCAGTCCTAGCCCCCACCATAGCCCATTACTAGTTATAACCCCCCCCAGCCCATTACCAGTCATAACCCCCCCTGCCAATAGCCCACTTCCAGTCCTAACCCCCATCTGCCCATTTCCAGTCCTAGCCCCCACCATAGCCCATTACCAGTTATAACCCCCCACCAGCCCATTACCAGTCATAACCCCCCCCATCCCCCCTCTGCCAATAGCCCACTTCCAGTTCAGTCAGCCCCTCCATAGCTCATTACCGGCCAACAAAAAAACCCCCAAAACCCTGGCTTCTGCTGCTGCCGTTGCCGCCGTGGCAGCAGCAGAATCAATTGTCAAATTAAAAAAAAAAAACTGACTTCTGCTGCTCAAGCAGCTGTCCTGCGGCCCCTTTCCCTCTGCCCGGAGATCCGACTCTGCTCTATCAGCGGCGTGCTTTTCAAGCCGCGACGAGAGTATTCCCCTCTCGCGCGGTTTTTCAAGCCGCGCGAGAGGGGAATACTCTCTTCGCGGCTTGAAAAGCACGCCGCTGAGAGCAGAGTCGGATCTCCGGGCAGAGGGAAAGGGGCCGCAGGACAGCTGCTTGAGCAGCAGAAGTCAGTTTTTTTTTTTAATTTGACAATTGATTCTGCTGCTGCCACGGCGGCAACGGCAGCAGCAGAAGCCAGGGTTTTGGGGGATTTTTGGTTTTCC
This sequence comes from Ichthyophis bannanicus, assembly GCA_033557465.1. Taxonomy (NCBI): domain Eukaryota; kingdom Metazoa; phylum Chordata; class Amphibia; order Gymnophiona; family Ichthyophiidae; genus Ichthyophis; species Ichthyophis bannanicus. The sequence goes on along the minus strand of CM066032.1, from coordinate 906,019,902 downwards.
GCCGTCGCGGGCCGCACAAAGTTGATGCGGCCCGCGGGCCGCGTGTTTGAGACCCCTGGTCTAGGCGTACCAGAAATCAGGTGAGCCCTTTTTATAAGCTTTTAAAAGGTGCTGATAATTTAGAGCCTGTACATGTGCCTAGGTATGTTAAGGAGAACAAAAGAAGACAGCTTAAGGATTTAATTAAGCAATGGCAATCTGTAGACTCTCTTAACCAAAGCCTCAAAGATATATCAGACCCAGAAGAGATGTTAATTGATCCACCTTCATCAGTTAGCAGTGATTCGCCTATGGAATGTGGGATCTGTTATAAGGATTGAAGTTACATTAAGTGAATCCTATAAAAGGAGAGAAGCTGTATCAAAAGCTTATATGTGAAGTGCTGAGAAGCCTATTTGAATGAATCTGAGTTTCATTGAGAAAGGCAGCCTTCTGCCGTGGGAAACTCAGATGTAATTATTGCACCTGTGAAGTAAAGCTCAACGCTGGAGAATGTCCTATGTTTAAAGAGAGCATACTAGTGCAATGTTTAATGGAAGAAATCAAGGCTTGTATTTGAAGCTAATGGAAGTTGATTGCTGAACTTTATACTTTGAGTTGTACCTGAGAAGCATCAGGATTTGCATGGACTTTTTATTTGACACAATTGAGTACCACTACTTTTTGTTTGTGCCTGGGGACGTAGTGCTCCAAATTCCTGTGTGTGGAAATAAAGTTATTATTGGAACTCACAGAAGGCCTTCGCTCTGTTACTTGGCCCACAACTACAATGGACACCAGACAGCAGCACTTAGGTATATAAATTTGCTTTCCTCTTTGCCCCACATGCTAACCCCTCATAGGCAACTGCCTATACCTACGCCAGAGGGCGCTGCAGTGTGACAATGTTCAACATAATCTGTGGACCTCTTTGAGATCAAGGAGAGGAAAATCTGTTGAGAATTTTGGGGAGTTCTTGTTACAGATACAGTATGTGGAAATCCAATGCAGTTCTGATTGATCTTCCAAAATTAATGCGGGATATTGCCAGATTGGACACATGATTTCCACGAATCTGTTGAGTTTGCTGACAGTGGAGACGTCTCTCTGAGAGAGTCATTGAACAGATCCCAACCAGTCTGAGAGTTTTCACTAAGTTTGTTGATTGAATTCATGAGTCATTTCTTTTTAAAGAAAAAAAAAGGTTCTCACATCCTTCATGTTGATTCTTGGTGGACCACCTTTTGCTTGGCAAATGTCTCTAGAGCAGGGCTTTTCAACCCAGTCTTGGGATACATTTAGCCAGTCAGGTTTTCAGGATAACCATGATGAATGTGTATGAGAGAGATTTGCTTGCAGTGGAAGCAGTGTATGCAAATCCCTCATATGCATATTCATTGTGGTTATCCTGAAAACTTGATTGGCTGCTTGTGTCCCAAGAACAGGGTCGAGAACTCCCGCTCTAGAGAGTATGATCTTTGAATTAAAGAGTAATGGTGGCCCAGGTCTGTTGCATATGTCTGACAGTCTTACTCTTGAATCTTGGCTCTAGGGTCACGATGGCTGCTGCCTTTCGCCTCTCTTTGAAACCCAAAGTGAGTGACAACATGAACCATTTGATGGTGGATTTCTCACAGGAAAGACAGATGATCCAAACTTTGAAGTTCTTGCCAGGTGAAAAAAAAATCTGATTTATGAAAACATATTTTCATTTTTCTTTTATGAGATGAGGGATATATATGTGGCAGCACAAATATTGTAGCTGTTGGGAATGGAAAGGGCATGATGGTTTCTTTAGAGATCAGTAGTGAAGAATCTACTGTTTTGACCAATGTGTTGGGTTATGTGTTTGAAAGATTTTAAAAGGCAAAGCCCCTGTTTTTTTTTTCTTGCACTTTTATTCTTCTCTTTGTAGAGGGCCCAGAGGAGGTAACTTTATAAAATTATTTCAGTGTGTACATGGCAATATACACACTTAAAATGTCTCTTATAAAATTGCACCAGGTATAAAAGTACGTGTGATGGCATGAACATGTGTATTGTTACTGTGAGCACTGTAGGGGGGTGTAGTCTGGACAGAGCAAGGGTGAAGTCACAAAGTACATGTGTAGATTTTAATTGATGTGTGTACTTCAGTAATCTGCATGTGATATGTATGCCTACTCTAGAATCTGTGTAGTCTCCAGGAACAAGCAGGCAGTCCGTCTTCGCATGTGGTGAGATTGGTGCCGATGGAGTCCGGTGCAGGAACACTCCCCAGCATTCAGTAGGAATGCTTTTGGGAGTGTTCCTCCACACATGCATAGTATGCCTTCCTGCCTTCCAAACTGGTCTCCTCAGTCGACTTTTTTTCCGCGGAGCTGTCAGGACATAGCCCTTATCACTGCATGAAGAGACTTCATTACCTTTCTTCCGTGCTATTTTTGGCCTTCCTATCGACTGATTCTACACTGTCAATTCAGCTATCCCGTTTATCTTTATTTTTTCTTTCTTTACTGTAATATTTTCTTTTTTTGTAAACTTTTCGTGGGGCCTAGTGCCCACTGGGGCATCATTGCCCAGTTTGACTTAGCCTTCCTCTTTTTCTCTATAATGGAGAAACCCTGAAGTGGCTTTAAAAAGTGCACTAAGTGCCTGAGCACCATTTCAGTTACCAATGAACATGACTGGTGTCTCAAATGCCTAGACCCCGACCATGACATGGATTCCTGTGCCCATGGCCAGAAAATGACTGCAAGAGGGAAAACTGTGAAAACCAGAAGGTTAATCTGTTTCTGACAGATTTAGCTACTTTGGTGCACTCCTCGGGGGTGTCGACACAGTCAGTCATCCCCATGTTTCCAGATTTTTTCCCCCGGCTAAATAGAAGAAAAAGCATCATTCGGGGTCTGCAGTGTATAAAGCCGCGAAAGCATTGATATTGAGAGGTTCTCGCTCCTCAGCTTCGAGATCGGCATCGGACACTAAGCACCAGCATAGGCACTGGCATTCTCGGAATTCTGATGCAGACTGTCTGTCCAAACAGCCCAGGTAGGAGGTATACACCTCCAAAGCCTTAGATGGGCTTGGGGATGCCCCCAAGGCTCAGTCCTTGGCGGAGCCCCCAATACCATGCTTGGGCATTGTGGCCCAGGTCTCTGCATCTGGAACCATGCCAACCTCTGCACCAACCCTCAATCGAGTGGTGGCCGTTGAGAAGAGCCTTGCAGCAATATTGGCAGCTGTGGTCCCGGCACCGCTCCAGAGCCGCCACCCTCGATACCTCCGGATATTGGGCTGGATGTCGAGCTAGTACCATTCACGTGAATCCCTCTTCCAACTGCATTGACGTCCTCTGAGGCCCACACTGCACGATGTGCTTCCAGTCCGCCGGTACCAATGTTTTCGGAACCGCCTCGCATATGACCATCCACCTTGAGTCGACCTCGATCTGTGGAACATCATCGGTACCGTGGTACTGACGGGGATTATTTTGATTTTCTGCCAGACTGACTCTGGCTCAGAGATCTCTGATCCGGACTCATCTGATTCTGATCCTCATAAGGACATATCCTCGGACCCGTCGCCTCCCCATGAGCGACAAAATTCCTCCCAAGTATATGTCCTTCCAAGACTTTATTAAAGACGTGGCAGCTGCTCTCGCAGTCTCTGTATCAACCGAGATGGAACTGAGAGCTGAAGAACTCGACATCTTACAATATCCTTCGGCACCAAAGGAGGCTGCTACCCTCCCAGTGCACAACATCCTCAGGAATGTGATAGCCAGAATTTGGGAAGCTCCTATTATCACTACTGCCATTTCAAAGCGCTTAGATACCCTCTATAGGGTTCCCCCCTGCCCTGGATTCCAGAAGCCTCAGCTTCCATACCATTCAATGGTTGTGGAATCTGCTATGCGAAGGATAAAAAGCCAGAAGAACCACTTTTCAGTTCCTCCTGGGAGAAAAGCATGGATCCTTGATGCCTTTGGCAGAAAGGCCTTCCAACCAACCATGCTGGCCTTTAGGATAAATTCCTACATGCTATACATGGGCATGTTCCTTCGAGATGTATCTAGAGACTTGGCTGAATTTACTTCTTTTTTGTCATCTGAGAAGCAGGCCCCTCATCAAGTCCTTGCTTCACATGCCCAGACTACATCCACATTTCTTACAAGGGCAGCTTTTGATGCCTTTGAGGCCACCAGCAGTGACTTGTATTGGAGCCAGAAGAATAGCTTGGCTACAGGCATCAGACCTAGAACAGTGGGTTAAGGATAATTCATTAATATTCCCTGCAATGGTAAAACCTATTTGGTCAAAGGTGGAAAGAGAAGACAGGAGAAATTAAGACCGATGACCTCACAATGAAGAGGTTATTCGGGAAAACTGACGATCTTTCCAAAAAAAAAAGTTCCTGGTAAGAAGCCTTTTTATTCTAAGAAAAAGTGCTACTTACCTGCCTTACCACTCATACTCCACCTACCATTTGCAACAACAACAAAAGCAGCAGGGTCCCAAGCAGCCAAGGAAACCTAAAATTCCTAAGGCTCAGCCTGTTCCTCAATCACAACAGTCACTGGGTTTTTGACTCTTTCCTGCAGAGCATGGCCAGTCGTCCTGTACAATATCCTCTTCCTAGTCTAATTCCAGGAAGATTAGCCCTTTTTGCACATCATTGGACAGTATCACCTCATAACCCTGGACCTTGCAGTTAGTTAGCAAAGGCCACCAGCTATGCTTCAGGACTCTTCCACCCACACTCTTTGTGGGCCAATCCCGCATGGATCTCCCTCAGTCCACCTTGTTGCAACAGAAGATCCAATCTCTTTTCTCTCAGGGGGCCATTGAAGAGATCCCTCCATCCCAGCAGGGCCTAGGGTTCTACTCCCAATACTTTCTTCTTCCAAAAATGTCGGGAGACTACAGACCTCTCCTATATCTCCGAAATCTCAACTAGTCGAGGAGAAATTCAAGATGATCTCATTGGGTACATTTCTACCTTACTTACAGCCAAACAACTGGCTATGCTCTCTTGATCTCAAAAATGCCTGTACTCACATCTTGATCCACCCCAACTACAGGAAATTCTTAAGGTTTGTGTTTCTCAAACACCACTTCCAGTATCGAGTTCTTCTCTTTGGTCTGGCATCAGCCCCAAGGGTATTCACAAAGTGCCTGGCTGTTATTGCATCCTATCTGCGCACTTTGGGGGTCTTTCTGTTCCCCTACTTAGATAACTGGCTGATCAAGGGAGATATCCCTCAATCAGTCACTGTGACTCTTCAGCAGACCATTCAGGTCCTCCCAGACATAGGATTCGTAATAAACTATCCAAAGTCTCACCTTACTCCAACACAGGATCTGAAGCTCATAGGAGCTTGCCTAGACATGGTTCAAGCTCGAGCTTTCTTGCCAGACGACCACCGAGCTCAACTGATATTTCTCGCCACCCACTGTCAGAGCCAGCCATTCGTCTCTGCCAGAGACTTCCTTCAACTGCTAGGCCACATGATCTCCACAGTTCATGTCATGCCTTATGCTCTGTTCAACATGTGAGTAATATCAGTGGACCCTGTAACAGCAATGGACACAATCCACAGATGTCTATCCGATCTCATAACCATTTCTCCTCAAATGATAAGCTCCCTGCAGTGGTGGCGCATGCCGCAGAACCTTTTCATAGGGTTACCTTTTCTGAAGTCTGTACCATAGTGTACCCTGACCACTGATGCATCCAAGCAGGGTTGGGGAGCACACTTTAATGGTCTTACCACTCAGAGTCTGTGGTCTTCCCAAGAGACTTTGCTTCACATCAGTCTCCTGGAACTCAAAGCAGTCTCCAACGCCCTCCATGCTTTTTCTCCCCATCTTTCAAGACAGATGGTCCTGATTCAGACAGACAATCAGGTAGCCATGTTCTGTGTGAACAAACAGAGGGGAATTGGCAGTCGCCTTCCATGCAGAGAGGTGATTCGTCTGTGGAATTTTGCAGTAGCTCACGGTATTCACCTCCAAGAAGTTTACCTTCCAGGGGAAGAGGATCAACTAGCCGACAGGCTCATTAGAGTCCTTCATCCACCTGAGTGGATGCTGGATCATCAAGTCTTCCACCACTTGTTTCACTTTTGGGGGATACCTATAATCAACTTCTTTGCTTCTCCGGTCAGTGCCCAAATACCTCGCTTCTGTTTCAGAATTCCGTCTCTGTTCAGCAAGAGTTCGGATGCGTTCCTTGTGCATTGGGGACAGGGTCTGCATATGCATTTCCCCTTCTCCCTCTCATTCCAAAGACGCTTTTCAAGCTTCAGGCTGATCAGGGACGATGATCCTCGTTGTCCCCTTTTGGTCCAGGCAACCGTGGTTTTCACTTCTTCATCCTCTAGCCCAGGCTCCTCCTCTTTGACAGGGTTGTGCTCCCAGCTTGCTCTCGTACACCCCATTCTCAAGACTCTGCGCTTGACTGCCTGGCTGCTGAATGCTTTGCCCTCTCGTACTTAGAACTCTTCGAAGATGTTTTACAAGTCCTCTTGTCATCCAGAATGGACTCTACCGGATGTTCCTACACCTTCAAATGGCACGTGTTTTCACTCTGGTGCGCGCAAAGGAACCTGGATCCTTTCTTTTGTTCCATGCAACATCTCCTCCAATATCTGCTGCACTTATTCTCATCTGGCCTCAAGACCACTTCTGTTAGGGTGCACTTGAGTGCCATCTCCGCTTCACACCGTCCGCTTCAGAATCGTGCAATTTCCACTCATGCTTTGGTGGCTCAGTTTATATGAGGTCTTCTTTTGACAAAACCACCTCTTCGTCCCCCACCCATTGCGTGGGACTTAAATGTTGCTTTTGCACAACGGTGGCATACCTCTTTTGAGCCATTGGCATCTGCTCCTTTAAAATTCCTGACATGGAAATTCTTTTCCTTGTAGCATTAACTTTGGTTTGTAGGGTCAGCGAACTCCAAGCTTTGGTGGATTACACTTCATTCACCAGATTTCACCATGACAAAGTGGTCCTCCAGACACATTCTAAATGTCTTCCGAATGTGTTTACTTCCTTCAACTTAAACCAATCCATTTCGCTTCCAACATTCTTTCCCAGACTTCACTCCTCCCGAGCTGAGGCCAAGCTTCACACTCTTGATTGCAAGAGTGCACTCGCTTTCTATCCTGACTGCACTAGAGGTCATCGACAGTCCTAACAATTCTTTGCTTCCTTTGACCCAAGTCATCTTGGCTTACTAGTTTCTAAAAGGACTCTATCCAGCTGGATAGTGGACTGCATTTCTTTTACTTATTCCCAGGCTGGACTGTCTCTCCAAGGTCATGTTACAGCCCATAATGTCCGAGCTATGGCTGCCACTGTAGCCAGTATTCATTCGGTTTCCTTTCAAGAAATCTGCCAGGCAGCCACATGGTCTTCTTTGCATACCTTCGTGACTCACTATTGCCTGGACAAGGACTCCAGCAGAGATGCTTGATTCAGCCAATCCATCCTTCGTAATCTGTTTCAGGTCTAGATGAACTTGCCCACCGCTCATCCGACTACCCACAAGGAGTATACCGACCGTGCTATAACCTCTGGACAGTCCCATATGTGAAGACTGTCTTCCTGCTTGTTCCTAGAGATAGCATAGTTACTCATCTGTAACAGGTGATCTCCAGGAACAGCAGGAAGCAGTTTCCATAACCCACCCACCTCTCCTTCAAGTTGTTCTCCACCTGCCTTTTCTTTGGGTTGTTTACCCTTCTCTTTAGCTGACTGAGGAGATCAGTTGGGAAGGCGGGAAGGCATACATACATGTATGGAACAACGCTCCCAAAAGCATTCCTATTGGATGCTGGGGAGTGTTTCCGCGCTGGGCTCTGTCGGTACTGACGTCACCATATGTGAAGACTGATTCTTGCTGTTCCCAGCGATCACCTGTTACAGGTGAGTGACTACGCTATATCTACGCTTACAATGTAGGCATCATTTCTGCAGGATTTATGCTATTCTCCAGGAACAAGCAGGAAGTCAATCCTCACTTATGGGTGATATCGGCATCGACGGAGCCTGCACAGAGCAATTCCCCAGCTTTCAAAGAAAGCCTTTGTGATTGTTGCCACACATGCATGGTCCTCTTCCCGCCCAAAGGTGCCATCTTGTTCAGTCTCCCTTTCTCCGCGGAGCCCTTCGGACGTATGTCCTCATCCCTCGGAAAACGTTTTCATGACTTTGGCCTTTTGGCCTTTTTTCCTGTAGCACCGGTCCTCTCCCATCCTCCCCTTTGCCCCTGCTCCAGCTGTGGGCTAGGGGATCCCTTTTTGGTCTCTATTTAGTGTTTTTTCTTTCAGGCCCTTTTCGCATCCTTTTTTCTCTAACCGCTGGCCTCGAGGGTTTTTGACATCGCAGGGACTCTTTTTGCCCCCATGGCCACCGGCTTTAAGAAATGTGACAGATGCTCTAAAAATATGTAGCTCACGGACACCCACGACTGCTGTCTATGGTGTCTGGGGGCTGACCACAACTCAGAGCTCTGCTCATTTTGTAAGAAAATGTCCGCTAAGGCCTTGCTAAGCCACAAGCAGACGTCCGATGACATTTTCCACAAGGCAGCCCCGGGATCCCCGGAGGCACCTTGCCCTACCGATCCACCACTTGCGGGATCCCCCGCAGTGACCCTGTGTCCCAGGCGTCACTCCGATCAGGGTTTGCCTGAGGTGGAACGGCAAAAGAAGAAGACCTCAAAGTCGCTGTCCGGGGGCTCCAGACAAGTGCGAGTGGTTTCGTGCTCGTTCCCTTAGCCCTCCCCGGTGTTCCTGATAGTCGAACAAGGAGCGGCCTCGAAAGATACCTCATATGGACACGGAGTCCTCTGGCGATGGCGCCCGGTCTCCTGAGGGTCATCCCAGCAAGGACCCCCTCTCCTCCTCCATGCCAAACCCGGTAACCCCTGCGTAGGCATCGCAGGGACCCACTCCTGAGTGGGAGTCCCATATGCTGGCACTGGAGTGCAGCGTTTCTACCTTCCTCGCTGCCCAGTAGGTACTTTTGCCCAGCATGGCTCGCGCCCCGAGACCGAGGGTCATCCGCCTGGGGTCCCAAAAACTGCCTTGGAAACCCCGAGAGCCACGGGCCTCGTGAGGGTCCTTGGCACTTGTCTTACTCGCTGTCCCATTCCTCGAGGTCGAGGTTTTCCAGAGCCAGTGCCTCCAGCTCCAAGTGGGCCTCAGCCAGGTGCAGGGATCAGCCTGACTCCTAGTCCTTCTCGGACCTCTCAGGCTGGGAATCAGACGGGGACACTTCCTCGGAGACCTGCGCCCATAGGGATCTCCCCTCTGACCCATCCTCGCCCGCCTCGCAAAGGCGGTCGCCTCCCGAGGACACCTCTTTCCTGGTGTTTGTACGGGATATGGCTCGGGCCCTCAATCTGCCGATGCAGACTGAGGAGGAGCCGAGGGCAGAGAAACTTGACATCTTGCAGTACAAGTCTCCACCAGGGAGTTTCTTACGGTTCCAGTACCGTCCATTCTACCCCGGATGCTTCTCCACTTGTGGGAAGCACCCGCCTCGATCCCTATTGTCAGTAAAAGACGTGATGCCATGTATAAGGTCCAGCGCTGCCCGGGGTTTCGGAAGACTCACCTTCCTCATACCTCCATGGTAATCAAGTCCACAATGCGGAAACAGAAGAGCCCGAAGTTGCACTCTTTGGTCTCGCCTGGTAGGAAATCCCGTGCCCTTGATGCCTTCAGGCACAAGGCTTACCAGGGATCCATTCCGCATCCAGGCAAACCAACTATATATGGGTATATTTCTTAGCGACCTCGCCAAAGAGCTCGATGGGTTCTCCGCAGACCTTGGTGGGGAGCTCCTTCTCAGGTTCCAGACCCTCCTGAGGTCAGTCGCAGACTGCTCAAATTACCCTTCCCGTGCCGCATACGACAGTTCGCGTTTTGCCCCCATGTAGCAGCGGCTGGCATCGGAGCCCAACACCAGGCGTGGCTCCAGTCTTCGGACCTGGAGCAGTGGGTCCAGGAGAAACTCCTGGATGTCCCCTGCCTCGGCGAACAGCTGTTCGGCAAGTCCATGGGAGGACAAGGCAGCCGAGATCGAGACAAGAGTTTGTGACTCGCACCCGTCTCTCTCTCAGAACCGCCTCGCTTTCGTGGAAGAAACAGCATACCAAAAAGCCTTTCTTCCAGAGGAAAGGGCTTCCCTACCGGGGATACCCACCATACCCGCCTACCCCTGTGCCAACGACCAGCGCTCAGGGCAAAGGGGATGACCAGGGTCACCGGAAACCCAAGGGGCCCAAGACTCAGCCACCGGCGCCACTCCAGCAAGCCCTGGGGTTTTGACGCCGAAAGCATAGCCTCTCGCCCCCTGGGGACGCTTCCAACCGTGTGGATGCCTGTCCTTTTTCGCTCCCGAATGGACGGCTATTACATCGGTCACCTGGGTCCTGCAGGTGATCTGGGAGGGGTATCGTCTTTGTTTAGACAGACTCTCTCCTCCCTTCTCCCTGGCAGAACCTACTCGGCTTCCCTCACACCAGGCTTGCTTACAGCAAGAGCTGAACAACCTCCTTGGTCAACAGGCGGTTGAAAGAGTTCTGCTGCACCTCCAGAGTCAGGGATTTTATTCCCGGTACTTCCTCGTTCCGAAGAGGACGGGGGGCCTGCGCCCCATCCTCAATCTCAGGAATCTGAACAGGTTTCTGGTGCGGGAGAAGTTCAAAATGCTATCCCTTGGCGTCCTACTGCCCTACCTCCGGCAGGGCGATTGGCTATGCTCCTTGGATCTCAGAAACGCTTACGCCCACATTCCGGTCCATCCGAAGCACAGGAAGTACCTGCATTTCAGGGTTCAGGGAGAGCACTTCCAGTACAGAGTGATCCCCTTCGGGATCGCGTCTGCCCTGTGAGTTTTCACCAAGTGCCTGTCAGCTGCCGTGGCCCACCTCCGGCTGCAGGGCATATCCGTCTACCCTTACCTAGACGATTTGCTCATCTTGGGCACCTCAGTGGAGGAAGCTCACCACTCAGCATCGCGAACGGTCCTCCTCCTCCAGCGCCTCTGTTTCCTGATCAACTACTCCAAATCCCACCTCACACCGGTGCAGACCCTGGAGTTCATTGGCACTCTTCTCGACACAGAACGTGCGGCCGCCTTTCTCCCCCGAGCATGCGTGGATCAGCTCCACGCTCTGGCTGCCAAGGTCCAAGGCTAGCTCAGGGTCTCAGCGCGGACCATGCTGCACCTCCTGGGACACATGGACTCAACTGTCCACTTCGTTCCCCATGTTCGCATGCACATGCAAGCAGCCCGATGGTGTCTCAGAATGCAATGGGCCCAAGCCTCGGGCCACCTCTGGGACCCCATCCTGGTGTCTCGCAGCCTAGTCGAGTCCCTAGTCTGATGGCAGGACCCCTAGAGCCTTCTTTGGGGCATGCCCTTCCAGACTCGTCTGCACAAACTCATCTTGACGATGGACTCCTCGCTGTTGGGCTGTTAGGCTGAGGAGCCCACTGCGACCTCCTCTTCACTCAGGGGAGGTGGTCACCCGAGGAATCTCGACAGCAGATCAATCTGCTCGAGCTTCGGGTAGTCCGGTTGGCCTTGAAGGTCTTCGAGTACCACCTGAAGGGCAGGTCGGTGCTCGTGCAGACTGACAACAGAGTTGCGATGTTCTACATAAACGTCGTACTTACAAGGCTCTGCCAAGAAATATGGAAGACAGCATCATGGCCAACTGACTGGAAAAGATCTGTGTTTATACCAATACTAAAGAAAGGTGATCCAACTGACTATGGAAATTATCGCACAATCGCTCTGATCCCACATGCCAGCAAGATTCTACTGAAGATTATTCAAAAGAGACTACAATCATACCTGGAACAAGAACTACCTGAAGTGCAAGCAGGGTTCAGAAAAGGGCGAGGAACGAGAGACATCATTGCGGATGTGAGATGGATCCTTGAAAAGACTAAAGAATACCAAAAGGATATCTATTTGTGCTTTATTGACTATAGCAAAGCTTTTGACTGTGCAAACGATGAGAAACTCTGGGCCACATTAAGAAGCATGGGTATACCAGAACACCTGATCGTTCTCTTGCACAATCTGTACATTGATCAAGAAGCAACAGTTCGAATGGAACAAGGAGAAACAGAATGGTTTAAAATAAGCAAAGGTGTAAGACAAGGCTGCATACTTTCCCCCTACCTGTTTAATTTATATGCAGAACAAATCATCAGAGAAGCAGGATTGTATGAAGACAACAGAGGTGTGAAGATTGGTGGAAGACTCATCAACAACCTTCGCTATGCTGATGATACCACATTACTGGCGGAAAGTGAAGATGATCTGAAACATTTGCTTCTCACAATCAAAGAACATAGTCTCAAAATGGGCCTGCACCTTAATGTAAAGAAGACAAAGATCATGACAACTGGCATAATCAACAGGTTCATCGTCGAAGGAGAAGAAATTGAAATCGTGAATAACTTTAACCTACTTGGATCAACTATCAATAAAGAAGCAACAAGCAGTCAAGAAATCAGACGACGCATTGCTCTTGGCAGAATGGCTATGAAAGACCTAGATGTCTCTCTCCATACAAAGATTCGACTTGTTCAAGCCATGGAATTTTCAATAACATCATATGGATGTGAAAGCTGGACAGTGAAAAAGATAGACAGGAAGAAAATTGATGCCTTTGCATTATGGTGCTGGCGGCGAATACTGTGTATACCATGGACTGCCTGAAGAACAAACCAGTCTGTACTAGAGGAGATCAAACCTAAGCTTTCTTTAGAAGCTCAGATGACAAGACTTTGACTTTCATACTTTGGACACATCATGCGGAGAGAGAGATCATTAGAGAAAGACATCATGCTTGGCAAGATAGAAGGTCAACGCAAAAGAGGAAGGCCAGCAATGAGATGGATCGATACAATAACAGCAGCTACGGTACCAATCTGTCAACAATGAGCCGCCTGACTGAAGACCGAACACAATTTAGGATAGCTATCCAGAGGGTCGCCATGAGTCGACTCCGACTCGACGGCACTTAACAACAACAACAACACATAAACGAGGGGTGCATGGGCTCCCGCCTCCTCTGTCGGGAAGTAGTCCTCCTTTGCTCCTTTGCAGAGTGCTGTGGCATGACCCTAAGAGCTGTCTACTTCGTGGGCCAAGATAATGTCCTCGCAGACAGGCTCAGCAGGCTTCTCTGCCCGCACAAATGACGCCTGAGTCCAGAGGTGGTGTTCCACCGCGGGGGGGACTCCGTCCGTGGACCTGTTCCCCAGCCCAGTGAACGCGCAGCTCCCCTGCTTCTGCGGGTCAGTATCACACCTGAGCAGGGTGGCCCTGGATGTGTTCCTCCTAAACTGGACCTCCGGGATTCTGTATGCTTCCCCCCCCACACACACACTTCTCTCATTGCAAGGACCCTCCACAAGATGCAGCGCGACCAAGCCTCTGTGATTCTCGTGGCTCCTTCGTGGCCTCGACAACCTTGGTTCCTGCTTCTACTCCGGCTCTCGTCGGCTTCTGCTCATGGCCTCACGGAGGCGTTTTTAGCTTACAGGTTCGGAAGCCTGTAGCTGGGGAGACCCATAAGTGAGGACTGACTTCCTGCTTGTTCCTGGTGAAAGCATAGTTACTCATCTGTTAACAGGTGTTCTTCAGAGACAGCAGGAATCAGTCCTCACTACCCAGCCACCTCCCCTGTAGAGTTGCATAATTTTTTTTATTCTTCCCTTGCCATCTGCTTAGTAGGGCTCTAGCTCTGGGACCTGACTAAGCAAGATGGCACCTTTGGGCAGGAAGAGGACCATGCATGCATGGCAGCAATCCCAAAGGCTTTCTTTGAAAGCTGGGGAATTGCTCCGCACGGACTCCATCGGTGCCGAAGTCATAAGTGAGGACTGATTCCTGCTGTCCCTAGAGAACACCTGTTAGGAATGAGTAACTACGCTGTATTTTATAAAGGCTAAGTGCCTTCTCGCCCACTTAATCTAGGTGCGCTGTTACATAATTATCCTTGTTAATGTGTACCCTGGATCATTAGCCTCTGAAGCTTGACTCAAGAGCTAAACACAAGACTGCAAAAAAGGAGTTTGAATGGGAAGCTGCTGTTGGCTTAGGGTGCATATCTGTGAGCCAGTCTTTTGTGAGTGCATTTTTCTGGCAGTTGAGTAAAAGGTATATCTGTTTAGACTTTGTTGGTTGGCAGCAGCTGTGAGAGGTAAAAAATGAGGATTTACAGAAAAGCAAGATCTATAAGAATAGGGCAAATATCTTGTGACACAGGATCAAGCAAACTGGCTGCAGAGTGTGCAGTGGGGGAGAGTGAGAAGGAGGAGGATCTCTTCTTCGAGTCCATTATGGATCTTTTGGTTGCTCTAGTCTCTCAATTGTTGACAAAGCTAATTTCAAAAGGGGGGGGGGGGGTACAAATGCTCAAAATGGGAGCTTACAGATGAAAGAAATCTCAATACAGGCACCTCATAGATATCCAGAATGACTGGAACAGTGGTTCTCAACCTGTCTTCTAGTACCCTCTAGGCCAGTCATGTTTTCAGGATATTCACAATGAAAATTCGTATGAGAGATTTGCATACACTGCTTCCATTCAATTCATATCTCTCTCATACATATTCATTGTGGATATCCTGAAAACCCGTCTGTGCTAGGGGGTACTGGAGGATTGGGTTAAGAACCACTGGACTGGAGGATTCTATATAGCCAAACCCATTATCGCTGCTAACCTTTGCTGCAATATTTACCTTTGTGGTTCTTTTGAAGTGAATTGTCTTGGGGAGCAGGTGAGGGAGTTGCAGGAAGAGATGATGAGGCTGAAGAGCTTCCAGTAGGGTGAAGGGTTTATTGATAGGGTATACATGGATACTTCAGTGTCTGTGATCCCAATTAGAGAGGTTGCATTTGGCAGCGGACTGAACTTTGCTACTGAGTTCCTATCAGTTCATTAAAAGACATGATTGAGGTCCTAGATTTCAATAAAAAGGGACATCACAAACGCAGAATAAAGGAAGCAGAGTGTTCCAGGCACATGGAAGAGGAGGGGGACTGTTGCTGGTTATTCTTTAGATCAGTGTTTCCCAACCCAGTCCTATGGGGCACACTGGCCAGTCAGGTTTTCGGGATATCCCTAATGACTATGCATGAGATATATATGCATTAGAGATATCCTGCCAACCTGACTGGTTTGTGGCCCTCCAGGGCTGGATTTGGAGACCCCTGCCTTACACCTCTGTCATTTAAGATTGTTAGTGGGCAAGGTGCAGATGTCCTAGACATCGAAAGGGTATATAGAATGTGACACATTCCTCCTCGATTCTCACCACCACCAAAAAGTTGTCTAATAGACAATATTTTGGTGGTGGTGAGAAGTGAGGAGGAATGTAACACATTCTATATACCTTTTTGATGTCTTGGACATGTGCACCTTGCCCACTCACAATCTTAGATGACAGAGGTGTTAGGCAGGGGTCTCCAAATCCAGCCCTGGAGGGCCACAAACCAGTCAGGTTGGCAGGATATCTCTAATGCATATATATCTCATGCATAGTCATTAGGGATATCCCGAAAACCTGACTGGCCGGTGTGCCCCATAGGACTGGGTTGGGAAACACTGCTTTAGATGACTCCTTAGTTCTTTGAGACCCAATTTTACTTTCACTTTCATTTTTAGCTTATGTTGACTGTTTAAGGAATCCCAGCCTGCATGCAGGACCGGTGCTAGATTTTCTGGCACCCCTCTCCCCCCGCAAACTATAGATCAGTGCCCTCTCCCTCATTATTATTAATGCTGGATACAATTTTCCAAAACTCCTTTCAGAACTCTTTTTACATAATGCTAGTATTTCTCCTTCAAAGCCAATGCTATAAGAAAATTGCAGTGAAAGGGTCAAATGCATAGTCAGACTAAAAATAACTACTGGGATGTAAATACTTAGCATCATATGAACAGGCTGTGATAATCCAAGAGCAGGGCCGGATTTACCTTGAGTGAGGCCCTACGCCAACAAAAATTGTGGGCCCCCAAAAAAGATAAAAACGAGCACGCCGGATCAGCTGCGTGCTGTTGGCCCTGACGTCATAATTAAACTGGAAATCCCAAAAGCCAAACTTGGAATGTACAACACTGTAGAAATAAAACTATACATTAATTTGCTCTTGTACTAAACAAAGCGCAAACGTTAATGATGCACATTTACCAGAGCTGACATATTCCAATTAATAAATTCAAAATAAAGAGATATTTTTCTACCTTTTGTGCATTTTTTTCAGCTGCAATTGCTCCAGCCACTTTCTTCTGGTTTCTTCGTGTCTTCTGCTAACTCTCCATCGTCTGCTGTCCATTTGTCCTTTCTTCTCTCTTCTAGTTTTTTTCCATTCTCTCTCTACATCTGCTTTAACATACTAATCTTTCTCCTTTTGCTCTTTCCTCATTCCTATTTCATCCACTCAAATTTTACCCCTCCATCCTCAATCCCCACTTACTCTCCCAATACCCGGCCAATTGTAGATTTTTTATCCCTCCCACACAAAATATTTTTCTCCTCTCCATTTTACTCTCCCAGCCCCATCCCATTCTAATCCTCCCCCAACATCAGCTCCCTTCTAGTTCCAGCCTCACCCAGCATCCATTCCCTTCTAGTCCCTGCATCAGTCCATTTCCAGTCCTAGCCCCCCATCAGCCCATTTCCAGTCCTAGCAACCCCCCAACCCAATACCAGTCCTAGCCCCCCCCATCAACTCACTTCCAGTCCTAACCCCCCATCACCCCATTTTCAGTTTAAGCCCCCTATAACCCATTACCGGTCCTAACCCCCCATCAGCCCACTTCCAGTCCTAACCCCCATCAACCCATTTCCAGTCAGTCCCCCATAGCCCATTGCCAGTCCTAACCCCCCCATCAGCCCACAGCCCATTACCAGTCCTAACCCCATCAGCCCACCTCAAGTCCTAACCCCTCCCCATCAGCCCATTTCCTGTCCTAGCCCCCCCATAGCCCATTATCAGTCCTAACCCCCCCATAGTCCATTATCAGTCCTAACCCCCCCATAGCCCATTACCAGTCCTAACCCTATCAGACCACCTCCAGTCTTAACCCCCCCAGCCCATTTCCAGTCCTAGCCCCCCATAGCCCATTACCAGACAGCCCCCATCAGCCCACAGCCCATTACCAGTTCTAACCCCCGCCCACAGCCCATTACCAGTCCGAACCCCCCGCCCACAGCCCATTACCAGTCCTAACCCCATCAGCCCATCTCCAGTCTTAACCCCCCCCCAGCCCATTACCAGTCTTAACCCCCCCCAGCCCATTACCAGTCCTACCCCCCATCGGCTCAAGTATAGATAACCAATGAAATGGTGATATGCCTAGTATGGGTTGCATTATTGAAACCGATTCCATATGTGGAAAAAGAACTGATAAATCTTTTTCCATATCTTGAGATAAAACAATTGCCATCTTTAAAATGTTATTATAACATAGTACACCTGCTAAAAGAAAATGCCACATGGATGCTGCCCTTACTAATTTTTAAATATGGATATAACCTTCCTAGAGCTAACCCCTTGTAATTTCAGCATGTTATAAAATTAAACGCTGGCTGCTGCCGCTGCCGTCGCGGCAGCGGCAGAATGGACTGTCCCGCGGGGCCCCCTCTGAATCCCTCCCTCCCTCCGCGACGGCTGAGCCCCTGCATGCCAGCTTTGAGAGGCGCGAAGGGAGAGTGTCTCCCTCGCGTCTCTTTAAGCCCGCAGGGGCTGATGGGAAATTTCCCATCTGCCCCTGCAGGCTTTACAGAGACGCGAGGGAGACACTCTCCCTTCGCGCCTCTCAAAGCCGGCATGGAGGGGCTCAGCTGTCGCGGAGGGGGGGAGGGAGGGATTCAGAGGGGGCCCCGCTGGACAGTCCATGCTGCCGCGGCAGCAGCCAGCGTTTTTTTAAAACTTCAATTTACCTATACGCCAGTATTCAATTTTTGTGGGCCCTTGCCAGCTGTGGGCCCTACGCCACGGCGTAACTGGCGTATAGGTAAATCCGGCCCTGTCCAAGAGCATGCTAAATTTTAGATATGGATCCAAAGAAAAATACTCAGCTGTATGTACAGGTCAGAACTATTTTACTTATTGAAAAAATATGCAGGAGAAAGATTTTGTACAAATTGCAGGAATCAGCCATATGTTGACCATGCATCATTGTACATCTAGAAACTATAAGCAAAACTGATATAATATTGATGCAAAGAATAGTCACAACGTTGTCTGTCACTATAGGAAGACAGAGATGACATTAACATATTTAAACCAAATATGTAGCACTATGAAGAATAACTAGTACAACAGGCAAACAATATACAAGCATGTCATTAGACTACTGTAAAATAAAAAAATATGCTCTGTATATATTTGGAGTGGAGGAGGAGCCTAGTGTTTAACATTCTGGAGACCAAGAGACCAGCATTTGATTCCCACTGGCACTCCTTGTGGCCTTGGGCAAGTCACTTTACCCTCCATTGCCTTGGAAGAAAGACCTGGCAATCTATTTACGTGCACACCTTGCCAAGAAAACCCAGGAGCTGCTGGGTCACCAGGAGTCAGCATTGATTAAATGGCACATTGCATTCGCTATGCCCAGGCAAGTCACTGTTAATAATCTGGACCAAGAAACTCCGACATTATGTCCATAAAATATGTTAAAGCAATCTGATTACTTTTTTTCCCTAAAATGTTTTACTGTGCCATATTTTGATAAGACAAACAGCCTCCTGTGGGCTCCCAAGCATAAAAGTCATATCCTTAAACAGCCAACCAGTATTGCAAAAGATTATCATTTAGGCCCATCCTGATCTCGTATCACTGAAACAGCACCCAAGCTCCAATGAAGTCGTAAAATCAGTTGTCCTGGCTTCTCCAAGAAACTCATGTTTCTCCTTGCTGGATCACAGGATGTGTTTTCATTTCTTGATTGAGCCTGTGTTATTCTGGCTTTCTCTCCTCTAGCTTCACTTCCTACTGGCAGCCATACATTCAATATACTGGCAGTAGGAAGTAAAGTTGGAGAGAGAGAAAAATGAGAAAAATACGGCCACTTTTCAACTGGACCAGAGAGTAAGATCCTTGATCTTTCCATTACTCTTAGTTTTTCAGGATTTTTCCCCAAAATTATACTTTCCTCCAGAGTGAGGCGAGAGAAAAAACTCTCACATCTAGACATCTAACACAATGGCTTGGCACAAGTATCATGGGTGCAGCTAATTCACCTGAAGCGCAGTAACTGTAGGAGGATGTATCTGCCCCCCTGCGGTTAGTTTTACAGCCCTGCTCTGGTAGCGCAGTCTATACATGCACACCAAGGAACTAAAAGAAGACATGAGAATTACAGTGCAGTTTGTAACACCAAATTATAAAATTTTAATTCTTTTTATTTTGTTATAAACTGTTTTATGATTCTTGCTTTTTCTTTTTGAACATATATTTTGCATCCACAGACAGTGGGTGCAGAGCAGAACTAGAACATTCACCCATAATCTGATTCTGGTCATCTCGGTAACAACAATGTAAACGTTCTCCAGTATTAGGCATATTGTGAACTAATACAAAATGCTATAAAAGTCACTGAGGATCTTCACAGCAAATCTACCATAGCATACCAGCATCAACTTCCAAAACTCACAAGGAGCCTACCCAGAAAAAAAAAAGCAGCACTGTAAATATTGCACAGGCCTTAGAACATCTATACACCTATTTGAAAAGCCGAATAAGTCAGATTACTACAGTACAGATTCCTATGTGCAAACTCCATGTTAACAGAACACCTGGCCTCGTTCACACACTCAGAATACAGACCCTCACCAAGTACAGATTAAATGATTACAACCTAAAAATAAAAATATGTAGATAAAAATGAAACTGAAACACCAAGAAGCCGACTCTGCACACAGTGCAACACCACAGAAATAGAAAGAGATGCATTTCCCTGTACTTTGTCAAATATCAATGTAGTGCAAAACGTGATCACTAAATTGAAAATAAAATTATTTTTTCTACCTTTGTTGTCTGACCATTTTATTCTCTGATCATGCTGGTGCCAATCTGAGGTTTCTGCTTCCTTCTGTCTTCTCTTAGCTCTCTTTCTACAGTCTCTAATCCATCTGCCATTTCTTCTCTCCCCTTTTGTTTTCTTCACATCTTTCCATCCTGGATATTGATCTTTTCTTTTCAGCTTTCTTCTATTTATTTTTCAATCTCTCTTTCCATACTACTACTACTACTACTACTCCTTACTATTCAGCCCTCAAACCCCCGACCACTTTTCAACCCACATCCCAGTTCTCCCATTCCTCACCTCTTCTTCCCTGGTCCATTATTCCCCAGTCTTTTGCTCATTCTCTCCCCTCCCTCCCCCTATCCATTGTTTTTCCTCTCTCTCTCTCTCCATCTCCCTTCATCCAGCATCTCAGCTCTCTCTTTCCCCCTATCCCTTCCTATCTCCCTGTGTCTAGCATATCCCTCTCTCCATTCCTTTCCCCCTGTGTCCTTCATCTCTCCTGTCTCCATACCATCCCCTCCCTATTACTCCAGCATCTTGCCATCTCTTTCTCATCCTATTTACCTCCATGTCCATTTTCTCCTCTCTTTCCCTATTACCCCCGTGCCTAGCATCTCTCTTCTGTCTCCCTCTGTTCTACCCCCCATGTCCAGCATTATCCTTAGTTTCCATATAACCCCCCCATGTCCAGTATTACCCCTCCATCTCAAAGATCTCCACTCATTGATGGCCATTCTTCCCATGTCCAGAATCTCCCCTTTATCTCCCTAGCCCTTCCCTCATCTAGCATGTTTCCTCTGCCTCCTTATTCCACCCGTGCATCCAGTATCTCCCATCTGTCTCCCGGTGCCCCTCCATGTCCAGCATCCCCCTTCACCTCCCAATGCTCCTGTGTCCAGCATCTCCTCTATTTTCATGTGATCCCCCACTAATCTAGCATCTGCCCTCTGTTTCCTGTGATACCTCTCTCCGTCCAACATCTTCTCACTATCTCCACTTCCCCTCCATCTCCCTATGCCTCCTCTGTGACTAGTATCTCTCTGTCTCCCTAACCCTTCATCCCCATGTCAAGTATCTTTCCTCCCCCTCCCGTCCCTTTCCTTCTGCCCCCAAATCTGTCCCTCTTCCTAGACTCTATACCTTCTCACTCCCCCTTTGCACTCTCACCCCAGCCCTTCATTCGTGGCTCCCCTCCCCATATCATTTATTTCCTAAAGCACTGTCCCTTTAAATTGATCTCCTCTGCCTCTCTCTCCGGGATCCATCTCCACTGCCCATGCATTGCTACCTCAGGGCGTCACAGCAGAAACTATCTGTCCAGCAGCCCTTCTGCCCACGGGCAGGCTCTTCCTTGACCGCTGTGATCAGCGGGCTTGTGCAACTCTTCTGCCCACGGGACTTGCTTCTCTTGCGGGCAAGCTTTTCCCTTCTGGCGCGATTCTTCTGGCTTGTCATCCTGTTGGGAGAGTGCTAGCGACAGCACCCCCTCTGAAATTGGCGCCACGCTTACCATGCTTACCGGGTAGCACTGGCCCTGCCTGCTTGTCTGACGTTACTACCTGACTGTCCTACCACCATCTGAAACTGAATATGACACGAGTGTAGTTTGACTGCCTAATTTGGAGGGGGAGCAAAGGGTGGGGTGATACATTTGCATATTCATGTGCATATTTGCATATTCATAATGGCTATATTTTAAAAAAATACTAGATGGATAGGAAGTTAATATATCAAACAGGCCAGGGATGAGCTATTAGCCACAAGATACTCAGAGGGACCAGATGGGGCGGTTCTATCATTTGGCAGAACGAGGCGATCGTCTCAGGTGGCAAGGTTTTGGGAGTGCAAAAATGCCCCCAGAACACCCCGGTGGCAGCTGCCTCACTCTGCCTGTTCTCCAGGAACAAGCAGGAAGTCGGTCCTCCCATATGGGTGATGTTGGCACCGATGGAGCCCGCGCGGAGTATTTCCCTAGCTTTCAAAGTAAGCCGTTGGGAATGCCGCCATGCATGCGTGGTCCCCTTCCTGTCCAAAGGTGCCATCTTACTCAGTCTCCCTTTTTTTGCGGAGCCCTTCGGACGTGCGCCTCGTTCCCAGAAAAGGTTTCTCTGTTTCCAACCGGTTTTTGCTCTCCGGCCTTCACTGGGCCTCTTCCCGCCTCTCGAGCACCTCTGCTTCGGCCCTGGTCCTCGGGAGTTTTTCCTTTTTGTCTGTCTTGTTTTTACTGTGCTTTTGCACCCTTTTTAACTGCTGTCCGCTTCGAGGATCTTTGACCTCGCAGGGTCCTTTTTCCCCCAATGGCCTCCGGTTTTAAGAAATGTGATAGGTGTTCAAAAAACATGTCGCTCGTGGACACCCATCACTGTTGTTTCAGGTGTCTAGGAGCTTATCATGACCCAGAGCTATGCTCCCTCTGTAAGAAAATGTCCTTCAAGGCCATCCAGAGTCGTAAGCAGAAGCTGGATAATCTCTTCCCAAGGCTCCTCCCCGGGCCCAGCGGCACTCTGACCAGGGATCGCCTAAATGCGAGCAGAAGAAGAAGAAGGACCCCCTGCTGTTTAACATTTTTCTGGCCCCTCTTGCTTTACTCATTCAGCAGCATGGTATCTCTGTGTACTATTACGCAGATGATATCATTCTTCTTTTCCACACCTGTTCTCTCACACCTGATATTGGTCCCCTCAATGTTTGTCTCTCTGCTGTCTCTTCCTGGTTTTCTGAGAACTTTCTACACGTTAACTTGTCCAAGACCTCGGCTATCTGGTTCACTGCTGGTGCTCCTATTCCTACTCTCGCTCCATCTCTTTCTGCTGGTCCTATCCCTCTTGTTACGTCCCTGCGCTATCTTGGTGTCACTCTGGATTCAGCTTTAACTTTCAAAGATCACGTTTCTTCTATTGTCCAACGTTCTTTCTGTACGTTGCGGCAACTTCGTGCAGTCCGGCCTTTTCTCTCCCCCTTTTGCACAGCTTTTGACATTCCTCCTC
This sequence comes from Ichthyophis bannanicus, assembly GCA_033557465.1. Lineage (NCBI taxonomy): Eukaryota > Metazoa > Chordata > Amphibia > Gymnophiona > Ichthyophiidae > Ichthyophis > Ichthyophis bannanicus. The sequence goes on along the minus strand of CM066032.1, from coordinate 905,996,875 downwards.
TTCCTGCCGGCAACTGATTGTTTCCCTTCCCTCTGTTTTGCGCTTATTGTTTTCCTCTGTTTTTCGCTTATTGTTTCCCTTCCTTCTGTTTTTGCGCTTATTGCTGTACTGTTTCTTCTTTTATTGCTGTCTCTTTTGTAAACAAATGGCGTTCCTTTCTGTTTCCTTTCTTCAGTAGTCTCCTTTGTTTTTATTGTAAACTGCCGCATGCCTCTTGGTTTAGGCGGTATAATAAGTTTTAAATAAAGATAAAAGATAAAGGCCGTGAGGACTCTGTCAGGGAGCCAGACAAGCGTGAGAGGTCACACGCCCGGTCTCAGCTCGACAGTCTCTGAAGTCGGAGAGGGAGTGGCCCAGTAAAGTACCTCGAACCAATATGGAGGCCTCCGGCGAAGGTGCCTGGTCTCCCGAGGGTCATCCTGGCGAGGACCCCTCTCCTCGACACACGACCCCCATAACCCCGGCGTTGGTGTCGCAGGGCCCCACTCCCAAGTGGGAGGTCCAAATGCTGGCCTTGGAACACGGTGTTTCTGCGTTTTTCGCTGCTCAGCAGGCGCTGGTGCCAGGTCCCGCTGGCATGCGCCTCAAAACCACAGGGACTTCGACCTCGAGGACTCCCCGGGCCGCCTCAGTGACCTACGAGAGCCAGAAGCCTCGTGAGGATCCTCGCCACAGGTCTTGATCTCCATCCTGTTCCTCTGGCGCGAGATCTTCTTGGGCAAGTGCCTCCGGCTCCGGGCAAGTTTTGGCCTCGGAGATCCGGTGCGGATCATCGAGCCACCTGACCTCGAGTCCTCCACGGACTACTAAGAGTGGGGGTCCGATGAGACCACCCTGGAGACTCGGTCCCACTGAGACCTACCCTCCGACCCAGAGGCAGCAGTCACCTCCTGAGGACACCTCCTTTCTGGAGTTCACCTGGGACATTGTGCAGGCCCGGATGATCTCCACCAAGTCGGAGGAGGAGCTCCGCGCTGAGTAACTTGATATTCTGCAATATGAAGCACCTCCGAAAGAGGCTCTCTCAGTGCCAGTTCCTCCCATTCTGAACCGACTCCTCCTCCACATGTGGGAGACCCTGGCCTCTGTCCAAATCATGAGCAAGTGCCTGGCGCTATCTATAGGATTCAGTGAGGCCCGGGGTTTCGGAAAGCCCAGCTTCCCCACACCTTGATGGTGGTCGAATTGGCCATATAGAAGCTAAAGAGCCTGAAGAATCATTGGTCTGTCCCAGCGGGCAGAGTCTCGTACTCTTGAAGCCCTCGGGCACAAGGCTTATCAGGGCTCCAGGCTGTCATTCCGCATCCAAGTTTACTAATTATACATTGGGATGTTCCTCCGTGACTTTGCTAGAGAGCTTGGAGGCTTTACGGTGGACCTTGACTGAGACCATCTCTAGCGTTTTCAGGCCCTCTCAAAGTCCGTCGGAGAATGCTCGAAGTACCTCTCGCGAGCAGCGTACGACGACTTTGAGTCTTTCGCCTGGGTGGTAGCAGCTGGCATCGGAGCCCGCTGGCAGGCTTGGCTCCAGTCCTCGTTCCTGGAACAATGTATCCAGGAGAAGCTGTTGGACGTCCCTTGCCTCAGGGAGCAACTATTTGGCAAGTCCATGGAGGAGAATACAGCGGAGATTGAGATGGAGTATGTGACTTGTACTCACCTCTCTCAGAAAACTTCATCCCTCCCCTGGAAGAAGTAGCAGAACAAGAAGCCTTTCTTCTATTGGAAGGGTCTCCCATACAGGGGCTACCTGGCCTATCTGTTGGCGTTGATCCCCGTTCAGGGCAAGACCATGGTCCTCGGCCCTCGTAAGCCGAAGGGTCCCAAGACCCAACCCCCAATGCCGGCTCAGCCACCCTTGGGGTTTTGACGCCATCAGCATAGCCTCTCGTCCTCTGGCAAGGTGGCTTCCGTTGGGGGGTGTCTGATCCATTTCTCCCACAGGTGGTAGTCCATCTCTGATGCCTGGGTACTCCAGGTCATTCGGGATGCCTTCATCTGGACCAGGCCCCTCCTCTGTACTTCCCCAGAGCGCCACATCACCGTCCTCAAAATCCAAAAAGATTTGCCAAATTCTAGATCTGCAAATAAAACCCGTTCAAAAAATCAGATCTCATAAATAGGATAAACATATACTAACACTTACAACATGAAACATCACAAATGTAGGAACATCCATTAAATCAGGGGACGGAGAACCCCTTCATATAATCGGATTTCTCCCTTTAATCTTTTTTATTATTCATTCAATCAGTTCAACAGTCTTTTAAGAGAACAAAGCAGACCCAAAGAGCCACCGTGCTAAGAAAAAATTTTTTTTTTAAAGACCAAAGAAATTTAAGGTCAAAGACTTAGCTGGCAATGGGGTCCTGCAGCGGATGTTCACCATTCGGAATATTTTTGACAAGAAGGCCCCCCTTCATCAGAGAAACTCCACAGGCAGCTTCAATGAGAAAACACGTCTTCAGAGCTTTTTACATTCATAACCATAACCCAGCGCTGCGTTTCGGGTTCTCCAACCCTGCATCAGATGGTACAAAAACAGCTATCTTCAAAATCCCAGCCGTTGTTTCTTTCATAAAGTGTCCTCTCAAAAACAAGAATGGCGTCTGACGTCACAATTCAAATCAGCCATTTTTAACCCTGAAAAAAACAGACAACATCCTATCAGGTGGGCAAAATGCTCTACCAATCGAGTTCTTGATTGAGTCCTTCGGGGATAACTGACTTTAAAGAGAAAATCCAGCGTTGCTCCAGGACCTGCAAATATTGTTCCCGGTCTCCTCTATGGGGACTCTCAGGTGCATGGTCCAAAATACACCAAAAAAAGTCAGTAAATGTATGATTCATTTGGAGACAATGTGCCACTAGGGGAGCAGAAAGTGTCTTAGTGTGAATTCGAGATTTATGTTCTGAAAGACGCTTTTTTACAGGACGAATCGTGCGACCTATATAGTGTAAACCACAAGGACATGTGAGAACATAAACTACAAAAGATGACGTACAATCTGTATGCCATTTCAATAGAATGGTTCGTCCCGTAGGGATATGTGTCCATGTAGTTCCAATTTGTGATTGTAAACACCATTGGCAGCGAGAAGATTTACAAGAGAAATGTCCCACATTTAATCGGGATCCCTCTGGTCGCTCAGATCTTGTTATAGAATGCACTACAAAATCTCTGATGTTTACACCACGTTGATAAGCAATCATTAGATCTGATTGAAAGACGGGATCAAGCTGCAGGATATGAATCATACATTTACTGACTTTTTTTGGTGTATTTTGGACCATGCACCTGAGAGTCCCCGTAGAGGAGACCGGGAACAATATTTGCAGGTCCTGGAGCAACGCTGGATTTTCTCTTTAAAGTCAGTTATCCCCGAAGGACTCAATCAAGAACTCGATTGGTAGAGCATTTTGCCCACCTGATAGGATGTTGTCTGTTTTTTTCAGGGTTAAAAATGGCTGATTTGAATTGTGACGTCAGACGCCATTCTTGTTTTTGAGAGGACACTTTATGAAAGAAACAACGGCTGGGATTTTGAAGATCTCTGTATATGTACCATCTGATGCAGGGTTGGAGAACCCGAAACGCAGCGCTGGGTTATGGTTATGAATGTATAAAGCTCTGAAGACGTGTTTTCTCGTTGAAGCTGCCTGTGGAGTTTCTCTGATGAAGGGGGGCCTTCTTGTCAAAAATATTCCGAATGGTGAACATCCGCTGCAGGACCCCATTGCCAGCTAAGTCTTTGACCTTAAATTTCTTTGGTCTTTAAAAAAAAAAATTTTCTTAGCACGGTGGCTCTTTGGGTCTGCTTTGTTCTCTTAAAAGACTGTTGAACTGATTGAATGAATAATAAAAAAGATTAAAGGGAGAAATCCGATTATATGAAGGGGTTCTCCGTCCCCTGATTTAATGGATGTTCCTACATTTAATTGTGATGTTTCATGTTGTAAGTGTTAGTATATGTTTGTCCTATTTATGAGATCTGATTTTTTGAACGAACATCATCTTCCTCAGCACCAGGCCCGCCTGACTCAGGAACTCACAGGCCTCCTTGAGGATGGGGCGGTAGAACCAGTCCCACTGCACTTCCGAGGATGGGGGTTTTATTCCCGATACTTTCTTGTCTCGAAGTGGACAGGGGGCCTTCGGCCTATCCTCGACCTGCGGAACCTCAACATCGGGCGCCGGTCCTTTAAGCCCCCGCCACCACCAGCAGCTCTCCCCTTCCCGGGGATCGAGCCACCAGCAGCGGGAGGGGCCTCTGGAGCAGCGCTGCCCAATCGGGGCAGCTCTTCCACACTTTCAAAAGCTTCGCGCCATCGGGCGCCGGTCCTTTAAGCCCCCGCCACCACCAGCAGCTCTCCCCTTCCCGGGGATCGAGCCACCAGCAGCGGGAGGGGCCTCTGGAGCAGCGCTGCCCAATCGGGGCAGCTCTTCCACACTTTCAAAAGCTTTGCGCCATCGGGCGCGCCTGCGCCTGAGGGCCTCGCCAGAGGGCCCTTTGGCGTGGCCCTTAGGCGGGGCACGACAGGAGATCCAAAATAATCCAGAAATCCACATGCAAATCTCCTTTTACCAGGCGTTGGCCATCCTCCAGCAAGAAGACATCACGCTATAAGGACCCGAACCAACAACGCTCAACAGACAATTGATCTCTCACGCTTCTTCGCAAGTACAAACTAACAAACATCAATGCTATTTAGTTACCACACTAATGGCTGAGACTCACTAGTAATATCCACCTCTGTTATGTTGACAGTACTCTACTATACTGTCGTCAGTAGCCATACTGATACATACTTATTATTTGGTTGCTAGTAGCCTTACTATTATTACCTTTCTATTGCCAGTAGCCTCACTATTGTAACTTACTGTTGCCAGTAGCCTCACTATTGTAACTTTACTGTTGCCAGTAGCCATACTGTTTCTTCAGTTATCACACTGTAGCTAGTAGCTTTTCTACGAGTACCACGTACCATCGTACCGTCCTATACAACAATACTGTTGTCAGTAGAGCTAGTTCCTATATAGCTGCTTCTATTGGTGCCCCTTTACACCACAAGCACATCTTCAACAGAACCTACCTGAACTAACTCACCATCATGCCTGGCAAGTGCATTTCCAACATGTCTCGTGTCCTTCTATACCCCATCTTCATCACCATTCTCATCCACCTCTCCGAAGCACTTTTGCTTGACTTCAATCCCATACCTATTCTGCATGGAACAAGCAGAAAATACTACTGCAATCATCACCAACATCCACCGCATGTCCATCATAAGAGGCAGTCTCACCTACTCTTCATTACCTTAGACCTATCTACCACCACAAAAATCAATAAAACAGAACCTAGATGTGATCTGAGGTGCACGCTTATTAACGCACGCTCTATTCGCAACAAATGGCCTATCATAACAGATTTAATATCTACCCGAAACTTAGATATATTATTGGTCACCGAGTCTTGGTTATCAGATTCAGACTCAGTGATAGTAAATCAAATGACTCCCCCGAACTTCTCCATCTATGCATGTAACAGAGAGAACAGAAGAGGTGGTGGAGTATTCATCCTCGCTAAATCCTCCTTACAATACCGAGTAAGTCTTGCCAGGAGCACTCAATGTCTCGACACATTGACCATATCCAATAAGAATAACTCAATTAATCTTATCTACTCATCTCCAAATGCACGCCCTGAGGACATCTCAGATGTAATTAGCCTTGCATGTAACCCGGACAACCCCAACAAGCCAAACTGGCTGTTAGGCGATTTTAATCTCGCATCTTTGCCACCTGCCTCTGCCAACGACTTACTTGACGCCATGGAAAATCTCGACTACAAGCAAATTGTGGACTTCCAGATGCACCAACGTGGCAACATCCTCGACCTCATATTTGTCCCTCCTGCAGTAACAGGCCATAATAGTCAGCTTGACCTCACCATCACCCCGGTCCCTTGGTCAGATCATAGCCTGATAACCTTCCAGATACCTTCAAATTCGAATCCGCCAAATCTACCAAAAAATGCACCTCCACTGCATCATAGACGCTTTAAATCACTGGATATCGAAGTGTTCAACGCACAAGCACTGCCTAAGTTGTCAATTTCAACGACCGACGTCAATAAAATGGTCGACAACTGGAACGATACACTCCAACAGTATGCACAACTACCTACAATTCACAATGCGATTTCTCCTAACAAGGATCCTAGCATAAGGCATAACGCCCCCTGGTTCTCTCCAGATATTCGAACATCGCTACTTCAACTGAGAAGACTAGAAAGAAAGTGGAGACGCTCTCATGAAATCATCATCCAGGATGAATACATGGCGCACCTCAAAAGTCACCGTGAACTAATGTGGTCCAAAAGGAAGGAACATCATGCAAAATTACTTAGTCGTTCACTAAACAAACCCCGCAAGCTATTCAACTTAGTTAAATCACTATCCAAGGAGCCTTCACCGCAGCAGCAAGAATATATCCATCCCCAACAGTATGCGAATTACATCCAATCCAAATTAACCAGAACAATTTCGGATTCATCACAAGCATCCCCTCAATTCACACAGTCTCAAGCACCACTCCTCAGTATCTCACCTCCATCATCCAAAACCATCAAAGAACTAATTGCCACCTTGAATACCACTACTGCAGCCAACGACCCATGCCCAGCACACTGGATCAAATCAATGCGCTCGGAGCTCAGTCCATACATAGCCAAAATTGCAAACCTCTCCTACTCCACTGGAACTTTCCCAGTTGCTCTCAAGCAGACTTCAATACGTCCCCTATTAAAGAACAACCAGATCGACCCTAAGAAGGAAGAATCATACCGTCCAATCTCCAGCATCCCGCTTCTTGCCAAAATTCTGGAGAAAGAGACACAACGCCAAATTCAGCAATATATTGACACATCTTCCCCTCTAGATCCGTGCCAACATGGATTTAGAGAAATGCATGGAGTCGAGACTCTCATGACCTCATTAATCAATACGCTCATCTGTGGGATCAATAACATAAGATCAGGCGTCGCAATGATCTTCCTCGATATATCCGCGGCATTTGATTCGGTAGACCATAAGATTCTTCTATCGCGACTCTACGAAAAGGGCATACAAGGCCTAGCATGGAACTGGTGTAAATCATACCTCGAAGATCCTTGGCAACATGTTCGCATCGACTCCAAAACATCAGAACCATTCCTCCAAACGCAAGGGGTTCCACAAGGCTCCTCTCTATCGGCGCTCCTCTTCAATATATATATGCAGCCAATTTGCCAAATCACCAAATCATTTAATGTTTCCTGCCTCATTTACGCTGACGACGTGCTTATTTTCACCCCGATTGATATAACGAGTCCAAATTACACCAACTTAACCAACTGTTTCAATGCATTAGCAGATTAGCTTTTAGATCAAAACATGCGAATCAACTTCAAAAAGACTGAAGTTTTAATGGTCACAAGAAACAAGCTCTTCTCCCCCCCTGCATACCTCAAGGTACGGGACGCTGAGCTCCCAATCAAGAATACAATCCGTTACCTAGGCGTGATCCTTGATCAACGACTGGATTTTACCTCTCACATAAAAAGCACGGTAAAAACTATTTACTTCAAGATAAAAACATTACGCCACCTAAGACCCATGCTAGAATACAACGACTTCCGCTCAATATTCCAAGCAATAGTCAATCCACATTTTGACTATGCTAATATTGTATTACATGGTCTTCCAAAGAACACCATTAACCCCCTGCAACTAGCAATGAATGCGGCGGCCCGCATCCTAGTTGGAGCATCAAAGAGAGATCATATCACGCCAATCCTTAGGGACCTTCACTGGCTCCCGATAGAATGTAGAATTAGCTAAAAAGCTCTCCTCATCACATTCAAGGCCTTAAATAAATTATCACCAGCAACGACTTCAGACCTCATCAGTCTAACTCCCAAGACAAGATCTAGGAGACCACTCGCTGAAAATACCCTAGTCATTCCCAGTGAATCCACAAATTGGTCCCAATCAACGATTAACAGAGCATTTAAATCTTATGCGCCTAGATGCTGGAATAAACTTCATCCAGATATCAGAGCAATACGAGACATGAAGCAGTTCAGGAAGGCTATCAAGCACTACCTATTCACTGAGTACTTCCAGCCACCGTAATGCTATATAATATGTCATAACACAGATTCATAGGCATAACTACTCCATAAGACATACCTTCTAGAACTAAGAAATTTTGATGTAATTAATCTGTTCACTAAAATCTCGCTGCTAGTTGATTTTATGTAAATAGTTCAATCGTTATTGTGGATAGTTACCCTTGTTACCCAAGTTTATTGTCCTGTTATCTGTAACTCATACGTGTTTTCAAATGTACTGAGATTGTTTTGTTCCATGTAAACCGCGCTGATGCTGAATAGCGCAGTATATAAGAAACTTTAAATAAATAAATAAGTTCCTGGTGCAGGAGAAGTTCAAGCTGCTTTCCCTTGGAATGTTACTACCCTACCTCCAGCAGGGCAATTGGCTGTGCTCCTTTGACTTAGATGCTTACGCTCACATCCTCGTCCATCTCAAACACAGAAAGTACCTCTGCTTCATGGTTCAGGGAAACCATTACCAGTACAGGGTACTTCCCTTCGGCCCTGCATCCACCCTGTGGGTCTTCACGGCGTGCCTGGTTGTGACTGCAGCCCACCTACGGTTGCAGGGCATCTTTGTCTATCCATATCTAGATGACTGGCTCGTAACAGAGGACACGGCCTCTGTAGCCAGGCAGGCCACAGACCGCACCATTTGCCTCCTGGAGCATCTTGGGTTCATGGTCAATTACCCAAAGTCCCCACCTCACACCAGTTTAGTCCCTGGAATTCATTGGGGCTCGCTTGGACACCCTTCGGGCCATGGCTTTTCTTCCTCAGGACAGGGTGGACCGCCGCATGTCTCTGGCATCTGAAGTGCGGTGCCACAGCATCATCTTGGCCCAGGCGATGCTTCGCCTTCTCAGCCACATGACCTCCACGGTCCATGTCGTGCCCATTACCCGTCTCAACATGGGTTTGTACTGATCTTCCTCGATATTGCTGCTGTATTTGATTCTGTTAACCATGTTCAACTCCTCTCTCACCTTCAGGAAAAGGGAATTCAAGGATCTGCCTGGGAATGGTGTAAATCCTATCTAGCTAACTGCTGGCAATAGGTACAGATAGGTTCCTCAACATCTGAACCATTCCATCAACAACAAGGAGTACCCCAAGGATCCTCTATCTGCTTTACTATTCAACATTTATATGCAACCTATTTGTGATATCATCCGTTTCTTTAATATATCCAGTCTGATCTATGCAGACGACGTATTGATATTCACCCCAATCAAAATCATGCACCCGAACCTCTCCCCACTAATAGAGTGCTTCAGCGCAATCACTGATTGGCTTTTATCTCAGAATCTACGCATAAACTTTACGAAAACCGAGGTCCTATTCATAACCGAGAACAAGAACTTCTCTCCCCCCTCTTCATTGAAGGTACGAGATGCAGAGCTTCCATGTAAATCCGCGATACGCTACCTTGGTGTCACAATAGACCAACAACTCAACTTCAAAGACACATAAAGAACACCACCAAGTCCATTTACAATAAAATACGGACACTAAGACACCTAAGACCTTTACTAGCCCCAGACAACTTCAGAACAATATTCCAGACACTTGTAATGCCACATTTCGATTATGCCAACATCATCCTACACGGCCTCCCTAAGAGCACCCTCAATCCACTACAGATGGCAATGAATGCAGCAGCCCGCATTCTCTGCAGCATCTCCAGAAAAGAGCAAATCACGCCCATATTTATGGAACTACATTGGCTACCATTACAGTGTAGGATCACCTACAAAGTCCTACTCCTATCATTTAAAGCAATTAACCAGCTATCTCCCTCATCCCTCTCCGCACTTCTGACCATTACCCCTACAAACAGGCTAAGGAGGTCAATAGCTGCCAACACGCTGACTATACCACCTGAGTTTATTAAATGTACTCAAACAACTAGAAATAGAGCCTTTACACTCTATGCTCCTAGGTGCTGGAACAATCTCCCACCTCATATCCGATCAATTGGTGATCTTTCACAGTTTAGAAAAGCCCTTAAGCACCACTTATTCTGCCTTCACTTCTTCCACCATAACCTAACACAATCACTACCGACACCTCAACTCACCCACTCAGCCTCTGACACACCAACAACATAAGTCTGGACTATTTACAAAACAGACCCGCCCTCAGACACACTCACAAAGAGCATAGATTACAAGCCTCTTTCATTATGATTCCAATGTGCAATATAAAATGTAAATAATTTTAAAACAACCACTGTTGTTGATTTGTATATAGTTACTCTTGTTACAGTCCCAAGTTACATTTCCTGTTATAATGTAAGCAAAAGACCGTTCTGATGCAAATTTTTGTTATTTGTAAACCGCACTGATACTAAAAAGCGCGGTATATAAGAACTGTAAATAAATAAATAAATAAACATGCAGGTGACGCAGTAGTGCCTCCAAGCACAATGGGTGCAGTCGACCGTCTGTCCATCTCTGAGACTCCATCTCAGTCTTTCCCAGAGCGGCGGAGTCTCTGGCGTAGTGGCAGGAGTCTCAGAACATGCTTCGAGGTATGGCCCTTCCAAGCTCCGGCGCATCAGATGGTCTTAACAACAGATGCCTCCCTGGAGGGCTGGGGAGCCCACTGCGAGGGGTGGCACACTCAAGGGACCTGGTCCCCTTGAGGAGTCCCAGCAGCAGATCTACCTGCTGGAGCTCCAGGCCATTCGCCTTGCTCTTAAGGTTTTCAGGGACCGATGTTCGGAGGTGACAGCCCTGTGCTCCTTTGCCGTGAGCCATGGCATGACCATCCGGGCCACTGACCTCCTGGATCTGGACAATACGTTAGCGGACTGGCTCAGCAGAGTCCTCCGGTTGCACAAGAGGCACTTGTGTCCCGAACAGCGCAGTGGCTCTTCCAGCATTGGCGGACTCCAGACCTGGACCTCTTTGCCAGTCCTGCAAACTTGTAGCTCTCCTGGTTCTGCAGTCCCATCCCGCACCAGGGCAGGGTGAACCTAGATGCCTTCCTTATCTCGTGGGAAATGGGCCTGCTATATGCCTTCCCCCCCACCTCTCATTGCCCAGACCCTTCTCAAGGTCCAGCAGGACAGGGCCTCTGTGATTCTCAAAGCCCCGAGGTGACCCAGGCAGCCTTGGTTTCCCCTGATGCTCCGTCTCTCAATGAAGCCCCCGGTCCCGCTCAGGTTCTCACCAGAGCTGCTGACGCAGGAGGAGGGTCTGCTTCTCCACCCAATCTGAGGTCCTATCCCTCACAGCTTGGCGACTATGCGGGTCGCTCTAGCCTCCTACCATCTTCCCATGGAGATCGAGGACATTCTTTTGGCCTCACGAAAGGACTCGACCAGACGGGCTTAAGCTTTCAAGTGGTGTCGGTTCTCGTTGTGGTGCTCGGAGCTCCGAGCGAACTCATTTTCATGTCCTACCAGTTTGGTCTTGCAGTACATGCCCCACCTCTCACAGTCTGGACTGAAGTCTAACTCGGTCAGGGTTCACCTGAGTGCCATCTCAGTGAACCACCACCCCATCGAGGGCAAACATCTTTCGGGGCAACCGCTTGTCTCTCATTTCATGTGAGGCCTGCTCCTTTCCAGGCTCCCTACCCACCCTCCTCCGATGGAATGGGACCTCAATGTGGTCCTCACGCAGCTGACCATGCCGCCTTTGAGCCCTTGGCTACATGCCCACTGCAGCATCTGTCGTGGAAGATGGCCTTCCTGGTTGCTCTCACCTCCGCCCGGAGGGTCAGCGAACTCCAGGTGCTGATGGCCAAGGCACCGTACACGAGGTTTTATAGGAACAGGGTGGTCAGGTGGATTCACCCCAAGTTCCTCCCGAAGGTTGTCTTGGATTTTCATTTCAATCAAGATATAGTACTGCCCACATTCTTCCCGAAGCCCAACGCCGTCTGGGCATCGGCGATTCTCCACACCCTGGATTGTAAGAGGGCTCTCTCTTTCTACCTGCAGCGGACTCTGGATCACCGCAGATCCAGGCAGCTCTTCATTCCCAGCCATCTGGGGCTGGCGATCACCAAGTGTACCTTATCCATCTGGGTGGCGGACTGCATCGCCTTTGCCCAGGCCCAGGCCGGGTTTCCCCTGGACTGCCGGGTCATGGCTCACAGTGTCCAACAGATGGCGATGTCGGTCGCTAGCCTGTGCTCGGTGCCACTGGCAGACATCTGCCAGACCTCCACCTCCTCCTCCACTCACACCTTCGTGGTGCATTACTGCCTGGAGAGGGAGCCCCGTCGGGACACCGCCTTCGGCCAGGCTGTATTCCATAATCTGTTCGGGGTTTAAGCAACTCCTGCCCTCCAACTCTTCTTGTTCCGGAAAACGGGAGTGTGGCCATCCATGGACCCAGGGTCCTCGGGCTGCCTTTGGCTTTCACTGGCGACTGCTCACGGCGCCATAGTGCTTTTTCCTTCAGGTCCTTGGTAGCCTGTAGCAAAGGAGTCCCATATGTGAGGACTGACTTCCTGCTTGTTCCTGGAGAAAGTGTAGTTACTCACCTGTAACAGATGTTCTCCGGGAACAGTAGGAATCATTCCTCACAACCCTCCCTCCCTTTTTGCAATCTTCTTGAAGGGGCTATAGCTATGGCACCTGAGTAAGATGGCACCTTTGGGCGGGAAGGGGACCACTCATGCATGGTAGCATTCTCAAAGGCTTTCTTTGAAAGCTGGGGAAATGCTCCGCACGGGCTCCATCGGTGCCGACATCACCCATATGTGAGGACTGATTCCTGCTGTCCCTGGAGAACACCTGTTACAGGTGAATAACTATACTTTCTTAAAAACAAAAAACAAGAAAAAACCGTTCAAAGGATTTGTTGCCTGGTCAGCTGCAGTGGCAACATTACTTCCCCTCCCACTGCCCAAAAATACTCCAGCAAATATAAGTGCAGGATCTTCGCACACTTGAAAGGCTTGACAAGAGGAGGGGGACATAAAGAGGAATAGAATGCAAAAATTCATGGGGATATGGGGTGAGTAGGGATTAGAGGGTAGATGGTGACCATAGGGTAGTCAGTAGATGCTGACCATAGGATGAAGGGACAGAGGGCAGATACTGGGCATGGAGAGGGGAAATACGGGAGAAAAGGCAGGTGGAGAGCAGATGCTGGACATGGTGGGGGGGGGGGGAGATGGAGATAGGACATATGCTGGGCATTGGGGGATGGGAGAAAATGATTGAAGAGATATGCTGGGAACGGGGAGGGAGAATGAGGAGGGATTCTGGGCACAAAGGGAGGGAGAGTTAGGAGGAAATGCAAGACAGGAAGGAAGAGAGGAGGAGAGGAACATGTGAAATGCTGGACATGGGATGTGGGGAGAAGCAGAGGGTAGATCCTAGATCCAGGAACGGAGAGAACAAGGGATGCACACGAGGAGAGGAATAGGGAAAGAGGAGGGTAAAATATACACGGTTGCATGGGGTGAGAAAAAGGGAATGAGGTGCAGGATGAAGGAGAGAGAGGGGAGAGAGAATGGACAGGGGAGGAGAAAAGGAGAGAGATGATGGACATGGAATGAGGAAGAGAGAAAGGGAAGAGTCAGGGCCGACCCAACCACACAAACTAGGTGACTGCCTAGAGTGGCAACTTCTTGGGAGGGGGGGCAGCAAAGAGCAGGGTATTTAAAGCTAAACAATAGATTTTAATGGCCAGGAGGAGTGTAAAGCTTAAGATTTGCCTAGGGTGCTAACACCTTGACCAGCTCTGGGGCTGATCCTGGGAAGAGTTACTTAGACTGGGGATTAAGAGGCTGTGAAAGGATAGAGAGATAGGGAATCAGAGGACTGTGTTAAGTGTTGAAAAGTGGTAGATGCAGTAACGAGTGAGGGTTGAGGACTGGATGGTAAGGAGGGGGTGAGAAATGGCAGATGAGCTAGAGACCGTAGAAAATGTGTTAGGAGAAGACAGAAGAAAGCAGAAACCAGAGACTGATATCAACAAATTAAAGAATAAAATGGCCAGTCGTCAAAGGTAGAAAAATTAATTTTATTTTCAATTTTGTGATTGGAACATGCCTTTCTTTGGAATTACATGTTCTTTCTTTATATTTTGCACTGTACAGGGGCATATGCATCTCTTTCTTTCCCTGGTGTTGTACTGTATGCAGGGGTGTAGCCAAGGACTGACCTGGGTGGGTGAAGGTCTCTCCACTTTGACGTAAGACTCACCCAGTTAGTGGCAGAAAAACAGTTGAATGAGAGGATAACTGGAGGCAGTGTCAACATTCACACTGTTTTTTTGCCCATGCAAGTTAATTCTAGGCCTCACCAAAAATCAGTACTGGCTACATCACTGATGCAGGGGCTGTCTTCTTGGGGGTTCAGTTTAATTTTTGTCTATATGCAACCGTTTTTAGTTTGTGGTAATTTATTCCCTACTCGGTGAGGATCTATCTATATTCTAAGTGTTTGACCAAGGCCAGGTATTCCTTTAGCAAGGAGTTTCTATGTAGGGATTGGTTGTAATCCCGTTAGTTGGGTTTTCTGAATACATGTATGGATGTTATAGGACGTATTGCAATATTTATAGTGCTGCTTTTTTCTAGGTAGGTCCTAAGTAATTTTTGTAAGGTTTTGCATTACTTCACAATATGCCCAGTACTGGTGAGGGTTTATAATCGCTGTTTCTGAAATGACAACAGAATCAGAAATTATTTTTGATATGTTGAGTTGTGTGGGAAATGTCCTAGTTTTACCCTGCGCCTATTATTGGAAGAAGAGTTTCTTTGGATGTAGAATATATGTTCAAGGAAAAAAAAACAAGAAGCACAACATAATTTAGACCAGAAGGAAGGGATCCAAGATGTCGGCGGAGTAGGATGCTGAGGAGGGAGCTCTGAGTTGGATCTCTGCCCGAATGGTCTGTCGATGGGGAAGAAAAGGAAACAACATTCCCAAAGATCCTCTGGTGTTACTTCTCCTCCGTCTGGTTTGGTGCAGCCCTCCATTGTTCAGTTTTGTCTCCCCTCCACGTCGTCCATGGCTTCGGCTGATCTGCTGGGCTCTTCAGCAGATCAGAGCAATGGGGTGGACTTGAGCCCCATCCAAGCTATGCTGCCGCAACCCAGAAGTGCTTTCTTCGGCAGTGGGGAGCGTCAGGTCGCAGCTCAGAGCTAGGAGGTTTCTGACGCTCCGGAGGGTTCCCCTGTGAAGCCAGTGCTGTTTGTATCAACTGCAGGGTCTGGAGTGATGGTTTCTTCCCCCAAGTGTGCCTTGCGGGCAGAACAAGTCCAGTCCAGTACTCCTGCCACTCTAGGTATCGGCTGTTTGGAAAAACCAACGCTAGTAATGCTTGATAGCTTATGGGAGGCAATTTCTTCACTTCAGCAAGCCCTTCTACCCATGGTGGGGACTTTTACGCAGGAATTAGCTGCTGTTAAAGTTCAGTGCTCGACGGTGGAGGCGAACTTAGTGGAGCACACCACACAGATGAATCGACTGGAGACCAGGATGGAAGAACTACACACACTTGGTGGAGTGTTCTCCAGGGAGCATTTAATCCAAGCATGGAGGATTGAATTTTTGGACAATCAGTTGCGGCAAAATAATTTGATATTTTTGAACTTTCCTCGATCCCTCTTGTTACCACCTGTTGATTAGTTCGTAAGTACTTTCTGGATGTCCTGCGAATGCCTGCTGTGTCGTTGCCCCCGTAGTAAGGGCACAATATGTTGTGGTGTCTTCATCTGTTTTAAGCATGGAGTCGGACTCTGGAGGTACTGTGGGGGTTCCCCAGTTGGACTTATCGGGGTTCTTGAAGAGCTCCCTGGAGGTGGTGACCAGCCGAGCCACTCTGTTAGTTGGCTTTGATTTTGAGTCCGATCGTAATTCTGTTTTACGTTTGTATTTCCGAAATGTGTCTGTTTCTCAGTTTATGGGGTCAAAAGTTTTAATATTTCCTGATCTAGCTAGAGATACCCAAAAACGGTGGAAGGATTTTCTGGCCTTGCGCCAGAGAGTCACAGCGTTGGGGGCACAATTTAGGTTGCAATATCCATGTAAGTGTATTGTAATTTTTCACTCAAAGCAATTTCTATTTTTTGAACCCCAGCAACTTATGCAATTTCTACAAAGTAGGGAAAGTGGGGAGTGAAAATGTGTTTCTCTTTTGGATCCTTATAGTGGGTATTTGTATTTTGTGGTTTAAACCTATGCTGTGCTGTTTTCCTTTGTGGGAATTCTTTTGTACAATTTCTGTTATTCATATTCAAATGTGTATTCTCTAAATAAATTGTTAAATATTATAAAAATTTTAAAAAAACAAAACATAGTTTAAAATACCAAAATAACGTTAATTATAATTTTATTTTGATGTTACAAACGTAAAAGCAGCAGCTAGCAGAGGTAAACGTAGTGATGGGACTTTATTTGTACAGCTGTGCAGCCTATAATTGGCACCAAAATTCTAAACGTGTTGTGCCTCTGTTGCAGGCCTTAACAAATTTTGTATGGATCTAGGAGCCAGTGCTTGTGACCTCGTGTCCCCCCCTGCATTGTTTCTCATGCTGGTCTCATGTTCTCAAGTCTCACGAGACCAGCTCCAGAGTTCCTATATCGCATGACATCTTTAGACAGAAATACAGATAACAGTTATAATTTCAGATTGTAAGTGTCTGTACGTGTGTGTGGTGCAACGGTGATGTGCTTATCTATGCATGGGAGGAGGTGTAGCAGTAGGTGCCCTTATGTGGATAGGGTGCGGGGCTGCAATGCATGAGTGTGTATAGTGCAGAGGTGGTGTGCCCTTGGGTGTGCACATGTCTGTTGTGCAAGGGTGGGGACTGGGTGCTTGTGTGTGTTCTTGGGGGCGTGGAATACACCTTTTGGCAATGCCCTACCCTCTTCCCTCCCATTCCGACCCATTTCCTGCTGGCTGTCCTCCTCTGTTACCCTTCCAGACTCTCCCCCTTCATGAACCCCCCTAGCACTTCCATCCCCTGCCCTGAAATCCGCCCCCCCCCCATCCTCCTTTTTAAAATAGGCCCCCTGCCCTTTTAAATTCTCCCTACCTTCTCTACCTCACTTGAACTCCTCTCCTCCAACCCAACCTATTTGACTGCAGGCTGCAACTGGCCCTCCCTCTTCTCTTCTGCCTGCAGGGATTGGATCCGCATGAGCAGACTGCTTGCCTCTGCAACCCTTCCTGTCCATGAGGAATCCGATCTCCACAAGCAGATAGAAGGGCACTTTGTTGCGATCGCAGCCATCCTCTTCTCTTCTTCCTATGGGAGATTGGTTCCCCGTGGGCAGACAAGTGACGCCCCCCCCCCCCCAAAAAAAAATGTAGGTCCATGAACATGACCAAGCCTGAGCTTCTTATCTTTCCCCCTAAACCCACCTCCCCCTTCCTCCCTTTTCTATTTTTGTGGATAACACTGTCATCCTCCATGTTTCCTTGGCTCACAAACTTGGAGTCATCTTTGACTCTTCTCTCTCTTTCTCTACTCATATCCAACAGATAGCTAAAACCTGCCTTTTCTTACTCTACAGCATCAGCAGAGTTCATCCCTTCCTCTCAGAACACACCACCAAGACCAGTCTTTCATCACCTCCCATCTAGACTATTGCAACTTTGCTCTTCACTGGTCCTTTAATCTGTTCAAAACTCAGATGCACATCTAATATTCTGACAGTGTCACTATGCTGATGTAGCCCCTCTTCTCAAATTATTTCATAGGCTCCTTATTTGTTTCCACATAGAGTTCAAACATCTATTACTGACCTACAAATGCATTCATTCTGGCTCCTTACTACCTCTCCTATCTTATCTCTCCCTACACTCCTCTTTGGCAACTCCACTCATCAGCAAATCACTTTTATCTATACCTTTCTCTTCTTCTGACAACTCCAGACTATGTTCTTTCCACCTTGATGCATAATGTGCCTGGAATAGACTATCTGAGTCTATACATCAGGCTCCATCTCTGGTCTTATTCAAAGCCAGGCTAAAAAGTAATCTCTTCAAGGCTGCTTTTGGCTCTTGATCAATTTTTGATTCTCCTGTCTGCATCCTTTGTGTATGAATCACTTCCCTTAAGAATTCTCTAATCCCCTGTTTGTCTGTTTTAGCAGATTGTAAACTCTGTGGAGGAGGGATGGTCTCTTTGTCTATGTATACAGCACTGTGTATGCCTGTTAACACTGCATAAATGATTAGTAATAGTAGTAGCAGCACTGTGTATGCCTGTTAACACTACATAAATGATTAGTAATAGTAGTAGCAGCACTGTTCCTTGTTTTTAAAGGGATAGTAGGTATTCTGTTATTGTGGTTAGGATGTTGAAGATACCTTTAAATTCACTTTAATGTGACATTTTTCAAGTACACCCCTTATTCTGTCTTTATATTCTGTTTGTTTATTAAAAGGCTTGATATATACTGCCTTTAGTGAGGTTCGCAACAAAGCGGTTTACATAAAACCAAAATATAAGACGGGGAAAAGAACTCCATAAACTAGTGGTTCACAAACTTAGGGTCACATTATCAGTGGATGGGGTCACAGAAACCTGGCTATTTCCTCGTTCACAGGCCCTTGTCCCCTCCTGTTTGACTGGAAACCCATGCTGAGTCCTGGAGTCTGTAAATCCGCACTATACACGGACACAAGGGATCTTGTGCTGCTGTTGCCACTACTGTTGCATCTGCCTTTCTTCTTTAGATGAGTGGAGAGGGGGGGGGAAGGAGGCTGGAGATCTGCTAGTTTGAATTCATCATCTGGGATCATGTGAATTTTCATTTGCTAAAATGGGGTCACATGGGATAAAAGTTTGAAAAGCACTGCCATAAACAATAGGGTAGGGAGAACTAGAAGAGAAAAGTAATAGCTAAGGGATAGTAAGTGGCATTCTTTGTGAGCCTGAGTTACTCGGTGGCTTTGGGAAATGTTTAAGTATCTTGTCTTTTCTCTGAGCAGTTTAAATATTGTCCTGCACGTATAGTGGGGGGGTGTTGGGGGAAGTAGAAGTATTACTATAACCATTTTTTCTGCCCCTTATTTTAACAGCAGTGGTAATTTAGTTACCGCATTATCATGTCAGTCAAAGCGGTTTACATTGTAATTTAAACTTGGTGATATACATTAAACAGGGACATTGATAACTTGAATTTTTCTGGGACAATGAAGGGTTAAGTGACTTGCCTGATGCCACAAGGAGTGCTAGTGGGAATCGAACCCTGGTCTCTTGGTTCCCAAGTCAGTGTTCTAACCATTAGGCTGCTTTAATATGAGCAGTAATGACTCAAAAATGCTTCTCCACTAACTACTCATTAAGGAACCCTCTCATGAAGCCCACGAAAACAGGGGCAATTAAAAATTAGTGATAGAGCTGTAAGGAACCATCAGAATAAAGCCAAAGGAACCTATATAATGTCAATATACTCACACTAGCACTCCCCATTATTGGTTTCTTATACTGTATACGCCACATTGTCCAACTTTTATTATAATCTTTATATCATTTTTTGCTTTTATACAAAAAGTACAGAGGTTTCCCGACAGCGTCTTTCTCCGGGAATAAGCAGGAAGTCTGTCCTCACATAAGGGTGATGTCAGAACAGACGGAGCCCGCGCAGTGAACACTCCTCAGCTTTCACAGAAAGCTTTTGTAAGTTAGACCACGTATGCACGGTCACCTTCCCGCCCAAGGGTGCCATCTTACATCAGTCTTCTTTTTTCCGCAGAGTCCATCGGACGTTTCGTCTGCACCAGATTGCGCTTTTTGTCTTTATTTTTTCATCTGGTTGCGTAATATCACCTTCTCGGTTCCTGGAACTGCTGCCGCCTCGGCATTGCATTTTATTCGATACTTTTTTTGTTTTTCCTGTTTGGTGTGCGGGATTTTTTCTCGCGCCCTCCATAACCAGGATCTTGGAGTTTGATTTCACAGGTACCATTTTCTCTGCTATGTCCTCAGTTAGTGGATTTAAGCAGTGTGCATGTAACCATTTAGAGGCAAAGAATAGAAATTGCTTCCCTTCACAAACATCTACAAAGAAATTTCAAAAGGAAAATTCCCCTCAGGGTGAGAACCCTTGGCTTCCTAGCCAAAAAGTCCCAGCGCCTCCTTTGTGTGTCAGTGAGAAAAATCTGGAAAGATTTGAATCTTTGCTCCCAAGAACAGTTCTTGCATGTTCCTAAAATATAAACACAAAACTCTTCTGGTTTGGCTCAAGAGCAAAATAGACTAGCAAAGCAACTCTGTCCATAATAACATCCAAGCAACTTTCATGAAATCCAGTTAGGTCTGGATTACTCAACTGAGTCTCTCATTGGTCACCTTTAGCTCCCGCATTCACAGAGCCAATAGAGAGATATTGTGCCCATACAATAGGAGGTAGAACTTCTCGAGAACATCTTAAGAATTTCCTGGATATATTTCTTGAACACTGAAGCTAGTAATGGAGATCTAGGAAAATTTAAGAAGCATAAATTTGTTCCTTTGAAGTTGATCCTCCATATAGTCTTAGTTTCCTGGACATCAAAACCTTGGCCTTGACTTGTGCACTGCTAAGAGCCTAAAGTTCCCCCAAACGGGCCTCCAACAAAGCCGCCTTTGCTGCCTGTTGATTCTGCTTCTGATGATCTCTTCACAGATCTAGACAATAGTTAATTCGTCATTGAACTTCCCAACAATAGACTAGAGGGAAGTGTTTATAGTAGTAATCATGTCCCAATAAAGTATCTAAAGTTACAACGGGCATTTTTTAAATCTTACTAGGACCTGGAAACCTCATCCATGTTCCCTAGCAAAATCTTTATCATCCCTGGACAGAGTGTGGTGGCATTATTAACTATTCATCTTTCCTTCTCTCAGGAGAGAATTCAATGGCTGGAGTATCCTCCAGATTTCCCTTATTTATTTATTTATTTGGAGAGTATTTGTATACCGCTACTTCCAGCGATCAGCAGCGGTTTACTTTACACCACATCAGTGGGTGTAGATGGGGATAATCAACAGTATATACAATTCGATTGCAGGGGGGGTTCACAGAGCACACAGCGGTTTACTTTACACCACAGCGGGGGGTGTACATGGAGATAATCAACAGTTTGCAGAGCACAGACCTTTGGTTACATTATTTACACTTGATCATGGGGGGGCTGGAGTACTCACTGGAGTACTCATCATTCCTGCTGGGAGTGGGGGGCATCTCTCCAATACTACTTGTGCCTCTAGGTCATGGCGGCGCAGTATGCTGTGTGGCGGTGCAATTAACCACATTAACACTCTGGTCCATCTGTAACATTTGCAGACCTGATGCCACTTACCAAAATTCCAACTTCAGGAGCACTAAAGTCAAGAACTCGGTGAGCCTCATGCCATTTTGTCACTGTTAGGTGATGGTGTCACTTTTCCTCTGCAAGAATGAATTTGTTCTATTGAAAGAGGAGACACAAATGGTTTGGTATTGGTGTCATATTTGGGGGGGGGGGGGGGCGAAAAATAAAAGCAAAGAATGAAGGCTTTGAACTGGATGACATTTTAGAAAAGAGCCCACAAAAGAGAAATACGGAAACCTTGTGAAATATCTCTTTTCTTTGTATGCCTGCGAGAAGTAGTGAATGAATGTTCTGAATACCACCACAAGTGACCCTGCAGCTCTCGTGTGTCATGAATAGGATCAAATTGCTAACAGTCAGGAAGCCCTTCCAGCTAAGTCACTCTGCAGCTCAGTGTCAAAGTAAGCTGATACAGAAAGCTCTGCATCAATGGAAAACTGAGGAATATCTTCAAGCCACAGCCCCATCCCACAGTGTCTTAAACAAGTGTTGCCATGCTTTTGTCTTCCTAAGATCCTTCCTTTAAGATTGGAAAGAGTAAACTGTGGGTGGGGATAGACTGTATGGTTGCTAAAGCACTGGAAGAGGAGACGACGAGGAAGTAGTTTCGAGGAGGAGAATGCTGGCCATTAGGATGGAACATAAAAAATCAACATCTGTTAAGCTCCAGAGCTTCCAGTAAAAATGTCCTATAAGGTTATTAAAATATCTGTCTTAATACTAGAAGTGTTTTATTGCTTTTGTGAGAGCGTTTTGCCAAAATCAGCAGTTTGACACTGCCCTTAAGCCTAGCATATAGAATAATAGTGTGTATCTCCAGGAACAAGCAGGAATGAGTCTTCACATATGGGTACGTCGGTACCGACGGAGCCTGCACGGGAATGCTCCCCAGCATCCAATCAGAAAGCTTTTGGGAGCATCCCTCGTGCCTGCGTGGTGACTTCCCGCCTTTCCCACTGCCTCTCCTCAGTTTTCGTTTTTCCGCTGAGCCAACAGGACGTCCTCCTGTCACCGCAGAAATTTTTTCCTTTAAAAATCCTTATTTTTCTTATTTTCTTGTGGTCGCGGCTGTTTTCCCGCCGATACCGGTACCGCCGGTGCTTTATTATTTTCTTTTTCAAACTTAGAGAAATATTTCTCCTCAGTTTTTTGTTTAACTTTTTTGGGCCTACCAGGCTTTTTCCAACATGGAGCCGCCTTCTCCTAAGAAGTGCCTTCACTGTGGAAAATTAGTTTTCTTTTTAGACTCCAATGCTTGGTGTCTAACCTGTTTGGGTCCTGACCCTTTTTCCCCTGATACCTCAGGCTATTTTATTGGGAGAAGACCTTCCCTTTTTCGAGTTTCCCTCGATGCCGTTTTTCCTCCTGAGGTGAGGACACTGGTTTATTCTTCTCTCCAGGATCAGGTAACCCACAAACAGTCTGTTAAGACTAGCCAATTCTTGAAGGGTAAGTCTCATGCCCAGCATGATGACGGCTCCGGCCTTACCCTCAAGACCTCATTGGCAATAAAACCTCGGCGGGAGTCTTCGGGCTCCAAAGCATTTACGGGATTTCAGGTTGTTCCTGGGGCTCACCCCTCACAGAACATACCTGACCCGTGCCAGGGGGTGGCATCCGCTTCGAGCGGTACCGATAACCCGGCATCGGCATCGGTGTCGAGTGCTGCACTCTTCACCAGGGATCGTCATCGAGCATCCTCGCTACCTTCGGGTCCGAGCGATACGACTCAAATTGACTTTCCTATATCCCAGCCATGCTCGGAGTTGGTACCGGCTTCGAGCGGTACCAATACCCCGGCATCGGCATCGGTGTCGAGTGTTCCACTCTTCACCTGGGATCGTCATCTGGTATCCTCGGTACCTTTGGGGCCGATCGATACGACCCAGATTGACTGTCCTGTACCTTCGCCATGCTCGGGGTTGGTATCGGCTTCGACCAGTACCGATACCCCGACATCGGCGCCGGTGTCGAGTGTTCCTCTCTTCACCGGGCATCGTCTTCGGACGTCCTCGGTACCTTCGGTACCGATCGATGCGACTCCGATTAACCTTCCTGTATCGGCATCGCCGATACCACAAACAACGTCGGTACTTTCTAGACATGTATCAATGGACTCGCTTCGATGCCGAGTCTGGAATTGATATCCAGTCTAGATGATTTGATACCGACGCGCTTCGGAACCGATCCATATCGTTTCCGGCTTCGCAGTACCGAGGATATTCATCAAGGCTCTTGGCTTACCTCGGTACCGCTTCAGCAGCCCCCGAATACTGCTTCGATGACATTATTGTCCCCGATACCGATACCGGTGTCGGGGTTGATTCCTGCAGTTCCATCGGTGCCATCGATCCTTTCTATGCCTAGTTTGGAATCGATACCAGGCACTCACGATGCAGTACTAACTGCTTCAAATCAGAACTCTCAGGATCACTGTCCATCGAGCAGGATTCTTTTTCTGCACCAATCCAGTATCTCTTCTGGTGCTCAAGCTGCTCCTTCAACCTCAGCTTGCCCAGGATTAGTTCCTATTGGAAATCCTTCTTTTCAGGAGTTTCTCCTTGACATGGCAACCTTTCTTGCCATTCCTATTCCTGGTTTTTCTCTTGACCAAGATCCTGTAGAAAAGGAAAATATAATGCTTCCTTTACATCATTCTTTACAGGATCTTCTTCTGAGGATATGGGAATCACCTATGAGGGTTCCCTTGCCTTCTACAGCCATGGACATTCTGTATCAGGTACCTCCCTCTCCAGGGTTTCAGAAAAACCAACTTCCACATCATTCCATGGTAGTGGAATCAGCATTGAGAAAGGTAAGAAGTAAGAAGAAGCATTCTTCTTATCCGCTAGGTCGTGCATCTAAAGCACTTGATGCCTTTGGACGTCAAACCTTCCAAACTTCTATGCTGGCTTCAAGAATTATTTCATATATTTTCTATATGAGTCTGACACTTCAGGAGGTCACAGAGAAATTATCTCTCTTCTCTCCTTTTTTGTCAGAACCTAAGGCCTCTGACTATTCCTTGCTTCTTAACCATAGCAGGAATATCTCTTGGTTCCTTTCTCGTGCTTCTCTAGACTCTTTTGAGTCTGTCAGCAGATCCTCTGCTATTGCCATTGGAGCACGTCGTACAGCCTGGCTGCAAGCTTCAGACTTGAGCAGATGGGCACAACATACACTGGGTAATTCTCCTTGTACTGGAGAAAATCTCTTCAATAAAGAGGCTTTACGTCAGGTTGCTCATTGCTCCACTGACTTTCCTAGTTCTGGAAACCGTCCTAAGCCTTCTTTTTCCCCAGGACGTAAGAAATGTCCTACCAAACCTTCTTTTCCTAAGAAAAGAAAGTTTCACACCCTTCTCCTGCCCATCCTCCAGATGTACCCAAACAAGGGACATCTCCTCCTAGTCTGAAGTCTCCAGACTCTAAGCAGGCTAATTTTAGCCAGAAACCATAGGTTCCTGTATGTTGCAATTCTACAGTTAACTTCTTTTTACCAGAAGTTATTCTTTAAACTCCGCACTGGTTTTTTCTTTTCAGTATATTCAGCTCTTAGGATTTTGTCCGTGGGTTACAGACTTCTCCCTTTCTTTTTATCATAAAGGGAGATTACAATTATCCCATGATAGTTCTGTCCCCACATGGACATTTTTTCCTTTAGCTGACTTATCCTATGGTACGTCACCTTCCAAACCCTTCTCTTCCAGGGTTTCCCCTGCTCGAGTTGGTACCATACTGAAACACTTCTCTTCTTTCCAGTGTAGATTTTCTACTATCCTTCAATGCATGCTCTGAACAACTCATCAGACAGGGACGGGAATATCTCCGCTCCCTTTGTCTGTTTTCTCTCTGTTTTTCATACAGGAGAATCCCTTCTGTTCTTTTGTTCAGTTACTGTGCATGCAGAAGTTCCAGTGCTTACTTTAATGCTTCTTGCATGCTACTTTCAACTATCTTGCATGATACTATTCACTGCAGGTTATCCTCTTTTAGCCATATCCTTACCTAGGATGTGGCAACACATCTGACGGCTGTCAGTTTTATCTCATAATTTTCCTGCACAATGCTCTCTGCAATCTTCAGAGAAGCTTTCTACTATGGGCCCTTGCTGTAGAGCATTGAACTTTGTCTCTGAGGGTTTTCCATATAATAGTAAAAGCTTATATAGTCATTCCATGGCTATATAGTTTCTTTATACCCTCTTGTCTCCTGTTGTGATACAGAAGACAAGCTTTTTCTGCGTGAATGTCCAAGGGGTTCCCAATCTGGCAGGAATCTACCCCCTTTTTTCCTTACAGCTTGGCATTATCTTTTCTGCTCCACTTGGACAACGCATACTCTTTTACTGTACATGATACCCCTGAGTCCCTTGGCTGAGTCATCCAGGTGTCTTAGTCTATGCGTTTCTTGTCCTTGGGACGTGTCAGAGTCCTCAAGTACTCCTGACGTGCTCTTACCAGACTGCTATTATCCTCTGTTTTTCACGCAACCATTCTGGTTATTCCACTGAAATACATTCCTGCACCACGGAAATAGATTCTCTATTTATCTTCAGGTGGTTTTCAACCCCTTATTATTAGATGAATCTTTTCCCATCACATTCCCCATGTGAATGTTCTTATGAGGTTCAGCTGCAGGCATGTATCTTCAGACTTATATTCATGTCTGTATATGTCCTATACATACATATTTTTTGTAATCTGTATGGGCATAAGCCATGCCCATCTATATCTGTATATATATCTATACCTCTATATATATATATATATATCACACATATCTGGACATATATGCACATATATATATAGATATGTATGTATCTCCATATATATATATATATATATATATATATGTGTGTGCCCTTTGGGAGACGTCCATAGGACACTATGTATTACCTACTATCTCCCTAACTGTCTGTGCTATAAAGCTTTTACCCTCTTAAGGGGTCCAGACAGTCAAATTGCCTATTCTCATACGGCTCAGTAACTGGGAGCGGTTATACACACAATTACTGCTGTGACGTCAACAGCTTCTATTTTTGTTATAGATCTCCCTATCCATGAAGTATCAAACTTCATTGTCTTCCTATCTCTTACCAGCTAGGAATGACAGTGTACATCTTCTGTATTTCTGAGTACACTTCTGTTCTCCTTGGGATAGGGGATTTTTTTCCATACCCCCTCTTCCCTTCCGGACTGGGCTAATTCTCCAGATCGGTCTGTCTTCTTCTTTTAGTCCTCAATGTTAACTCTGTACCTAAAAGAGTTTTCAGCTTTTTCCCATAAAGCTTTCCATTGAAGACCTGCCGTTCTTCTCCTGCCCCAGTTGACACCTGGGTCACCTGCCCATTCCAGGTTTGGAACTTCATCCTCACTGCTGTGAAGTTACCTTGAAGATTCCGCTACTGCATCTACAGTACACTCCATCACAGTTCTACTTCCTACAATCCAGTAGGTAAGTTCTATGTTGTACTGGTTCATTAAATATTTTAATGATACTTGACATACATTCTAAAGACTCATCTCTCCTGTAGTCTTTAGACCTGCTGTTCCTTGCAGCTCTTCTCTATTCAACTCCTACCCCCCATCCCTCAAGGGATGCCGGGGATCCAGGTTTGGGAAATGCCGTCCTGTTCCAGGAATACACATTTTATGGGATCTCCCCTGGCATCCACAGCTAGGGAGTCCCCATATGTGAAGACTCATTCCTGCTTGTTCCTGGAGATAGCACAGTTACTTACCTGTAACAGGTGATCTCTGGGAACAGCAGGAATTAGTCTTCACAACCCACCCACCTCCCCTAGGAGTTGTATCTATCTATCTCCTTTCCTCTTTCTCTCCTTCTGTCTCAGCTATGAAACTCAACTGAGGAGAGGCAGTGGGAAAGGCGGGAAGTCACCGCGCAGGCGCGAGGGATGCTCCCAAAAGCTTTCTGATTGGATGCTGGGGAGCATTCCCGTGCAGGCTCCGTCGGTACCGACGTACCCATATGTGAAGACTAATTCCTGCTGTTCCCAGAGATCACCTGTTACAGGTAAGTAACTGTGCTTTACTGGAGGCTGCTGTTTTGTCTGCTTCCCAAGGAAGGCTGTACATGTGTTCTCTATTCTAAGCAGTGGCATAAGCTCTAATGACGAGCCCCCCCCCCCCCAAGCTAACATTTTCTGAGGGTTCCCATGGTCTAGAGGAGTCGTCCTCCTATCCTCAACCAGCAAACTTACTTTAAAATATTAGCAGCAATAATAGGAGGCAGGGGGGCAAACATTTTGAAGTAAGTTTGCTGGTTGCCACTCTCTGCCTTAGCTTCCATAAGTATAGGGTCTCTGGGCTGCGTGGGCCCCTCTCCTGTTGCACCCCCTCTCCACACATTGTAAGGGCTGCTTGGGAGACGCTTACACCACTGATTCTAAGCATTTTACCTGTTTAGAAAGAAACAAGAGGAAAGAGTGAGTGCAGAATTCTGATTAGAGCTATGTTTTTGAAGCTTGGGCTAGCAACTTGATATATGGTCGAAGGATACCATTCAGAGTTCCGGCCTCAGTCTTGCATCCCCCACCCATTCCAGCGTCTCTAGAGATGGACGAAGCAAGGGCAGAACATGCCAGTGTTAAGCTGCCAACTTTGGTTCTGAATGGCTCTCTGAAAGTTTGAGCTGCATGGTATTGGTGCTCTCGTGCTGTTCTGCGATGGCCAGTGAGAAACACAGGAGCAGAGGCATCTCATTGCTCAGAATGGCTGAGAGCCGCACAGAGCCAGCTGGGAGCATCACAGATGGCAGAACATGTGAGAAGGGAAGGGGAAATGAGCAAGGTAGGCTGGGTTAGGTGGATTGAGAATAAGAAATGAAGGAACCAGCAAGGAGGAGATAAGTGTTTAATTCCAATGTGGACAGAGGAAGAAAATTTGAAAATGACAGGCTTAGAGCCCCTCCTTGGGGAAACTGATGAAGGTGAATTGATCTGCTGTGATTCTTCTCAGGAAGCTATGTGTTACTTTCTCTGGGTTGTGCTTTCACTTTTTGCTGTCACTCCTCTTGTGATCTGAGTTAAATTCCTAGTTTTCTGTTTTTAGAACACAAAACTCGAGAAAATAGTGGGCTGTAAAACTGATAAATGTGCAGATTTGTTTATTTTGGTTGGTACTGGAGGGCTGCAGAAATCTCAGTAAACTGATCCTGATAGGTACAGTCTAGCTTGTGGCCTGCATTGTTCAGCCCCTTTGAGTATGGAGGATAGTGTTGGAGTGGGGGGGAGTGCAGTGACACAATGCAGTTCTTTGTCAGAATGACACAGCTATTAGCTCTTTAAAGTCAGCACTCTAATTTTACATATTTTGATGACAACTCTTCATTATTACTATAAATATGACATGCTAAATTTTTCTCTCCCTTTTCACATGGCATGGACGATAGGTGGTTTTCGAGTGGCATGGGAGGCCGCCTCTGAGGTACTTTGGCTGACAGCTTCCTTCTATTACTAATATTACTATTTTCTATAGTGGTGTGAGGTATAAAGACACAGAAGAGAGTCCCTTCTCAGTAGAATTTACTAATTAGGCAATGTAATAGCGTGAGTGGATGGACTGGGGTTCTGGGCATATGGTGAAGGAACTTGAAACGGCAAACAGACTGAGCCCGGATGTAGAACTTAGAGCGCTTTTATTCAAAACAGGAAAACAAAGTGTGTGTGGTTATCTTTGCAGGGTTCAAACAGCACCACATCGGTATTATACATAAATATTGCGAGCATATTCTCTAGGCGTCCCTGTTTCATTTTGAGCCTGAAAGTTTAACTTTTTCCAGTGGGGCAGGCCCTCTGCTCTAGGTTCCCAAGCAGTGCTAAGGTAGACTGCGGTTGTTGTGGCCCCTAAGGTGACTGGTGAATCTCTTCTGTGTACTGCATCACAAGCAGAACATACAGGACAAATTGGAACTTTTTAGAATTTCATTTATTAAAAATGCAGAGATATTTGCAAGATTAATGTCTTGCCTACTTGGTTCTGTTCTGCCATTTCTAATATTATTGCTTGTTCTCCAGATTTGTGTATTTCGCCTTATATACATTTCCTGAATTTCCATACTTTTAGTTTAGTTGCCAACTGAGTTATACAAATTATTATAGTACTACTGCTTTCGATGAGGTCCTTATTTCCACTATGAAATTTACCTCAACACCCACATGCTTTTGGAAGCACAAGTGTACAGACTGTAGGCGTTGACACATTTCTGAATGATGATTTGAGGCAGTGAGGCACTTGAATGCATCAATTCTCTCTGAGAAGAAAAACTCTTGTCATTAGTGGAAGATTGTGGTAGTTTGTAGGATGGTAATATGGCAGACATTGCTTTTGGCTTTTGTGTGCCTCTGCAGCCAGGTTTGCCCCACAGTAGGGGATGTTCATTCCAAAAATGTTCTTGTTCATCAGTATTTGTCCAAGGGGTCTGTTCAGTTAGTGTTTTTATGCTGAATCATTCATGGCATTTGTCTCGTTCACTCCATTTAATTCTAGGGGGCAAGCTATTTTACAATGAAACAGTGAGACTTGCCATTCATTTTCAATGAAACCTGCTTGAAATTTGATAGCAAGCAATTGTAATAGAGGCAACAGCACTACAGGTCATCAAGAATATCGCAAACACTCCACAGCACAAGAGGGGCAAAGGCCATAAAAAGCACCAGCAAGCCATCATTAGAAGGGCAATGCAGTAAAGAGCAGAATGAACACGCCAGGGGAGTGGAAGAGGGGAATGCAGTGTCAACATTGGCATGAAAACTGCAGGACATAGGTAGGGGGTAAAGTGGCAACAGCTCTTTCTGGACCACCTCAAAAACAGCATGAGTGGTTTAAAGCAGTGCTAACATTCGCTGAAAAGTGCAGGAAGTAACATCAGAAGATAACTATTACCACACACTCTTAAAGCCCAAAAAAACTACTCACAAGACCAGCACAGCACCTAAATAGGCTGCAAAGCCCTAAAACACCCGAAGCCTAGCAACAGACTTGGAAGGCCTTAAAACACACACAGATGATCAGCAGAGCACCTACATCATCTGTTCCAAGCCCTGAAAGATCCAAGCAAGAGTAGCACAGCAGTAATACAGGCCGGAAGAGCCCAAACAGCAGGCATGGAGTGAGGTCAGCTAGGTTATATGCCTCCAAGCTAAGAGTTCTGGCTGGGGGAATATTGCATGAGATCTTGAAGGATTTAAATAAAGATCACAGGATGTGCTATGGTGAAGAAGGCCGCAGAAGCAGTGCCAGTGGATTGAAAGGGTGACATGATGGTGTTGGCTGCAAAAGTACTTAACACCAGAGGAAGGGCCAACGCAGAAGCAAGACAGGCTGGAAGGCCCAAAAACACTTGAACAGAACCAATAATCAGCAACGCAAGCTAGAAGTGTCAACCACCCAGACAGGAATATCTTAAGGCAAGGCACAGAGGACTTCTTTCATGGGGAAGACCTAGGATCTTTTCATAGGGAACTTTTTAACAAAAAGGAAAGCAAATGTTTATTTGTAAACCTTCTATACCGCCCTTCTTGCATACATCAAAACAGGTTACAGTTTAACTCAACGCTAACTCATATGAGCTGCTCTACTGTGTCAGATTAAAGGTTCGTGAGGGTCACACTTGCGAGCAGCAGGATAAAAGTTGAGAACCACTGCTGTAGAGCAAGAGAACATAAGAACATAAGATATGCCATACTGGGTCAGACCAAGGTCCATCAAGCCCAGTATCCTGTTTCCAACAGTGGCCAATCTAGGTCATACGTACCTAGCAGTTTCCCCAAAAGACACAGGTTCCACAATGCTTGTATTGTGTCAAGCATTGATATCCTGGGTCCCTTTTTTAATAATGGTTTATGGACCTTTCCTCCAGGAACTTGTCCAAACCTTTTTCTTAAACCCAGCTACACTAACAGCCTTTACTATATCCTCCGGTAACAAATTCCAGAGTTTGATTACACGTTGAGTGAAAAAAATATGTTCTCTTATTTGTCTTAAATAGTTTACCCTGTAGCTTCATTGCATGCCCCAAGTCTTTCTATATTCTGATAACGTAAACAGATGGAATAAAGGAAACTTAAATAACCTTTACACTTCAAAAAATAGAGGGGGAGGGAGGTAACATAAGAACAGCCAGAATTCATCAAGCCTAATATCCTGTTATTAATCCAGGTCACTGGCAAATCCCAAAAGTAACCATTACTATGGTACTGAACAGCTCCATTGGCTCCCCTTCTTCTGTTCTTCTCAAGTATAAGGCTCTCATCATAGTATTCAAAACACTTCACAACCTCTCAGCGAATGCCCTTAATGAGACTCTACAATAGACAGTTGACAACAGATTAAGAAGATCTAACATGTCAAATACTCTTATGGTCCCGTCTGTAGTAAGAAAGAGTTCCCAATTTGTTAATGGGCGAGCATTCAATTTATATGCGCCATCCCTCTGGATTTCCTCCCCCCCCCCCCATTCATGCCATCTCTGACCTTACCACCTTCAGAAAACATCTGAAACCGCATCTGTTTCAACTATACTATGAACAGGTAACCTAAATTACTGCATACCTCAAAACCCCTTTTACCAAAAAACTCAAACCTTCAACAGTGCTCATTATATTATATAGCGACATTGTATATAGTTCTCTTGTTATAGCCCAAGCTATACCCACCTTATAGTGTTACTGCACCAAACCTGTTCGATTTATTCTGTTTGACCTCTCAAAAATTGTTCCACGTAAGTTAATATATTAATGTTATCTAACTTGTTATATGTAAGTTCTGTTCTGTTTTGTTCCCTGTAAACCGCATTGAATGTGAAATAGCGCGGTATATAAAACCAAATAAATAAATACTTATCCCCAGAGATAAACTTGTTTATCATATCAACTTCCCCCAGCTCACCTGCTCTCTTCCTGTGACTAGAGAGCATTCCAGTACTCTACCCACACAGCTTCTCATTGGCTGGATCCTACCCACAGTCGCTGCTGCTAGTTACATTGGAAGCAGGCAGGGCAGGCTCACTCACACGGGGAGGATTAGAGAACTGCAGATAGAGGTTTTAGAAACAGTAAATAAGGGCAGATAAAGACCAGTATGGCCCATCTAGTCTGCCCATTAAGATGGCTGTTGTACCTGCTTCATGCAAGTCTATAAAATCCTGAGTGCAGTGGAACGGGTTAAAGCAAATAGATTGCTTACTTTTTCAAAAAGTACAAAGACTAGGGGATAGATCATGAAGTTATAAAGTAGTATATTAAAAAAAAATAAGAGAAAATAGGTTTTTCTCTCAAGGTATAATTAAGCTCTGGAACTTGTCATAGGATGTAAAAACAGGTAGTGTGGCTAAGTTTAAAAAGGTTTGGACAAAGTCCTGGCAGAAAAGTCCATAAACCATTAATGAAAACCAAGAGAAAACCACTACTTAGTTTCCACACATGGTAGGAAATGGAAAAGAATGATTATGCTACTGTGAATCAGTGTTTTTATGCTGCAGCTGTTGGGATGAACTGCTTTCCTAGAGAAATACATTGAGGCGTTTTTTGGGGAGGGGAGAGGAGTGTCATTTACGAAATTGCACCTTTCAAATACACCCCCCTCATCTCCTCTACCAGTACACGGAGAGCTAACACAAATATTAATACACACACACACACTTTTCCTTATCACTTCTCCGGGCCAGTCCAGGGTATGTTAGGGTTGTCAATCCCCTTCAGCAGCTGAGGACTGAAAGAAACTTCAAACTTTGCTGACAGCTTAAGCCACTCCCCCCGATGACAGTGGACCAGTCTTTCAGTCCTCAGCAGCTGAAGAGGATTGTTGCTGACAGTTCTTGTGCAAAATTTCAGTATTTTATTATTTTTTCTCTTTTGTCTGCCTTATAGCGCTTGGCTCTAGCAGGGCTCATAAGCTGCTATATTCCCCGGAGCGTTTTTGAATTGATTTCAATTGATTTAAATTTATTTCAACTGTGCTCTGCGTTTTTTTTTCTCAGCCTGCCCCGATTTCATTGTTGGCAGCGGAGGAGAAGGGCGGCATTTGCCTTCTCTCCGGGGACAGTTGATCACCAGCAGATTGGTTCTGGGAGCCCCAGTTACCCTCTGCTTTGCCGGTCTGACATGCTTCCGTGACTCCCGCTAGCTGCGGGAGAGAGGTTAAACTGCTTCACACCGCGTGTTCCTTGCAGGTGAGCTGGGGGGCTGGTCGCTGGGGGACTGCTTTTGCGACGGCTTTGCTCGCGTCCCGTTCTTTTTATTTTACTTAGATTTTTTTTTGTTTAACCGCGATCCCACATGAACGGTAAGCTTTCCTCAGAGAGCATCGGTTCTACTGCTTCCTCTGATAAGGCGGGAGCGGCGGCCATTTTGAAGGAGCCGCTTGTGGTTCCCGCGTGCCAAATCAAGTCCGGGAAAAGAAAGTCGAAGTCGGTTAAACCGACTCCAGTTCCTTCTCAGTCCTCACAGACGATTCCTGAGGCTCAGGAAACTTTTTCTTCTGTTTTCTCCCCCGAGTTTATTTTGGCACTTCATAATGCCTTTTTACTGAAGACATCTCAGTCAGACTCTCCTTTGCCTTTGTCTTTGGATTTCGGTCAACCTGTGAAGCATTCCACAGACCCGGGGGAGGGTCCTTCCCAGGTAGATCTCACTGCTCGGCCTGGGATGGATCTTTTTGGTTCACAGGTCTCTGATTCTCAGGTTTTGGAGGAAGGAGAGCTTTTTCCAGAGCCAGACTTGGATCTTGAGCCGGGGATGCTGGAGGAGGGCGAAATTGCCCCAGGAGAGGATCCAAATGTTTTTAGGGTCTTCCGCAAAGAGGAGCTTGGTGCTCTTATTTCGCAATCTTTGTCTGCCCCCTTAGAGGATCCCTTGTTGCAAGGGTTTAAAACTGAGCAACGCTGCTTTCCTGTGCACCGCGTCATCAAACAGATGATAGAATCGGAATGGGAGTTTCCAGAGGCTTCCCTGAGGGGTGCTCGTGCTTTAACTCGTCTCTACCCGGTTCCTCAGGAAGAAAAATAATTATTGAAGTTACCAAAGGTGGATGCCCTAGTCTCAGCGGTGACTAAGAAGACAACTATTCCGGTAGAGGGAGCAGCGGCCCTTAAGGATCTGCAGGATCGGAAGCTAGAGGTTCTTCTAAACAGGCCTTTGATTCCAGCGCTCTGGCACGTCAGGCTTCCATTTGTTGGACTTATGTGTCCCGGGCGTCTATCCGTTGGATACAAGGGGAGGTTTCTGCACCGTCGGCAGACACTTCTGCTTCGGAAGGCGCCAAATTGGAGTCCGCGGCAGCTTACCTAGCGGACTCTTTCTATGACTTGATAAGAATTGCAGCAAAGTCTATGGCCTCGCTTGTAGTGGCCGGGCGTTTTCTTTGGTTGCGCAATTGGGCTGGGGACGTCTGCTCTAAGTTACATCTTAGCAAGCTTCCTTATAAAGGTAGATTGATTTTTGGTGAAGCTTTGGAAAAGATTGTTAAGGACCTCGGAGACTCCAAAGGAGGTCGCTTACTGGAGGATCGTCCTAAAGTATCTCGAGGAGGTTCTGTTCAGCGTGGTCATGGGAGAGATTTTCGTCGTTTCCGTGGGGCTCGCTTTCTTCCCTATCCTAGGGGACGTTTCGGAGCTCGCGGTTCTTCCTTTCGCGGAAATAGAGGATTTGGGAAGTCCTATTTTGCTTCCCAACAATCCTCTGTTAAAAAGCCACAATGAAGGTTTCCTGGTCCAGGCTCCAGTTCCTGTGGGAGGTCGCCTACAGAGCTTTTTGGCGGCCTGGACCGGGATAACTTCCGACCAATGGGTACTGGAGATAATTCAAGAAGGCTATGCGCTGGACTTCGCTTGCCCTTTACCGGACGCCTTTGTGATGTCTCCATGTCCATCAGGTCCGAAGGCTCAGATCATGGCGGACACTCTGCAGCGCCTGTTGCATCTGCAAGCTGTTGTTCCAGTTCCTCGTGACCAGTACGGCTTCGGTCGATACTCGATTTATTTTGTGGTTCCCAAAAAGGGGGGATCTTTTCTTGCCGGGGAAAGTTCTGTTGCGTACTGTTCTTTCCTTTCTGCCTAAGGTGGTGTCCGCATTTCATGTTAATCAGTCAGTGGCGTTGCCTGTTTTTTCGGAGCTTTCGGATTCTCCCATAGATCGTGTGCTCTGAAAGCTTGATTTGGGACGTGTCTTACGCAGTTACCTGAAGGTCATGAAATCCTTTCGCAAATCGGATAGATTGTTTGTACTGTTTGCGGGCGCAAAAAAGGGTCAGGCTGCCACTAAGTCCTCTATTGCTCGTTGGGTTAAGAATGCTATTGTAGCAGCTTATGAGGCATCCTGAAAAATTCCGCCGCAAGGGCTCAAGGCTCATTCCACTCGTTCTCAAGCCTCTTCCTGGGTGGAATTTGCGTTCGTTCCTCCGGTAGATATCTGCAGGGCAGCGACTTGGTCTTCTCTGCATACTTTTGCTAGACATTACCGATTGGATGTTCACGCTAGAGAAGATGCGAGTGTGGGGGCTTCGACTTTGGTGGCTGGTCTTGCAGGTCCCTCCCAGGTTTAGGTGCTGCTTTGGTATTGCCCTAACGTACCCTGGACTGGCCCGGAGAAGTGATAAGGAATGTGTAATTAGATCTTACCTGCTAATTGCCTTTCCTTGAACTTTCTCCGGGCCAGTCCAGGGCCCACCCATTTCATCTTCAGTCTCCGTTGTTCCGTCTGCTTGCGCCTGGTAGTTGCGGCGCATGGTTTTCTTGGGTAGACGTGAATTGGGGCTCCTTGGCCTTCTGCCGGGGTGCATGTTCCTCTGCTTTCTTAGTTTAAATATCTTATTTAAAACAACAAAAACAAAAAAACCCCAAATTACCAAAAGCTATAACCAAAATAAAGCATTCTTCATGATTCTCTCAACAATCTGTTTTTTTTGTACTTGCTTATTGCATTGAGCTATCGGATGCGTTGCTGGGCAATGTACAGTCTTATCAGTTCTCTTAGTTATGTCTTTTAGATTCTGCTATAGCTGCTTTGTCAGGAGAAGACTGGTCCACTGTCATCGGGGGGAGTGGCTTAAGCTGTCAGCAAAGTTTGAAGTTTCTTTCAGTCCTCAGCTGCTGAAGGGGATTGACAACCCTAACGTACCCTGGACTGGCCCGGAGAAAGTTCAAGGAAAGGCAATTAGCAGGTAAGATCTAATTACACATTTCCGGATACAAGTAGGGGAATGCAGGCACACTCTAGGTGCTCTTCACTGAGCTCGCCCTGAGCTCAGAGAAGTCGGTTTCCTGCCTTGCCGTCCCCTCTCTGAGCCCCTTCAGTCCTTCATTTCACACAGGCTGTGCAGCACGGCTCTTCCCTCCTCTGTCAAGTTTGCAGGGCGTTTCTTATTATTTCTTTGTTTTTGCTTTTATATTAGTTCCTTCCCGCTGTCCCTGCTGCCCTCAGGCGCTTTCATTTAAAAAAAAAAAAAAGATGCGTTGGGGCAGCTCAGCTTCTGCGGGTTCCCCTAAGTTGTTTTCATCCCTACAGTTTTCTGCCATTTAAAAATAAATAAATAACAGAACAACAGAGAAAGTATTCCATTCACCAGTGCTGTGACTTACAAAAAGAAAGAATAAGGAGCCAGCAAAACAGTTCCTTTCAGTGGTGGCAGACTATTTTATTAAGTTCAGCCTGTCTTCTCCACTCCTAAACATTTGGAAAGCCGGCTCCAGAATGACTTCTGCTCCTGCTTCAACCCCAGTCCCATTGGGCCCAGACAAGGCACAATTGGGAACTGAAGGGGCTGTTGCGCGCTCGGAGGCAGAACCCCTACCGGCACCAGCGTCGAAGAAGGTGATGCAGATTTTTAAAAATCAGGCCAGAGGCCCAACTCCATCTCCTCCTCACCCATCCTCTGCAGCTCACTCCCCAAAGCCAGATACTCTGGGAGGTCAGAAACGTAAGTCTGTCTAAACAAACCTGCAAGAGTGACCCTGCTATTACCCATAGCTCCAGAGAGTCGTGATCCCATAAGCTTAAGTTTGAGAGCGATTTGTCAGAGGCCTCCTCCCATACCTCAAAGAAAATGAGACGGCGATCAAACACTGTCCTGACTTTGTCTCCTGTAGTCCCTCCGCTGGATGATATGTCCTTCTCTAGGGACCCCTCCTACAATTGTTATGCCATTTGGTCCAGGACAGTGCAGCCCTCCTGGGAGCTGCTCCTCCTGTTGAACGCTTGCCACCTACAGAGATTCCCTCTTATCAGCCTCCGCTGGCCTCCACCCCTTGTGGACTGCCAACATCCAGAACCTTTGGGTGAAGCTACGGTACCTACTCGACATCGTCTGTCCTACTCCCGCCAGTAGGATTTTGTACTCTCCCTCTTGGGAGATATTGAGAAGACACTATCTCCAGCAATAGAGCATGAACCTCCTGAAGATTTCTCATGCCCTAAATTTATTCAAAAGCTATCTAGGGCGCAGGCCCTTAGTGACTCTCGAACACCCACCAACAAAAAAAGTACTCTCAAGGAGGTCCTAGCCATGCCAGTCCTCCGGGTCTTACAGGATCTTGTGTCAGTCAGGATTACGCCAGTATCAGGACACACCACAGCTTGTCACCTTGTTTCCAACATCCACAGCTTCCCCATCAATCTGTCCTCTCTGAGGTGGTCCTCAGGAAGGCTAAGTCCACCAAAACTCATGCCCAAACCCTGCCAGGGAAAGACCAATGGACTTTGGTCTCAGTAAGCAAGAAAACTTTCCAGAGTGGTGTGTTAACCACGAAAATACTGGCACACCAACTTTGGGTACTTCAATACCATCATGGTCTTCTCTTACAGTTGCCAGATCCGGCTTCCCTGCCAAGACCGGAGGGACAAGGCCTTCAAGACAATCTGCAGAAGTCCCTCAATCATATAATTTGGGCTACCTATGATGCCTTTGATTCAGCTGTGTGAACCACAGCTACATTCATTTTTGCATAACGTACAGCTTGATTCCAAATTTCTGGTCTCAGAGAAGATCTTCATGATCGCTTGGCAGATGCTCCATGTCAGGGAAAAAGCCTCTTTGGCTCCGAGGTACGGGAGGCTGTTTCAGAAGTGAAAGACCTTTCCTCCACCATATGAGAACTCTCAGCTCAACCACCGGAGCAAGCCTAGCAGTCCAGCCATCCTCCATACATCTCCCCTCTCCATCACATGCCCATTTACATTCAACTTGCCACTCTGCTTTTTTCTTCTTAGGCCCCTCCCTGTGGAATTCCTTTCCCATCGCTCTCTGTTTGGAAACAGTCTTCCCCAGATTCACGTCTCTCCTGAAAACTTACCTCTTCTGTTCTGCCTTTGATCTTCCCCTACCAGTCCTTCAGGACCTTTATCTCTATGAACCCCTGCTTGTCTTGCTCTTGTTCTGCGTGTCTGTGCTTCTTTCCGGCCTCATATTGTATTTCTTTTCTCATTCGGGCTTTAGCCATTTTCTGGTTATTTTGCTGATTATACACTGTCCTGGTGTAATGAAGGTGCGGTCTATCAAGTAATTGAATAAACATAAACATACCCTCAGTACAGGGTAGCATACCATTACCAGTACTTCCAGCAGTATCGCCCTTGGCGGCACTTTCAGCCTTATACTAGGCTTCCACCACAGCATCAGCCTGCACCTGCTTATCTTCAATGCCCCAACCAAAGAAAGAGGAAGCAGCCTGTCATCACCTCAGCGCAACCTTCCAAGACGACTCCCAGTTTTTGACTATCTACCTGTAGGAGGATGAGTCCAGCACTCCCAGAATGCCTGGCACTCCTCCACAAATCGCTGAGTCCTCAGCATCATTTCATCCAGTTACAAATGCAATTTCACAGCCACCCCCCCCCCCTCGATGATTACCCCTGCAAAGCAGGATTCCTCCCCTCCACCTACCCATCCTGGAGGAGGAGATATCTGCCTTACTCTCCAGCCGTGCAATCAAAACTGTTCCGGAATTGGAATGCAACCAGGGCTTTTACTCCTGGTTCTTCCTTAACCCCAAAAAGTCTGGAGGCCTTCGCCCTATTCTCAACATCCAGGACCTCAACCTCTATATCAGAAAAGAAAAGTTCAAGATGGCGTCCCTAGCCACCATTCTACCCCTCTTGTAACAGAACGACTAGCTCACCTCTCTAGACCTCAAGGATGTCTACACCCATATTCCCATACACCTTGGTCATTGGAAATACTTCTAGTTCTACTTCAAGTCAGAATATTACCAGTACAGAGTGCTCCCATTCAGACTCTCTTCAGCTCCAAAGGTTTTTACGAAGTGTCTGACCGATGTATTTACCCTTATCTGGATGACCGGCTCATCTCAGGTCCCGACAAGGCCTAGACTCATGTCCATACACGCAACAGTCTTGCTCCTACAACAACTCTGCTTCATCATCAACTTCCAAAAGTCTGAGTGCGAACCTCTTCAGATTCTTTATCGGAGCTCGCTTAGACACAACTGCGGCATGAACTTACCTTCCTCCAAGCAAAATAGTCACCCTTCAACAGCTCACTCCCCAGCTGCTGGCTTCTCCAGAGGCCTCAGCACGCACTATCCTATGCTTGTTGGGACACATGGCAGCCTCAGTGCACGTGGTTCTGTTTGCACGCCTTCACATACACCCTCTCCAGTGGCATCTCAAGCTCAACTGGAATCAACATACTCAATCCCTTCAGTGCCAGGTTCCTCTCTCAGGACCCAGTCATCAACTGCGCCAGTCCCTTCAGTGGTGGACGCTCCCATCTAGCGTCATGGTGGGATGTCCTTTTCTACAGCTACTGCATCATCTTTCTCTAACCACAGATACCTCCCACATGGGCTGTGGTGCTCATCTACTACATCTCACGACTTGAGGTCATTGGTTCAACAAAGCGTCTTCTCTGCACATCAACCTGCTGGAAATGTGTGTAGTCTACTGTGCCCTTCAGGCCTTCCACCCTTTGATCCACAACAAGTCGCTCCTTGTGCAAACCAACAATCAAGTCACCATGTTCTACAAGCAGGTCGGCTCCGGTTCCCTCTGCCTCTGCCCTGAAGCTATCCTCCTATGGCTCTATGCCCAATCCATCAGAGACTTTCTCACTGTAATCTAGCTCCCTGGAGTCCAGAACCACTTAGTGGATTCCCTCAGTCAGCGCCTCAATCCCCACGAGTGTTCGCTGGATCCCATGGTTCTCTTCCCCATATTTCAGGCCTGGGGAATGCCCGAAGTGGCTTTCTTCGCATCAGATGACAACGCCAAGTGTGCACTGTACTGTTCCGTTTGTCACAAATGGGCAGCGGATGCTTTCCTCATCTCGGGTAAATCGCTGCCTCTATGCTTTTGTACCGTTTCCACTATATCCCTTGGACACTGCTCAAAGTATATGCAGACAGAGCAACGCTAATCCTCATTGTCCTTCGATGGCCCAGACAGATGTGGTACCCTCATGTCCTTGCCATGACTCAGCACGGTCTCTGGCCTCTACCACTTCATCTCTTCCTCCAGATGCAGCAGGAAGGTCATTGTCTCCATCCCAACCTACCATCACTGGCTCTAGCCATTTGGAAATTGACCAGCTAGTTGATACTGCTCATTCCATGCCTGCTGATGGCCAAGCTATACTTCAGGCATCCCGATGCCCTTCAACACAGTGCTCCTATGGCTTTAAATGGACTTGTTTCTCTCACAGGGTTTGGACCCTCTCATGTGCCCCTCAGCCATGGTTCTTATTTATCTACTTCACCTGTCTGACTCTGGACTGCAGACTTAGTTCGTTTCCATCTCTCCACCATTGCTGCTTCCCATTGTCATGAGGATAGCAAGCTGATTTCCATACATCCTCTCGTGTCTGGCTTCATGAAGAGCCTCTTGAACGCTAAGCCTCCTCTGAAGCCCCTGCTCTAGTATGGGATCTCAGTGTAGTAATTTCAGCACTCATGAAGGCCTCTTTTGAGCCTCTGGGGTCATTAAAACACCTTACTTTGAAAACTATTTTTTTGTCGCTATCACCTCGGCCAAACATGACAGCGAGCTCCAAGCTCTTATACATTATTCTCCATGCACGCAGTTCCTTCATAATGAGATACTGCTACATACCCATCCTAAGTTTCTTCCAAAGTTTTTCTCCAGTTTTCACCTCAACCAATCCATAGTGCTTCCTGTGTTCTTCCCAGCGGCACAGCTGTATTCACCTGAACAAACATTGCATTCATTGGCTTGCAGACGAACTTTGCTGTATTATCTGCAAGCTGCCAAACAGTTCCGTCAGTCTTCCCAACTGTGTGTCACCTTTAATCCTAACAACCCAGGCAAATCTGTATCTAAATAGTCCATCTCATCCCGGATCGCAGACCGTATCTCTTTCTGTTACCTTCAGGCGGGTCTCACCCCTCCCGGTCAGGTGAGACTCCACTGCCTTCGTGCTAATGTGGCTACAATTGCTAATTTGGCTGCAATTCCTCCTCAAGATATCTGCAAAGCTGTTACATGGTTATCTGTTCATACTTTCACAAAGCACTGCAGCTTGGATCGCTCTTTAGCCATTGACCTTGCCTTCGGCCAGGCTGACCTGTGAAACCTCTTTGCCTAAGTCTCCGCCTCCCAGTTTTTCAACCGGGCCAAACATTTTACTGGACGTTCGAGCGGCCCTCAGCTCTGGACTCACCTAGAGTGTGCCTGCATCCCCCTGCTTGTATCCGGAGAAAGCATAGATGCTTACCTGTAACGGAGGTTCTCTGTATATAGCAGGGGTATGCAGCCACACTTGCCTGCTTGTCATCCTGTCACAAACAACTTACTCACCATCTTCTCAGTCATGCCACTGCTCAGTGTATATCCCCATGACAATTGAATGCAGTTTGCAACATCTGACAGGGAGCAGCTGCCTCACTTCTACTCCTTTTTCATCATTCATCATCTCTGTGTTTGTTGTCCGCTCTGAGTGTTTTTAACACTGTGCTCGCCTGCTTCGATATTGACTGAAGAGGCTCAGAGCAGGATGAAAAGGCAGGAAGCGGCACACATGCTCAGAGAAGTCCTCTGGGAGAGCTGAGACATTGGTGCCGTTAGCGGACAGCATCTAGAGTGTGGCTGCATACCCCTGCTGTATACGGAGAACCCCCATTACAAGTAAGCAACTATGCTATACTAAGATGTCAACACATACACATACAAGCATGCACAGACACACAA
Source organism: Ichthyophis bannanicus (assembly GCA_033557465.1). NCBI lineage: Eukaryota > Metazoa > Chordata > Amphibia > Gymnophiona > Ichthyophiidae > Ichthyophis > Ichthyophis bannanicus. Next base: position 905,954,262 of record CM066032.1, on the reverse strand, counting down.
TCAGCCATACATGCACTGGACAGACCCTCACACATACATGCAAAGATGCATAGACATACTAGTCCACAAAAATACACATGCATACAAACAAAAGAGTTACACACACACACACACACAAAAACAGATAAACATACAAAACAAAGATATAAGCACCCACACAGGCAATGCAGATAGACAGGTTGGTGTGTGCATGCGTGCACTCACACACACAGAGGTAGGAAAGCATTTTATGAGCCATTCTCAACATGATTTCCCTACTTGTTTATTATTTACATGTAGCTAACATGTTTAAGTAAAATAGAAACATGACGCAGAAAAAAGACCACATAGCCTATTTAGTCTGTCCTTCCATATCAAATACAATAGTCCAGTTTTTGTAAAAACTTTTTCATTTATGGTTGAAGTTTGGTTCTCTGTAAACCGCATTGATCCTAGGAAATGCGGTATAAAATAATAAATAAATATTTCCAACCCAATGGAAGTTGGAAAGAATTATACAAAAGGGGTTGAGAATGTGTATGTGTCTGTGTCTGTCTCCCTCTTAGAGCAAATAATTGTGGGGGGAAAAAACACACAGAATTTGAAAATAGGCCAAATTCGACCAGGGGTTCCAGAGAATTTAGTACCCCTCCCCCACCTCCCAAAAAAATAGGCTAGTGTATTTTTACAGGAGTTCTAGTTTCTATAGCATAGAAATATACGTACAGCAGTTAGATAATTCCTCCTTTCAAACTGCTTCTCGCTGTTCCTGCTCTCCCAGCACCCCAAACTGCCCCACAACCCAAAACTGTCTTCCCACAGCTGTCCCCCACTTGAGCAACTGCCCCACTTTCAAAAACAACCCCGTCCACATCTGCATCATCCTCAAAACCTACCCCTGTATCTCGCTCCATTCTCCCAAAATCTATCTCCTGTAACTGTCCTACTAGACTAAAAACTGCTCATCCCGCAAAATTATCCTCGGCAGTTACTTCATCACCCCACAAACTGCCTCAGCCCCAAAACCTACCCCACAGCTACTTCACCACCCTGCAAACTGCTCCAGTCTCAAAAGCTATCCCCCATGACTTCCTCATTACATTGCAAACTGCACCTGCCTCACAGAACTACCTCCTGCAACTTACCCCAGCATGCCCCAAACTGACGCTCCCCCAGCTATCCTCCCTCAGACACAACACATAATTCCTGTTCCCTGATGAAAGGCATCTTGGTCATTCTCATCTATATTTCATTTTCTCTGTTTTTAATTGTACTGTGAAGGATGACTAATGTGTCTGGACATTTTTTATGAATTTGAAACCTCTATTTACAGTTCACCCCACCCCTCCCCAACTCTTGAATGAGTCTGCCCTGCCACTTTCTAGTGTAACTAGCATCAGAAACTGTGGGTGGGATCCAGCCAGTGATGATGGAGCACTAGAATGCTGCTCTAGTCACAGAAAAGGGAGGGGGTGAGCTGGAAGAAATTCATGTGCTGTAAAAATGGAGTTTCTGCATGTTGCATGAGGGTGGAAGAGAAGTGACCCCCCCCTCCAAAAAAGTGTCCTAGTACATTTCTGTCAGAAAAGCAGTTTCAACAGCTGCAGCATACATACACTGTCTGATTCATAGTAATATGCGGGGTCATTCCGAACCGTGAATAGCAGGGATGTATGTCCAGTTGGGACGTCCATCCTGCTATTTGACCCCTCTGCCGACCCCGACCAATTTCCCCATACATTGTACGAGGAGGTTAGACGGGGGCGGGAAAGTGGCGGTGCGGGGGCGGAGATAGGGCAGGAAGTGGGTGGTCCGCAGTCCCGGATGTTCAGGGCTGATTCCAGTGTCGGCCCTGTACGTCCGGGGCCAGTAGACTGAATGGGGAACTTATTCCACCTCTGAGGTGGAATAAGTTCCCCTAGTCAGCAGGGGTCGGCAGGCCTGGCAGAGGAGGAGGTAGGAGGGAGTGGAGGAGATTCCCCACAGCCTGACCCTGGCTTTGGGGAGGCCAGATCATGGGTCGGGCTGCAGGGAATAAGAAATCTGGCTGGCGACGGGGATCGCGGCTCCTCAATGGAGCCGCGGTGCCTTGGCAACCAGATGCCATGGCGCTGTGGCTCCTTTCAAGAGCGTTGACTGAATTAGCTGGGCTAGGCCTGTACGTGCAGGCTGACTAGGATCAGGGTACTGGCTTGCACGTACAGGCCTGGATATGATTCTGATCCCACGGGGCTAGACATGCCCCGCGGGATCAGAATCCCATCTAACTCTGTGCGTCCGGTTCCGACCGGGCACACAGAGGGCTGGGACATCCAGGATGGAATTGGGCCTATAGTGATTAAGGAATTGCACCTTTCCAACTGACCTCTGCTCTCCCAATCACAGATGCACAAAAAGCCAACACAGATGTAGATAAACACAAGCATTTCCACACACATTTACAAACAGGTATGCACAGACACAGGCAAAAACCCCTGTGCACACATATATACACAAAACAGGTAAACATATAAAACCGATCCACACACACCCCACGCATACAAAATGCAAAGAAAACAAATGTGTGTGCATACACACACAGGTAACACAGAATTTTTTTTAAAAAAGTGTGTATGCGCATGCGCACACGTGCAGAGGTTAAACTTGTCGTTTCTTTCTCTACAACATTAGCAAAATTTGCCCCTTCCTTTCTGAACACACTACTAAGACATTTATCTACTCTTTAGTCACCTCCCGTCTACACTATTGCAACCTTCTCCTTGCTGGTCTCCCTCTGTCTCATTTCTCTCCCCTTCAATTTGTTTAGAACTCATCTGTGGAACTAATCTTCCGCCAACCCCGTTATATAACCCCTCTTCTCAAGTCACTTCATTGGCTCCTCTTCCATTTCTGTATCCAGTTCAAACTTATTCTGGCCTATAAATGCATTCATTCTACTGCTCCTCACTACCTTTTCTCTCTCATCTCTCCCTACACCCCTCCTCATGAATTCCGCTCTTCTACTGTCCTGCTTCTCTCCATCCCTTTTTCTTCCACTACCATCTTCAGGTTCTGCTCCTTTTGCCTTGTTGCTTCTTATGCCTGGAACAAACTACCTCCATCGATACGTCAGGCTTCCTCTCTCCCCCTTTTCAAATCCGTGTTAAAAGCTCTCCTCTTTGAGGCTGCCTTTGGATCCTAATCTCCTGTTTTCCTTGCCTCTTCACCTTCTTTTGTACCTCATCCTCATCTGTTGTATTGTCTGTCTTGATTAGGATTGTAATCTCTGATGAGCAGAGTACGTCTTTTATATATGCTGTATAGCACTACATATGCCTTTTAGCACTATATAAATGACTATAAATAAATAGTAGTAAAAGTAGTGGTTGGAAAGAGTTCTATGAGCCATACTCTGCATGCTTTTCCCACTTATTTTGTGGATGTCTTAGTGATTACTTTGTCCTGTTTGTCCATTTGCTTGAATTGAGTGTTGTTTTCCCGATCAAGCAGTAGGCCATCACAGCCCAGATCTGCCTAGTTATGCCTGCAGAGAGGTGGTGATAGCAGGAATGTGTGCCTCTTCAACAGTATCTCGCCCTTTACTCATCCTTTTCATCTTGAGTTCTTGTTCTGATTTGTTCTTTTGGAAGATGGCAATCCCTTTGTACTCATTGATGGCAGGTTTTATATCAAAAATGTCTGCTTGGGAGCTGTGTGAATTTCACAGGGACTATCTGTTTGTCATGTTTTCTGCTTACATAACTTCCACTGATTCCAGATGGTACATTTTTGACTCTTGTGCACAAACTGCATACACCCCTCCTGCTGCATGTTTTCAAAGCACTTACCTTCCCCTCCCGCCTTCCTACCCCCAGCTCCACTTTCCCAGCTTCTTGCAGGTTATCAAACAAGGAAGGCAGGTCATTTCGTTCTAGGAGGGAGACCTGCTCTAATGAAGGGGCTGGCAGTCCCTAGCATACTGCTTGCAGCATTTTCAGAACTCGTGGACTGGCTCTGCTGCTCTCATGATGGTGTGAAACAGATGAAGACAGTGTCCCATGAATAATGGAAATGCTTCCAGAATAGTCATTTTGGAAGAGATTTGGCATGTTCTGGAGGAAGAGTCTATAAACACTTCTTAAAGTGGACTGGGGAAAGTCTCTGCTTATACCTAGGATAAGCAGCATGGAATTTATTTACCTTTCGGGATCCTGCCAGGTACTTCTGACCTGGATTGGCCACTGTTGGATACTGCGCTTGATGGACCATTGGTCTTACCGAATGTGGCAAATCGTATGTTTTTCCTTTCCTCTGGAAGCTTTCGCACAGTTTAGGGCACTGAGATTAGAAATCCCCCTCTCTAATGTGTCCGTGTCTGCTTCAGCATTAAAATTTGGCTTATATGACAAGTGATTGTTAACATTGTCCCTTTAAGGAAGGATCTCACCTTGGGGACATCTCCTCTCTTTCTATATACATGTTCTTAAGCGCCACCTCAGTAAAGATGGCTCATTGCTCCAAATATGAGATACCTGGAATCAAATCCAGATGAGAGGAATGGTTGGGTCGGTTCTGATTTTTTTTTATATTAACTTATTTTTTTCAAGCTGCAGTAACACTATCAAATAAAGGCTAAAAATGTAATAGCCTTGTATGTATATGTATCAATATCAGAATATAGGACCACACAAATGTAATTTGCTTTGAGGGCTGTTTTATTAATGCCTTTCATATAGTTTTTTGAGATATGACATCTGATCCTCAGCTGTAGATATTGAAAATATAGAGTCAATGCTTATTCCCCTTTTAAAGTTTAGAAGAAATAGTAGAAATTCACATTTATAAACATTTTTGAGGATCCAGTTTCAACATGGCCACCATTGCACCCCACGCAGTGTGAGCCTGTATTAGATAAACAGGACAGACAGGGACAAAGGACTTGGGTGCCACCAATAAATTGAGAGCTAAATCAATCAGAGGCAGAAACATGGAAGCCCCAGACTTGAGCAGGACTGGCCAGGAAAGAAAAATGTCCTGAAATCATGTCTAAGTTCTGACTCAAATAGTCAGTGGTTGAATGTCATTACCCAGTAAAATACCATTTATGGTCAATATTTAAATTCCGTAGTTGGGTTTTTTTTAAAGCACTGGTTGCCGTTTTTAAAACTGAAACTAGATATTCAGCATTGGAATCTGGATAGATTGCAGTTCTGAATATCCAGTTTCAGCGCTGATCACTGGTGCTATCCCGAAAGCAGCGATATTCAGTGACTATCCGGATATCACAGCTGCACAAAGTTAGGATAGCCTTTTCCCTTATTCAAATTTGTACGGTTACTTATCCAGTTAGTGAAATGAAAATCGCTACTAACCATTTAAGTGCTGGGATCACTTTCGCCATGCCCACTGACCACTTCAGCACTCTGCAGATAGTGCCGCAGTGTTAAGAGAGAATATTCAGCAGCACTATCTGGATTAGTGCCTCTGAATATTCCTCTCAGCAGGGCTTATCCAGTTAGTAGGTTCTGCTAACTGGATAAATCTTTCTGAATATTGGCCTATGTGCTTTTATGCAAAATGAGTTGGCAGCATCCATCCAGTTTCCTGTGGTTGGGTTTTCCACATCATTTTGGACCCCAATTGGCAATCCCAGTGGCTCAGTCAACAGTTGTACACATTTGGAGACTGATCAGCAATTAAATTAAGTCACTCCTAAGAGGTCCTCACCAGGCGAGGGTTGAGGCACATTTTCAGAGCAGTGTGATTAAAGTTATCTATGCTGTACCCGTTGTTCTCTGGATATCTCAAGTGCTTCCCCCTTCAGGTGTCTTGATTGCATGACCTGTCAAACTAGACAAGAAAGCTTGCAGCTTCCAGAATGCACGCCAGTTTTCATCCTGAGGTAGAAGTTGCATTTCTAACTTGCTTTAATTTCTTGACAGTGCCTAAAGCCCCCGTGATAGACCTAGCAGACTGTCTGGTGGCAGACAACTGTGTGACTGTAGCATGGAGGATGCCAGAAGAGGACAATAAAATTGATCACTATGTGCTGGAGTTTAGGAAAACCAATTTTGATGGGCTTCCAAGAATAAAAGATGAGAGATGCTGGGAGTTAGTTGATAATATCAAGGGCACAGAATATACATTGACCAGTAAGTATTACCTGTTGTAAATGTTACTTTGTATGTGTGTATTGTGTAGTAGAAAAGCACAGGCAGGCTTTGATAGACAAGATTTGGAGAACTATACCCTACCATCACCCTGTCCCAAGGATTAATATTAGCGCTCCATTAGACATGGCATTATCAGTTATTTCTTCAATTTGATGTCCGCTGTCTCTGTGCATTTCCACGTTTGTGGGCAAGGAGGACACTCTTAAATGTAGTGACAAGGGACATTTCTGTCCCTGGGGGCTTGTGGTTGGTAGAACGACTTGGATAACTAATAGTTGAGTCTGCAGCACAGAATGTAGTCATTTGCTTAGTAAGGGGATGCGGGGAAAGTGAGTATGGTTATTTTTATTTCTATCACTATTTAAAGATAGAGGTTAAGTTACATCTTTGTCCTTTATATCGTACATAATGGCTTTTAACAATTAAATCATTGATCAGGTCTGAAATTCGAGGCTAAGTACATGAATTTCCGAGTTCGAGCCTGCAACAAAGCAGTGGCTGGGGATTACTCAGATCCTGTGACGTTGGAGACTAAAGGTAAGTTTTAAAAGAAGCGATGATCTAGGAGCTAAGAGACCTCTCCCAGTGCAGCTCGTGCAATATTCAGTTCTTGCTGCATAGGGTGTGTGTTTCCTTTGGTATCCTGATTTCATTTCAATGAGCAGTGTCTGACCCATGTCCAGAAACATTGGTTAGCCGTTTTTGAATGCTGGAGCTCTTTCAGGATTCAGGGGTTAATACCATGATACCTGAAGACTTGAGGGTGGCCAGTTTAATGTCAGTTTTTAAAAAGGGCTCCCGGTGTGAACTGGGAAACTAACCTGGTGAGCCTGATATTTAGTCCTGAGTAAAGTGGTTGAAACTATACTAAAAAGACAAAATTACTGACCATATAGACAGACACAGCTCAATGGGAATGAGTGAGCATGAGTTCAGTGAAGGCAAGGCCTGCCTTTCCAACTTAATCGATTTCTTTGAAGGTGTAAACAAACAAGTGGATAATGGTGAACTAGTTGATAAACTGGATTTGGGTTTTCAAAAGGTGTTTGATGAAGTCGCTTATTACAAACTCCTCAGAAAATTGAGAGTCATGGGATAGGAAACTACTGCTATTTTCTGCATGTTAAAAGACAAGAAAGAGAGAGTAGGACTAATCGATCAATTATCCACATGGAAAAAAATCAGTCATGGACTCCTCGAATAGTCTGCACTGCACCTGTACTGTTTAATGTATTCATGAATAATCTGGAGTGACGAGAGGTGATCAGATTTGCAGATATCAGATTTATTCAGTCATTAAAACAGCCAAAGATTTGCAGTTGGATCATGTGAGACTTGGAGATGGGGCATCTAAATGTCAGGTGAAATTTAATGTGGACAAGTGTAAAGTGATGTGTATAGGAAAAAATAATACCAACTACGGGTGCAAAATACTGGGGTTTGAGCTAGAAGTCACTGCCTAAGAAAAGGTTTTTGGAATCATTGTGGATAATACATTGAAATTTTCAGCTTTAGTGTATTGTGATGGCTGTAAAACAAACCAACAAATATAATGTTAGCAATTATTTGAAAAGAGTTGGGGAATAAAACTGAGAATATTGTTATGCCTCTGAACAGGTACCTGGTTGCCTGCACCTTGAGTATTGTGTGCAGTTCTGGTTGCCCCACCTCAAAAAGGATATAGCACAACTAGAAAAGGTTTGGAGAAAGATGACAAAAATAATAAAAAGGATGAAACCACAACTTCCTTATGAAAAGAGGCTAAACAGGATAGGGCTCTTCAGTTTGGAGAACAGGCAACTGAAGACGATATGATAGAAGTTTGTAAAATTCTGAGTGGGGCAGAACAGTTTGTTAGCGAGTAGGGTTTAATGTATCAAACAACATAAAAACAGTAGAGTACTCCATGAAACCAATGACCAGCATATAGAAAACAAATCATAGGGTTTTTTCCCCTCATGCAGCGCATAATTAAGCTGTGGAATCTGTTGCCCTGGGGGATGTGGTCAAGGCAGTTAGCATAACCAGATCTAAGAGGTCTGGACATGTTCCTGGAGGCAAAATTCATTAAAAATTATTAGCCTGGTAGATTTGGGATAACCATAGCTCATCCCTCGAAATGAGCAATGAGAAATAGAACTACGTTTTGGGCTCTGCCTGGTACTTGTGACCCAAACTGGCTACCCTCGGGATATTGGGCTTAATGGTCTGCAGTGTGACACTACATGGCTTTTCATATGTTCTTATTTTTATTATTTTTCAGCTCCAAAGAAGTTGGATGTCTCTTCCTGGTTTTCTTTACTCTTTAGTATGTTTCTTCTTATCCTTTCTAGTGCAAATAGGGCTTATCTCCTCATTCTTGCTCTTTAACTTGTAGGAACCCTTATTTTATAATGCAGGAGAGCTGTGGGATAAAAACAAAGAACTTGAATCCCTTAGAGTCTTCCTTAAAATCTTTGTTCTCCAACCAAGTTCAAGAAACATGAGTGAAGAGATGATCTGTCTGCATTATTTAACCAGAAAGTTGGAGGTGGTTATAGACCAAACGTATGCAGCAGTGCTGTCTCCCTCTCTTCAGCTGTACACTCTCTTTTCAACCTTCATTTTCTCAGCCCCTCAATATTGCTAACCCATCCACTTCTATGCTTATGTGGACCTGTAGAATTAACTGTGACGCTAGCTAGTTTTCCATCCTATGATATGATTCTCCCTTTTGACTTTAATTCTCTTTCTGTTGATGACTAGATGCAGACTTGGCACTCACAACTCAGCTCTCTCCTTGATCACGTAGCCCCTCTTTGTCTAAACTATACTTGGGAAAAACTACCAACATCCTTGGTATCACTCAGGCCTATATATTCAGTGGTCACATTTGCGCCATGCTGATTGTTGTTGGCGCAGACTGCATCCCGTCAAGTCCTTGGCCACCTTTAAACACTACCATTATCGTCTATGATCGTGTCTACCAAGAAGGACTACTATTGTAATCTCATTAGCTACTCTGCCAACCATTCTAAGACTTCATAGTCTGTTCTCTCCCTCTTACTTCATCCACCATCTCTGCCAGGTGCCTCAATAAACCTTCCATCATCTGATCAGTTCATACTTTCTTTTCAGAAAGTTCTCAAACTCCAATCCAGTTTTTCCAGTGATCACCCATTCTGTCTCCAAGCCACTGCATTCGATCCCCTTATCCCCTCAATCTCTCACACACACCTGGAGCTCCTTCAGTATAATCTCATTCACTGTTCTATCAAAACTCATTACTACCTCTCGAAAAACCACTTGACCTCTGGATCCCTTTCCCTCTTCCTGGCTTTCTTCTGACTTGCACTCCTCTCACCTGCTATTTCTATTATCAACAATAGTCTGACTTCCGATATCTTTCCCTCAGTTTAGAAGAAAGCACTTGTCTGTCCCATCCTAAAAAAATCCTCACTAGATACAACTATAGCAATCGGTTACAGACCAGTATCTAACTTACCTTTCCTATCTAAAATCCTAGAAAAGCTTGTCTTCTGCCAGCTCATTTCTCATCTGGAAAGCACTAACACTCTTCACTCTCGCCAATCTGGTTTTCACCCTGGCCACAACACAGAAACTATCCTACTATCTCCAGGAACAAGCAGGAATGAGTCTTCACATATGGGTACGTCGGTACCGACGGAGTCTGCGTGGGAACGCTTCCCAGCGTCCAATCAGAAAGCTTTTGGAAGCATCCCACCACGCCTGCGTGCTGCCTTCCCGCCTTTCCCAACTGCCTCTCCTCAGTTTTCGTTTTTCCGCGGAGCCGGCAGGACGTCTTCCTGTCACCGCAGAAAATTCTTCTTTTAATTCTTTAGTTTTCTTGTGGTCGCGGCTGTCTCCCCGACGCCACCGGTACCGCCGGTGTTTCTTTTTTTTTTCTGTAAAATCTTCTTTTTAAGGAATATTTTTCTCCTTAGTGTCTTACAGTTTCTCAGGCCTTTCAGGCCTCTCCATGTTCTCCTGGAACCGCCAGCCACTTTCTCCAAGTAATGTTCAAACTGTGGCGGTTCAACTTTATTTTTAGACTCCCAGAATTGGTGTCTAACCTGTTTGGGTCCTGACCGTTTTCCTCCGGAGCCCTCGGGCAACGGTATTCTGAGAAGAGGTTTTCAGCATCGAGTTTCTCTCGACATACGGTTCCCTTCCAACCTCAGGGCACCGACCATTTCTTCTTCTACACAGGATCAGGTAACCCACAAACAGTCTGCTAAGACTAGCCAACCCTCGAGTGGTAGGTCTCATGCACTACATGTAGACAGCTCCGGCCTTGCCCTCGAGGGCCCATTGGCTTCAAAACCCCGGCGGGAGTCTCTGGCCTCCAAAGCCTATGTGGGGTTTCAGGTTGTTCCTGAGGTTCACCCCTCACAGAACATACCTGAGCCATGCCCGGTGGTGGCATCCGCTTCGAGTGGTACCAATACCCCGGCATCGGCACTGGTGTTGGATGAAACACTCCTCACCAGGGATCGTCGTCTGGCGTCCTCGGTACCTACGGGACCGGTGGACACGTTCCAGACTGACTTTCCAATATCGGTACCGGCACCGATACTACCACCGACGTCGGTACCCTCCAGACGTGCATCGATAGACTCACTTCCTTCGATGCCGAGTCTGGAATCGATCTCTAGTCTGGAAGACTGGGTACCGACACGTCTTGTACCGACACCTATTGGTACCGGACCCTCGGTACCGAGGATGACTGCTGAAGGCTTTCGGTTACCTCGGTACCGATTGGGCTGTCACCGATTGCTGCTTCGATGTCGGTGTCCGGTTCGGTTCCGACAGCGGTACCGGTATTGGTACCGGTGTCCACAGTAGCATCGTGGCCAGCTCCTTCCATGCTTCTTTCAACAGGATCGCTCCCTTCTATACCAAGTTTGGAGTCGATACCTGGCATGGACCATGTGGTACTGACTGTCGCTGGTCCTGACCTCCAGTACCAGCGACCATTTATTTATTTATTTATTTATTTACATTCTCTTATATACCGCGCTATTCTGCATCAGTGCGGTTTACATTGAACAAACTGAAATTACATTGAACAGGGCATTATAACTTGGAGATAACTATTTTACAGGGAACATGGGCTATGGAGGGTTAAGTGGCTTGCCCAAGACCACAAGGAGCACCTGTGGGACTAGAAACCCCAGTCCTTCCGGCCCAAGGCTGCTGTCCTCTAGTGGGATTTGAACCACCGACCTTCCGGCCTGAAGTACCTTGCCCCAACCACTAGGCTACTCCTCCACTCCATCCCTTAAGGATCCCATACTGCACCCTGCAGGATCTTATATTCCTACATACTTAGATAGATCCTTCGGTGCCCAGGCTAGTTCTTTAGATCTAACCTGTCCAGGGGAGGTTCCCTTTGGAGATCCTTCTTTTCAGAGTTTCCTCCTGGATATGGCAAGATCACTTGCCATTCCTATCCCTGGACATGATCCAACACAAGGTTCTGTTTCTACTGAAGCAAAGGAGAACATAATGCTTCCTTTGCATCATTCCTTGCAGGATCTCCTTCTAGGACTGTGGGAAGCACCTTTTAGGGTACCCCCACCTTCCAGAGCAACTGATCTCCTATATCAGGTGCCCCCCTCTCCAGGGTTTCAAAAGACTCAACTTCCTCATCATTCCATAGTAGTGGAATCAGCAATGAGGCGGGTGAAGAGTAAGAAAAAGCACTCTTCTTATCCGCCAGGTCGTGAGTCTAAGACACTAGATGCCTTTGGACGTCAAACCTTCCAGACATCCATGCTTTCAGCAAGAATTCTCTCATATATTTTTATATGAGTCTATCTCTTGAGGAGGTCACAAAGAAATTACATCTTTTGACTCCTTTTCTTTCAGAGCCCAAGAGTGCAGACTATTCCTCACTGCTTAGTCATATTCAAAATATCTCCTGGTTTCTTACTCGTGCTTCCCTAGACTCTTTTGAGTCTGTTAGCAGAACTTCTGCTATAGCTATAGGGGCACGACGTAGAGCCTGGCTCCAAGCTTCAGACTTAGACAAATGGGCACAACAAAGACTGGGTAATACTCCTTGCACTGGAGAAAATCTCTTCAATAAGGAGTCTTTACGTCAGGTTACTCAGTGGTCCACTGACTTACCTGTTTCTAAAGGCTGTTCTACGCCGCCTTCTTTCCCAGTAGGTAGGAAATGTTCTACCAAACCTTCTTCCCCTAGGGGGAGAAGGTTTTATTCATCTTCTGCCCATCATACAGATGTTCCCAAACAGGGGAAACATCGCCCTGGTCTGAAGAATCCAAACTCTCACCAGGCTCAGCAAACCCAGCAACCGCAGGGTTTCTGATTAATCATCATCATATTTTTGTGCCTCTTGGGGTTTAGAACCTGCAGTTGGCTTCTTCTCAGTAGAAGCCTTCCACTGCTTTCATTCTAAACTCCAGGCATGGATCTCTTTTCACAAGACATCCATTTTTCTCTGTATACGAGCTCTTAGGATATTCATGCCTATAGGTCACAGATTTCTCCTCTTCTTCCTGTTAGGGAAAGAGGTATCTCCAGGAACAAGCAGGAATGAGTCTTCACATATGGGTACGTCGGTACCGACGGAGTCTGCGCGGGAACGCTTCCCAGCGTCCAATCAAAACGCTTTTGGAAGCATCCCACCACGCCTGCGTGCTGCCTTCCCAACTGCCTCTCCTCAGTTTTCGTTTTTCCGCGGAGCCGGCAGGACGTCATCCTATCACCGCAGAAAATTCTTCTTTTATTTTTTATTTTTCTTGTGGTCGCAGCTGCCTTCCCCGACGCCACCGGTACCGCCGGTGTTTTTCTCTCCTTTTTTCTTGTAAAATTTTCCTTTTTAAGGAATATTTTTTTCTTCTTAGTGCCTCACGGTTTTCTTAGGCCTGCTAGGCCTACTCACTTTCCTTCATGGAACCGCCAGTCACTATTCCCAAGAAATGTTCAAACTGCGGCGGTACAAAATTTACTTTAGACACCCCTAATTGGTGTCTGGCCCGTTTGGGTCCTGACCATTTTCCTCCGGAGTGTCCCTCCTGCAATAGTATTGTCGGAAGAAGTCTTCAGCATCGGGTTTCCCTCGATACGCGGTCCCCATCCAGCTTCAGGGTACCGACCACTTCTTCTACACGGAATCAGGTAACCCAAAAACAGTCTGTTAAGACTAGCCAGTCCTCGAGTGGTAGATCTAATGCACAGCATAGAGATGCCTCTGGCCTTGCCCTCGAACATACTGGTTTTAAAACCCCGGTGGGAGTCTTCGGCCTCCAAAGCCTGTGTGGGGTTTTAGGTTGTTCCTGAGGTTCACCCCTCACAGAACATACCTGTGCCATGCTCAGTGGTGGCATCCGCTTCAAGCGGTACCGATACCCCGGCATCGGCAATGGTGTTGGATGATACATTCCTCACCAAGGATCGTTGTCTGGCGTCTTCGGTACCTACGGGACCGTTGGATACACTCCAGGCCAATCCTCCAGTATCGGTATCGATCCCGGTACCGATACTAGTACCGACGTCGGTACCCTCCAGATGTGCTTCGATAGACTCGCTTCCTTCGATGCTGAGTCTGGAATCGATCTCCAGTCTGGAGGACTGGGTACCGACTCGCCTTGGTACCGACACCAAACGGAACCGAAGGCACAGTTCCGATGATCCATGTCCGGCACTCTCGGTTTCTTCCATACCGATAGAGTTGTCACCGGCTGGCCTTCATCCACTGGTACCGGATACGGTACCGGAGTCGGTACCGGTATCCACATTACCATGGCTGTCGGTGCCTTCCATGCTTCCCTCTTCAGGCTCGCTTCCCTCGATACTGAGTTTGGAATCGATCCCTAGCATGTACGATATGCTACCGACTGTTGCTGGTCCCGACCCCCTGCGGTACCGGCGACTATTCTCTAGGGATCTCCACCATTCAGGATCTTATATTCCTATAAGGTTGGATAAGTCCTCCGGTGCCAATGCTAGTTCTTCAGCAGATCTAGCCTGTCCAAAAGAATTTCCCTCTGGGGATTTTTCTTTTCAAGCTTTTCTCATGGATATGATGAGATCACTTGCCATTTCTATGCCTGGACAGGATCCTACACAAGGCAATGCAGAATCCCTGTATATTCCTGGGACAGCAAAGGATACCATCATGCTTCCTTTGCATCATTCCTTACAGGATCTCCTTCTACGAATGTGGGAGGCTCCTTTAACGGTGCCCCCACCTTCTAGGACAACTGATCTTCTATATCAGGTGCCTCCCTTTCCAGGTTTTCAGAAGACTCAACTTCCTCATCATTCCATTGTTGTTGAATCAGCAATGAGGCGGGTGAAGAGTACTAAAAAGCACTCTTCTTATCCGCCAGGTCGTGAGTCTAAGATTTTAGATGCCTTTGGATGCCAAACCTTCCAGGCATCCATGCTTTCAGCATGAATTCTCTCATATATTTTCTATATGGGATTATCTCTTGATGAGGTCACAAAGAAATTACTATCTTTGACTCCTTTTCTTCAAGAGACTATAAGTGCAGACTATTCCTCTCTGGTTAGTCATGCTCAAAATATATCTAGGTTCCTTATTCGTGCTTCCCTGGACTCCTTTGCTCCTCTGCTATAGCTATAGGGGCACGACGTAAAGCCTGGCTCCAGGCTTCAAACTTAGACAAATGGGCTCAAGAAAGACTGGGAAATACTCCTTGCACTGGAGAAAATCTCTTTAACAAGCAGTCTTTACTCCAGGTTGCTCAGTTAACCACTGACATTCCTGTTTCCAGAGGCTGTTCTACGCCTTCCTCTTTCCCAGTTGGTAGGAAATGTCCTACCCAACTTTCTTCCCCTAGGGGGAAAAAGTTTTATTCTTCTTCTGCCCATCATTCAGATGTTCCCAAACAGGGGAAACATCGCCCTAGTCTGAAGAAACCACAACCTCAACAGGGTCCACAAACCCAGCAGTCGCAGGGTTTTAAATAAGTCATTTTTCCCCTTGTGTTGCTGGTTACAGGGGCAGTCTACTTCTTTTTGCTGAAGTATCTGCACTAAATTTATCCTAACTTTTTCAAGATGTCTCTTCTTGAGACATTTTTTCCTTTACTCTAAGAGTCTTCATGATGACCATGCCCTCACTTGACAGATTTCTCTTTTCGGGAAAAGAGAAATGACAACTATTAATAAGACAGTTGTTTCCCTGTACTGGCATGTCTCATCTTACCTTTCAGAGACTTCCTTCATAGTCAGTCTCCTTCACCTCTGTCTTACCTCCCTCTTGCTACAGCATCTGGTTTGTAAGAGTGGCTCTTTTACACTGGTAAGCCCCTATGGTCCTCTACCTGGTCCACAGGGGGATTCTCCATTTAAGAGTTGTCTCCCCCTTTATTTCCTTAGGGCAGCTCATCAGACACTAGATAGTCCTACTATGTCTGTTGTCTCTTTTTTCCAATCAAAAGATGGGAAAATAAATGTTTCGCCCGCTGCCCTGCTAGTTGCTGCAGATACACTAATTCCTAGTGGTTAAGCCATTGGTTCTGTTCACCACACAACCAGGGCTTCTCTTCCACTAGCTATTCTTCTAGCCTCAGTGCTAAACCCCAAACAGGTTATCAACCTCGTTTGGGAAACCCTATTATCACAGACTGCTTGGTTAACTTCTATTCTTTGCCCCTTGTCCTTGGCAGAATAGTTCTTACCCACTGGCTTTTAACAGCCAGTTTTTTCTTCTAACTAACCTGCAGCATGCTCTCTGCAACTCTACAGAGTAGCTTTGCACTATATGGGCCCTTGCTAGAGAGCATCATATCTTGTCTAGCAGATAACCCCAGAGGGTTAGGAGGGGTTTCCCCAGTCATATTTTTCATGTCTGGTAGGTGTTCCCTACCCCTACCATCTCATCTAAAATCTCTTTTGAGACCTGAGGCTCAGGCCTGAATGGCAAATTCCCTGGCTTGGTCCATATCCCCTTGGTCTTCTCGCCAGAGATCTTTTTTGTTTCAGTGGCAGTTAAAGGACGCCTGATACCCATCTTCCCTTGTAGACAGGTCACTATGGTATCTTCCTCCAGTGACGTCCTCTATCCATTCTCCATACTGCGGTTCTGGAGAAATCTGGACTTGCTGCCTGCAGACTGAAGTTATCCTCTGCCTTTTTCCACGTAGGCCATCCTGGTTATTTAAGAGCTCAAATTCTGAAACTGATTTAGACTCTCTTTTGTCAGGGACACTATTTCCCTGACTTTTTCAATCATAACCAGGGAAGAAAGATTCTTGATGCATCTATTCAAGCGGGTATCACCCTCCTTGCTGTTAGATGAATCTTTTCTCTCCCCATACTCCTAAGGGGATCAATTTCTGTAGACATTTCTTCATCCACATACCTGGAGACATCTGTCTACATGCCTACATATTCATATATATATATATATATATATTTATATATATATATTTATATCTATCTGTGTATCTTCTGCCCATACAGGTCTCTCCGTATATATATGCATATATCCTCTATATCTGTATAATTTTAGGAATGTATGTATATCTATATCTATATATATATAAATATATGTCTCTATAGAGATATATCTTTTAGGTAGATATGTATCCACATACTTATCTATCTGTCTGTTTACATTCAGATATTCATACATTCCTATATGATCCTGACAGATGGGCACCACCCCTATCAATGCTGTACCAGCATACGTAGGGTTCTACACACATAACCACTTCCTGTGGTGATCAACAAACATTTTCTTACCATAACCTTTCAGGGTTAGGTACCCCTGAAGTTCTCCACGTACCCTTTTTCTTTCCTTAACCCATTCAGGAAAGACATTGAGGAACTTCAGTTTATCTAAAGCTTAGCGCTTCCTAAGTCTGTCCTTAACTTCTTATCAGATACAGGGGTTTCCACACCCTTTCTCTCCTACATGGACTGTTTCTACTGCCAGTCCAGCTGGGTCAGACTCTTTTTTTCTTTTGGTCCTAGGATTGGATTTTTCTTGGACCAACACAGCTTAAGCTTTCTTAATAGTACCTTCTGCGTCTTCCGCTGAAGTCCTACCTCTCTTTCCCTACCCCAGTTTCTCCCTGGGGCTATTTCTTCACCCTGAGGGGTTCTGACCTCCACTAGTTTTTTCTACTTCTCTTACCTCTACTTCTCAGTGAGGTACTCCTTGAGGTTTTCCAATGGTTCTTCTAACAGATCCATATCAACCTCAGTAGACTTGCAATACCAACAAGGGAGGCCCATATCTCAATTTTTACCACTAGATCTCCTCTCTACAGGGTTCTTCTCTGTAAAGGTCCTGTTCTAGTTCAGCTGTTCCACAGCACCTTTTCTGTATTCAACTCCTACCCTCCATCCCCAGGATGCCTGAGGTTCTGGGGAGTAGCATGGCTCTTCTACATCCGCAACATGCTAGGACTCCCTCTGGGCATCTCAGCTTGGGAGTCCCCATATGTGAAGACTCATTCCTGCTTGTTCCTGGAGATAGCACAGTTACTTACCTGTAACAGGTGATCTCTGGGAACAGCAGGAATAAGTCTTCACAACCCACCCACCTCCCCTAGGAGTTGTATCTCTCTATCTATCTTTCCTTTCCTCTCTCTCTTTGTCTCAGCTTTAAAACTTAACTGAGGAGAGGCAGTTGGGAAGGCAGGAAGGCAGCACGCAGGCGTGGTGGGATGCTTCAAAAAGCGTTTTGATTGGATGCTGGGAAGCGTTCCCGCGCAGACTCCGTCGGTACCGACGTACCCATATGTGAAGACTTATTCCTGCTGTTCCCAGAGATCACCTGTTACAGGTAAGTAACTGTGCTTTCACAACTATCAAACGATAGTTTTCTGTACCAGCATGAATTTTTCCTTTCTACAGACTTACCACTTGTAAGTCTCCATTCAGCTCCATCTTCTCTACCCTCTTACCAAGCATTTCCTCTGTAAGAGTGGTACTATTACACAGGAGGGCTTCTTCTTCAGCCCCTCTAGTTTTGTCTCTATTCCAGTGTGGCGTTTTCCTCTCTGAGTTAACTCCCTTCTTCATTTTTGCTTTGGGGCCGCTTTTCAGACAGGTCCAGAGTTTTCTTACTCCTGTTCTGTCTATTCTTTCTGTTTTTAAACAGAAAGATTCTTTCTGCTGTCTTACTAGCAGCTGCTCATGCAGGAGCCCTAGTGATTGGACCACTGGTTCTTCTCCACAAGCATCCAGAGTTGTCCTCCACTACATTCTTCTGACCTTAGTAGTGACTCCAAGACAGTGGTTTCATCTTTCTTGGGAAATCTATCACCACAGGCTTCTCGGATTGTCTTCTATTCTTGCCATCTCCAATTCCCTTAGGTTTGGCAGCATAGTTGACGTAGGTACTGGCTTTTCCAGCAGCCAGTTCTATCTCCTAATTCTCCTGCATTATGCTCTCTGCAATCCTACAGAGAAGCTTTCCACCATGGGCCCTTGCTAGAGAGAATTAGGTTTTTCTCAAACAGCTGTCCTAGATGGTTGGAAAAGGCTCCCTCAGTCATGCCCTTCATGACTGGAAGGGTTCTTCCTACCCTTCTATCTCCTTTTTAAAACAAAGGACATGGGCCTTTCTCTTATGTGAAAGCTTAAAGAGGAGTTCAATTCTCTGGTTTGGTCCTCAGGATTCCCACTGGGAATATGCTCTTTTTTTCCTTGCAGCTCGTCCTCATAGTATCCTAATCCGTCATGGACAGCGCATATTTAGCTAAAGAACGCATGATCTCCTTTTTGCCCCTCAAGTAGGTCAACATGGTATCTCATTCCTATGCGTTCTCTGTCCAGTTACCATGCTAGAGTTCTGGAGGACTCGGGACTTGATGCCTGCAGACTGATATTATCCTCTGCTTTTCACGTAACCATCCTGGTTATTTCACTGGCTAGCATTCTTACAGCAATCTAGTCTGTTCCTTGTCAGGGAGATTTTTCCCCTGACTCCTTCCTTCATAACCAGGGGGAATAGATTCTCTATATATCTTCTCAAGTAGGCTCCACCTTCTTGTTATAAGATGAATCTTTCCTCTTCACATCTCCTATGTGAATATACTTCTATTGGCATATCTCTGTCTGCTTAATTGCAGACATCTATATATAGGCCTATATATTCATATCTATATCTATATATATTTGTATACATCTCTGTAGATATATATGTCTGTTATTTGTGTGTGTATAAGTTATGCCCTTCTATATCTCACTATAGATATATATTCTATATGTCTATCTATCTATCTATATATATATATGTATATATATATATATATATATATATATATATATATACACACACATATATATATATGTATCTGTCAAGATATTATTATAGGTAGATATGTATTTACATACTTATCTATCTGACTGTCTATGCTCATATAGATATATATGTCTCTATATGATTCTGACAGTTGGGCTCTACCCATACTCATGCTGTTCCAGCATGTTTGGGGTGCTACACACACAACCACTCCAGTGGTAGTTAACAACTTTCTACCATAACCTTAAGGTTTAGGTACCCCTGAAGCTCTCCATGTTCCAGTATCTTTCCTAGCTACCACCAGTTAGGAAAGACATGGCGGATCTTCAGTAAATCTGAGGCTCTAACGCCTCAGACACCTGTCCTTTCTTTTTGGGATACAAGGTTTTTCTCCAGGACCAAGCAGGAAGTCAGTCCTCACTTATGGGTGTCATCGACGCCGATGAAGCCCCAGCGGAACATTTCCCCAGCTTTCAAAGAAAGCCTTTGGGAATGCTGGCACACATGCGCGGTTCCCTTCCCGCCTAAAGGTGCCATCTTACCTCAGTCTCTTTTTTTCCGTGAAGCCCATCGGAGGTGTGTCCTCTTTTCCCGGTTAAAAGTAGATTTTTTTCTAGTGTTGTTTCGCTTCTTTTCTTCGGATTCGACGTCGGTTCCCCTCCCGCTGGGATCGGTACACCGGTATCGAATCCCCTTTTTTCATTTTCGGTTTTTGCCCTTAGTGGCTAGGCGTTCGCGTCTAAACTTTTTTCTTTTCCCTGGAAGGCCGGTCTTTTGACCTCGCGGGGACCCTTTTTTCCCCCATGATTTCCAGTGGCTTTAAAAAGTGTGATTGGTGTAAAAAGATTATGTCTCTCACCGACACACATGACTGCTGCCTTCGATGCCTGGGCCCGGACCACGACTCTAAATCGTGCGGGCCATGTGGAAAAATGTCTTCCAAGGCCCTCCGAAGTTGTCAGCAGCAAAGTGAAAGGCTTTTCTCCGACTCAGCCTCTGCTCGTGCCCGGACCTCGTCTGAGGCTTCGACATCTCGGGATTTTGATCCCGAGCAGTGTCGGAGCTCCTCGGACAGGGGGTCCCCCGAGAGGGAACGCAAGAGGAAGAAGCGGCTCGCGAGGGCGGCGTCGGTGGAGGTCCCTGGACCCTCGAGGTCCAGGTCTAAGACCCCCGACCGTCGTCCCGGGCCCGTGGACCAGGAGAAGCCGACCAAAGTTCCTCGTATTGAACCGGAGTCTGCTGGACACGTAAGTCCTGTTGTCCTCGAGGACTCGCCTCCCCGAGTACCGACGTCGGACCCGGCGCCACCGGGGCCCGAGTCGGGAGCTGCTGCGTCACCCGAGCTGAGTCTCAGGTTTGACAGCCTTGGAGAGCAGACTGTCTGGCTTCATGGATCAGCAGCGGGCATTGATGGCCAGCCTGTCTGGCACATCTGCCCCGACCACCGGGACATCGACTTCCAAGTCGACCCCGGAGATTGAGCCGATACTCGAGTCCTTTGCAGCTCGGAGTCGTCCTCGGTCGAGGTCTCCCTCGACCTCCCGTTCGGGACCGAGGGTCTCGACGCCGGTGCCTCCGGCGTCGGGGCGGGTGCCCAGGGGCCCCGCGGTGTCAGACCCTGACTCGACATCGGACGAGTCTGCATGGGAAACCGAGGATGAGGAGTCTCCTGACACCTTTAAGACTCGGTGTGTCCCTTCGGACTCACCTGAGTCTGAACCCCGGAGTAGATCCCCTCCGGAGGATACTAGGTTCTCGGATTTTATCCGGGATATGGCAGCTGCCCTGGCTATCCTGGCTGACTCCGAGGAAGAGCCTCGAGACGAAGAGCTTGATGCTCTACATTATGACTCTCCTCCGAAGGAGGCCTTTACTGTCCCGGTTCCTCCGATGCTGGAGCGGCTCCTCTTCCGGATGTGGGAGGCACCGGCCTCGGTGCCGGTTTTGAGCAAGCGAGTCGATTCCATTTATCGGCTCCGCAAGAGTTCTGGCTTTCAGAAAGCACAGCTGCCGCACCATTCTATGGTTGTGGAATCGGCCATGCATCGTCTGAAAAGTCAGAAGATGCACTTCGCGGTGCCTCCCGGTAGGGAAGCCCGCAACCTTGATGGAGTCGGCAGAAAGTGTTTTCAGGGCTCCATGCTTGCTTGCCTTGTCCAAGCTTACCAGCTGTACATGGGCATGTATTTACGAGACCTGGCCAAAGAGTTGGCCGGGTTCTCTGCTGGTCTCTCCGGGGAACCCTTGCAGAGTTTTAAGTCCTTGTCTTCGAGAATAAGGGAATGCTCTAAGTTCATGTCCCGCGCCGCCTACAATGGCTTCGAGGCTTCGGCTCGAGTAGCGGCTGCCGGCATCGCGGCTCGACGCCAGGCGTGGCTGCAGTCATCAGACCTCGAGCCATGGGTTCAGGACAAGTTGGTTGATGTCCCTTGCCGAGGTGAAAACCTTCTTGGCAAGCCTGTGGCCGAGAAGGCCGCACAGCTCGAGACTGAGCACCTCACCAGGACAAGGCTGTCGAGAAAGACTTCTGCCCCTTCACATAAGAAGAAGGGCCTGGGTAAAAAGCCCTTTTACCCGAGGAAGGGCACTGCCTACAAACAGTACCCACAATATCAGGCTGCCGAACCTGCCCCACAGGGTCAGTAAGCCAAGGGCCAGGGTAATGGACCCCATAGGCAGACTGCTCCCAAGCCTCAGGCCCCTGCTCCCACTCAGCAGGGTGGGTTTTTTTGACTCCTTGAGTACAGCCAATCCTCCCTTGCAGACCCAGCCCTGCACAGGAGGCCGCCTAGCCTTGTTCGCCCACCAGTGGCCCCTGATCACTCAGGACAGTTGGGTGCTGGACGTAGTCCATTGAGGCTATGCCCTGCATTTTCACCAACTACCTCCGCCACACTTTCCAGGGGAACCTTTCAGGCCTCCCCTACATACAGCCCTTCTCCTCCAGGAGCTCAAGAGTCTGTTGCTGGACAAGGCGGTGGAGCCTGTGCCTTCCCACTTCCACGGTCACGGGTTTTACTCCAGGTATTTCCTGGTGCCAAAAAGAACCGGTGGTCTTCGACCCATTTTGCATCTCAGAAACCTAAACAAGTTTCTTGTGAAGGAAAAGTTCAAGATGGTTACTCTTGGAACTCTTCTGCCCTACCTCCAGCAGGGAGATTGGCTATGCTCTTTGGATCTAAAGGATGCTTACACTCACATCCTCATTCATCCAGACCACAGAAAGTACCTCAGGTTCATTGTGGGAGGAAACCATTATCAGTACAGGGTACTACCTTTTGGACTAACCTCCGCTCCCCGGGTCTTTACAAAGTGCCTGGCAGTGGTGGCAGCCTACCTGAGAAATCAGGGCATCTTTGTGTTTCCTTACCTAGACGACTGGCTCATCAGAGGCCAGACTTCCCTGGAAGTTCAACAGGCCACCAACAGGACAATAGAACTGCTCCAAAAGGTGGGCTTTGTCATCAACTTCGCAAAGTCCGCTTTGCTCCCCTCCCAGAACTTGGAGTTCATAGGGGCAAGGTTGGATTCTCAGCTGGCAAGAGCATTCTTACTAGTGGACCGAGCACAAAGGCTTAGACCTCGCCAGCAAGTTTCTGCACAGGTCCCTAGTCTCCGCCAGACTCTATCTCAGGCTTCTGGGCCACATGGCGTCGACAGTACAGGTGACCCCCAATGCCAGGCTCAATATGAGACCTGCCCAGTGGTGCCTTCGGGCTCAGTGGTCACAAGCCTCAGGCAGTCTCAGAGACAGGATCAGAGTGTCCCACCGTTTTCTGACCTCCCTCAACTGGTGGTTACACCCCCCTAATCTGCTGGTGGGGGTGCCCTTTCAGATTCCACCTCATACAGTGGTCCTAACCACCGATGCCTCTCTACAGGGTTGGGGTGCACATTGCCTGAACAAGTGCACCCAGGGCCTGTGGTCTCCTTGGGAGGCGTCCCAGCAGATCAATCTGCTGGAACTCAGAGCTATCCGCTTGGCCCTCAAGGCCTTTACTGCTTCCCTGGCACATCAGTCTGTCTTGATCCAGATGGACAACCAGGTAGCCATGTTCTATGTCAACAAACAGGGTGGAACTGGTTCCCAGCCTCTTTGCCAGGAGGCCCAGGCCCTCTGTTCCTTTGCCCTGAAGCACAACATGCTCCTCAGAGCAGTCTATCTTCCAGGCCAGGAGAATTACCTGGCAGACAGATTGAGCAGGATTCTGCAACCACAAGAGTGGCAGCTCCATCCCTTAGTGGTTCAAAAGATTTTCTTGAGATGGGGGCTTCCCTCCATGGACCTGTTTGCCAGTCCACTGAACTACCAGCTGCCAAGGTTCTGCTCCAGGCATCCGCATCCTCTGAGAGTAGCAGCAGATGCTTTTCTGATTCCCTGGACTCAAGGCCTGCTCTATGCGTTTCCTACCACCCCTCTGGTGGCCCGAACACTGTTCAAGATTCTCTGAGACAGAGCCTCAGTCCTCCTGGTAGCACCCAGGTGGCCCAGACAGCCTTGGTTCCCCCTCCTGCTTCAGCTGGCAGTGGATCTGCCTCTGGGATTGCAACCCGACCTCCTCTCTCAGGATCAGGGCTCCTTGCTGCATCCCAATCTCAAAGCTCTCAATCTGATGGCATGGAGGCTGCAAGGGTAGTGTTAGCTCCCTGGGGCCTGCCTCCAGAAGTTGAGGAAGTTCTCCTAGCCTCCAGGAAACAATCCACTAGAAAGACCTATGCTCTCAAGTGGAAACGGTTCTCTGTGTGATGTCAGCTACATGCTGAGGATCCTTTCTCCTGTACTGTGCCTGTAGTGCTTCAGTACCTGCTACACTTGTCCAATCAGGGTCTCAAGTCCAACTCTGTTGGGGTCCACCTCTCTGCTTTGGCAGCTCACCACTCCCTAGTTGAGGGCCATTCCTTGTCTGTGCACCCTTTGGTGTCGAGATTTCTCAGGAGCTTGCTTCTGCTCAAGCCTCCCCTACGTCCTCCTGCTCCTGACTGGGAGCTAAATGTGGTCTTGCAGCAACTGACTCGCCCACCTTTTGAGCCTATGGCTACTTGCCCTCTGCGCTTCCTTTCCTGGAAGACTCTCTTTTTGATAGCCCTTACTTCGGCTAGGAGAGTGAGTGAGCTTCAGGCCTTGGTCTGTGATAGACCTTACACCAGGTTCTATAAAAACAGGGTAGTCCTCCAGACTCACCCTAAGTTCCTTCCTAAGGTTGTCTCCTCTTTCCACCTCAACCAGGAAGTGGTTCTTCCTACTTTTTTCCCTAGGTCTCATGCAAGTTAGGCTGAAACAGTTCTCCATACTTTGGACTGTAGGAGGGCCTTATCCTTCTACCTTGAGCGTACGAAAGGTCACAGGAAAGCTGCTCAGCTCTTCCTTTTGACCCCAATAGCTTGGGGAGGCCTGTGTCCAAACGTACCTTGTCCATCTGGGTGGCTGACTGTATCACCTGGGCTTACAAGGCGACTGACCTTCCTTTGCAGGGTAGGGTCACGGCCCACCGTGTGAGGGCCATGGCTGCATCAGTGGCTCATCTCCGCTCTGTTCCATTGCAAGACATCTGCAGGGCTGCTACTTGGTCTTCAAGCCAGACGTTTGCAGCCCACTACTGTCTGGAGAGGGAGTCCCGTAGGGACAGTGCTTTTGGCCAAGCAGTACTCCGGAATCTCTTTGAGGTCTAGGCAACTCCTGCCCTCTGGTTGGGCTACCTGTGGAGGTTGTGTCCTGGAAAAGCCTTTCCTTGCTGTTGAGACTAGAGGGAGTTCTCTTGTTCAGCCTGGGTTCCTGGTAGCCCAGAGCTGGGGAGTCACCCATAAGTGAGGACTGACTTCCTGCTTGGTCCTGGAGAAAGAGTAGTTACTCACCTGTAACAGGTGTTCTCCAGGAGCAGCAGGAATCAGTCCTCACTACCCTCCCTCCTCCCCTTGGAGTTGCAGTTGTACATAGTTTGATTTTTTTTTTTACATTTTTTGTGTGCTGTTCTTAGCTATGTCATTTGACTGAGGTAAGATGGCACCTTTAGGTGGGAAGGGAACCGCGCATGCGTGCCAGCATTCCCAAAGGTTTTCTTTGAAAGCTGGGGAAATGCTCCGCTGGGGCTTCATCGGCGTCAATGACACCCATAAGTGAGGACTGATTCCTGCTGCTCCTGGAGAACACCTGCTACAGGTGAGTAACTACTCTTTTCCATACCCCTTCTTCCCTCAAGGAATAGGCCGGTTTGTCCAAATCGGTCAGCCTTTCCTCTTTTTGCTCCTAAGAGTGAGCCACCCTGCAGCCAAAAGAGTTTCGGCTTTTTCCATAAAGCCTTCTGCTGAAGGCCTACCGTTTTTGTACTACCCCAGTTGATCCCTGGGGTTACCTCTCATCTTTCAGGATTCTGACCTCCACTGTTTGTCCTACAGGTTTATTTTACCTCCACTTTTCAGTGAGGTCCTCCTTGAGGTTCCTCTACTGGATTCCCCAGTAGATCCCATGAACCTCTATACTTTCCTGCAATCCTGTTAGAGGAGGTCCATATTGCAATATTTCATTTCAATATATTTGATGATAATTATCATCCACACAAGGACTCCTTGCCTGCAGTCCTATGCTAGGTTAGCTGTCTTACAGCACCTTTCTGTTTCAACTCCTACCCTCCATCCTCAGGATACCTGGCGATATGAGATGTAGCATGTTCCAATCTATAACATGTTGGGACTCCAGGCATCTTAGCTTGGGAGTCCCTATATGTGAAGACTCATTCCTGCTTGTTCCTGGAGATAGCACAGTTACTTACCTGTAACAGGTGATCTCTGGGAACAGCAGGAATAAGTCTTCACAACCCACCCACCTCCCCAGGAGTTGTATCTCTCTATCTGTCTTTCCTTTCCTCTCTCTCTCTCTCTCTTTGTCTCAGCTTTAAAACTTAACTGAGGAGAGGCAGTTGGGAAAGGCGGGAAGGCAGCACGCAGGCGTGGTGGGATGCTTCCAAAAGCTTTCTGATTGGACGCTGGGAAGCGTTCCCGCGCAGACTCCGTTGGTACCGACGTACCCATATATGAAGACTTATTCCTGCTGTTCCCAGAGATCACCTGTTACAGGTAAGTAACTGTGCTTTCCCTTCTTAGTGAAGTCCATAAAACTTTTGACAAAGATAATATCTCCCTTGCTGTGTCCCTTGACTATCATCTGCCTTTGACCTAGTCAGTCGCATCATTCTGCACGCTCGCTTACATAACATTGGTCTCTCAATACCGTTCTTCATTGGTTTGGATCTTTTCTATCTGATTGGTCTTTCTCTGTTGTTTCTAATGCTTCAGCTTCCTTTACTTCCCTCTTGACAGTGGTCTCCCACAGAAATCTGTTTTGGCGCCACTTCTGTGTAATAATTTCCTCTCGCTCATTTCATACAATCAGGAATCTCAGTGTACTATTGCACCAATGATATCCTGCTACTTCTGCACACAGATTCTTTGTTCCCTGATCTTACACCCCTCAACATTTGTCTTGCTTGCATAGCCTCTTGGTTGGAGATAAACCAACTTAAACTGCCTTGACACCTTTGATAAGGTGGTATATAAAACCAGTTAAATAAATTCTCCAGGACCAAGCAGGAAGTCAGCCCTCACATAAGGGTGACGTCGGCGCCGACGGAGCCCTCGCGGAGCAATTTTCCCCAGCTTTCAAAGAAAGCCTTTGGGAATTGCAGCGCGCATGCGCGGTCCTCTTCCCACCCAAGGGTGCCATCTTGCTCAGTCTTCTTTTTTCCACGGAGCCCTACAGACGTTGCCTGTGAATCCCCGCAGAAAAGTTGATTTTTCTCTGTTTTTTCTTCGGTTCAACGCCGGTTCTTTTCCCGCCCGGACTTGCGACGCCGGTTGCGAGTCCGTCCTTTATTTTTCGGTTTTTTGTCCTTCGTGACAGCTTTCGCGCTTTTTTTCCTTTTTCCCTGGCTGCCCGGTCGTTCGACCTCGCAGGGGCCCTTTTTCCCCCGATGGCGGCCAGTGGTTTCAAAAAGTGTGACCTCTGTAAGAAACTTATGTCTCTTACAGACACTCATGACTTCTGCCTCCGCTGCCTCGGCCCAGATCATGACCCCATGATCTGCGCGCCATGCGGCAA
The DNA here is from genome assembly GCA_033557465.1 of Ichthyophis bannanicus. Classification (NCBI taxonomy): domain Eukaryota; kingdom Metazoa; phylum Chordata; class Amphibia; order Gymnophiona; family Ichthyophiidae; genus Ichthyophis; species Ichthyophis bannanicus. The sequence goes on along the minus strand of CM066032.1, from coordinate 905,926,783 downwards.
AATGTCCTCAAAAGCATTGAGGAGTCGGCAGCACCAGCGGGAGCGTATCTTCTCTGACTCCGGCCGGGCTCGGACCTCGTCAGAGGCTTCGACGTCTCGGGACTCTGGTCCTGAGCATCGTCGGAGTTCCTCTGAAAGGGGGTCTCCTACCCGGGAGCATCATCGGAAGAAGAAACCCGCGAGGGCGGGATCGGTGGACGCTCCTGGTTCCTCGAGGGCCAGGTCGCATAGCCCCGATTCCCGTCCCGGGTCCTTGGAGTCGGAAAGGCCGTCAAAACATCCTCGACTCGAGGTGGACTTGCCCGCTCACGTAAGTACTGTTGTCCTCGTGGACTCGCCTCCGAAGGACCCGACGTCGGGCCCTGCTGGGTCTCCTGAGCTCGGACTCAGGTTGACGGCCTTGGAGTGCAGTTTGTCTGCCTTCTTGAACCAGCAGCGGGCATTGATCGCTGGCGCTTCTGCCCTGACCGCCGGGACGTCGACCTCCAAGTCGACCCCGGAGACCGAGCCGATCCTCGAGTCCATGAGGGCTCGAGTCGATCCTCGGTCGAGGTCTCCTTCAGCCTCCCATTCGGGACCGAGGTCGTCGATGCCGACTCCCTCGGCGTCGGGGCGGATGGCATCAGTGCCCGCCCGACCGGAGCCGGCCTGGGAATCTGAGGACGAAGAGTCACCTGGTTCCTTTCGGACTCGGTGTGTCCCTTTGGACTCCCCCGAGTCCGAACCTTGGAGACGGTCCCCCCCGGAGGATACCCGGTTCTCGGACTTTGTGAGGGATATGGCCAAAGCCTTGGCCTTCCCTGCGGATCCCGAGGAGGAGCCTCGAGTCGAAGAACTCAATGCCCTCCAATATGACTCTCCCCCGAAGGAGGCCTTTATTGTACCGGTTCCTCCCATGCTGGAACGGCTTCTCTTCCGCATGTAGGAGAGCCCGGCTTCGTCGCCGGTGTTAAGCAAGCGGGTCGATTCCATTTATCGAGTCCGCAAGAGCCCCGGGTTCCAAAAGGCACAACTACCGCACCATTCCATGGTGGTGGAATCGGCCATGCATAGACTGAAGAGTCAAAAAATGCACTCCTCGGTGCCCCCTGGTAGGGAAGCCCGAAGCCTGGATGCCCTCGGTAGGAAGTGCTTCCAGGGCTCTATGCTTGCTTGCTTGTCGAGTCCAGACCTACCAGCTCTACATGGGCATGTATCTCCGAGACCTGGCTAAGGAAATAGCCGGGTTCTCTGCTGGTCTCTCTGACGAACCTTTGCAGAGGTTCCAATCCTTGTCTACTGGTATTCGGGAGTGCTCCAAGTTTATCTCTCGAGCAGCCTATGATGGTTTTGAGGCTTCGGCTCGAGTAGCCGCGGCCGGCATCGGTGGACGCCGCCAGGCTTGGCTTCAGACGTCCGACCTCGAGCCCTGGGTACAGGACAAGTTGGTCGATGTCCCCTGCCGAGGTGATAACCTCTTTGGCAAGCCCATGGATGAGAAGGCTGCACAAATCGAGACGGAGACTCTCACCAGGACTCGTCTCTCAAGGAAGACCTCTGCCCCTTCTCAAAAGAAGAAGGCCTCGGGGAAAAAGCCCTTTTACCCGAGGAAGGGTGCTGCCTATAAATACTACCCTCAGTATCAGGCCTCACCTGCTCCCCCACAGGGAAAGCAGGCAGCAGGGTGGGGGTTTTTGACTTTCTCAGCATAGCCTCTCCCCCTCAGCTGGTTTCTCTCAGCACAGGAGGCCGGCTGGTCCACTTTGCCCACAGGTGGTCCAATATCACCACAGATACCTGGGTGCTTCAGATAGTTCAAAAGGGCTATCTTCTTCATTTTCACCAGGTACCTCCCTCCTACTTTCCAGGGGAGCCTTCCAGACTTCCTCTGCACAGGGACTTACTCCTTCAGGAGTTAGCAAGTCTTCTTCAGGAACAAGCCGTGGAACCGGTGCCCCACCACCTGGAGGGTCAGGGGTTTTATTCCCGATACTTCCTGATTCCGAAAAGAACGGGAGGCCTCAGGCCCATCCTAGACTTGCGAAACCTCAACAAGTTCCTTGCAAAGGAAAAGTTCAAAATGCTTACCCTTGGAATCCTGCTGCCCTACCTCCAGCAGGGAGACTGGCTATGCTCCTTAGATCTGAAGGATGCGTATACTCATATCCTTATTCATCCAGACCACAGACAATACCTCAGGTTTGTGGTGGACGGACGCCATTACCAGTACAGAGTACTGCCTTTCGGCCTATCCTCCGCCCCCAGAGTGTTCACCAAATGCCTAGCAGTGGTGGCGGCCTATCTGAGGCTTCAGGGTCTCTTTGTGTTCCCATACCTGGACGACTGGCTCATCAGGGCCCAGTCTGCCCAAGAAGCCTCTCAGGCTACTCATCGCACGGTGGCTCTGCTCCAGCACTTGGGATTTGTCATAAACTTCGCAAAGTCCACTTTGCTCCCCTCTCAAGATCTAGAATTCATCGGCACCAGGTTGGACACTCTTCAAGCGCGGGCCTTCCTGCCTCTGGACAGGGCCCAAAGGCTCATGGATCTCGCCAGCCGCTTTCACAGCAATTCCCTGGTCTCGGCCAGGCAATTTCTGAGACAGCTCGGCCATATGGCTTCCACGGTCCATGTAACCCCCTATGCCCGCCTGAACATGCGACCTGCTCAATGGTGCCTTCGCAAACAATGGCATCAGGCCACTGGGAGCCTAGCGGACTCCGTACAGATCTCCGACCAGCTGGTCTCCTCTCTGCGATGGTGGCTTCACCTGCCAAACCTAGTGCTCGGGATGACTTTTCAGCCCCCTACACATTCTCAGGTCCTGACGACCGATGCTTCTCTCCAGGGTTGGGGAGCACATTGCCAAGGGACTTGTACTCAGGGTCTCTGGACTCCTTGGGAGTCCGCTCAGCAGATCAACTTCCTGGAGCTCAGAGCCATCCGCCTAGCGCTCAAAGCCTTCTCTCACCTAATTTCTCACCAGTCAGTACTTGTCCAGACAGAAAATCAGGTTGCCATGTTCTACGTGAACAAGCAAGGCGGAACCGGCTCCTTCCTTCTCTGTCAGGAAGCACAGAAGCTCTGCTCTTGGGCCGTCCATCGCAACATCGGCCTCAAAGCTGTCTATCTCCCAGGTCAAGAAAACTACCTGGCAGACAAACTGAGCAGGGTCCTCCAACCGCACGAGTGGAGGTTGGATCCGCTTGTGGTTCAGCGGATCTTTCTCCGGTGGGGCCTCCCCACCATGGATCTGTTCGCCAGTTCTCTGAACCGACAGCTTCCCAGATTCTGCTCTCGACAGCCGCATCCTCTCCGGGTGGCGGCGGATGCTTTTCTGATTCCATGGTCCACATGCCTCTTGTATGCCTTTCCACCCATGCCCCTGGTGTCTCGGACGCTCTTCAAGGTTCTCAGAGACAAGGCGTCGGTGATCCTAGTGGCTCCCCGGTGGCCAAGACAACCTTGGTCCCCGCTTCTGCTGCAGCTGGCGGCGGACACACCTCTTCCTCTGGTGTTTCAGCCTGACCTCCTCTCGCAGGATCAGGGGACGCTCCTGCACCCCAACCTTCGGTCCCTTCATCTGATGGCCTGGCTGCTGAAAGGGTAGTCCTTGCTCCTCTCCAGCTACCTCCAGATGTGGAAAAGGTCGTCTTGGCCTCCAGGAGGCCTTCCACCCGGAAGTCCTACGCTCTTAAGTGGCGTCGGTTCTCCGTCTGGTGTACTCAGCAGTCTCAAGACCCCTTCTCCTGTTCAGCATCAGTGGTATTGCAGTACTTGCTTTCCCTTTCCAATCTTGGCCTTAAGTCCAACTCGGTCAAGGTCCACCTCAGTGCTATTTCTGCGCACCACCTACCGGTGGAGGGTAGGCCTCTTTCCAGCCACCCTCTGGTGGCTCGTTTTCTCCGGGGCCTTCTACTCCTTAAACCACCTTTGCGCCCGCCAGCCCCGAACTGGGATCTCAATGTGGTTTTACAGCGGCTTACCTGTCCGCCTTTTGAGCCTATTGCTACCTGTCCTCTTCGTTTTCTTTCCTGGAAAACCTTGTTCTTGGTGGCCCTCACTTCTGCTAGACGCGTTAGTGAGCTGCAGGCCCTGGTATCTGATCCTCCTTACACTAGGTTCTACAAGAACCGGGTAGTCCTACGGACTCACCCCAAGTTTCTTCCTAAAGTGGTTTCCCCTTTTCACATCAACCAGGAGGTGGTACTTCCGACCTACTTTCCCAGGCCACACTCCAGCCGAGCTGAAATGGTCCTGCATACCCTGGACTGTAGAAGGGCGCTGAACTTCTACCTGGACCGTACGCGGGGGCACCGAAGGGCTGTTCAGCTCTTCGTGTCTTATGACCCCAACAAGTTGGGGCTCCCTGTCTCCAAGCGTACTCTGTCCATCTGGATTGCGGACTGCATCGCTTGGGCTTACGAGGCTGCGGGCCTCGTGCTGGAAGGTAGAGTCACCGCTCATCGTGTTCGGGCGAAGGCTACGTCAGTGGCTTACCTCCGCTCTGTTCCGTTGGCAGACATCTGCCGGGCCGCTACTTGGTCTTCAAGCCAGACTTTTGCAGCCCATTACTGCCTGGAGAGGGAGTCCCGCAGGGACAGTGCTTTCGGACAGGCAACTCCTACCCTCCATCCCGGATGTTGGGCTACCGGTTGGAGATGTATTCAGAGAAGATTCCTTCCTTCTGTGCTGCTGAGCTAGAGGGAGCTCATTTTTGCGCTTAGGGTCTCCGGTAGCCTTAAGCTTGGGAGTCCCATATGTGAGGACTGACTTCCTGCTTGGTCCTGGAGAAAGCGTAGTTACTCACCTGTAACAGGTGTTCTCCAGGAGCAGCAGGAATCAGTCCTCACAACCCTCCCTCCTCCCCTTGGAGTTGCAGTTTTATGCTTTCGTTTTTGCTAATTTTTGCTGTCTTTTTGCTATGTCATCTGACTGAGCAAGATGGCACCCTTGGGCGGGAAGAGGACCGCGCAAGCGCGTTGCAATTCCCAAAGGCTTTCTTTGAAAGCTGGGGAAAATTGCTCCGCGAGGGCTCCGTCGGCGCCGACGTCACCCATATGTGAGGACTGATTCCTGCTGCTCCTGGAGAACACCTGTTACAGGTGAGTAACTACGCTTACTCAATCCCAGTAAGATGCTCTGCCACCATTGCTGTCACCACTTTTTAGCATCCCCGTTCCTCTGTTACTTGCTTTTCGCTATCTCGGTGTCACTCTTTATTTGGCACTAACATTCCATTACCATATCAGTACTGTTATATGTAGCTCCTTTCTCTTTCGCTCTGCCAGATTAGAGCTGTCCGCCCATTTTGTCTTCCTCATCATTGACTATTCTACTCCTTTCCCTGGTTATGACACGACTGGACTATTGTAATGTCATCTTTGCCAGTCTTCCTAGCTACCAGCTCCAAAGACTACAACTTATCCAAAACGCAACCATAAGACTATTAGCCCATGCTTCTCAGTTTGATCATGTTACTCCTTTTCTGTTCCATCCAATACAAACTCCTTACTGTGGTTCACAAGGTCTTACATACAGGTATGCCATCTTATCTCTCTTCTCACATCATTCTTCACACCCCACCGAATTCTCCTCTTACTCCATTCCAACCATCTCCATCTCCCTTTTGCTATATAAGCCAAGCTTGAATCAACTCGCCACTCAGCATTTTACTTCTTGGGTCCTAGTCTCTGGAACAACTTACCCCCTGACCTCCATTTAGAATCGTAATATACCAGATTCAAAACTGAACTTAAAACACTTCTATTCCATAAGGCCTTCAATTTACTTATTACCTGACACCACTCCTTCTACCTTTCTTAATATGAATGTGAATATCTTTCTGTCATTTTATGGATTTCCTTTCCACGCCCTTCTTCTCTTGGAAGTATTTTATTGTAAACCGCCTTGCAATAACCATGAAGGGTGGTATATCAAATTTTAATAAACATAAACATACACTGAGAGCCAGTTAGTAGTGGTTAGAAGCTGGGGGTTGCCCCGGTGGATAAATAATACTACCACTTGTGAGGGATCAGTATTGTAGCTTGCTGTGCAGTGTCATTATGCTCACGTTCACATTTCTTGAAGGGCGTCTTGAGTTATGCGGTGCATTACTGCATAGGATGAAGCTGGAGCTTACCAAGCACAGCACCTCTTCATGGTAGGGGTCTGCTTCTTACTGTGGGGGTTTCTCACAATAAACTACCCTCTATCCCATAGACTGAAAATTTTGGGCACTCTCAGAAACCATTGTTAGCAACACATTCAGTGCAAATACTGTTTCTTGGGTTTGTTCTCCTACTTCTTGCTCGTGCAAGGACTAGGAACTGTGTGACTTGAGGCTCCTGACAATTCTGTGACTTTTCAAGGAAAAAGGAATGGAGACAGACAGCTGGTGTATAGATTCAACATCGCTCTGTTCCTGAGATGTTTGATGGGATGTGTGTACAAAGAGGATAACTGGTTCAGCCCTCAGCAGGGAGTCTTTGGCTTATAGGATCAGCACGTGCCATAGTAAGTTGTAGATTTAGGCATAGGTGACCTTGCCCTCCAGGAACAATTGAGTTCTCCGTAGCATCCCTCCAGGCTAGTCCCGGACCATTGGGTTGTCACCATCCTCTAGCAGCTTGGAGAATGAGAAACATCATTTCCTTTTGTGATGTCACTGGTATATCCTCACTGGATCCGCCTCCTGACACCAGTTCTCTGTCTCCAAGCAGCTGGAGGATTGGTGTGCCTGGAGGTCCAATCACGGCAGAGGAGCAATTAAGGAGAGTTGCTTAGATATAGTGGGGGGCTCTTTAATTTTAGTTACATTTACCTTTCATTTGGTAAAAGAGGGGGAGGGGGTTTATTTTGGTAAGATTGCTGGGACCCGATTCAGGAGGACTTTCTTCTTCTTATTCCTCCTTTCCCCGTCTATTCTGCACAAGCTCTCTCTCTTCCCCCCCGTCCCCCCCCCCTCCTCCGCTACTTACTTATTTTGTTTTTTTAGTCAGTGAGGCCTCATACCGCCGGAATTGGGACAGTCAGTCAGCTCCTGCAGATGCTCTGCCTGGCGGCGCTGTGAAGAGTCCCGACTGCAGAGATTCAGTGGTGGGGGGGGGGGGGGGTGGCGGTGATGTCTCCTGCTTCCGACGCTGTTAGCATGTCCGTCGGTAAGCAGTGAGACAGGCCTGATTGGTGCAGGGCGGCAGCGGCTTCTGTAGCGCCGGCTGTGTCTGCACACGTCTGAGTGTGCTGCTTGAGCTGTGGGGGAGAGACTGTCTGAAGGCGAGGCAGAGGTCCTTCGCAGTTGGTGAGGCTCCCCGAGAGAAAAGCAGACCCCAGAGGGCGCAGAGAGCCTCTTAGCGAGCAAGGAGGTGAGTCGGAGCACGCGGGAGCGGCGTTTTGAGCCCAGCCGCGTGGCGACAGGTCAGAAGGGACAGGCTGACAAAGCAGGCCTGTCAGGTCCACCGTTTTTTGCGCGGGAAACAGCAGTTCTGAGCAAACATTTCTTTCTTTTTCTCTTTTTCATTTAGTTTGAGAGGGGGACAACTCTGTTTCACAATTTTTTTATTGTTGTAGGTATAAAAAAAAAATAATAAAAAGAAAGTTAAAACAGAAGTGAAGTAAGGAGATTGCTTCTTCGGACGCAGTATCTCCTCACCCCGGAGAGGGGGGCATGCCGTCCAAGCCGCGTTGTTTGCTTTGCGGTTCCAGATGCAGCAGTCCTGCTGAGACAGGAATTTGCAAGAGGTGTGCACAGGGAGCTTCCGCAATGGAGCGTGACCTGGACGGAGCAGCTGACGATCAGCGGGACACTGTGGCAGGACAAGAGCCTTCGGCGTCTGGAGTAGGATTGCAGGACCCCGTGGTGAGTCCTTCGGCCCCGGATCCTCCGGGGGCGCCGGCTGCTTTACCAGCAGGTTTGGCAGCCATTTTCTCACCAGAATTTGTGGCTCTGATGCAACAGGCTTTTGGGAGCCAGGGTACGGGCCCGGGAGTAATTAACTCAGGTGAGGTCTGTGGAATTAAGAGGCATGGGACTTCAGGGATGGTAGGAACACCTGGAAGTCTGGCAAAAAGATCCAAGTTGGATCATAACGAGCGGTCTGTGGAATCCGAAGGGGTTTTATCTGATGAGGGAGACCTGGACCTGGACGTGGAAGATGAGTTGGAGGAAGGTGAAATTACGGACAAAGAAGATCAAGCCAGAGTTGTGAGAGTGTTTAGGAGGGACGAATTGCCTGCTCTCATAGCCGAGGTGCTCAAGGCGTTAAGTTGCCAGAGCCAGCAGAAGATGCTACGTTGGAGGATCCGTTGCTGCAAGTTTTTAGGAAGTCTCAGAGGGCCTTTCCGGTGCATAGAGTAGTTCGAGAGATGATTCAAGAGGAATGGGATCTTCCGGAGGCCGCACTCAAAGAGTCTAGAGTAATGGGTAGGCTCTATTCCATTGTAGACCAAGACCGGGAACTATTTAGATCTCCTAAGGTGGATGCCGCGGTCTCGGCTGTCACCAAGAAGACCATCCTGGTAGAGGGAGCTGCGGCTCCAGGACAGAAAACTGGATACCTTGCTGAGACAGGTGTTTGACATCAATGCCTTGTCGGTGCAGGCAGCTATTTGTGGAGGTTGGGTAGCTAGAGCCTGTCTTCGCTGGTCTCAGCAGCTGCAAAGCAATCCTAGCAGGAATGATTCGGGGGAAGCGGCACGGCTGGAGTCAGGAACGGCGTATTTGGCGGATGCCCATTATGATCTTATCGTGGTTTGTCGAAGAGCATGGCGTCGGTGGTGGCAGCACGTCGTTATCTTTGGCTGCACAATTGGTCAGCGGATATTTCCTCAAAAGCCAGGTTAAGCAAGCTTCCTTTTTGAGGGAAGTTACTATTTGGAGAGGATTTGGATAAGTTGGTGAAGGATCTGGGAGAGTTGAAGGGGGCAGGTTTCCAGAAGACCGTCCCAAGCAGGGACGTCCTACTACCGCGGGCAAGGGGCAGCAGTGGGAGTTTAGGTGTTTTCGATATCCACGGTTTGGTCAGTCAAACAGGGGAAAATTCCCGGCCAGGAACCAGGGTTTTCGAGGATTCCGAGGAGCAGGGAGGGTTTTCGGAACCTCTTCCTCGTCCACGAATTTCCGAAAGTCGCAATGAGATCAGGAGGGCCCAGGCAGACCTGATCCCCGTCTGAGGTCGCCTGAGGGATTTTTACCCTGCCTGGGCCGAAATTACGTCTGACCGGTGGGTGTTGGAACTCATTCGCAAAGGGTGTGCACTGGAGTTCCAGCGACCGGTCAGAGAATTTTTTGTTCAGTCCCTCTGCAAGTCACCGGTGAAATGTAACGCCATTCAGGAGACGGTCATGAGATTACTCGCTCTCAAGGCAATAGTGCCCGTTCCTCGAGACCAAAAAGGCTGCAGTCGATACTCCATATACTTCGTAGTTCCAAAAAAGGAGGGGACCTTTCGGCCAATTTTAGACCTCAAAGGGGTAATTCGTTGTCTGCGAGTACAGCACTTCCGTATGGAGACGCTCCAGTCGGTAATAGTGGCAGTTCAGAAGGGGGAGTTTCTGACGTCCCTGGACTTATCAGAAGCGTATCTACATATCCCGATTCGATAGTTAAGAGAGTTAAGATAGTTTATATAGTTTTGCTACTTAATTGTTGCTCCGTTGAGTATGCTTTGTCAATAGGTTACTGGTGTCAGGAGGCAGATCCAGTGAGGATATACCAGTGACATCACAAAAGGAAATGATGTTTCTCAGTCTCCAAGCTGCTAGAGGATGGTGACAACCCAGTGGTCCGGGACTAGCCTGGAGTTCCTTCAGGAACAACAATTAGCAGGTAAGTCTAATTTACTCTTGTTCCATACTCCATGATCAATACACTGCACAGCAAGGTCAAGGTTAGTATGGTTGTGATCAACATTATTGGCACCATTGCAGTTCAACCACTTAATGTCCAGTATCAGAGGTTCCTCAGGTTTGCAGTACCCATGGGGCATTTCCAGTTCTGGGCTTTGCCGTTCGGGTTGGCGACAGCCCCAAGGACATTCACCAAGGTGATGATAGTCATAGCGGCAGCATTGAGAAAGGAGGGCATTCTTGTGCACCCGTATCTAGATGATTGGTTGATCCGAGCAAAGTCCCGACCCGAGAGCGAAAATACTACGGCAAGGGTGGTAGCTCTTCTTCAGAGTCTAGGTTGGGTGGTCAAAATGTCAGAGTAATTTGATCCCTTCACAAAAGCTGGAATATTTGGGAGCCTTGTTCGATACACAGGCAGGAAAGGTTTATCTTCCGCAGCACCAGGCGAGAGCGCTGAAATCGCTCATCCGACAGTTTCTAGGCAGAGCTTCACCTGTGGCGTGGCACTATCTGCAGGTGCTCGGGACTATGGCTGCAACATTAGAGCTGGTTCCATGGGCAAGAGCACACATGAGGCCATTACAGAGGACGTTACTTCGGAGGTGATCTCATCAGCGCGATTCTTTGTCGCAACACTTGCCTTGGCTTCTGGAGACAAGGCAGGCATTGCGGTGGTGGATCAAGGCGGATGTTTTGAGCAAAGGCATGCCCTTGGACATACCCCCTTGGGTCCCCTTGATGACAGATGCCAGTCTGTCTGGTTGGGGTGCTCACGTGCAGGGGAGCTTCACCCAGGGCCGATGGTCCGAACAAGAGAAGACCTGGTCTATCAACAGATTGGAGCTGAGGGCCGTATGGCAGGCGTTTCAGGATGGGCTGCGAAACAAGGCCATTCGGGTGTTATCCGACAATGCCACGGCGGTAGCCTATATCAATCGGCAGGGTGGCACCGTCAGTGTGGCCATGGAGGAAGAGGCCAAGCTGTTATTCGAGTGAGCAGAACGGAATCTGAGGGCGCTGTCGGCGGCGCATGTAGCCGGAGTGGACAATGTGGAAGCAGACTACCTGAGTTGAGTGAGGGTAGATCCGGGAAAGTGGGTCCTCCATCGGGATGTGTTCGAGATGTTGGTGCAACGTTGGGGGACTCCGGTAATCGACCTCATGGCAACCTTTCAGTCCGCCAAGGTGGGTTAGTTTTACAGCAGAAGAAGAGAGCGGATGTCAGAGGACCTGGACGCGCTTATACAGAAGTGGCTGGAAGAGCAGCTCCTGTACGTCTTTCCACCTTGGGTGTTAATAGGCAGAGTAGTCCAGCGCATAGAGCGGCACATGGTCACGGTACTGTTGATAGCGCCAGACTGGCCGAGGAGACCTTGGTACGCGGATCTCTTGAGGCTCGTAGTGGGGTAACCATGGCGTCTTCCGCTGCGAGAGGATTTGCTGTCCCAGGGGCTGTTGCAAATGCCTCAGGTGGATCGATTCTCGCTTACGGCTTGGCTCTTGAGAGGGCTAGGCTGAGAGCCAAAGGATATGCGGCGCTGGTCATAGCCACCTTGTTGAAGGCCAGAAAGAGGTCTACATCTTTAGCTTATGTGTGTATTTGGAGAGTGTTCGAAGCCTGGTGTGCGGATAGGAAGATGGAGCTGTTGCAAGTGTCTATTCCGCAGGTATTAGCCTTTTTACAGGGCGGTTTAGAAAAGAGCTTGGCGGGTGCGTCTATGCGAGTGCACGTAGCAGCGCTGTCATGTTATAGAGGTAAGATTCGGGGTCAGGCGATAGCTTCCCATGCCGATATTAAGAGGTTTTTACGAGCAGTTTCGCTACTTCGTCCGCCATGTCGGCAAGAGGTGCCCAGATGGAGTCTTCCGTTTGTGCTCGATGCCCTGGGGAAGGAGCCTTTCGAGCCTTTATCAGAGGCATCCTTAAAGGATCTTATCCTAAAAGTTGTGTTCCTGATAGCGATTTGCTCGACGCGCAGAGTCTCGGAGTTGCAAGCCTTGTCTTGTAGGAAGCCTTTGCTGTCCTCCTATGAATCCAAGGTAGTATTGCGGCCAGTTCCTTCTTTTCTGCCGAAGGTTGTCTCAGGTTTCCATGTGAATCAGACTGTGACTTTACCGGGTTTTCGGCAACAGTCTGCAGATTCTTCCTCCTGTAGGTTGCATCGGTTGGACGTTCGTCAAGCTTTGAAAGTTTACCTGCGTAGGACCACGAGTTTTCGCAGGTCGGATAGGCTCTTTATCCTTTTCGGCGGGCCTCGGAAGGGGCAGGCGGCTTCTAAAGCAACCATAGCTCGGTGGGTGAAATTGGATATAGAGTCTGCTTATATTTTGAAGGGTAGAGAGGTTCCCAAGGGGCTCAGGGCTCATTTGACGAGGGCTCAGGCTTCTTCTTGGGCGGAGTGCCAGTTGGTGCCGGCGGTGGAGATTTGCAAGGCAGCTACCTGGTCGTCGCTGAATTCTTTTGTTAAGCATTACCGTCTGGATGTGCAGGCGGAGAGAGATACCTGTTTTGGGTCAGCGGTACTTCAGGCTGGATTGGCAGGTCCCTCCCGATAAGGGTGGTGTTCTTCACTGCTCTGTTACTTACCCAGTGGTCCGGTACTAGCCTGGAGGGATGCTAAGGAAGAGTAAATTAGACTTACCTGCTAATTGTTGTTCCTGAAGGAACTCCAGGCTAGTCCCATAGCCCTCCCGGTTTGTTCACTAAAGCCTACAGCCTGAAGCAGGAACAGTTACAGGTAAGAAACTGCAGAAAACGGTAGCGTGACGAGTGATATTAGCGAGAAAATTTCCTATGCCTAAAGGAGGGAAGTAGAGACCTTCTGATGCTGGGAATAGAAGGCACGGGAGACTGCAGCTGTTCGCTCAGTGGGATCTCTCGTGGGCGAGCTAAGTTTGCGATGTAAGTTAAGATAGTTTATATAGTTTTGCTACTTAATTGTTGCTCCGTTGAGTATGCTTTGTCAATAGGTTACTGGTGTCAGGAGGCAGATCCAGTGAGGATATACCAGTGACATCACAAAAGGAAATGATGTTTCTCAGTCTCCAAGCTGCTAGAGGATGGTGACAACCCAGTGGTCCGGGACTAGCCTGGAGTTCCTTCAGGAACAACAATTAGCAGGTAAGTCTAATTTACTCTTGTTCCATACTCCATGATCAATACACTGCACAGCAAGGTCAAGGGTTAGTATGGTTGTGATCAACATTATTGGCACCCTTGCAGTTCAACCACTTAATGTCCAGTATCTCCTTAAAAAAAAAAAGTGGCCAGTGAAATGGCTTTATATATGTACATATATTTGACACATAAAAGAATCAAATAAAACAAGACAAAAAAAGGAAATAGTAGGAAATAGTTAAAAATTGGGACATTTTCCAGGACATGATTATTCACAAGAAGTAGTAAAAACTCATTCCACTGAAATATTGAGGGCTAGTCCCAAAGAAAAATAAATGTTAACAAACAAGAGGAGAAAAGGATCTCAGAACCATTTGAGCCAATGCTGTGGGCCTCACAAACTCATCCCACACCTGTGCTCAGTACATCATCCATCCAAAAACCTCTCCTCCTTTCCTCGTCTTATATATTTTATCAGATTCTTTTTTTATTAATGTTTTATTCCTTATTTTTTCTTTTATTAAAAAACAAAACCAAACTCTAAAAAGCTTCAGTCTTCTGCCTTCTGAATCCACCATAAAAATATCATATATGTTGATAGAATATCAAGCATTTATTTATTTATTTAAAAGCTTTTCTATACTACGCTCTTTGTTATCAGTGCGGTTTACAAATTAACAATTTGACTCCAGGGCAATACAGAACTGTCCTGTGTTTACATATAACAGGGAAAGTAACATGGAATTGAAATTATAATTGGGGAAACTATGTACATTTTAAGCAATTAGGGATAAGGGTGGGTAGGCTATTTGCAGTTTGGAGTGTGGGTTGGAGGAGGAGAGGTGCTGTTGGGTGGAGAGAAATGTAGGAGGAACAAATGATGCTTAAGAGCTTTCCTGAACTGCCTGAGGTCTTTGATTGATCTGATGCTGGGAGGGAGGCTATTCCAGCATTTAGGGGCTTAGAGTGTGAAGGCCCTATTACTAGTAGATTGTGCACATTTTGTAGATTCTCTTGGGATAATAAGTGTATTGGAGGCTAATGTCCTCCTTGATCTGTTGTTGGGTGTGTGGGTGAGGAGGTCCGAGATGGAGGGGGGGGGGGATATTTTGTTAATGGATTTGAAAGTAATGAGGATGGCCTTGTATGAGATCCTGTAGTTTATCGGAAGCCAGTGTAGGTCCCTTAGGATGGGGGTTATGTGGTCTCGTCTGGATGCTCCGCAGAGGACACGGGCAGCGGCATTCATCGCTAATTGTAGCGGGTTTAGGGTACTCTTGGGTAGTCCACGGAGTAATCAAAATGGGGTGTTACTAGCGCTTGGAATATCGTACGGAAGTTCTCTGGATCCAGCATGGGTATTAGGTGTTGTAGTGTCTTGATTTTGTCATATATAGTCTTGACCAGGGGTCTCAAACTCAAATTGCTTTGAGGGCCAAATGAGGACTTGTAAAGTAACCCGGGGGCCGCACAAGACGTGGGCCTAATTTGCATAAGGGACCTCATTTACATAAATATTTGCATAATGTTACCATAAACTAACTTTTAGTAAACATGCCTCTTAATGAGTGTATGGATAAAGAAAGACTAAAAGATTTCTACATTACTATAATCCAGTGCCAACCGCCAGACACATTAGGAACTACTACAAACACTACCCATTTAGAACCCATAGCAAACCCACCGTATCGTAACAGCACTACCAGGACTCACAAAGCACCATACCCTAACTATCAAAAGGCAACACTGCAAATATTAAACCAATACATTTCAGAGAATAACAATACATGACCTACTGGGGAAAGAGAACAAGTGGCAATGTCAAATAGGAATTACATAAACAGAATACCTCAGCTCAGTTACACATGCAGAACATACACCATCACCAAACAAGGAATCACAATTTAGAAACAGGAAGACAATAATTAAACTGGGAACCCCAAAAGCCAAACTTGGAATGTACAACAACACTGTAGAAATAAAACTATAAATTAATTTCCTCTTGTATTAAATAAAGCACAGACGTTAATGATGCACATTTCCCAGAGCTGACATATTCCAGTTAATAAATTCAAAATAAAGAGATATTTTTCTACCTTTTGTGCATTTTTTTTCAGTTGCAATTGTGCCAGCCACTTTCTTCTGGTTTCTTGGTGTCTTCTGCTAACTCTCCATGGTCTGCTGTCCATTTGTCCTTTCTTCTCTCTTCTAGTTTTTTTTCCTTTCTCTCTCTACATCTGCTTTAACATACTAATCTTTTTCCTTTTGCTCTTTCCTCATTCCTATTTCATCCACTCAAATTTTACCCCTCCATCCTCAATCCACACTTACTCACCCAATACCTGGCCAATTGTAGATTTTTCTTCCCTCTCACACAAAATATTTTTCCCCTCTCCATTTTACTCTCCCAGCCCTATCCCATTCTAATCCTCCCCCAACATCAGCTCCCTTGTAGTTTCAGCCCCACCCAGCATCCGCTCCCTTCTAGTCCCCGCATCATCAGCCCATTCCAGTCCTATCCTAGCCCCACCATCAGCCCATTTCCTGTCCTTGCTCCCCCCAACTAAGCCCATTTCCAGTCCTAGCTCCCTCCCCTCACAGCCCATTTCCTTTCCAAGCCCCCTCCCCATCAGCCCATTTCCATTCCAAGCCCCCCTCCCCATCAGCCCATTTCTATTCCAAGCCCACTTCCACTCAGCCCATATCCATTCCAAAACCCCGTCCCCATCATTTATTTGCAGTTCAAGCCCCCCCCTCTACTCAGCCCATTTCCAGTCCTAGCAACCCCCCCCCAGTCCATTACCAGTTCTAGCCCCCCCATAGCCCATTACCAGTCCTAAGCCCCCCAACAGCCCACTTCCAGTCCTAATCCTTCCATCACCCCATTTTCATTATTAGCCCCCCCCCATAACCCCATTTTCAGTCTTAGCCCCCCCCCCCAATCAGACCACCTCCAGTCCTAACCCCCATTTGCCCATTTCCAGTCCTAGCCCCCCGCCCCCGCCCGCTCGGTGCTCTCCTCCATGCCTGGAAGCAGTAATGGTAAGGAGGCCTGAGCTCTCCTTCATGCCTGGAAGCAGTAATGGTAAAGAACTCGGTGCTCTCCTCCATGCCTGGAAGCTTTAATGGTAAGGAACCCTTAGCTCTCCTCCATGCCTGGAAGCAGTAATGGGGAGGACTCTAGGAGCTCCTATAGACACTTAGGTCCATTCCCTGGGTAAGGCAGTATGATCTCTTTGGGCCTTAGGCAAACAAGCATGAGATGCTCCTCACCATAATATGACTATAAATACATTTTATAGCCTCACAAATGTATGAGCATTGGCCTATATTTAATGATGTCCCATTTAATATGGAGGTTTGAAAATACCCCAGACCCCATCAAGCACTCAAATGGATGCCGACTGAGTGGACACCCATACATGGCACCTGCTAATGAGAAGAAGCAGCTTAGGACATCACCTCTTGTCCGTATGGGCTGCAGCATCCATGAATGACGACATCTTTTGTCTATGGGCGATCCATTGCAGAGCAAGAGAAAGCATGGCATATCTGACACAGCCCCCCCAAACCACCGTGGCAGCGCCAGAATCAGCTGTCCCGCGGCCCCTTACCGTGTGCCCGGCAGAGCCCTCAGCTTCAGCAACATCAGCGGCAGGCTTTTCAAGCTGCGAAGAGAAGAGTAATTTCCCTCTCGCGGCTCTGTTAAGCCCGCCGGGGCTGATGGGAATTCCCATCAGCCCCGGCAAGCTTAACAGAGCCGCGAGAGGGAAATACTACTCTCTTCGCGGCCCTGAAAGCTGCCGCTGATGTTGCTGAAGCTGAGGGCTCTGCCGGGCACACGGTAAGGGGCCGCGGGACAGCTGATTCTGGCGCTGCCACGGCGGCAGCGGCAGAAGCCAGGGCTTTGGGGGTTTTTTTTGTTTCCTCTCCATCGCGGGCCGCAGAAACGTTTCTCGCAGGCCGCGTGTTTGAGACCCCTGGTCTTGACTGTGTTGCTTATGTGCGCTGTAAAGTCTAGCTTTTGATCCAGCGTCACTCCCAAGTAGCGAATGGTGTGCTTGATTGGAAGATCTGCATCCCTTACTTTTAGGGCCGGGGGGGGGGGGGGGTGTGAGAAACGTTTGTTCTTCGTGATGAATAAGACCTCAGTTTTTTTGAAGTTTATTTGAAGGTTCTGATCATGAAGCCAGTCTGTGATTGCATTGAAACAATCCACTATGGCTGTGTAGTCAGGAAGCATAACATTGATAGGTGTAAACAACAGAATGTCATCTGCAAAGATCAGGCATGAGATTCTAAAGGCACGGATGATTTGACAGATCAGCTGCATGTAAATGTTAAAGAGCAGCGCGGATAAGGAGGATCCTTGGGGTACCCCTTGGTTTTGTTGAAATTGTTCAGATGTGGAGGAGTTAACACGAACTTGTTGCCATCGGTCTTCTAGGTAAGATTTACACCAATCCCATGCAAGGCCATAGATTCCCTTCTCATGGAGGTGAGTTAGAAGTTGCTCATGGTCTACTGAATCAAATGTGGCGGCGATGTCAAGGAAGATTAGTGCAAAGCCCTTGTTGATGTTATCAATTCCACTGATTAGGATGTTGGTTAGGGAGGTCAGAAGTGTCTCCACTCCGTGAGCTTCCCTAAAACCATGCTGGCAGGGATCAAGGGGGGCTGAGGCGTCAGTATGCTGTTGGATCTGTCTCTGAGGAACCTTCTCAAGTATTTTAGCTAGAAGTGGAATGCTCAAGATTGGACGGTAAGATTCGACCTTCTGCGGGTCCAGCTGGTTGTTCTTTAGCAGTGGTCATATGGATGTCTGTTTAAGAGCAGTTGGGAATGATCCTGTTGCAAAGGATTGCCTTGTGATCTCGGCTATGATTGGGCTGAGTTCAGATCGCATTGTTCTGATCCAGTATGCTGGGCAAGGGTCATTTGGTGCGGTGGTGGTGTTAATGGAGGCAATAATATCTTCAATGCTTCTTGCAGATGGTGGTATGAGTTCCATGAGTGGGAGCTGATGGTGGGGAATAAGGGAAGGTTTGGGATTCGCTAATGAGGATGTTTTGATAGATTTGGATTGAAGGTAGTTGGCGTATAATTGTGGTTGTATTGATTCTTGTTGTGGTGATGGTTCCTTGGTTAAGGATTTTACTAATTCGAAGAGGTCGCGGGGTTTGTTAAGTGAACGGCTGAGGAGCTTGGAGTGGAATTCTTTCCTTTTGTTCCATACGGATTCACAGTGAGTTTTAAGGTGAGCTAAGTATGTGGCATGGTCCGCTGTGTTATGAGTATGGTGCCATTTTCTCTCAAGTTTTCTCAATTGAAGTAGAGGCATCCGGATCTCAGCGGAGAACCAAGGAGCAGTCTTCCTTTTACCAGCGCGATTTTTGGAGGTTGGATGTTTATCAGAGGAGGGCTGATGAGAGAACAAGTTAAGGGTGTCATTCCAATTGGCGATCATGTCATTGAGGTTAGTTGATGGCTGTAAAAGATTTGGGATTGCGTATTTATCATCTGGTAAGCATACCAGATGATAAAGGTCTATAAATTAATGAGTGGCGTGGAATGGGTAAATGTAGATCAATTGTTTATACTATCAAAATGTAGAAAGACTAGGGCGCATGCAATGACGCTACAGTGTACTGTAACCCATATAAGACTAATAAGAGAAAATATTTTTTCACTCAACGTGTAATCAAACTCTTGAATTTGTTACTTGAGGATTTAGTAAAAGCTGTTAGTGTAGCTGGGTTTAAAACAGGTTTGGACAAGTTCCTGGAGTAAAGGTCCATAAAACATTATTAAAGGGGATCCGGGAAATCCACTGCTTGTCCCAATACAAGCATTGTGGAACCTGTGTCTTTTGGGGAAACTGCTAGGTACTTGTGACCTAGGTTGACCACTGTTGGAAACAGGATACTGGGCTTGATAGACCTTGGTCTGACTCAGTATGGCATAACTTATGATCTTATGCTCTTAACACTTCTCTCAAAGAAAATTATCCCAGATTCAGAGACATACAAAGACTCAAATCCCAAGACTCTGAAATAGTCCCTAGTGAACACTTTATATTGGTGAATACTTTTTGTCAGATCACATTGAGGGAGGGTAAGAATTATAACTTAACCCCGCCAGTCAGATGGGATCCATGTTATTCATTGAAAAGTTCCTTGTGTGACAAAGTTAAAATAAGGTATGAAACCAGAAAAAGACTTATCTCAAACTGAGGTGAAACAATGAGCTTATCCCAGTCTCAACAACTCGTCTTAATATGTCAAAAGCACGACGTGCACATTTCGGGATGAATGAATTCCCTGTATCAAGTGCTTCAATGTAAATCGTGTTCCATGGCGTCCTTCCACCTCCAACGACCCCAGCTTTGGAGGTGGAAAGACGCCATGGAACATGATTTACATTGAAGCACTTGATACAGGGAATTCATTCATCCCGAAACGTGCACGTCGTGCTTTTGACATATTGAGATGAGTTGTTGAGACTGGGATAAGCTCGTTGTTTCACCTCAGTTTGAGATAAGTCTTTTTCTGGTTTCATACCTTTATTTTAACTTTGTCACACAAGGAACTTTTCAATGAATAAAATGGATCCCATCTGACTGGCGGGCTTAACACTTCTCTGGCAAGTGTTGAAGCTGAGGTTTTTGGTATCTAGTCGACATATATTTATTTATTTAACAGGTTTTTTATACCGCTTTATCCTGTAACCAGTAGGCGGCTACTCCATATTTATGGTGGGTTTAGAAGGCAGAAACTGAAGCTTTTTAGAGTTTTGTATTTAAAAAAGAAGAAATAAGGAAAAAAAACATATAAGAATCTGATAAGTATATAAGAAGAGAAAAGGAGGAGGAGTTTTTGGATCGGTGATATTCTGAGCACAGGTGTGGGATGAGTTTGTGAGGCCTACAGCATTGGCTCAAATGGTTCTGAGATCCTTTTCTCGTTTGTTAACATTTATTTTTCTTTGAGATTAGCCGTCAATATTTCAGTGGAGTGAGTTTTTACTACTTGTTGTGTGTATATTATCACTCCATGATTGGCACTGATTGAATACGAAGAGAACATGATTATTGGGAAGAGAACATGATTATTGGCACTCTTATAATCAATTCAAATCAGTTTGAAAAGAAGAACTACATTCCCATTGCAGTAAAATTAGGCACAACTGTGATCAATTGTCAGTAATCACATAACTTGAATCAACCAATAAATGGTGGCTCTAATGTTTTAAATGGCCACATTCACTCCCTGTTTTCACAATGGTGAATGGGAAGAGGAAAATTAATCCAAGAAGTCTTCAAATGTTAGTGCAAACTGTTGGAAAAATACCACGTACAGCATCCAAAGAGCTTACAGCTGACCTGGAGCATTCTGCAGTGGTGGTTTCAACCTGCACCATGTGCCATGCACTAAACAAATAAGGACTTCATGGGTGAAGGTCAAGGAGGATCCCACTGTTCAAAGACTGACATAAGAAGGCACACCTGGTCTTTGCCGAAAACCACATTCCTTCTGGGAAAATGTTCTGGGTACAGATGAAACCAAACTTAGCTCCTTGGCAATGCAGACCAGTGATACATTTACAGGCGAAGAAATAAAGCTTATAAGGAGAAATACCCTTCCTACAGTTAAATATGGTGGAGGTTCCATAAGGTTGTGGGGCTGTTCTGCTGCTTCAGGAACTTGAGGTCAGGAACTTATTAAAAGAATCATGAAGTCAGAGGACTACTGAGTTGTTTTGGAGCGAAATGTGCTACCTAGTGTCAGAAATCTAGTTCTGGGTCAAGAGTCATAGGTCCTCCAGCAAGACAGTGACCCAAAACATATATCCAAAAATACAAAAGAATGATTAAAAAGGAAAAAATAGACTGGTTTAAACTAGCCAGCAATGAATCCTGATCTCAAGCCAATCGAGAACCTTTGGAAAGAGCTGGAATCTGCCATTGGTAAAAAGAATCCTGGAAAATTCATGAGGTGGAATAAATCGCAGTTGAAAAGTGGGACAAACTACCATCAAACAGATTATGAAACTTATAGATGGCTAAAAGAAATGTTTGGAGGCTGTCATCACTGCCAAGGGTTGTGCAACCAAATATTAGTTAAAGGTGCCATTAAGCCTATCTAGGTCATATTTTGTTTTTCTGTCAGAAATTACTACTTCTGCAATGACAGACATCTTTTTTATATTGTATAGCTTTGAACATACTATTAAAATATTATGATGACATAAAGTTGGAATATTTCCAATCAAGATATTGTACACAACCTACCTAAAATGCAAGGGTGCCAATAACATTGACCACAACTGTAGACATGCTGAGGCCGAGGACAAAAATTTGGTAAAGGTCTTCGAAGCCCATTGGCAGGCTGTACTGCTTGCTGCTTGACTTCTTGGTGCATGTGGTACCATGCCCCCTCTGGTGTTCACTGCTTGTAAAGCACTTTGAGATCCTATGCAGTTATAAGATGCTTTGTAAAATTACATTACTGCTTCTAATTGTGCAAATGAGACTGAAAATTTTGCATTTGCACAAGATTGCCAGGCCTCCTTTTTGTGGCAAGAAGAAGCTTTGCATACAGAGATGAGTAAGTGTGCGTGGGACATCCTGACTTGCTCTCTGAGCACAGGCAGCAATGTGCATCTCTGATATAGCACTTAACAGCATGATTTATGGTGCAAGCACTGGTGAGAAGTAGAAGGACAGAGAGGTAAACAACATCTTGTAGGAAGAAACTCACGCAGACTTTGTCTTTCCCTCCCTTTGCTTTCTGCTTTCTCATCACCTGAGCACTAAACAAAGTGGAAGCATCCTGGGGCCATTTTACTGAGTAAGCCGTTTGCAAAGAATTAATTTTTAATAGTGGAGTGTCAAGGAGAGGATTCACTGAGCTATATGCATTTCTTGCAGCATAGTGCTCGTCTTGTGGAAAGGGGGGATGTGCATCTTCCTTTGTACCAATTCCTACCTTGCCAAATTCATTCATGTTGGTCACCAGGTATTAATCCTTGTGCCTGAGCAGACATTTTGTGAAGAACAAGAGAGAAGTTGTGACAAAGGAACTGTCCACTAGTGCTTTAGAGGGAGGGGCAGGTCTTCCTTTTTCAATATGGAATGCCTCTTTAAATGGATTTACATACGACAGCTACAGGTGCCTGATGATGCGAGTTATTATAAATTACTGTTACACTCTGTGCGTACTAACCAGCTTACCTGAACTGTTTTAGATTTCATTACTCACCTTTCCAGACTTGAACTCAAGGTGAGTTATGTTTCACAAACAGCAGGGCTTGCAGTTTGTTTGGTTTCTTTTACCAGAGACAGTGGGAGTGGGGGTTGAAGTAACTTGCCCAAAGTCATAGAAAATCAGTGGGAACTAAACTCTGAATTCCCTGTTTCAACCCACTACTCTGAGAGGCCACTCCTCCATAAGGCTTTGTTCAAAAGGAAGGGGGGGGGGGTGCGCTGCAGGTTTGTTTTTCAATTTTTTTGTTGTTGTTTTTGTTTTGAAACAGCCTTGAACTTCTTCTTGGACGGCTCCTCATCCCACCTGAACCTGAAAGTTGATGATTCTTATGTTGAGTGGGACTCCACTGGAGGCAAAAGCCAAGAAACCAAAGTGAAAGGAAAGGAGAACAAGGGCAGGTACGAGCATTCTCGGTGAAAAGACTGAAAGTGGGGCATTTCAACAAGCAGTTAGACCTGCTTGTGATTTCCAGGCTCTTGTTAGGCATTTTTTGCATCAGGCAAAATCGCCTGTTGACAGGCAAATTATTTACACATGCGCGTGCACACAAACACCATAAAGAATACCCCACCCCTGCATTACACACAAACACATATATCAGCCCCATGCTGCACATATGCAGACCTACCCCACCTCATTTCTGCAGCACCACCCCACCCCACTCTACCCTGTGCAAGACATGCACCATGCACCACACAGACACACTCTCTCATCCCAACCCTGCACAAACACACATCCGAACCCCGCACCCCATACCTACACTCATCCCAACCCAGCACTCCCCCCCACACACACACACATTCATCCCAACCCAGCACTCCCCCCCCCCACACACACACATTCATCCCAACCCAGCACTCCCCCCCACACACACACACATTCATCCCAACCCAGCACTCCCCCCCACACACACACACATTCATCCCAACCCAGCACTCCCCCCCCACACACACACATTTCATCCCAACCCAGCACTCCCCCCCCACACACACACACATTCATCCCAACCCAGCACTCCCCCCCACACACACACACATTCATCCCAACCCAGCACTCCCCCCCCACACACACACATTCATCCCAACCCAGCACTCCCCCCCCCCACACACACACACATTCATCCCCAACCCAGCAGCACTCCCCCCCCCCCCACACACACACATTCATCCCAACCCAGCACTCCCCCCCACACACACACACATTCATCCCAACCCAGCACTCCCCCCCCACACACCACACATTCATCCCAAACCAGCACTCCCCCCCACCCACACCCACATTCATCCCAACCCAGCACTCCCCCCCACACACACACACATTCATCCCAACCCAGCACTCCCCCCCCACACACACACACATTCATCCCACCCGATCACTGCCCCCCACACACACACACATTCATCCCAACCCAGCACTCCCCCCCCCCACGCACACATTCATCCAACCCAGCACTCCCCCCCACACACACACACATTCATCCCAACCCAGCACTCCCCCCCACACACACACATTCATCCCAACCCAGCACTCCCCCCCCCACACACACACACATTCATCCCAACCCAGCACTCCCCCCCCACACACACAGACATTCATCCCAACCCAGCTCTCCCCCCCACACACACAGACATTCATCCCAACCCAGCACTCCCCCCCCCCCCACACACACACACACACACATTCATCCCAACCCAGCACTCCCCCCCACACACACACACATTCATCCCAACCCAGCACGCCCCCCCACACACACACACATTCATCCCAACCCAGCACTCCCCCCCCACACACAGACATTCATCCCAACCCAGCACTCCCCCCCCACACACACACATTATTACCAACCCAGCACCTCCCCCCCCCCCCCACACACACACATCCTAACCCCGCACCCCCCCACACACATACACAGTCATCCCAGCCCTGCACCCCCCCACACACACTCATTCTAACCATGCACCCCCCTCATCCCAGCCCTGCACCACTCTTCCCACACACACATACACACACACTCATCCCAGCCCTGCACTCCACATACACAGACGCTCATTCCTGACCTGTACCCCCCTCATCCCAGCCCTGCACCCCCCACACACACACTCATCCCAGCCCTGCACTCCGCATACACATACACAGACACTCATTCCAGCCCTGTACCCCCCCCCACTCACACACTCATTCTAACCATGCACCCCCCATCATCGCAGCCCTGCACCCCCCCCACACAGACACTCATCCCAGCCCTGTACCCTCCACACATGCAAACACTCATCCCAACCCTGCACCTCCCCACACACATACACACACTCATCCAAACCCCGGACTCCCCCCGCACACACACACTCATTCCAACTCTGCTCTCCTCACGCACACCCACACAAACTCATTCCACCTCCCCACACACACTCACATACTCATCCTAACCCTGCACCCCCCCACACACACTCATCCCAGCCCTGCACTCCACAGACACAGACACTCATTCCAGCCCTGTACCCCCCCACACAACTCATCCCGCCACGCACGCACTCATTCCAACCCTGCACACGCACACACACTCAACCCAACCCTGCACCCCTCCACACGCACACACACTCATCCCAACCCCGCACCCCCCATACACACACTTATCCCAGCCCTGCACCCCCCAAACACACACTCATCCCCCAAACACACACTCATCCCAACCCCGAACTCCCCCACACTGATCCAAACCCCACACCACCACCTCCACACACACATCCCCTCCCCACAAACACACACACACACACACACACACACACACACATATCGCAGCCCCGAATTTCCCTCACAAACACTCATACATTCATCCAAGCCCCACACTCCGCCCCCACACACACTTATCCCAGTCCTTTACCCCCCCACAGAAACACACACTCATCCCAACCCTGCATCTCCCCCACCCATACACATACTCATCCCAACCCCGCTTCCCCCACAAACACAAACTCTTATCCCAACCCCACACATCCCTACCTGCACACAGATTCATCCCAACCCCACACCACCCTTCACACACACGCACGCACACACACACGCACACACACACGCACACACACACATCCCAGCCATGCACGCACACACATCCCAGCCCCACACTCCCCCCCAGACTCGCACCCCCTGCCACACACACACACATTCATCCCAGTCCCGCACCCCCTGCCCCCCCCCCCCACACACACATTCATCCCAGCCCCGAACCCCCCCCACATTCATCCTAGCCCCGCCCCCACACATTCATCCTAGCCCCGCGCCCACCCCACACATTCATCCCAGCCCCGCACACCCCCACACACAAACTCATCGCAGTCCCGCACACCCCCCACACACAAACTCATCGCAGTCCTGCACCCCCCACGCCCACACACACACACAATCATCCCAACCCCACCCACACACTTATCCCAGCCCTGCACCCCCTCCACACAAACTCATCGCAGTCCTGCACCCCCCACGCCCCACACACACACAATCATCCCAACCCCACCCACACACATATACCAGCCCTGCAGCCCCCCCACACAAACTCATCGCAGTCCCGCACACCCCCCACACACATACTCATCCCAACCCCGCACCCCCCACGCCAACACACACACACAATCATCCCAACCCCACCCACACACTTATCCCAGCCCTGCACCCCCTCCACATAAACACACTCATTCCAGCGCTGCATCCCACACACAATCTCATCCCAGCCCCATACTGCCCCCACCACATGCACACCTTCATCCCAGCCCTGCAGTCCCCCCACACATTTATCCCAGCCCCGCACCCCCACACACATACTCATCCCAACCCCGCACCCCCCACACACACACTCATCTCAATCCCGCATCCCCCAACCACACACACACTCACCCCAATCCTTTACCCCCACAAACACATTTATCCCAGCCCCCCACACACACACACACACACTCTCAGACCAACCATGCACCTCCCATCCCCCACACACACTCATCCCAACCTCACACCCCCCACATACAAACTCATCCCAATCCCGCACCCCCCCACACACACACATTCATCCCAAGCCCCACACTCCCCCCTCACACATACACTTATCCCAGTCCTCTACCCCCCCACACACACACACACACACTCTCAGTCCAACCATGCACCGTCCCACACACACTCACAAACTTATCCCAACCCTGCAGCCCCCCACATGCACACACACACACACTCATCCCAACCCCACTCCCACACCAACTCATCCAAGCGCCGCACTCCCCCCACAAGAACACTAATCCCAGCACCGCACCGCACCCAAAACACTCTTATCCCAGCCCTTTACCCCCCCACACACACACACTCATCCCATGACCCCTCCACCCCCACACACACAGTCATCCCACACCTCACACACATACACATACACACACACACCAACCCCGCACCCCTCAACCACACACAGAAACTCACCCCAATCCTGCATCCCCCACAAACACAATCATCCTAGCCCCACACACACACACACACTCTCATCCCAACCCCGCACACCCCCCCCACACACATACACACTCATCCCAGTCCTGCACTCTCCCACACTCATCCCAACCCCACACTACCACCCCCAACACACACACACACATCTCCCACAAACACATACACATATCGCAGCCCCAAATTCCCCCCACAAACCCGCACACTTTCATCCCAGCCCCCCACTCCCCCCACACTGTCACCAGTAAGCTCCCCAGAGCCAGGGGCATGTAGGGTAGGTCAGCCTGGGAAATCCTAATTTAGGAAGTAGGGTAGTGCACTTGGTCATGCACTGCCTTCTGGGAGTTGTAGTTCCTCTTACTCTCTAAGCCAGGAATAATTGTAGTCAAGTGATTTCAGGCAAAATGACAAGGTTTTTATTTCCCCTTCCGGGCGGATTAATTGCAAATGAAACTTAGGACAAAATAGCCATACTTCTGGCATAAAGAAAACATTTCAGGAACTTTTAACACAAAAACAGCTTCTTTGGCTTTCAGCTTCAAATATGCAGTGCTCAATACAAACTTAAAAGTAACAGTCCCTTTTTCATACAAAGGAAACACTTTGCTTCTTTATTGCTGTTCAAACAGCCTTGTTAACAGCCAGGTCAGCAAAGTGATACGATATGATCAGCTAGTGATAGCGTGCAGTCCATTTGCTCATCTGTTATATCTTCACTAACAGACCCTGTCTGCATTTCCTCCAAATCACTCTCAGCTGGGTAAGTTTGTGCACAGTTATACGGCGTTTCAACATACACTCCCTCTCTATTTCCCCGAAGCCTCTCTTCACAGCACTGTAATGAGCAGGGTTGAGAATTACCGTATATATGGGAGTTAGCATAGGGAGAGTCTAGCAGATCTTGGCAATCACAAGGAAAACTTTTATGCCTAGTTTTCTCTCTACCATTTATGCAGCCTACCTTTTGGCTTTTGCAAGGAAGACCTTCTCAGCACTGCCGGGTCAGCAAGGGTTCCAAACATTGGATGTGTTTTCCTGCCTTTTAGCTTCTCCTTTTCCTCAGACATACAAATATCCTCTGGCCAGCACCTCTCTTTCTCAGGAATTTCTGAGTGCTCCCAAACTAGCCTCTCAGGCAGTCTCTCCCTCTGGCTGCCTTCATGATAGGGCCCCAGTCGAGGGTTGCTCCCACCTGGCTTTTGGGCATGGGCTCTTTGAGTCTTTGTTGCTCTGGATTCCTGTGCTGTGTCTCCCGTTTCTCTCTGCTGCTGCTCCCTTCTCTGCCGTTCTCCTTCCTGTCCTCGTCTCTCTCCCTTCCTTCCTCGTCTTCTCCTGGCTCAATTCTAGTGAGTACTTTTTATATCCCTGCTTCTTAGGGCTTAGCTGCGCCCCTCCCCCAACCAGGTGTTTTCTCTTAACTTCTGAGCTCGGGGATACGTTGCAGCTTGGGCGTGTTTGCTCCTCTCGTGACTCACTTTGTTTATGTTTCCCTTGGCAACCCTGGGCCATGTGCTCTGCCTGCCTGTCAGTTTCTGAAGCAAACTCTTCTGCTTCACTCAGCTCCATAGCCTCGGAAGGGTCTTCTACATGACAGATCCCCCCCCTTAAGATATTACGGGCTGCTGACCTTTTATTCAGACAGCACGTAATCTTTGACTGGATGCTCATGCTTTTTTCCACACTAACCAGCCTTGCTGTCGCTGACCTCTCCTGCCAAGGTTTTAGGACATTTAGGTGGTATACTTGGCGGCGTCCCCTATCATTTTCCACCGCATAGGAAACGGGACCTACCTTCTCTACCACCGTACACGGTCCTTTCCAGCGAGACTCAAATTTGGGCCCCGCGTCGGCTACCAGGATTATTACCTTATCCCCTATAGCCAATTGCCGAGGTCTCGTCCCCTGGTCATAATAGCGTTTTTGAAGCTGTTGACTGGCCTGCAAATTCTCTACAGACGCTTGGGACGTCCATTTCAGGCGATTCCTCAGATCCCTAAGAAACTGAGGTACCCCAACTTCCTCTCTTTCTGTCTCCACCCATTGCTCGCGCAATATATCTAAAATCCCTCTCGGGGCTCGGCCAAACAATAATTCATAGGGCGATGCCCCCAAGGATGCTTGTATGCGCTCCCGACACGCATATAACACAAATGGGAGTAGATTGTCCCACTCGGACATCTTCCCATTTAGGCCACGTCTTAACATCTGCTTAATAGACTGGTTCATCCTCTCTACCAGTCTGTTGGACTGAGGATGATAAGCAGCGGTCCTTATGTGACGTACCCCAAAGGCATCCCACACCATAGCTAGGTGCCTTGACATAAAATTACTTCCCTGGTCTGTGAGCATTTCCTGTGGAAATCCAATCTCACAGAACAATTTGATTAGTTCAAGGGCTATCGTTCTAGCTGAGGTACTTCGTAAGGGTATTGCCCAGGGGAAACGAGTAGCCTGGTCGGTCTACTATCACTAAAATATATTGGAAGCCCCTCGGTGTCCTAACCAGGGGTCCCACAATGTCCATCGCCATTCGGCGAATCGGCATCGATATGGTGGGCGTGGGTATCATGGGCACGGCCTTGGGCCTCGTGGAGGTAACCTGCTGACAAGTGGGACAGAATTCGCAGTATCGGGTCGTCTCTTTAAAGACCCCTGGCCAGTAAAAACGGGCCAGGATTTGGTCTAACGTCCCTTGAATTCCTTTGTGGCTGCCTACTGGGTGATCGTGGGCCAACCGCAGAACTACTGCTTTAAACGTAGTTGGCACCACTAACTGTTTTCTCACAGCCCCTGTACATGGGTCGTTGCTTTCCCTATATAACACCTCCTTCTCTAAGAGGAATCTGGGAAGGGTATTTCTATCCTCTTGGGCATATTCAAATGCTCGCTTCAAAGCGGGGTCGGCCTGTTGTTCCTTTGGAAAGGAAGGAAATTTTTGGACAAGCTCGGCGGGAACCCAGGGTAACCCTTCTCCGGCTTCTAACTCAGCCCTCCCTTGGGTCCTACGATGCCTCTCTTGGCGCCTCTTGGCCTTTTCTTTCCTGACCTTTTTGGAAGGAGCGTTGATTAGATCCTCATGTACGGGAAGCGTATCTGACACCTCCTCTTCTAATCTATCTTCACGCTCTGGGGACTCCTCCCTATCCTTAGGCAGTTCCTCTGTCCCTTCTGCTGACACAACCCTTACCCCTGAGGTTCCGGCCTGGGACCGGGTGGATACTAGGCCTGTTTTCTCATTCAGGCCCTTCACCATCCCTTTGCAGAATGGAGGCCAATCTCTCCCTAGAATGATATCATGCGGGAGCCGTGGGACTATGGCCGCCCACACCTCCTTTTCGGTTCCCAGCCCTTTCACAGACAACCTATACAGGGGGTAATATGAAGATGCCCCATGCACACATCGTATTTTTACTTGCCCCTCTGCTTGACTCTGTGCTGATCACAGGCGGGCTTCAATGGCCTGCCAGAGCTTCCGCGAGACCATGCTCTGGTCAGCACCCGAGTCAAGCAGTGCCTGGGCTTCAATGCCCTCTACTTGAACTTTTAATAGGAACCCTTCTTGTATATGTTTTTCTCTCCCAGACACTAGTGCTGTTTGCACCTTACAATCCCTACAAAAATGCCCTACTTTGCCACAGTTATAACACTTCCCTTTGGATAAGGGTACAATAGCATTTTCACTGGGTATTTTAACTCTTAGGTTCCTTTCTGATCTCCCAAAGTTAGCGGCTCCAGCCACTTTCAGAATACCCCCTTTTGAGGTGCCAGCCAACTCAGCCTCAAAGTAGCGTTCAGTGAGGTTGGCTGCTTCCTCAGTGGTCTGGCAACTTTGGAGCATCAGGAAAGCTTTTACTTCTGGCGGTACGGCTTCCATGAATTGCTCCAGGATGATGGTATCAATCACAGACTCAAGAGTCCTCCTCTCTGGAGCAAGCCATTTCCATGCCAATCCTTTTAACCTCTGAAACAAAGCTTTTGGAGTTTCCTTAGGCTTCAGCCTAGCCTCTCTAAACATGCGTTTATAAAACAATGGCGTTAACCCTAGCCTGTCTTTCACAGCTTTCTTTACCTCAGTATAATCTGATGCTAGAGCAGCAGGCATGGTCTTATAAGCAGCCAGAGCCTCTCCTGTGAGGGACATGGCAAACCTTACTGCCCACTGTTCTACAGGCCATTTGACTGCCTCTGCAATCCGCTCAAAGGCCTCTATAAAATCATCTAGATTATCATTAGCAGTTAACTGTCCAAACGCTAGAGCGCTACAGTCTTGTAGTCCTACCCCCTTAACCAACGAGGGAATAGCTCCTTCAGTGTCCTTTGGCTTCTTCAGCAAAGCCTCCAGCAGTTCAATAAGCGGCTTCTGATGCGCATGCATTGCCGCGGCACTCTGCTCCTGCGTATGACGCGCCAGCTCCATCTGCTTCTCCCATTGGACAGACATCCACCGCATCACGTCCTGTGGATCCATCCTGGTGGCGGCTGTTCCTGCAGGGACAGATAAAAAGAAAAGGCCCACCAAGTGCGGCACACTACGGCTTTCTTTTTTAAACCCTGTCTTAATAACTGCAGGACAGTAGCTCCCTTTCTCACTTTCTGAATCCACCTACACCCGTGCCCAGTTACCTTTACCTTGGCACTGTGTAGACTCAGGCATTGAGAAAAGGTGTCCTGGTCCTCCTGGCCGGTCTGCCAACGAAACTCTGACCGTCCTTCCGCTCACCGGATAGCAGTTTCTTCTCCCCTTATGAACACTGGTGTCCCCTGATGTTTCTTCTAATTATAATGTCCTTGTATTTCAGGCAGAAATCCGAAGAACTACGCCAACTTGTCACCAGTAACCTCCCCAGAGCCAGGGGCATGTAGGATAGGTCAGCCTGGGAAATCCTAACTTAGGAAGTAGGGTAGTGCACTTGGTCATGCACTGCCTTCTGGGAGTTGTAGTTCCTCTTCCTCTCTAAGACAGGAATAATTGTAGTCGAGTGGTTTCAGGCAAAATGACAAGGTTTTTATTTCCCCTTCCGGGCGGATTAATTGCAAATGAAACTTAGGACAAAATAGCCATACTTCTAGCTTAAAGAAAACATTTCAGGAACTTTTTAACACAAAAACAGCTTCTTTGGCTTTCAGCTTCAAATATGCAGTGTCAATACAAACTTAAAAGTAACAGTCCCTTTTTCATACAAAGGAAACACTTTGCTTCTTTACTGCTGTTCAAACAGCCTTGTTAACAGCCAGGTCAGCAAAGTGATACGATATGATCAGCTAGTGATAGCGTGCAGTCCATTTGCTCATCTGTTATATCTTCACTAACAGACCCTGTCTGCATTTCCTCCAAATCACTCTCAGCTGGGTAAGTTTGTGCACAGTTATGCGGCGTTTTAACATACACTCCCTCTCTATTTCCCCGAGGCCTCTCTTCACAGCACTCTAATGAGCAGGGTTGAGAATTACCGTATATATGGGAGTTAGCATAGGGAGAGTCCAGCAGATCTTGGCAATCACAAGGAAAACCTTTATGCCTAGTTTTCTCTGTATACCATTTATGCAGCCTATCTTTTGGCTTTTGCAAGGAAGACCTTCTCAGCACTGCCGGGTCAGCAAGGGTTCCAAACACTGGATGTGTTTTCCTGCCTTTTTGCGTCTCCTTTTCCTCAGACATACAAATATCCTCTGGCCAGCACCTCTCTCTCTCAGGAGTTTCTCAGTGCTCCCAAACTAGCCTCTCAGGCAGTCTCTCCCTCTGGCTGCCTTCATGATAGGGCCCCAGTCGAGGGTTGCTCCCACCTGGCTTTTGGACACGGGCTCTTTGAGTCTTTGTTGCTCTGGCTTCCTGTGCTGTGTCTCCCGTTTCTCTCTCTGCTGCTGCTCCCTTCTCTGCCGTTCTCCTTCCCGTCCTCGTCTCTCTCTCTCTCTCCCTTCCTCGTCTCCTCCTGGCTCAATTCTAGTGAGTACTTTTTATATCCCTGCTTCTTAGGGCTTAGCTGCGCCCCTCCCCCAACCAGGTGTTTTCCCTTAACTTCTGAGCTCGATACGTTGCAGCTTGGGCGTGTTTGCTCCTCTCGTGACTCACTTTGTTTATGTTTCCCTTGGCAACCCTGGGCCATGTGCTCTGCCTGCCTGTCAGTTTCTGAAGCAAACTCTTCTGCTTCACTCAGCTCCATAGCCTCGGAAGGGTCTTCTACATGACAACACACACACTTATCCCAGTCCTGTACCCCACCCCCACAGACACACACACTCATCTCAACAATGCATCTCCCCCACACACACACATTCTCATCCCAACCCCACACATCCCCACTGGCACAAAGATTCATTCCAACCCCGCATCCCTCTCCACACAGACACACACACAAACACTTCCCCCCCCCCAGCCCCCCTCCCACACACACACACTTATCCCAGTCCTGTACTTCCCCACAGACAAACACACACTCATCCCAACCCTGCATCTTCCCCACTCACACACATACTCATCCCAACCCCACTTCCCCCATAAACACACACTCTCATCCCAACCCCACACATCCCCACTGGCACACAGACTCATCCCAACTCCGCACCCCCCTCCACACACATACACACCCCCCAGCCTCGCAGCCCCCCCCACACACATATTCATCCCAGCCCCCCCCACACACATATTCATCCCAGCCCCATACCTCCCCCACACACATTCATCCTAGCCTTGCACCCCCCACGCACGCACACACACACACACACTCATCCCAGCCCTGCACCACCCCACACACCTATGCACACAGACACTCATCCCAGCCCCACACACACACGAGTATTCCAGCTCTGCTCTCCCCACACACACACACCCACACACACACACCCACACACACCCACCCACACACTCTCATCCCAACCCTGCACCCCCCCACCCCCCCACCCACACTCATCCCAACCCCGTACACACACATACACACAGACACTCATCCCAGCCCCACACACACACTCATCCCAACCCTGCTCCCCCCACGTACACACACACTCATCCCAACCTCACACCCCCACATAATCTCATCCCTGCCTCACACCTCACACACACATATACCCAGACACCCCTCCCAGCTCCACACACACAAACTCATCCCAACCCTGCACCCCCACCCACACACACATATCCCATCCCCACACCCCCTCACACACACACTCATCTCAGTGCCGCACCCCCCCTACACATACACATTCATCCTAGCCCCCCCCACACACACACTCATTCCAGCCCTGCTTCCAGCGTGCTTCTGCTAGACCAGTCCAGACCATAGGGTTGTCTCCCCAAACACACACACTAATCCCAGCCCTGAACCCCCTACAAGCACACACTCATCCCTACCCAGCATCCCAAGCACACACTCATCCTATCCCCCCCCACAT
Organism: Ichthyophis bannanicus; assembly: GCA_033557465.1. Lineage (NCBI taxonomy): Eukaryota > Metazoa > Chordata > Amphibia > Gymnophiona > Ichthyophiidae > Ichthyophis > Ichthyophis bannanicus. The sequence continues at coordinate 905,892,710 of CM066032.1, read as the reverse complement.
GCTTATCCCAGCCCCGCACCCTCGCCACAAACGCACATACTCATCCTAGCCCCGCACCCTCACCACACATTCACGTACTCATCCCAGACTGGCACCCCCCCCCCCACACTTACACATGCCCACACTCATCCCAGCTTTGTACCCCACCACACGCGCACACTCATCCCAACCCTGCACCTCTCCTACACACGCACTCTGTCATCCCAGCCCCACAGCCCCCACACACACACACATACTCCTCCCAATCCCGTAACCCCCACACACACTCATCCCAACTCTGCACTCTTCCCCCCAAACACACATTCATTCCAGCCCTACACACACACACACACACACTCTCATCCCAACCTCGCACCCCCACACACGCATCCCAACTCCACACTGCCCTACTCACACACACTCATCCCAACCCCACACTCAGCCACACACACACTCATCCCAACCCTTCACCTCCCCACATGCACCCACATTCATCCCAACCCCGCACCCCCACACACAAACTCATCCCAACCCCGCATCCCAAACACATACACATACACACACACACTCATCCCAGCCCCGCACCCCCCCCACATTCATCCCAGCCCCACACCCCTGCCACACATGCACACACGCACCCTGATCCCACACCTCTCAACACATGTGCACACACGCATCCCAGCCCTGCACCCCCCACGCACACACATTAATCCCAACCCTGCATCCCCCCCACACACACATTCATCCCAGCCCTGCACCCCCCCACCCACACACATTCATCCCAACCACGCAGCCCCCCAAACACACAAACTCTACCCATCCCTGCACCCCCCCACACACACACAAACTCTACCCAACCCTGCATCCCACACACACACTACCCAACCCTGCACTCCCCCGCACACACACTCATCCCAACCCCACACCTGCCGCACACTCTCTCACTTATCCCCATTCCACACCCACACAAACTCATCCCAGCCCCGCACCCCCCACACATCCCAGCCCCACACTGCCCCCACACACACGCACATACTCATCTTAGCCCCACACCCCACACACACACACAGTCATCCCTAACCCACTCCCACACAAACTCATCCCAGCCTCGCACCCCCACACACGCACTAAGCCAAACCCTGCACTCCCTCCCACACACACACTCATACCTGCCTTGCATCCCACGCACACTCTCCTCCCAGCCCCCCCTCACACACACACAGTCATCCCAGCTCCGCACCCTCTCCACACACGCACATACTCATCCCAGCCCGGCACCTCCCTATACACACACACACACCCCACCCTGTACCTCACACACACACACACACTCTCACACTCACTCACTCACACACACTCACACACACACACTACCTCACACACACACCCCCACTACCTCACACACACCCCCACCCCCCATCCTGTACCTCACACACACACACCCCCACCCCCCATCCTGTACCTCACACCCCCACACCCCCACCCTGTACCTCACACCCCCACCCCCACCCCCCACCCTGTACCTCACCCACACACCCACCCACCCTGTACCTCACACACACACCCCCACCCCCACCCCCCACCCTGTACCTCACACACCCCCCCACCCACACACACACACACACACCCCCTGTACCTCACACACACACACACACCCTGTACCTCACACACACACATACACCCCCATCCATCCATTCCATCCTAGCCCCGCACTATACTTTGCGCACACGCATACTGGCTCAAGATAGACACAGATATATAGACACCATTAGTCATAAACATGTCTTATACAGCTCCTGCTGCCCTAATGTGTTACGTTTTAGCATGTTTCTTTGCTCCCCCTCTCTCCCATTGTATTTATGAGTTTGGAAAGGAAGGAAGGTTAAACATGCTGCTTTGTCATACTATAAATTCATTAATCCTCTTGCAGATCTTAAGTACTCCATCTACTCACTCACATATGGCAACCATGTTCTCCATCAGTGAAACGTGCCTTCAGCTTGTGTAATTTTTTGTTCTAGTTTGGGCCAAGAGACCTGGGAACAGGGAAATGAGAGGTGGTGCTTTCACTAGCAACAGGGAGATAAGTTGCTGGAACACTGAAATTTTAGGCATGAGGAGGAGTTGAGTATAAGGGCCTTGAGTATGAGCTCTGAAAGGGCCTTTATCAACTTGATACAGCATGTTTTGGGATAAAATCACAGGAAGGTGAGAGCATGCATTGTAGGGCTGGAGCTTTGACTTGCAAAGGGGAACCTCATGATCTACGAGTCTAAGTGGCACTTGGGATGGTATAAACATTGTTAGTGGGGGGGGAGGGCGGTTTGGAAGTTGAGGGGACGGCATCCAAACTTTAGGGATTTAAGCAAACTTTAAGCCTACTTGAAAGTTGCCAGTGTAGCAAATAGCTAGACCCCGGGCTGAGGGCCAAAGAAATACTTTTTTTTTGTATGTAGGTAGCATTCATGGGCCAGTATGATCACTGGCTTGGGAAGAACAGGGCACTGTCTCCTTTCTGCTTTCTGAGCATTTGATGCGGTTGGTATGACAGCGCCATGTATCATGCTGCTGGATAAAAGAGAAATAGCAATAAAGGGTACAGAAAGTTCTGCGGATGAGGAGATGTGCTGCCATCGTTTTGCCTCCCAGAACTTCACTGGTCCACAATTACATGCCGGCTAGAGGGTTATAAAAAGGTGCATGGCAAAGCTTTCCAACCCTTACTCCTTCTTCCCCAAGTGACTTTTGTGAAGAGACTCAGTTTCTTCCTGAAGCGTGTCTAGGGGATTAATTTCCTTTCATTCTATTTCATTTTTCAAGCTACTTGCTGCCAAGATCTGAGGGAGGGGAAAGGCCAGTAGTAGGGGGAGGGAGGGCTCATCCTTGGGTGATGAAAGCACCGAGGAAAAATTGTTTTTATTAAAACAAAATCACTTGCATAGAAATCAGATTGTAATCAGAACTGCAGACGGATCATGTTTGAATCCCATCAGCGTTTAAAAATAGGACAAAAGCCTCAGCATTGTGGTGTGGGGCAGTCTGTATATTAGATAACATGTGCTGCATATATATACATGAAATCAGAAGCTGGAAGCTTGATGAATTTATTTAAGCAGAGCCTCTCAAAAGTTAAGCGAGATTGAATGTAAGCCCCTCTTCAATGGTGGGAGGAAGGGGGAAGCAATGTCAGCTAACTGCAATGACATGTTTTGGGTTTTTTTAATTCCATAAATCTTTAAAAACAAATGGGACAGCTAACTGACATTTTTAAGGGACAAAATGTACATTTTAAATGAGAATTGGGTGTTTATATTGACTTAAACAAAAAGAGCCAAGAGTTTGGTACTTTTTTTTAAAATTTTGAGAAGTCAAAACTTCCAGTGTGATGCATGTATATAGGCTATAGAGTGAATGGGTGGTGGGGAGAGACAGAATGAGCCAGGAAGGCCGCTTGGGAAATACAGCATTACCAATGGCCTGAGTCAGCAAAGGACTTCACTCACCAGTAGGGAAAATATAGAACCCTTAGCATAAAGCAGAATTGGGGAGAAAATTTTAAAACATGCAGCAAAACTTTGCCTCTTAGCACACCTTTTACCCTTGGGGGCAGGCAGCAGTTCATAACACTGGAGACTACCTCCACCTTTGTAATCCCAGCCACTTTCAGTTTATTCCTGGCCTGTTACGACTCCGACGAACAATTAAAATGCTTCCTGCTTATTTTGGGGCCTTTTGATGTAGCTGGAAACTAAACTCCAGACTTGACAAACCTTGACATTGGAATTCTAAACGTGAAAGCTGATAAGTTTGGGCCCTCCGCGTTCTGCTGCCTTTCTCACAAGCTGACTGCTTAGGATGATGCTTTTCATGTCCTGTGCATATCTTGACACGCAGTAGGATGAAAGACAGTTCTTGAAAATTGGTAGATAAGCTGAACTCATTGATAGTGAAAACTGATTTCTGGAACTACATTAAAAAACCTGAAATTAAAAAAATTGTAGTGACAAGGAATGGGTGATGTGAAAATTTTAAAGAAATTTGGAGAGAGCTGATTGTTAACCTATTATATTTACAGCAGATTTGAAAAAAACCCAAGGTACGATTTTTATTTTTGGTGGGTGTGATGGACAGTGGGGAGAGATAAGAAATCTCATACCAAACCTTAACTTCTGCTTATTTTTGTTGTCTAGCAGTGGCCATGTTACCTTACTGAAGAGAAATACAAGGTGAAGCGACCATGTCCCATACCCCTTTAGTTTTAGGACTAGCTTGACTGGAACCATTATTGGTTTCCTTCTAACACTAGCTATACCACTAGATAGATAATGACTACAAATCAATCCAACAGCTTTTATCAGGAGACACAATGGGATCTTTATCTATTATATTAGACACACACCTGGCAGAATTGATTGGCTCAAAGATCCTCTACCAAAGAGGATATGTGAAGAAGAGATTTAAGTGTTGGGTGCTTAAAATTTTTTTTAAAAGCATGAAAAACCTGCAAGTCAGTTTCCATGCAATGCTGAAATAGTGCATCATTTGCCCAAAGGCGGTTTCCTATGGCTTCTGGAAGAAAAAATTTGCATTTCTGTATCGTCTTGACACCCAGTGGGTTGTGTCCCCCTGCTAGCCATTGATAACAGAGAAAAAACTAGAAACTCCCAAAGATGACATCACTAGTGCAGCTAGGGGCATCCTTCAGTATTTCTCTGTCTCCAGCAGACGATGGTTGCGTCTGATGCAGCTCTGATTTTGGGACTGATCTTCACAGCTCCTGCATCTGTGGATACCCCTCTGGATCTCTCTTGTGGAGGAGGAAGGACTTGCTCCCCATCAGGCCTGTGGCTGGCTGGTGTGCTTCCCTGCTCTTTCCAGGCACAGCCTCCATTGTCATCTTTCTTTTCTTTTCCATTTGTCTCTTCTGCTATTCAACCCCTTCCTCCCCCCCTTCTTCATCTGTGTTCTCTTTGAGGGACTTGCTTCTTTAAAAAAAATTTCAGGAAAAAAAAAAACAGAGCCCTGAAAGATAAGCAGCTAGCAGGCTGCATGAAAGTGATCAGAAGCACAGGTGAGAGTGCAGCCTCTGTGGCTGCAGTGGCCAGTGTCTAGTGGAGGGTCTTGCTACTCTGTTCAGGCTTCTCTAATGCACCTGCCTCTCTGAGCAGCCGTGTGAGTCTCCCCTGGTGCCTTTGCCTCTCTGCCCCGGATAAGGCTTTGTTCAGGGGAAGTAAGCCGCAGATTTCCTTGCACCTGTTTAGCCTGCATTGTCGGAGCAGCATCTTCTATCACTGTGTCTTCAGTAGCTGTGGCTTGCTTTTGATGGCTCCAACGGGGTTTGCAACTGTGCTCATTGTCTTTTCCGCATCTTTGATGGCTGGTTTTGTGGCTTCTCCGGGAACAAGTAAGAAGTCGGTCCTCGCATATGGGTGACGTTGGCACCAATGGAGCCTGCGCGATGAACACTCCTCAGCTTTCACAGAAAGCTTTTGGAAGTTAGACCATGCATGCATTGTCACCTTACCACCCAAGGGTGCCATCTTACCTCAGTCTTTTTTTCCGCAGAGCCCATCAGACGTTTCGTCTGCACCTCAGAAAAATTTGCTGTTTTGCCATAGTTTTTTTTTCTTTTCTTTTCATCTGGTCATGTATCGTCACCTTCTCAGTTCCCGGAACTGGTGCTGCCTCAGCGGATTTTTTTCAGGTTACGTTTTCTCTTTCTTCTTGTACTCAGGTGTGCGGGTTTTTCTCGCGCCCTCCCTAACCAGGACCTTGCAGTTTGATCTCCTGGGTATCGTTTTCCCCACTAGGTCCTCTGTTAGTGGATTTAAGCAGTGTGACTGTTGTGGATTCCGCATGGATCTCCACAACTGCTGCCTGTGGTGCTTCTGAGCCAATCACAGTACCTTTGCCTGCTCTCTCTGTCTTGAGATGATGAGTAAGGGTCATAGGAATCGTGACATGCAGCAGGAGATGCTGTTTGGCCACAAGACCTCTTCTTCGGCCCCGGCTTTGAGCATGGAATCAATGCCCTCGGGGGCTGCCATAGAGGTCCTGGCATCGCCTGGCAGCTCCACCCACTCAAAACCCCGAGGTTGCGGGGCATCGGACTGAGGATTGTCCTCAGAGGGCCGTCCCCGTAAGGATCGCATTTTGCCCATGGCAACGTCAAAGACAGATACCGGAGCTGGGGGTAAGACAGCAGTGGGGCCCGAAGCCCGGTTCCTCTGGGTCCTCGGGCCTAGTGACTGGCTCCTCCACTACAAGGGCATCACCCAAGGAGATCAGCCGGTGCTGGAGTGTCATCAGCTTTGGGCCGATTCCTGGCATCAGTCCCACTCGAGGCCTCAGATTTTGCTCATGAGTGCTTCTGATTCAGAGCACTGGGGCCCCGGGACCCTGTTAACTGCCCCGGCTGGCGTGTGCATGAGGCCTGCTGGGTCCTCAAGGTCTCATCCGATTCTGACTTGGAGTGGGAGAGCAATGATGAGTCCCCGTACACCGGCGACACCAGGACATCCCCTCAGACCCATCTCTGCTGTAGAAGCATCTACACCTTTCTAGTGCTGGCCTAAGTCTAATTCCCTCAGGCTACACCTCAATGTGCTGACAGCACACCATCACCGCATTGACGAACATCCTCTGTCCACCCATCCTCTCGTGGTTCGCTTCATCAGAGGTCTCTTGCTCTCTCAGCCTCCCATTTACCCACTGGCAGTGACATGGGATCTGAATGTGGTCCTTGGGAAGCTGATGACTCCAAACTGCTTGCTTCTTGTCATCTAAAGTACCTTTCCTGGAAATTGATCTTCCTTGTGGCACTCACATCGGTGCGCCGCGTCAGTGAACTGCAGGTGTTGGTAGCTCATGCCCCCTATACCAGATTTCATAAGAACAGGGTGGTCCTCCATACTCGCCTCAAGTTTCTTCCTAAGGTGGTCACCACCTTTCATCTCAACCAGGAGGTGATTCTTCCCACCTTCTTTCCTCGGCCTCATGTGAGCAGAGCAGAGGCTGCTCTCCACCTTGGATTGCAAGAGGGCACAGGCCTTCTTTCTAGAGAGGACTAAGGCCCATCGCTGCTCCTCGCAGTTCTTTATTTCCTATGACCCGAACCGGCTTGGCGTTGCGGTCTCTTAGCGCGCACGGTCTACCTGGGTGGTGGACTGCATCTCCTTTGCATATGAACAGGCTGGTCTTTCTCTCTCGAGAGCGCCACATTACAGCTCATAATATGTGAGCTGTGGCAGCCTCGGTGGCGAACCTGTGTTCCGTCTCCCTGCTGGAGATATGCAGGGCCCCCACCTGGTCCTCAGTTCACACCTTTGCAGCTCATTACTGCCTAGAGGAGAACTCCTGGCATGACAGCACTTTCGGCCAGGTGGTACCACCATCATCTGTTTGGGGAATAATGCAACTCCTATCCTCCGGCCCTTCTGTGCGTCTAGGCTATTGGAGAATTGGTTCCCTGGTCGAAGCTTTGGTCATCCCTGAGATCTTGTGGCCACTCGGAGCCCTCTGCTGTCATTCATGGTTCGATTTTTCAGTCATCCATGGCTTTTTACAGGTTTTTTTGGTACCCTGTAGCTGGGGAGGTCCCATATGTGATGACTGACTTCCTGCTTGTTCCTGGAGAAAGCATAGTTACTCACCTGTAAAAGGTGTTCTCTAGGAACAGCGGGAATCAGTCCTCACAATCCTCTTTCCTCCCCATGGAGTTGTTTTTTGGTTTGGCTTGATTAAGCTATGTCGTCATACTGAGGCAAGATGGTATTCTTGGGCGGGAAGGAGACCATGCATGCATGGTCTAACTCCCAAAGGCTTTCTGTGACTGCTGGGGAGTGTTCACCACATGGGCTCCATCGGTACCGACGTCACCTATATGTAAGGACTGATTCCTGCTGTCCCCAGAGAACACCTGTTACAGGTGAATAACTACGCTTTAACTGCACATTCGGCAGACTGATGCAAGGCTACAGGCATCCTTGCCTGGCCTGCGGCAAGCACCAGGCTACTGAAATGAGCCCTTGTGCTGTACTTGCAAAGCAGACCAAGGTAGTCTGTTAAGGGAAGTGCCAGCGAGGCCTTCTGCTGCTACCTCTCTCTCAGAATAGGCCAGGCACGATTCTTCTCAATGCTACTGGGCTGCAAAAGGTGGGAATGCCTGCCATTTTGTCTAGTCAGACTGATAACACTGGCTCTAGTACCTGACTTACTCTCCCACCCCTCCTTCCTGAGGTGGAGTCAAGAGGAGGGGGTTGACTGGCAATTAGCACAGGTTTGGTGCTTCTGGCACGGCTCTGGTCTGCTGCAGGGTCCCTCACAGGGAGCCCCTAAGTATGCTTTCCTCACAGTCAGGGGCATTCTTAGTCTCTACAGACACCACAGGTTGAGGCCCTCTGCCATCCAAACACCCTTGGGTACACATTGCAGGAAGGGACCAGGCAAGTGTAGAAAGCATCCGGTCCTTCCCAGCCTGCCTAGTGATCATGATAAAGATTCCCTGCCTGGAAACTCCAAGAGTGGCTACAGGTTAGAAGAGGGTGAGTTGTCCCCACCTGTGGAGGAACACAGTGACTCCCTGGTTATGTACCTTTTCCTCTGGGAGGAGCTCTTGGCTTTGATAGTACAGATCTCATCTTTGCGCAGATATCCAAGCTTTCGCCTAAGACCAAATACAAGTCTGAAGGGGATCCAATTCTGAATGGCCTCCATAGATCATTCTGGGCCTTTCCATATACACCTGTGCTTCGGCACATGATTTGGGAAGAGTGGAAATCTCCTGACACATCCTTATTTGGGGGGGGGGGGGGTCAAGGTCAGCAAACTCTATGCTCTCCCTTTGGACATGGACAAGTTACATTATCCCAAGGTGGGCGTGACCATCGCAGCAGTCACTAAGTGCACCACCATCCCAGTGAAAGGTGACAAGGTGGCACCGCTGTCAGGGATCACGCAGGACTACAATATGGAGGTTCTTTTGAAGATGGTCTTTTTGGCCTCCTTTGGTCTCTAGGCAGCTGTTTGTGGTGGACTGGTGGACTCTCTTGCTGAAAGTTTGTATGATCTCGTCTGTCTGGCCACAAAGGAGATTGAGGCAGCCACAGTAGCCCACCACTTGCTCTGGCTCCAGTACTGGGCAGCTGACATGGCATGTAAGACCAGGTTGTCCAAGCTTCTCTTCAAGGCAAAATTGTTGTTTGGAGAGGATCTAGAGAAATTGATAAGACTTGGATGAAACCAAGCCATAACATTTGCCGGAGGACAAGCCCCAAGCAGCGGCTAGATGGCTTTCCTCTCAATCCTCACATCCTCACTTTAGAGACACTCGCTGTCATTGCCCAGGAAGGCAGTCAGCACTATTTACTAAGTCCCGAAGCAAGTCTCAGCCTTCTTGGAATTTCTGCAGAACCTCATGACTTCTCCTCCAGAGCTGGAGCCTCCCACTCTGCCTAGTGACTGGTGGAGGACCCATCTGAGATGCCTCCAGTAGGCAGCAGGCTCCTCCTTGTTTCACCAGCAGTGGGCCTGTGTCACCAGTGATTGGTGGGTGTTTGACATTGTTTGGTTTGGCTATGTCCTCAAGTGTGCAGACACTTTCCTGGAAAAGTTCATGGTTTCTCCCTGAGGTTCTGTGGCAGAAAGGGTTGCTGTTAGGGCCATTCTGGAGAGACTGCTCCATCTCTAGACCGTTATTCTCTTTTCCCTTGCTACAGAGGGGAAAGGGATGATACTCCATCTACTTTGTGGTGCTCGATGGCTTCTTCAGGCTTATTCCAGATTTAAAAGGGGTCAACATTTCCCTCAGGGTATCTCAGTTTCGATTGGAGATCCTGAGATCAGTCATTCAGGCAGTTTGAAAGGGAGAGTCCCTTACTTCCCTGGATCTTGCTGAAACCTATTTCACATTATGATTTGGGAGGATCTGCAGCACTTCCTATGATTTATCATTCTGGGAGCTCGCTATAAATTCTGCACCCTGCTCTTTGGCCTGTCCACTACATCCAGGATGTCTTCCAAAGTCATGGTGGTTGTCGTGGCAGCCCTTCCTTAGGAGGGCATCTGCATACACCTGTTCCTGGATGACTGGCTCATTTGTGCCAAGTTGCTGTCCAGAGCCTCCAGGGTTACAGCCTGAGTAGTACAGTTTCTGAAAAGGCAGAAAAGAGTTGTAAATCATGGCAATAGTCACCTTACACCTTCTCAACTTCTGGATTATCTTCACACGCTCTTAGACACCCAGACAGGTTGGGTCTTTCTGACAGCTGAGAAATGCTTCAAGCTAGTGTCTCATCTGACTGCTTTTTGAAGGCAGTGGGCTCCCAGGCCTTGGGAATACCTGCAGCTGCTGGAAATTATGGCAGCTACAATCAAGCTAGTTCCCTGGGCTCAGGTGCCTATGAGTCCATTCCAGAGAATGCTTCTGTCTCGGTGGTTCCCTCTTTCACAGGACTATGATGTCTGTCTTCCCCTTCTACTGGCCGTAGCTCACAGTCTGCTCTGATAGTCTTGATGGTCTCACCCCTACAGTTTGATGAAGGGTAGGCAGTTGGAGAGTTCGCCCTGGATACTGTTAACATCAGATGCCAGCTTGTCAAGTTGAGAGGTTCACTGTCTGGGGCAGATAGCGCAGGGATGCAAGACCAGGGAGACAGCTAGGTCAATCGGTTGCCTAAAGGCACATGCCATTGACTTGGTCCTTGGGCAGTTTCGTCATCTAGTCCCAGAATCAGGCAGTCGGGGTGTTGTCTGATACTGCCAGAGCAATAGCATATGTCAGTAGGCAGGGGAGAACCAAGAGCCTGGGGGCGGCTCTTGAAATGAGTCTCCTGTTCTCTAGGGTGGAGTGTCATCTTCTGGCTCTCTCGGCTCAGCACATCGCGAGCATAGAAAATGTTAAAGTGGATTATCTCAGTCGCTATACCCTCAAACCAGAAGAGTGGAAGCTGGCACCATAGGTGTTCCAAAGCGTTCTGGACCATTAGGAAAGCCCCTACATGGTCCTGATGTGAGCCATCATCAAAAAGAGACAGGCTCCATGGGAGTTGACACCCTCGTACAGCCTTGGCTACGGAAACCCCTTCTCTGTCTTTCTGCCATGGCCGCCGATCAGCCATGTGATCCAGAGGATAGAGGATCATCTGGGGCTGGTAATTCTGGTAGCTCCAGATTGGCTGTGGAGGCCCCAGTATGCCAAGCTGATCAGGTTTCTGGAGGGCCAGCTCCTCCATTACAGCAGAAGAGGGGCCTCTTGTACCAGGGGCTTATCCAAATGAATGACGTAGCTCCCTTCTCACTTACAGCTTGCCCCTTGAGAGGCGGCACCTCAGACAGAAGGGTTACTTGGCCATGGTGATCCCTATGCTTTTAAAAGTGTGCCGAACAACCACCTGTTTAGCTTACATCCAGGTCTGGTGTCTTTTTGAAGCATAGTGTCAGCAGAGGAACCTATCAACTTGGCAGGCCAAATTGACGACTTGATCATTTATCCAGGAACATTTTGACAAAGGTTTTGCCTTGAGCTCCCTGATGGATCAGGCAGTATCTCTGACTTGCTTTTGGAGGCTAGTAGCTGGCCGCCCTCATCCGGATGTCTCCCATTTCCTCCGGTGCGGCCTGTGATTCCACCGTGGGATATGGCCCTCATCCTTTGATGAGGGTGCCCTTTGAGCCTTTGAGGTGAACCACACTTAAGGATCTCTCACTCACAGCTGTGTTCTAAGTTGCCATTTGTTTGTTGCACTGCATTTCTGAGTTGCAGGCCTTTTCCTGCAGGGACCCAGACTTGTCGATTTTGGAGAGGCTAGTTTCCCTGTGTCTGGTTCCTTCCTTTTTTACCCAAGGTGGTTTCTTCCTTCCATATTAACCAGATGGTGTCTCTCCTGTCCTTTTCTTCGAAGTAATATACTAGGAGGGACAAAGATCTCCACCTAGTGGATGTACACAGGGTGCTTCCCCAGTACATGAAGATGACTAACTCATTCCACAGAACAGACAAGCTGTTCGTCTTAATGGACCACATAAAGGGAAGGCAGCTTCCAAATCCACCTTAGGCCACTGGATTAAGAGTACAGTGGTCTTAGTTTATATTCTAGGGAATAGGCCTGATCTCCAGGAACAAGCAGGAATAAGTCCTCACATATGGGTACGTTGGTACCGACGGAGCCCGAGCGGGAAAGCTCCCCAGCTTCCCAGAAGGAAAGCTTTTGGGGCCTCCCACTGCGCATGTGCGCTGCCTTCCTGCCTTCCTGACCAACTCTCCTCAGTTCTTCTTTTTCCGCGGAGCCAGCAGGTCGTGTTCCTGTCACCGCTGAAGAAGTTGTTATTTTAATTTATTTCTTTGGCCGCGTGTCTGCCTTCCCCGATTCCAGACCGGTACCGCCAATCTTTTTTCCTTTATTAAAAAAAAAAAAATCTTCTTTTTTTCCCTCGGTGTGTTAGTTCTGTGAGGCCTTTAGGCCTTCACTAATTCTCCCTCATGGAGAAACAAGCCTCCGGGTTTAAAAAATGCACCAAGTGCAGCGGTACTATTTCAGTCACAGACACCCATGAATGGTGTCTTAAATGTTTGGGGCCTGACCATTCCATTCCGGATTGCCCATCCTGTTCTTTGATGTCTAAACGTGGCTTACAGAACCGGGCAGCCAAGTTTCACATGCTGTTTTCTACAGATACTCCAGCATCGACATCTTCCAGGTCTTCCTCTCCTGATGGATCTCAGGTAACCAAACATTCCTCTGGCAGGTCCTCAAAGGGCAAATCTCCCTCTAAGTATCGAGATACCCCTGGGCTTGTCCCTGAGGACCCTGCCCCAGCCAAACAACCCCGGCGGGAAGCTCCGGCTTCCAAAGCTCCTCCTATGGGGTTACAGGTTGACATCGATGGCACGGCCTCGACCGATCACCTGTTAGACTGTTCTGGGGTACCGGCTCAATCATCCGGTACCGACATCCAGACAGTCGTGGCGTCCATGGATCATACAGTTCAATCCATGCAGCAGGCCATTTTGGCTTTTATTAAGGCTGCGACGCCCTCGGTACCGCACCCTGCGGTACCGACTCCGGTTCCGGTACCACAACCGATACCGGTACCCATGCCTTCCACATCGACCAGAATACCGATTCCGGTTCCCGGTTCCGGGGTTTTTCCCGAAACCGATCCGGTTCCGGGTACCCCCGATGTCGATACCGGTCGATACGCTTATCGATCCCTGGAAGCAAACAGACGATACTTTGAGTCTTCTGATGATTCTGATTCATCAGATGACTCTGCTGAAGTATCCCTTACTCTACCTGAGGAGCCCTCTTCTCCAAAGAGGAGAATGTCTCCTCCAGAGGATTTATCCTTTCAAGACTTCATCATTGAAGTAGCTAAAGGTCTTTCTATTTCTGTATCCTCTGAAAAAGAACCTAGAGCGAAAAAGTTAGACATTTTAGGATACTCTAAGGTTCCCAAAGAGGCAGTCACCTTGCCCATCCATGAAATTCTTCAAGAACACATGATGGACTTATGGGAGACTCCTCTCACCCTATCTCCACATTCTCGTCGTCTGGACACCATGTATCGTGTCCCCCTTCTCCTGGGTTTCAAAAAACTCAGCTCCCGCACCACTCCACCATGGTGCAGTCAGCTATGAAAAGGATCAAGAGTACTAAAAGACACTCTTCTACTCCCCCAGGAAGAGAATGTAGGACTCTGGATGCTTTTGGAAGAAAAATCTTCCAAGCAAGTATGCTTATTGCCAGAATCAACTCATACAGCCTCTATATGGGCATGTTTCTGAAGGAAATTGCATTAAAAATACGCCATTTCCTCCCCTTTATCCCAGAGGATAGAAAGGAGGAGTTCCTTCTTCTGCTGAAGCATAACCAAGATATTTCAAAGTTCTCCAACAGAGCAGCCTTTGACTCCTTTGAGGGTGCTAGCAGAGCCTCAGGTATTGCCATAGCGGCTCGCAGAATTGCTTGGCTCCAGGCCTCTAACCTTGAACCCTGGGTCCAGGATGGGTTGGGAAATTTGCCCTGTACAGGTGAGAATCTGTTTGGTAAGGAGTGGCAAATCAAAGCCACTCCAATGGATGCAGAAAATGCTGCTTTAGATAGACTTTCTAAGTCTACCTCTACCCCTGTCAAGAAGAAATCTTTCAAAAAGCCTTTCTACAAGAAGGCCAGATTTGCCACAAATACTGGCCAACAATCTTCTGCAGCTCGCTTTGCTCCTAAGCGTCAGCAGCCTAAACAGGCCAGGGCAAAACCTGCAGGGGCTGCTACAGCCCAACAGTCCCAACCCCCTCAGGGTTTTTGACTTAAAACTAGAGAACTTAACCTTTCTGGCTCTAAAACATCCAGAACCTCTCACCATTCCAGGAAGGTTAACTCATTTTGCTCCCAGATGGGAGCAAATCACATCAGAGCAATGGACCCTCTCTATCATCAGAGAGGGCTACAAACTACATTTCTCCAACCTTCCTCCCCATACCATGGTGAGAAGTTTCAATTCTCCCCCATCTCTCCTAGACCTGTTGGGTCAGGAGGTGACCACTCTTCTTGCCCAAAAGGCAATAGAAGAGGTTCCTCTTCCTCAACAAGGGTCAGGTTTTTACTCCCCTTATTTTCTCATTCCCAAGAAAACAGGGGGGTACAGACCCATTCTGGATCTCAGAGAATTGAACAAATTTCTATACAGGGAGAAATTCAAGATGCTTTCTTTAGGCACTCTCCTTCCATACCTACAGAGTCAGGACTGGCTTTGTTCTCTAGATCTCAAGGATGCGTACACACATATACTCATCCATCCATCCCACAGAAAATTCCTATGGTTTCTGTTCCAGGGAAAACATTTCCAATACAGAGTACTTCCCTTCGGTCTAGCCTCTGCTCCAAGGGTATTTACCAAATGCATGGCAATAATAGCTGCATTCCTACGCGCCCTGGGAATTTTTGTCTTCCCATACCTGGACGACTGGCTCATCCGAGCTCCGTCTCAGTCCGAGGCTCAGACTTCCCTGGATCGCACCAGGCGAATTCTACAGTATCTGGGACTTGTGATCAATCTGCCAAAGTCCCAACTCACCCCTACTCAATCCCTAGAATTCATAGGGGCCTGGTTGGATACCACCACCGCAAGGGCCTATCTACCTCAGGCCCGTTGCCAACGTCAAGTGCACTTAGCCTCTCAGACTCAGTCCAGAAGCCACTTGACTGCCAGAGAGATGCTACAACTATTAGGCCACATGGCCTCCACAGTGCATGTGGTGCCTTATGCTCGCCTACATATGAGAGCGGCTCAATGGACTTTATCCACCCAGTGGACTCAAGCATCAGGAGCTCTCTCAGACCAAATAGCAAACTCCAATCGTCTCTTTTGGTCTCTCCAATGGTGGATATCCACTCAAAATCTGTTGTTGGGGGCCCCCTTTCAACCATTGTTGCCCCAAGCAACCCTCACAACAGATGCCTCCCAAACAGGTTGGGGGGCTCATCTCCAAGATCTCTCCACTCAGGGCACTTGGTCTCCACAGGAGACCACCCTTCATATCAACCACTTGGAACTTCGAGCAATCTTTCTAGCTCTCAAATTTTTCATACCCTTCTCAGCAACATGACAGTCCTTATTCACACGGACAATCAAGTAGCCATGTTTTACATAAACAAACAAGGAGGGACTGGCTCTCTGTCGCTTTGCAACGAAGCTCTAAGATTATGGGCCTTCGCCAGAGAGCATCAAATCCATCTCCTGGCAGTATATCTTCCAGGAATCCAAAACTCTTGGGCAGACAGACTCAGTCGAGTTCTGCTTCCACACGAATGGTCCCTGCACATGGATCAGGTACTCAGAATCTTCCAGAAATGGGGAACCCCGGACATAGACCTCTTTGCAAGTCCCTGGAATGCCAAACTTCCCCGGTTCTGTTCCAGAATTCCGTGTCAGGGAATTCAGACCAAGGATGCCTTCCTCCTGCATTGGGGTCAGGGTTTCCTGTATGCCTTTCCACCCATTCCTTTGATTCCCAAGACTCTGTTCAAACTTCAAAGGGATCAAGGGTCCATGATCCTCATAGCTCCACGCTGGCCACGCCAAGTGTGGTACCCTCTACTTCTGCATCTCTCCCAAGCCCCCTCCCTGGACTTGGGAGCGGCTCCAGACCTTCTGTCTCAAGAGGAGGGGACTTTGTGGCATCCAAACCCCGTCCCTTCACCTCAGAGCTTGGTTACTGAAGGCCTAGACCTTCAACACCTCAATCTTTCGCAGCAAGTGAAGGATATCCTACATGCCTCTAGGAAACCTTCCACTAGGCGTTCTTACGCTTTTAAATGGAAAAGATTTTCCATTTGGTGTGCTCAAAAGGGTCTTAACCCTCTGGCACTCCCATTGAATTCTCTTTTGGAATATCTCCTGCATCTCTCCAATGCAGGACTCAAAACGAATTCAGTAAGAGTCCATTTGAGTGCTATTGCGGCATCACTTAAGCCCATCAATGGACAACCTGTTTCCTCTCATCCTCTTATTGCAAGATTCATGAGAGGCTTAACTTTAACTAAACCTCCCATTCGACCTCCTCCGGTGGCATGGGACTTAAACTTGGTTCTTGGTCAGCTTATGAAGCCACCTTTTGAACCCTTAGCCACTACCTCCTTGAAATTTCTTTCCTGGAAGGTTATTTTCCTCATTGCAGTCACTTCAGCTCGCCGCATCAGTGAACTGCAGGCCTTAGTGGCTAATCCACCTTATACAAGGTTCCATCATGATAAGGTAGTCCTTAGGACAAATCCTCACTCTATGCCTAAAGTGGTCTCACCTTTTCATCTTAATCAAGAGGTATATTTACCTGTCTTTTTTTCCAGCTCCTCATGCATCCAATGCAGAGAGGAACCTTCATACTCTAGACTGTAAAAGAGCTCTTGCCTTTTACCTCCACAGGACACAGCAACATCGAAAGTCTTCTCAGATTTTTGTTGCTTTTGATCCTTCTCATTTAGGACTTCCAGTCTCCAAAAGAACACTCTCCAATTGGATTGCTCAGTGTATCTCTTTTGCTTACCAGAGTAAGAACCTTTCTCTGGAGGGCCATGTCACCGCTCACAACGTGAGGGCCATGGCCACCTCTATGGCTCATCTAAACTCTGTGTCCATTGACCAGATCTGTCGAGCAGTCACCTGGGCCTCGTTTCATACCTTTACAGCCCATTACTGTTTGGACAAGGACTCCCGCCGGGATGCCTTGTTTGGTCAGGCTGTCCTCAGACACCTGTTCCATTCTTGAACAACTCCAGCCCACCTTCCCTGAATGGATGCCTGAGATCCATAGGAAGATGAAGAACCTTTCAGGGTCTCATACCCTTCAGGGGATCTCCCGGGCATCTTAGCTAGGGAGTCCCCATATGTGAGGACTTATTCCTGCTTGTTCCTGGAGATAGCACAGTTACTTACCTGTAACATGTGATCTCTGGGAACAGCAGGAATTAGTCCTCACAACCCGCCCACCTCCCCTAGGAGTTGTATCTATCTATCTCCTTTCCTCTTTCTCTCTATTGTCTCAGCTATAAACTCGAACTGAGGAGAGTTGGTCAGGAAGGCGGGAAGGCAGCGCGCATGCGCAGTGGGAGGCCCCAAAAGCTTTCCTTCTGGGAAGCTGGGGAGCTTTCCCGCTCGGGCTCCGTCGGTACCGACGTACCCATATGTGAGGACTAATTCCTGCTGTTCCCAGAGATCACCTGTTACAGGTAAGTAACTGTGCTTTCCGTAGGGGTTGAGGGCTCATTCACCCAGGCACAAACCTCTTCCTGGGCAGAGGTCAGTTTCATCATTCCGGCTGACATGTTCTAGGTAGCGACTTGGTCTTGTTGACTTTTGTCAGGCATTACCAGTTAGATCTTTATACCAGGGCGCATGCAGCATTAAATGCAGAGGTCCTGAAGGCAGCTGTATCATCTTCCTGCCCACTGGAGTCGCAGCTTTGGTACTTCCCACTGGTCTGGATTGGTCCAGCAGGAGAATCCAGAAGGTGAAATTTCTCTTACCTGATAATTTCCTTTCCTGGAATCCTGCTAGACCAGTCCAGGACACATCCTACAGCTGCTATGATTTCTGTGATTGATTTTTGCAGAATTCTTCTCTATATTTGCAGAAAAACAGCAAAAAGGAATAAAGAGGGAAGAGTGATCAGAGAAAGTTAAGAAAGCAGAGATTTTTTTCTATACATAGTTCCTGTTCCCTGTCACTGTCTTGGTTTTCTAGGAGGTTGTGCTTGGTTCTGGCTTGTTCTTTTGGTTGCTTTTTGCATACCATTTGCTTGGTTAGGAAAATACTGAAGGGTGCCACTAGTTTGCACCAACACTAGTAACAGTGATGATGTTACTTGAAGCTTCTAGTTGTTTCTCTGTCTCCATCTGCTGGTAGGGGGACATGAGCCACTGGTCTAGCAGGACTCCAGGAAAAGAAATTACCAGTTAAGAAAAGTTTCACCCCGATGATTTATCTCGTGCCTAAGAGCTTCCACCAGCCAAGCATGCGACGATGATCTCCAGAATCTGTGCAAGCATATTAGGTACCCTAAGTTATCCTTCGGCCTTGCATCTCCTCATTTAATTAGGCCTGTAGGCTTCCCCCTCCCAAGAGTTTGATAATTAAAAATGATTATGATCACCTCAATACCACCATTCCTAAAATGATCTTGTAAAAGCACACAAACGTACATACTGACAGTTCTTTGAGTTTGTCTGGCTGTCAAGATCTATTGTTTTGCATTGATTGCGGCTGTTCCTTGCTATTTCCCCTAGTTGACTGTCTAGTCTGCCTAGTGGTTAGGCCAGCTCTGATGATCCCTGAGAAATGCAGAACCCATGGGGCGATTGCTCAAACAGTTTGGAAAACAGCTGCTTTTCAAGTTTCTTTCCAGGTTCCTTTGCCTAGTTTTTCCTTGTTAGTTCCTCTGGGCAGATGGTTGCAGGGATTATGCAAAGAGTGTAAGAAGGAGTGGGGGTCAACATTCCCATAACGCTGCACGGGAGCCCTTCACCTGTGCTGCTGCTGGTGGGAGGAGGAGCTGCAATATCATGCTTTTAATGCAACTAAAAGCATGGTATTGTAGCGCCTCTCCACCAGCAACAGCGTGGGCAGAGGACTCCTGCATACCTTTGTTGGAACATTGGTGGGAGTGACTGACTGGCTAAACAAAAGCTGCAACCTCCGGTCGACTGCTAAAGGCTGTTGGATTCCGATGTTTACTTTGGCTGAACTGGTCATTTATGAAAAGTTCTGTACTTGATGATAAAACAGCATGTCTTGGTCATTTTTGACCTGAGCTATTTCATTTGTTTCGCACCATGTATTTGGCTGACCAAACGCATTCCAGGTTAAAAAAAAAAAAAGTTACAATCAAACAGTGCCATGTTCAGAAAGATTTCCCAAACCTTTGCCGCTTTTGCATCTGGTTTCTATGAATGAGCATCTCATTCTGTGTGTGTGCGTTTGTGTGATGAGATGTCCTGCTCGGAAGGGGAAATGTAGGCTGCTGCCACATGCTGGCCAGGAAGAATTGGAGCTGTTCTCCATGCACAGGGATGGAGCGCTTCCTTCCTGGAAGAGAACAAAAAAGCATTGATTCTTAGCTGTGCTGTTATATTTTTTTTTCCCTTCCTTTCATGCTTTCCCTTTGCTTCCTTTTCTGTTTGGTAAGTAATTGCTTCTTCTGTTTTCTTCCTCTTTCTCTGTGTTGCTTGGGCTCCGTGTCATGCATGTGGCTGTGCACCAGCTTTGTGTATTGCTGTTTTGCCACTGCTTCTTGCTTTGTCCTCCTCAGAGGTTTACAATTTTTGTCTGGCAGATCCTGCAGGCTGCACTGAGTGGAGCTGCAGAACTTAAGATATGCCATACTGTGTTTAGACCAAGGTCCATCAAGCCCAGTATCCTGTTTCCAACAGTGGCCAATCCAGGTCACAGATACCTAGCAGTTTCCCAAAAAGACACACAGGTTCCACAATGCTTGTATTGGGGCAAGCAGTGGATTTCCTGTGTCATCTTTAATAATAGTTTATGGACCTTTCCTCCAGGAACTTGTCTAAACCTTTTTTTAAACCCAGCTACACTAACAGTTTTTACTACATCCTCCGGTAATGAATTCCAGAATTTGATTACGCGTTGAGTGAAAAAATATTTTCTCTTATTAGTCTTAAACGGGTTACACTGTAGCTTTTTTTAAGGTAAGGGATTTAAGACCCCATTTGCAGCATTTCCTGTTACTACCTCTAGACGGTGAAGGATATATTTGGAAATGGGACTGGGATTTTGAGGTGCTGCTTGTGGAGTTTGCCCTGTGGAATACGTTTTGAAAAAGATGGCTGGCTGCTTAATTTTGCTTTGTCTTCTCTGCCTTGTTATTTCCGTTTCATAAATGTTTTAATATTATATGTAAAGCCCCATATTATAATGTTACATGTAAAGCCTGTTGGCCATGTTGTTCTTATGTAAACTGCTTAGACTAGTAGATTTAGCGGTATAAAAAATAGCTAAATAAATAAATAAACATTTTATTCCTCAGTATTCCTCCAGACTAGTCAGGATGTATGGGTTTGCACTCTTCTATCTGCTGGAAACTGAGAACCACTGCTTTGATGTTATCATCCTATATAGGATCTTTAGCTAACCAGGATTTCTCAGTCTCCAGCAAATGTTAGGTGAGGTAGGTCTGTGCAGCCTGGTTTGGCCTGGGGACACATTAAGAAAAAACGTCTTCTACAGGGCACCACTCAGCTGATCATTTGCTCTCCCTCTGACATCAGACCATATGTTGGACAGCAAAGCAGCGTCTGTGCCCTCCCCTTTTAAATCCCCCCCCCCCATCACCATCTTTGGTCTCAATTGTTCAGCAACCCCCTGAAGGTCCCTGATCACCAGAGGTTCCTGACCACCATGATTCCTCTCCTGAGCCTGACTCATCCTGTCCACTGCCAGGATATCTTCTATCTGCTTCTCCAGCTAGTGTCCTGGATTTTCAGATGTATCTTTCATCTCTTTCAAGAGGGCCCAAAAAGTGATGCTGCAGTCCCATTACCTCAATGTGGGGCAGCCACAACGGACTTGCTTGTCCCTTTTCAGTTCCTTACTCGCTATTTCAGGGTCCTCTGCTCCAGCCTTGATCAAGCCATTCCTACCACAGCTCACACCTTTGTGGCACTCACTCCTGACCGCACCTGCCCTAAATACCCCCCCCCCCCCAAAAAAAAAAAATTAAAAGAGAGAGGAAGGACCTTTGGAGTTCACTGGGTTGCTGGATAGTAAGGACTGACCGACTGGCTTGCTGGGGGGGGGGGAGACCTGACCAGCTTTTTGGTTGATATGGGGTAGCTATGGCAAAATATAGTGGCTTTGGGAGGAGGTGGCTGACTAGCTTGTTGGGTGGGGGTAGCAGCCCGGGGAGGGCTGACTGGCCTGGGGGGGTCAGACTGGCTTGCTGAGGACTAGCTGGGCTATGGGTGCCTAATTTTAAGGGAGGCGGAAGATGGTGGGGAGGAAAAGGATAAGAACAAGACTGGGCGAGGAAAAGGGGGAAAGAGTATGAGTGGGGCAATTATGGGTGACAGCAAGATGGGGGCGAAAGAGAGTGAGACTGGCTGTGTATTTCTGCCAGGGGCCTTCAGCGTTGCATTAAGGGCCTGATTTGCTACGCTTTCTTTTCTCTTAGACATAGAATGGTAAAAAAGCCTTAGTAAATCAAGCCCTAAAAGAATGGATTTTCCCCCCTCCCCTCCCCCTCTTCAACTTTGATGGAGACTAAAGACAACAAACAGAGTGTGTCCCTGGCTTCTAGTTTTTTGAGCTGGTTCCTAAAGACAGAGAAAATATATCAAGGCCTGCTCCTTACTGAAATTTTTCCCCAGTATATAAAGTTTCTTAAAAAAAGCAAAAAAACTTTTGAGTTGGTATAAGGAAAAGCTGAAGGCAGACAAGGCACCATGTGAGGGCACAGAGCTCAGGGGAGGCCATGATCGGTCTCCCCTGAGCATCGCCGGTCGGGCGATCGGCCTCTTCATCCACCCTCCGGCCCTCTTCCAGAGCTCTCCCAATCGGGGATAGAGTGGGCCGGAGCAACGCTCCAGAGTCCTCCCCCTGCTCAGCGGCCCAATCGGGGCACGAGGCCCACTTTAAAAAGCATCGCCGGTCGGGCGATCGGCCTCTTCATCCACCCTCCGTCCTCTTCCAGAGCTCTCCCAATCGGGGATAGAGCGGGCCGGAGCAACGCTCCAGAGTCCTCCCACTGCTCAGCGGCCCAATCGGGGCACGAGGCCCACTTTAAAAAGCATCGCCGGTCGGGCGATCGGCCTCTTCATCCACCCTCCGGCCCTCTTCCAGAGCTCTCCCAATCGGGGATAGAGCGGGCTGGAGCAACGCTCCAGAGTCCTCCCCTGCTCAGCGGCCCAATCAGGGCATGAGGCCCATTTTAAAAAGCATCGCCGGTCGGGCGCGCCCGCGCCTGAGGGCCTCGCCAGAGGGCCCTTAGGCGTGGCCCTTAGGCGGGGAACGTCAAGAAAACACCAGAAGCAGCCAAATGCAACACAATCTACAGCTACCCACCGAACACGGGCACCCTACCAGCGACACACAACCAACATCTCAGCCTATTAGAAGTTCTACCAGCATTTGCCAGTAAAAGCAGCCAAAGCAGGCCTCAAGCCCTTTCGAGCAGCCTTCCATCCTCACGCTGCTATCTCTCCCTGAAAAGGGATCTCTCCACCTCTCTGAGAACGCAACTACAGGCCCTTCGGTGGTGGCACTTTGATAAATCTCAGAACTACCGAAACAGCAAGTAACCCATCCCAATCGGACCTATATCCTGAACTGCAAGTTTCACCAAATTACCACTAGACCTCTCACTCACTGTGCTAAAGTTCTTTACTGTTGCTAGTAATCTAGTCTCAATCAACTGTATCACCGTATTACTGTTGCCAGTAATTATTCCCATTCACTGTGTTACCTTCTACTGTTGCCAGTAATTACTCCCATTGTGTTACCTTCTACTGTTTTCAGTAATTATTCCCATTCAGTAATTATTCCCATTCACCTTCTACTGTTACCTTCTACTGTTGCCAGTAATTGCTCCCATTGTGTTACCTTCTACTGTTGCCAGTAATTATTCCCATTCACTGTGTTACCTTCTACTGTTGCCAGTAATTATTCCCATTCACTGTGTTACCATTTACTGTTGCCAGTATTTATACCCTCATTCAACTGTGCCACCTTATTATTATTGCCCTGCTGCCAATCCAGAATGCACAAACTCCTGATAGTGTTCATCTCTCTCCTTACCCTTGGGCTCCCCAACCTCTCAATTGCGTTCAACCAGGGCACTAACCCCATTCCAATCCTACACCATGGAAGGAGACGCCCGAACTCCCACACCATACCACAACAAAAACCAACCACACACCCCACTCCCACCTACTTAACATCCCCCTCCAACTCTTCAAAAAGACACAAGCCAAGAAACAATGTCAGCAACGCCCACTGAAATGTGCTTTGATGAACCCCAGATCAGTACGTTCAAAATGGCCTGCAGCCATTGACCTGATACCACTACACAATCTCGACATCTTGATGATCACCGAGACATGGTTGTCCGCATGCGACAATGTCCTCTTGAATCAGATGCTACCCCCAGGATTTTCCCTATATACATGCCACAGGTCCACTCAGAAAGGAGGCGGGACACTCATCCTTGCCAAAGCCGACCTTCAATTCAAGTTACGCAACACCTCCAGCTCAACTCACCTTGACGCTCTCACCATATCAAGTGAATTATGCGCCATCAACCTCATATACCAGGCACCCACTCCATCACCAGATGACCTATCGACAATAATTGAGCTAGCATGCACCACTTCCACCCCGCACTCTCCAAATTGGTTAATCGGCGACATTAACCTCCCATCTCTTCAAGATAGCCACTCAACAGCATTCCTTGAGGCCCTAGGATACAATCAATGTGTTGACTCTGCCACCCACACTAAGGGAGGCAAGCTGGATCTCATATTCGCACCTCCTTCTAACGCCTCGTCATCCCAAGACATCGCACTATCCGTGACACCAGTGCCTTGGTCCGACCACCATCTCCTTAGCTTCCACATACCCATAAGCACTCCCAGTAACAGTCAGACAACAACAAATACAAATACTTCCAGAACTCCAGCAGCCCGCTTCCGCCCACTCAACAAGAGCGAAGTCCTAGAGAACCTCCAACCTCTTATGACCAACACATCCCTCAGCCTAGATGACCTCATATCTAAATGGGATGAAAACCTTAGAGCTGCATCCTGTCCATCTTACGCCGAAAAGACTACAAAACGACGAGAACATGCACCCTGGTTCTCCACGGACCTACGAACATCTCTACACCATCTACGCAAACTCGAGAGACAATGGCGCCGAACCCATTCCCCTGAAGCACACACTGCATACAACTCATACTTGCTGACCACCGTGCGAAGATAACGCAGAAAAGGAAACTCTATCACACTGATATATTAAAACGCTCCATCAACAAACCACATGCCTTATTCAATATAGTAAAGTCCATAACAGGAGAGCCAGTCTCAGTCCACCCCCCAATGCCTCAACCACAGGACTATGCAGACTATTTACAATCAAAGATGGTCAAGACCAATGCAAATATAAGCACTAATAATCCCTCCACACCATCCAATACATTTCAAGCAACTCCACTATGCAATTTCACCACAGTATCCACTAAAGAGGTTGCGGACATCGTTGCTTCTGTTAACCCCAGCACGGCACCTAATGACCCCTGCCCAGCCAGCTGGATCAAAGAGCTTCGCCATGACATAAGCAACATCCTGGCCAAAATACTGAACCAGTCCTTTATCACAGGATCATTCCCGCAGAGCCTCAAAAACACCTCTATCAAGCCCTTACTAAAAAACAGCAGACTAGACCCATCTAAAGTAGAATCCTTCAGACCAATATCGAGCATCCCCCAGCTTGCCAAGATCATCCAAAAAGCCGCTCAACAACAAATCCAACAACATATCGACACCGAAGCACCGCTGGATCCAGCCCAACACGGATTCAGAGAAGCACACGGAGTAGACACTGTCCTCACAACCCTGTTCAACGATCTGATTACAGGAATCAACAACATCCAACAAGGCTTTGTCCTTATTTTCCTGGACATCTCTGCCGCCTTTGACTCGGTGAGTCATGACATACTTCTACAACGCTTGAAAGAAAAGGGGATCCAAAATACAGCTCTAAAATGGTGTGAATCCTACCTATCCAATAGGTGGCAACAAGTCAAGGCTGGCCACTCATCCTCCAAACCATTTCTGCAAACACAGGGAGTTCCCCAAGGATCGTCCTTATCATCACTGATGTTCAACATTTATATGCAGCCGATATGTGACCTAATCCGATCCTTCAACGTAAAATGCCTTGCATATGCTGATGATATCCTCCTTTACATGCCGTTCTTGATAGACCAGCCAGTGCTCTCCCCAATAATTAATTGCTTCGAAGCAGTAGCCGATTGGCTATTATCACAAAACTTACGGATCAATCACGGCAAAACAGATGTCCTATTTGTCACGAAGAACCTCAAATTCACACCTCCCTCATCACTACGTGTCAACAATGTAGAGTTGAAGTCCAAATCCACAATCTGTTACCTCGGCATCACCCTGGACCAGCACCTGAACATGACAACGCATATAAAAAACATCACAAAGGCAATATACCATAAGATCAGAACTCTACGTCACCTCCGACACCTACTGGACTTCACAGACTACCGAACAACCTTCCAGGCACTAGTCCTTCCACATGTCGATTTCGCGAACATCATCCTTCATGGCCTCCCACAATCGACCTTAAACCCGCTCCGCTTAGCCTTGAATGCAGCCGCAAGAGTCCTCTCCGGATCGTCAAGATCCGACCACATAACGCCCATCATGAAGGGTTTGCATTGGCTACCTCTACATGCCAGGCTCCAGTACAAATCATTGGTCCTCACTTTCAAAGCTCTAAATAACTACCCCCCTACGCCAATCAGCAAGCTAATCAATAGCACTCTAGAAAATAGAAGCAGAAGATCTACTGCACAGAACACATTAGCAGTCCCCAAGCTAATGACTAAGTGCACAAAAGCTACCTCCAACAGAGCCTTCTCCTTATTCGCCCCTTTAAGCTGGAATGCACTCCCCCATGAAATCCGTGGAATAAAAAGCCTCATCCTATTCAGAAAAGCCTTAAAACTCCACCTGTTCACAAAATGTTACTCAGAAACCTCCAGCGATAGACGCACAACCAACAACCTGCAAACTTTCCCCATACACCAGTCGCCCCTGCACGTCAACACCACAGACAATAGGTAGTCCCCCCTCAAACCCTATCAACCTCACAAAACCAATGCAACACCCATTCACATTAGAGTATTGTACATAGTTCGAGTTAATATGTATTTAGTTTCCATGGTTTCGCTCCCATGTTCAATTCCCTGTTCTTTGTAAACTCAATGCTGTTTGTATACATTGCAGTATTCTTGTTCGATGTACACCGCGCTGATTTTAATAGCGCGGTATAGAAGAAATGTTAAATAAATAAATAAATGACAGGCAATAGAAGGGGGTTTAGGGCTGCATGGCATGGCTGTGCAAGTAGAGCACAGAAAGCACTGTATGGTTTACAGCTCCCACTGCTTGCAAATGAAAGAGAAAGGATGCTGTCACTTGTGAGAGGAGGAGCGGTCTGTGGTTGATGGAGGTAAAATCAAGGTGCTGTGGTAGACAGCAGAGGGCCAAGTTTGACTTGGCTTGCTGAGGCCATTTGCAGCATTACGGACCTTCCAGTCTTGGTAGGAATGGCTGTCATTTTGAATGCTTGTGATAAGGAATTGCAGTTTTCCCCCTCCCAGGGACTATCCTGGAGGGACAACTTTCTTCAGTAGGGGAGCCCGCTGCCAATGTGGATTTTTTTCCCATAGTTTGTTTTACTCCTCCATCAGAACTTCTCTTGAGGAAGGACCTAAGGGCTTCTCCAGCAGTCAAGGGACCGTCCGGAAGGAGGCAGCAGAGCCTTGGGGGTGGTGAAAAAGGCCCGATTGGAGCCTGACATGGAGTTGGAGGACTTTACCTCAGAAGATTCTTTGGGGTCCTTGTCTCTGCTGACAGAGATGGAGGCAATACTGAGCAAAATGGATGATTCTAGGGAGGAAAGTGAGGTTCCCTCTGAGGAAGGTTCTTCCATGGTGAGGATCTTTTGCAAGGATGAGCTCAGTTTCCATCTCTCGCAGGTCCTGTCCGTGTTTATTTATTTATTTTATTTATTTATTTATTTACATTTCTTATATACCGCGCTATTAAAAATCAGTGCGGTTCACAGTGAACAGAACAATGCTACAATGCGACAACTATTTCAGAGCAGAAACTGGCAGAGCCCTTGGCAGAGGATCCTCCACTGGAGGGCATCAGGAAGCCTCTCAAAGCCTTCCTGTTCTACCGCGCTATTAAGGAGATAGTCACAGCGGAATGAGATACCACCATATGCTGGGCTTACAGTGGTATTGGAAGAGAAGGATATTGGAAGAGAAGGAGCGCATGCAGTGGGTGGGGATGGTTGACCTTGGTAGTGGCAGTAATCCCTATGGAGTGCTATCCCTATGGAGGGTGGAACAGCTCTGAAGGATCTTGATTTTTGCATGGAGACTGTTGAAGCATTCCTTTGAGGTCTCAGTGTTGGCACTGCAGGTAGTGATTTGTGGCAGCTATGTGGCTAGGGCCCATCTCCATTGGACACTTCAGCTACCTTAAGGAGGCGACAGCTTCCTTATCAGGGCAGTTGCAGAACTGGCATGACTGGAGGCAGGTGCAACTTTTTTGGTCAGTACCCTCTATGATTTTAATATAGGCATGAGCAAAAAATATGGCTATTGTGGTTACCACATTACAGCAGCTATGGATGCAGAACTAGTCAGCGGATTTGGCCTCTAAGATGTGTCTCAGTTAGTTGCCCTTTAAAGGCAAGCTTCTTTTTGGGGAAGATCTGGAAAAATTGGTAAAGGAACTGTGGGAAAATAAGATGCTAAGACTTCCAGAGGATAGACCCATGGGTACTGGCCACTTTTCAGTGGCAAGGAGTCATTTTCATGAAGCTTATAGGTCCCAATCTGGGCATCAGGTTCTCAGAGGTATAGGTTCCTGTCCGAAGGTCAGTTTTATCGTGTCACTCATAGAGGTGGGCCTGGGGCCTCTGACGCCATAGTACTCAATGAGAGTCCATAGATCCATCCTTCAGTACTACTAGTGGGCAGTCAGCTGCAACATGTTTACCAAAGGTGGGTCCAGATCACCATGGACCAGTTTGTCCTGAAGGTGATATGCAAGGGTTATGCCCTCCATTTCTGTCTACTGTTTCCCATATATTTTTGGAATCCCCTTACAAGTCCGGGTGTAAAATAATTGTAGTGCAATCCACTCTAGACAGATTGCTGGTTCTAGAGGCAGTGTCCCCAGTACCTCCAACAGAGTAGGAGCAAAGTCGATACTCCATCTACTTTGCGATGTCCAAAAAGGCGGGCTCTTATGGACCAATCTTGGGTAAATAGGGTGCTCCATGCCGGCAGGCACCAAGGAGTCCTACTGACAGCCAAATCAAATCCACATACCATGGCCGATGAGGCCAGTCCAGCGCCACCATCACTACCAGTACCGTGTACTTCTATTCTCTGGAGCACTCTGCCAATCAGAGGCCACAGTGGAAACATGTATAGCAGACCCTATGATGGCCAGGGTTGCACTAGCACATTGATACCTTCCAATATTCTCTCCTGACACTGACGCAAGGCCTGATTCTCATGCCTCAAGTGGATCGATTCTTGCTTACAGTCCGGCTCTTGAAAGGGCTTGGCTGAGAAAGTGGGGCTATTCGTCGCAAGTGATAGCCACCTTACTGCAAGCTCACAAATGCTTCACTTCCTTATCTTATGTTCGAGTGTGGTGCGTGTTTGAGGACTGGTGTGCAGACAGAGGGATGCAAAAGTTGTTGGCAGCGTTGCCCGACATTCTGGCCTTTCTGCAGGCCAGGGTGGAAAAAGGGCTAGCCTTGAATTCGTTGTGGTTGCAAGTAGCCACGCTGGCGTATTACCAGGGAGTGGGTGCAGGGAGTCTCTCTGGCAGTGCACTCCAATGTGTCTCATTTTCTCCGTGTGGTGAAATCGATCTGGCTGCCGATGTAGTCAGTGGTTCCAGCGTGGGATCTCAACTTGGTTTTATCACTGATGACAAAAGCACCCTTTGAACCTCTGGCATCAGCAACCCTGAGGGATCTGACACTAAAGATGATATTTCTGGTCGCCATTTCGTTGGCGCAGTGCCTCTCAGAACTGCAGGCTCTATCGTGTTGCGAGCCTTTTTTGCTGTTTTCAAAGGAGAAAGTGGTCCCACGACCGGTTCCATCCTTTTTGCCTAAAGTGGTGTCCGCCTTTCATGTTACTCAGACCATGGTGCTTCCCACTTTTTCGGACTCGGCAAATCAGCACCTGCATCTTCTTGATATGCGCAGAGTACTCAAGAGGTATGTAAAGCACACTGAGTCCTCCTGGAGGTCAGGATTGGTTGCTGATTTTGGTGGTCTTCAGCAGGGGGAGGCCACTTCAAAAGCTTCCATTGCCCACTGTTTAAAAGAGGCGATTGCTTCGACTTATCTGTTGTGCTGCAAGATTTTCCTAGTGGGCCTTCAAATAAATTCCACCAGAGCATAGGCAGCATCATGGACTGAGTTCAGTCTAGTCTCACCAGCTGATATCTGCAGGGCGGCTACCTGGTCTTCCCTGCATACCTTTGTGCAGCACTATCGCTTGGATGTACAGACACGAGGAGATGCACAGTTCGGGGCATAGGTGTTGCAGGCAAGCCTCGCTGATCCTTTCTATTCTTAATTACTGTTCTGGTACATCCCAGGAGTCTGGACTGGATTGGAGGGACGATACGGAAACTGAAATTAAACCTTACCTGCTAATTTTCTTTCCTTGAGGTCCCTCCAGTGCAGTCCAGAACCCACCCATCTGTTCAGCATTAGCAAGGCCTGGGCACATTGATTTGGGAGTGATCAGATTCGTAAATTGTCCTCCGGGGTTTCAGAAGGCAGTCTACATTTGCTTCCCAAAGGGCTAGTTCCCATTGGACTAGAGCCTTATGGGGGTTTCAATTTGTAAATAGTTAAGAAGTTGTCAGAATTCCTGTTCTTGAGGTTTTTCTGCTTGGGGGGATCATACTGACTTCTGGAGGGAGTTCTCTTCCCTTATGCTGTGACATCACAGACGTTTGAAGTTCTTAGTCTCCGTATGCTGGTGAGGAGACAAACCCAGGAGTCTGGTTTGGACTGGAGGGACTCAAAGAAAGAAAATGAGCAGGTAAGGTCTAATTTCACCTTATCCAAGGGACGTCTTACCTCACCAATCTGCTACATTTTTTTGAAGATATGAATAAACAGATAAAGGTGAGCTGGTAGATATAGTGTATCTAGATTTTCAGAAAGCCTTTGGCAATATCCCTCATAAGAGACTTGGGAGGAAATTAGAATGGAATGAGATAGGAGACTGTCCATTGTGGATTGGAAACTGGTTAAAAGGTAAAAAAACAGAGAAGTGTTAAATGGTCTATTTTCTTAATGGAGAAAGGTAAATAGTGGAATATCCCAGGGATTTGTGCTAGGTCTACTATTTTTTACCATATTTATAAATGACCTGGATTGTGAAGAATTTGAAGAGGACCTTGAGGAATTGGAAGACGGGCCATCCAAATGGCAGATGAAATTTAATGTAGACAAGTGCAAAGTTGTGCACTTAAGGAAGAACAACCCAGACTATAACTGCACTATGGAAGGTTCCACATTAGGAGTCACACACCTAGGAAAAGGATCTAGGCAGCACCATACATAATACGTTGAAATCCTCTGCTCGGTGGAAAGCTAATAGAATGGGAAGGAATGGAGAATAAAACCAAAAATGATGATCTGCCTCTATATCTCTCCATAATGCGACTGCACCTTGAATATTGTGCAGTTTTGGTCACTGCATGTAAAAAAAAAGATAAGATATAGTGGAAATGGAAAAAATACAGAGAAGGGCATCTTAAATGATAAAGGGGGTGGAAGGATACCCCTATGAGGAGAGGCCTAAAAGGTTGGGGCTCTTCAGCTTAGAGAAGAGATGGCTGAGTGGAGATATGATAGTGATCTGTAAAATAATGAGCAGAGTGCAACAAACTTTCCTTTTAAAAAGTACAAAAATCGGAGGAATTTTTTCACTCAACACATAATTGAGCTCTGGAATTCATTGCCAGGGGATGTAGTAAAAGCCGTTAGTGTAACTGATTTTGGACAAGTTCCTGGAGGAAAAGTCCATAAGCCATTTTTAAAGTGGACTGGGGGAAATCCACTGCTTATCCCTGGGGATAAGCAGCATGGAATCTGTCTACCTTTTGGGATTCTACCAGGTACTTGTGACCTGGATTGGCTATTATTGGAAACAGGATACTGGGCTTGACAGACCATTGGTCTGACCCAGTATGGCAAATCTTATGTTCTTATAACAACTCTGATGCTTCCCAAACAAGTAATTTCCTCACTCTCCAGAAGCTCAGAAAAGATTATGATGATCAACATTCTGTGGCCTAAAGAATAAAGATTCAAATCATTGTGAAGCACAACTTCTATTGATCTGAAAGCCAGTCTTCAATAGCACCTTCTAACTAATTGGGTTTTGCATTTTACAAGGCATCAGGATGAATTTAGGAAAGTTTACTAAATAGCCAGAGAGATGCCTAAATTGCTGCACTGGGGTTAATCAGGATAGGAAGAGAGACTTCAGGAGTATTAAAACACTAAACAGTGGTCTTCATTCCCAGTCCTTTCTGCCAAGCTGCATGGGAGTCCTCGCTCGCTCTGCTGCCATAAGGGGAGGTGCTGCAATATCGCAATGCTTGCTCCTCATAACGAAAAGTACAATGTCGCAGCAACGCGGGTGTAAGACTTGCATACCCTTTTTGTTTTTATATATTATTATTGTAGATTGTGTTTTGTTTATGTTTATACTATATTTTAGTTTATTTTCTCAAAAAAAGCCTTTTATTTTAAATGTAAACTATTCTAAAATTTGCTATATTGCCCTTAGTAATTATTACATCAGGACAAACTAAACTACCAGAGAGAGTGATTGAGGACAAACTAAACTACCAGAGAGAGTGATTGAGAGAATCACTGCTGGTGGTGGAGGATGTGTGTGTTGCTGTATTTTTCTATGGCGTGGGGGATGTGGGAGGCTCTCAGTTTTCACTGGGTCTCTTTTCCAGCAGCAGGTGGGCCTGAGCACTCCCGTTCCTCTATTTCATATATTGGTATTGGTCTCTTCGTGTTGTATATCTGTGTACAAGTAAATGCACCTCTGTGCTTAACACTGTCCTCTGCTTTTTTCCTTTTCAGAAGCGGAACACCCTCACCAAAGAGGACATCTGTTACCTCACGGCCGGCCCTGGCGCGGGGTGGCAGGGACCGCTTTACAGGGGAATCCTACACTGTGCTGGGTGAGGAGTCACTTCTTCACAGGCTTTTCCTGTCATTGATGTGGGGGGGGGGCAGAGGGTCATTATAACTGTGCAGGGCTGTGACATGTCCACACAGCCACAACTTGCTGCTTTGCATGAAGTTTAGTTTGTAGTTGGTGTGTCAATATATTTATATGTCAAGTGGAAATTCATTAATGCTAGGGTAGAATTTTTTAATACTTCAAAAAGATGAGGCTGAGTGTTATGCTCCTAAATGGACCTCTCTGAAATTTTATTATGGCTGAGCACCTAAATTTATGATCTATTTTCACTAGGTTCCTAAATTTATGAGCTTAAAAAAAAGATGGGTACCTACAGGGATGGGTTTAGGGTAGAGGGAAAAAAAACCTATGGACTAGCATTCCTGAATCTAATAACATGACGCTCTAAATTTAAGAGCATTACTGTTAGGCTCATAAATTTATGTAAATTTTCAGCTGAAAATGTAAGCTCTTTGTTTAGCTGAAAATAGTGGACCAATTAGGAATCTAGCGTAGGTGCCTAAATATTTAGAAGCTCAGCTTTTTTGAATATCAGGCCCAATGTTTCTAGGGACTGTGTAGTAGTAGCTGGATGCTCTGAGCTACAGGAAATCTGCAGACTAATTTCCTTTGAGCTGCTGGCTAATACGTATAAGAATATAACTGAAGAAATGTCCTATCTCCAACTCTCCTGATACTGGTGGGCTCCTATCAGTTTAATGAGGCTTACAAGCATTATACAGCATGCATATTCCTGTGGAATGCTGTCAATAATAAAAGACCTCACAAGGAAACGACGTCTACTTATATAACTTTCCTACAGAAGCTGCTGGCTGCATTTTCAGTACATTAATTAGAATGGAGCTGCAGTATGGGATGCCTCCAGGTCTTCAGTAGGAAGGTATGATATTACCCGTGAGAGTAGTATGTGTGCATGTGAGGTGAGTCTGGCTTTGGTTTGCCTATAGTGTACTCAGAAATGGCTACCTATACAACTTCATTCTTTGCAAAAGTGTATCAGTATTCTATCAGAAATTATTGTAAGGGCTGCCACATTTACAAGTTCTCCACACTTTGATAGAAAAGTCCCAAGAGAGCTCAAATAATGTCATGATATGGATAAGATTATTATCTCAACACTGACTTATAAATTCATCACTGCCCTCATAAATGCCTATTTTTTTCATATGTGCTCTTTTGTAAATAAAACTTCAGATAGCAGTTTAACTTATCTTTTATTGGCAGATATATCATTTCTTTTTTGCTTTTTTCTTTCTTTCTAATTCACCACAATGCCATCCTTGAAGACCTCTCTTTTTAAACCCACACTTTTATGCTTAGCCCAACCTAGCCGGTAGTTTTGCGTCCGACAGGAGGCTTCTTCAGGGTGATGTCGCCACCACCTCCTCCTGCCGGCCAGCTGGCTGAGGGCTTTGAATATCAGCCCCCTAAGCTCCCACATCTAGCCCCAATAGCACACAAATGCCAGTGTACACATTACAGCTGCTCCGAAGCAGGTGTCAGTGTGCACATGTACTCACATATTATATACTACTTTTCTTTAATAAAACAAAGCAGTATACAGCGGGAGAGATATAGGAATTGGGCTCAACAGATGAGGCAACTACAACCACAAGGGCTCAGACAGCATCCAGTCAAAAGCACATTGGAAGAGAAATATCTTCAACTGTGTCTTAAACAACTTAAAGCAAGAATCCAATCGAGTTCCCGAGGCAAAGAGTTCCACAAAACTGGAAAAAGAGGTGGATGAGACCACCCACTCAGGGCACCTCGAAATGAGACCCCACCCCCCAACCATTACTGGCCAGGGTGGGATGCAGTAGTTCTGGAGGAAGTGGAGTCATTGGGCCTTCTCTCTCTGCAAAAGGACAAAGACTTAGCCCAACTGCTTAACGGGATGGAAATGTCTAGACTCCCTTGGCTGTGACTGAGAAGAAAAGTGCTGCACAGAAGCCTTAGACCTGTCCACTGGAAGATGCTGAGGCTTAGTCTCACCCAAATCCTTGATGAGCTTTTCCAAATCCTCTCTCCAAGAAGCAATCGTCCCTTAAAGGGCAACTTCACCAGGCAGGACTTTGAGGCCGCGTCTTCAGTCCACTGCTGAATCCAGAGCTATTGCCAAGCTGCCATATCCACTACTATAGACCTTGCCAATAGATGAATTGGGCCATATATGGAATCCACTAGAAAAGCTGTTGCTGACTCCATCCGATCAGATCCATAATCCTCCAAGCACTGCTGGACCCAAGGCAAAAGGTGCCCTAGCAGCCAGAACACTCTGCAAACAGAAGCCTGTATGTTGAGCGCTAAGGCTGAAAAGACTGTCTTTAACCTGGATTTGATTCCCACTAGCACTCCTTGTGGCCTTGGGCAAGTCACTTAACCCTCCTTTGCCTCAGAAGAAAGGCCTGGCAAACTACTTCTGGTCACACTGCCAAGAAAACCCAGGAGCTTCTGGGTCACCAGGAGTCAGCATTGACTCAAAGGCATAAGACCTAAGAACACCTCAACCTTACGATCTTGTTGATCTTGGAGTGTGGTACCCCCTGCACCAAGATAGTGGTACGTTTCATGACTGTTATCACCAAGCCATCCACCTTCGGAAAATTGAGCCAACCATCAATTTTGATATGCAGGATGGTATACAACCTTACTCATGCTCCCACTCCCCCCCTCCCCCAGCAGTGCATCCAGAGATTCCCATCCAATTTGCACCATGCATTTAACTGCTGGAAGAAGGGAATCGGCCGTGGAAGGGTGGGGTGATGCATTTCTTCTAAAATGGGACCCCCTTCCTCCTTCACCTCCACTGGTGTCCCTGCAATGCAGAGGAGTTGAAGAAACCTGAGCAACCAGAAGAAGAGGCGAATGACCAGTGATTCATCCTACTCACCCTTCCTCCAAACTCGTGTTGCTGAGAGGGGAATTGCGTTCCACCTCCATCTTTCTACATTTTGAAGGAATAAACAATCGATTTACATTTATCCATTCCACTTCACTCATTATTTTGTAGACCTCTGTCATATCTCCCCTCAGCCATCTCTTTTCCAAGCTGAAGAACCCTAACTTTTTAAGCCTTTCCTCATAGGAGTATCCTTCCATCTCCTTTATCATTTTGGTGACTCTTCTGTGTACGTTTCTAATTCTGCTATATCCTTTAAATACGGCGACCAGAATTACATACAATATTCAAGATGCAGTTGCACCATGGAGTGATACAGAGGCATTATAATATTCTTGGCTTTCTTCTCCATTTTTTTCCTTATGATTCCCAGCATTCTATTTTCTTTCTTGGCCGTTGCTGCACAGTGGGCAGATGATTTCAATGTATTACCCATAATGCTACCTAGATCCTTTTCTTGGATGGTGATTCCTAATGTTGAACCTTACATCGTATATTTGTAATTTGGGGGGTTGTTCCCTAAATGCATAACTTTGTACTTGTTCACATTAAATTTCAACTGCCATTTGTACGCCCAGTCTCCCAGTTTCTCAAAGTCCTTTTTCACAATCTTCCTGTGTTTTAACAACTTTGAATAATTTTGTGTCATCTGCACATTTGATCACCTCACTCGTTTTCAGTTCCAGATCATTTATGAATATGTTAAAAAGCAAAGGACCCAGCACAGATCCCTAAGATACTCCACTATTCACCTTTCTCCATGGAGAAAATTGACCATTTAGCTCTACTTTGTTTATCTTTTAAGCAGTTCCCAATCCACAGTAATACACTGCATGCTATCCCATGACTTTAATTTCCTCAAGAGTCTCTCATGCAGGACTGTCTCAAAGGCTTTCTGAAAATCTAGATACACTATTATCAACCAGCTCATCTTTATCTACCCGTTTATCTACACCTTCAAAAAACGTATAACAGATTAGTGAGACAAGACTTCCCTTGGCTAAATCTATGTTGGCTTTGTCCCATTAAACCATGGCTCTCTATATGTTCAGTAATTTTATTCTTTATAATGGTTTTCTAGCAGCCTAGAAGAATGGTGGAAGACTCATCAACAACCTTTGCTGTGCTGATGATACCACATTACTGGCTGAAAGTGAAGATGATCTGAAACATTTGCTTCTCACAATCAAAGAACATAGTCTCAAAATGGGCCTGCACCTTAATGTAAAGAAGACAAAGATCATGACAACTGGCATAATCAACAGGTTCATCGTTGAAGAAGAAATTGAAATTGTGAACAACTTTAACCTAGCAGTCAAGAAATCAGACAACGCATTGCTCTTGGCAGAATGGCTATGAAAGACTTAGATAAGATTCTCAAGAGCAGAGATGTCTCTCTCCATACAAAGATTCGACTTGTTCAAGCCATGGTATTTTCAATAACATCATATGGATGTGAAAGCTGGACAGTGAAAAAGACAGACAGAAAGAAAATTGATGCCTTTGAATTATGGTGCTGGCGGCGAATACTGTGTATACCATGGACTGCCCGAAGAACAAACCAGTCGGTACTAGAGGAGATCAAACCTAAGCTTTCTTTAGAAGCTCAGATGACAAGACTTCAACTTTCATACTTTGGACACATCATGCGAAGAGAGAGATCATTAGAGAAAGACATCATGCTTGGTAAGATAGAAGGTCAACGCAAAAGAGGAAGGCCAGCAATGAGATGGATTGATACAATAACAGCAGCTACGGGTACCAGTCTGTCAACAATGAGCCGCCTGACTGAAGACCAAACACAATTTAGGATAGCTATCCAGAGGGTCGCCATGAGTCGACTCCGACTCGACGGCACTTAACAACAACAACAGCAGCCTAGAGCCAGAAAGACCAGGGTTAAAATCCCACTAGCACTTCTTGTGGCCTTGGGTAAACCATTTAACTCTCTATTGCCTCAGGTACAAACTTAGGGGTCTGTTTACTGAGTGGCTCCGATTTTGCACGGAAGCAGCTAGTGCTGCTTAGTAAACAGACCCCTTAGATTCTGAGCCCTCTGGGGACAGGGAAATACATACTGTACCTGAATGTAATCACCCTGATTTTCTCCTGGAAAAGGAATGAGCTAAATACTAATAAATAAATACTGATGTCAGACTCACTGGTCTGTAGTTTCCTGGATCACCCCTGAAACCCTTTTAAAGACTGGAGTTACATTGGCCATTCTCCAATTTTTAGGTACTACAGATAATTTTAATGGTAGTTCACAGATTACGAATAGTGGGCCTGTAATTAAATTTTGAGATCTTTCAGCACCCTGACATGTATATCATCTGGTCCAACAACGAAGTAAGCAAACCACATGAAGAAGACCACAAACCAGTCCAGAGCGTGGTATAAGTGCAAATAGGATTCCTTTATTTAAATGTATTGGTCCTGGGATACACGGCTGTGTTTCGATACTGCCTTCTTCAGGGGTTATATAGGTACTCTAGGGAACAAACGTTAACATAAATGAAATACTAGAAATTTTTGTAATTGTTTTAATATATAATTTAAAACACATAAACAATATCAAACACACAAGAAAACTGAATGGCCATCCTGAATCATTGAAAACATGAGCATTTAAAGTGAGTTAGACTAAGATTACGATAAACTTATAAAATAGACAGGAAATTAACATTAATAGTGTGTACTAATATTTAAACAAACAAATAATAAAGTGTGTGAAAAATAATGATAATAATTATAAACTAAAACAATAGTATAATTAAATTCATATTGTATAAAGCTTTGCTTGGTAAAACATAAAACACATCATCACTGGACACTATTATTACATCTGGGTAAACTAAGTCAGTATGAATGTAGAAGAGCCAAAGATAGGTTATACACAAACCATAATCATGTAATATTTCTTCAGTCTTATTCAGATAAAGCTATGGGGAAGACAATTTGAAAATAGTAAAATTGAATAAGTAGTCTCCCGGGGCTAAGAATATTGTTTTGGGAGTTGACAATGGAAATATCTGGAAAATTTACATGTTGGTTTGTATTGTTATCCTCGCTTTCAATAAATAATGTTTAAAAAAAAACCTACTAAGGAACAACTTTGTTGGTTATATATCTTATTTTGATGAAACTGTCTTAAGATATAGATGCATAGTGACATTGCAGGAGAAAATGCGGCAGAAGTAATTTACAAATACTAATACAAAGGTACGTCTGAGACACTTAAGCTTCTAGAAACACTGTTAAGGAGCAGCTACTCCAAATCGTATAATTTTCTTTGAATAAAAATTGTGCAAGATGTAAACTAGAAGTTTTACATAAGAGCTATATATCTCTCCGTGTGATCATGAAAGTTTCTGCAATCCAGTTAACATCCGATATGTGTAAGTAAGTGATCTTTGGTACAGTGGTGCATTTGAAACTGTTTTTTGGCACCAAATGTAGCAGTATGAGAAAATCTCTTTACAAAAATTAAATAAACAAGATTATTGATCCTTCTCAATAGAACTAAAAAGTAGATTAAAAACATTTCTGACCTTGCGACATATGAGACGGTAGGGATACTTTATTGCAACTATTTACTTTTTACATCATTTAGTCTTTTTACTACAAGTGAGAATTTGCACAGTCTAATTTTATCGGTTTTTTCCGTTGATTTTGTTTTTGTGAGGGCATGATAAACTAAGAATTGACCATTGGATTACGTAAGATATAATGGGCAAAGATATTTCTCCTTTACATATAGGGCCCGATTTTTGAAGGAATTTAAATGGGTAACTACCCTAGTTACCCATGTAAATGCCATATGTGGGATTTTCAAAGGGTATGTCCCTAACACGCCCAGATGCTATGCGGTTAGCATCGGGGCGGAGCGGGGGCAGAGGAAAGGGCTTTAGCTCTCTGCGCCTCAAAGATAGGCGAGGCTTTTCCTCACCTATCTTTCAGGCGCAGGAGCTAAGCGTGTAGCATCGAAAATCAGTGCTTCCCAGATAGCTCCTGCAGCTTCTGCGGTGTGCAGCAAGACCCAGATTTTCAATGGCGGGGCTGCATATGACACTGACATTGAAAATCTGGGTTAGGCGGAAGGGGGGGTGTGCTATGTGCCAATGCAGCACATAGCACCGCCAGTTGTAAATTGGGCCCATACACTATAATGAACTGTTTACATTTCTTTATGTTCCTATATTGGAAGATTAGAAATTCCCCTAATTGTTTATGGATCTCCGCGGTTATTTTTAAACTGATTTGAAAGAGCTCTTTGGCTGACATGTTTTTAATCAGAAATGGTATTTTCAGAGCCTATTAGGTATAATAAAATTAGTATCTCCAATTTTGGATGTTATGTATAAATCCTTTAATATACAAAAAGGAATCGCTCACTGTGCCCATCCCTCCCATCCTGGAATGGCTCATGCTCTGAATGTGGGAGACACCAGCATCGGTGCCTGTGGTGAGCAAATGGCTCGACTCGATGTATCGAGTCCGCCGGAGCCCGGGCTTCCAGAAGTAACAATTGCCGCATAACTCCATGGTTGTTGAGTCGGCCATGCGCCAGCTGAAAAGCTAAAAAATGCACTCCTCGGTGCACCCCGGCAGGGAGGCCCGCACCCTGGATGCCCTCGGCAGAAAATACTACCAGGGCTCGATGCTCATTGGCCGCATCCAGGCCTACCAGCTTTACATGGGCACGTACCTGAGAGACCTGACGAAGGAACTCGCTGGGTTCTCGGCTGGTCTCTCTGAGTCTCTCTTGAGTCTTGCAGGACTAGAAAAGGGGACTGTTACTTCTGGAGAGAGATCTGCAATTGTGAGTATATACTTATGGGAATTTTCTGTAAGGAATTCCTTGTATTAAACCTAATTAATCTGTGAACCCACTATTTTTTGTTAAATCAGTCAGGGCCTAGTAGCAGCAGTTTAAGTTTAAATTTAAAACACAGAAGACAACTTTCTGGTTACATATCATACCTAGCAGAGAGCTTGTAGTTTAAATTTAATAGTCACTCAGGGCCTAGCATCAGCAAAGTACTTTTAGTTTAAATGTAAAACACAGAAGAGAGCTTTCTGGTTAAATTTAGAACCCAGCAGAGAGCTTGTAGTTTAAATTTCATAATAAGTTAGAGCCTAGCAGCAGCAAAGAGCTATAATTTAAAATTTAAAATCAAATAAGAATATAGCTTACCTCAGCAGCACAGGACAGGGTACTGTGTAGCAGCCCTCTTTTAATAAGTGTTTTTTCACTCCCTCCCTCCCCACACCCACCCACCCCTGGGATAATCGTAGCTTTTATAGGTACTTACACATCTTAAAAGACAGGGGGTGCTCTCAGGTGCAGCTCGTTACCCAAATCAGTCATACATTAAGGACCTGAGATTAATTAAGCTTCAGGTGAACAAGGTATATTAAACGTACTAGGTACAGTTTTATTAGTATAAATATCCATAGCAACCCTTAGGAAGTAAAGAACTTAAAGATCTAAACAAAAACTTAAAACTAAAGATGTAGACAGCAGTCCAGCAGCGAGATGGGGGCTTTCCAGTCTTTTGCATTGAGTGTCACATGTATGATTTTCTCCCAGTTGGTGAGAGGTCTTACGTGTGCACTAGGTGCAAAGAGCTCTTTGCTCTCAGGGAACGAGTCCGTTCTCTAGAGGCTAGAGTAGCAGACTTGGAAAACATAAGAAAGACAGAGAGGTACATAGACAAGACCTACAGGGATATGGTCCTGAAGTCCCACCTCCAGTCTGGCAGCATCCCTGTTGCCATGGAGGAGGAAGGTCACGTGACAGGAGAGCATCACCCTGGTGTGGCAGGAAGTGATCCTGTAACTAGGACCTGTCCTCCAGGTGATGTAAAACCCTCTCGCACCGAGGAAGTTTCTCCAGGGCCATGTGCCCATGAGGGAAGGGTTAGGGCAGCCGTTATAGTTGGTGATTCGATCATTAGGCATATAGATAGCTGGGTGGCTGGTGGACGTGAGGATCGCCTGGTAACATGCCTGCCTGGTGCGAAGGTAGCGGACCTCACGCGCCACCTAGATAAGGTCTTAGATAGTGCTGGGGAGGAGTCTGCTGTCTTGGTACATGTCGGTACCAATGACATAGGAAAATGTGGTAGGGAGGTTCTGGAGGCTAAATTTAGGCTTTTAGGTAGGAAGTTGAAATCCAGAACTGCCAGGGTAGCGTTCTCCGAAATGCTTCCCGTTCCACGTGCAGGACCCAAAAGGCAGGCAGAACTCCGGAGTCTCAATGCGTGGATGAGACAATGATGCAGAGATGAGGGTTTTGGATTTGTTAGGAACTGGGGAACATTCTGGGGAAAGGAGAGGCTCTTCCAAAGGGATGGGCTTCACCTTAACCGGGATGGAACCAGGCTGCTGGCATTAACCTTTAAAAAGGAGATAGAGCAGCTTTTAAACTAGATAATACGGGAAAGCCGACAGTCGCCCAAGAGCGGATGGTTCGGAAGAATGTATCCTTGAACGATACTACCAAAAGCAGAGAGGTTCCAAAAAAGAGTAAAGTAGCCCAAATGCCCTCGAGTATGGAGCAGACAGAGCTTAAAGATCCCAAATTACCCATGTCTACCAACAGCCAAACTAATATGAATAAAATACAGTCTCTAAAATGCTTGTATGCAAATGCTAGAAGTCTAAAAAATAAGATGGGAGAGTTAGAATATATAGCACTAAATGAGAGGTTAGATATGATTGGAATATCAGAGACATGGTGGAAGGAGGACAACCAGTGGGACACTGTGATACCTGGATACAAACTATATCGTAATGATAGAGCTGATCAAATTGGTGGAGGGGTTGCGCTCTATGTTAGAGAGGGCATTGAGTCAGAAAGGATTAAAGTTTTGCAGGAAACAAAATTTGCTGTAGAATCTCTATGGATTGAAATTCCATATAAAAAGGGGAAGGCAATGGCAGTGGGGGTGTACTATCGACCGCCTGGCCAGAATGAACAAATGGATGATGAAATGCTCAAAGAAATCAAGGAAGCAAACAAAAGTTATAGCGCAGTAATAATAATGGGTGATTTCAATTACCCTGGTATCGACTGGGTCAGTGTCACGGCAGGACATGCTAGGGAGATAAAGTTCCTAGATGACACAAATGACTGCTTCTTGGAGCAGCTGGTTCATGAATCGACCAGAGGGGAAGCCATATTAGACCTAGTCCTTAGTGGAACACCAGATCTAGTGCAAGAGATAAGGATGTTGGGGCCACTTGGCAATAGTGATCATAGCATGATCACCTTTGATTTAATTAGTGGAGGAGGGATAGTATGGAAATCCACAGTACTACCTTTTAACTTTCGAAAGGGAGACTATGATAAAATGAGGAAAATAGTTAAGAAAGAACTAAAAGGAGCAGTTGCAAAGGTTAAAGACTTACATCAAGCTTGGGTGTTGTTGAAAAATACTATCTTGGAAGCCAAGACCAGCTGTATTCCACGCTTTAAGAAAAGTGGACGTAAGTCCAAAAAACTGCCAGCATGGTTTAAAGGGGATGTCAGAGAGGCTGCTGTTGCCAAAAAAGCATCTTTCAGGAAATGGAAAAAAGAGCCAAACGACGAAACCTGGAAACAGCACAAGCACTGGCAAGTCAAATGCAAGGCATTGATAAAGCAGGCAAAGGGAGAATTTGAGAAGAAGCTTGCTGCGGAAGCAAAAACGCGAAATAAAGATTTTTTCAAGTACATTCGTTGCAAAAAACCTGTGAGAGAGTCAGTTGGTCCATTAGATGATAGAGGAGTAAAAGGGGCACTAAGAGGCGACAAGGCGATAGCGGAGAGACTGAATGAATTCTTTGCTTCGGTCTTTACTGAGGAAGATGTAGGGATGTTACCCATGACTGAAGTGGTATTTAAAGGTGCGGAAGAATTGAAGGAAATATCGATACATCAGGAAGATGTATCACAACTATTAGATAAACTGAAGAGTAGCAGATTACCTGGGCCGGATGGTATACATCCAAGGGTGTTGAAAGAACTGAAATATGAGATTGCAGACCTGCTATTAATAATCTGTGAATTTTCATTAAAATCATCTGTAATACCTGAAGATTGGAGGATCGCCAATATAACGCCAATTTTTAAAAAGGGTTCCAGGGGTGATCCGGGAAACTACAGACCGGTGAGCCTCACGTCAGTACCGGGAAAAATGGTAGAAACCATCAAAAAAGAATAAAATTACTCAGCATGTAGATAGTCATGGCCTAATGGGAAACAGCCAACATGGTTTTAGACAAGGAAGATCTTGTCTTACTAATCTATTATGTTTTTTTGAAAGTGTGAATAAACAGGTGGACAAAGGTGAGTCGGTTGATATAGTGTATCTGGACTTTCAGAAAGCCTTTGACAAGATCCCTCATCAGAGACTTTTGGCAAAACTAAAGAGTCATGGGATAGGAGGCAGTGTACTACTGTAGATCAAGAACTGGTTAAAAGATAGAAAGCAGAGGGTTGGGCTAAATGGCCAATTTTCCCAATGGAGAAAAGTGAATAGT
Source organism: Ichthyophis bannanicus (assembly GCA_033557465.1). Lineage (NCBI taxonomy): Eukaryota > Metazoa > Chordata > Amphibia > Gymnophiona > Ichthyophiidae > Ichthyophis > Ichthyophis bannanicus. The sequence goes on along the minus strand of CM066032.1, from coordinate 905,848,692 downwards.
GGTGTACCCCAGGGATCTGTGCTGGGTCCGCTGCTTTTTGACATATAAATGACCTGGAAAGTGGAATAACGAGTGAGGTTATCAAATTTGCAGATGACACAAAACTTTTTAAAGTTGTTAAAACCCAAGAGGATTGTGTAAAATTGCAAGAGGATCTTGATAAATTGGAAGACTGGGCATCAAAATGACAGATGAAATTTAATGTGGACAAGTGCAAAGTTATGCACCTAGGGAAGAACAACCCAAACTATGTTTACACGATGCAAGGTTCCACATTAGGAACCACCACCCAGGAAAAAGATTTAGGCGTCATTGTGGATAGCATGTTAAAACCCTCGGCCCAGTGTGCAGCGGCAGCCAAGAGAGCAAATAGAATGCTAGGTATGATAAGGAAAGGAATGGAAAATAAAACAAAAGATATTATAATGCCTCTGTATCGTTCCATGGTGAGACTGCATCTTGAATATTGTGTGCAATTCTGGTCGCCGTATCTTAAAAAGGATATAGCGTTATTAGAAAAGGTTCAGAGAAGAGCCACCAAAATGGTAAAGGGGATGGAAGGATACTCCTATGAAGAAAGGCTAAAAAGGTTAGGGCTCTTTAACCTGGAAAAGAGACGGCTGAGGGGAGATATGATAGAAGTCTATAAATTAATGAACGGAGTGGAACGGGTAAACGTAGATCGATTGTTTACGTTATCAGAATATAGAAAGACTAGGGGACATGCAATGAAGCTACAGGGTAAACTATTTAAGACTAATAAAAGAAAATATTTCTTCACTCAACTTGTAATCAAACTCTGGAATTTGTTACCGGAGGATGTAGTAAAGGCTGTTAGTGTAGCTGAGTTTAAAAAAGGTTTGGACAAGCTCCTGGAGGAAAGGTCCATAAACCATTATTAAGAAGGGACCCAGGATATCAATGTTTGACCCAGTACAAGCATTGCGGAACCTGTGTCTTTTGGGGAAACTGCTAGGTACGTATGACCTAGATTGGCCACTGTTGGAAACAGGATACTGGGCTTGATGGACCTTGGTCTGACCCAGTATGGCATATCTTATGTTCTTAGAAACCTTTGCAGCGGTTCAAGAACGTGGCAAAAACAGTCCGTGAATGCTCCAAATTCATGTCTCGGGCGGCCTGTGACGGGTTCAATTCAGCTGCTCTAGTAGCCGCGTCTGGCATTGGTGCACACCGCCAAACTTGGCTACAGTTATCCGACCTCAAGCAGTGGGTTCAGGACAAATTGGTTGATGTCCCCTACCAAGGAAAGAACCTCTTTGGCAAACCCATGACCAACAAGGCTGCCGAGCTGGAGAACGAGTTTGATGAGGACCAGGCTCTCTAAAAAGACTACTGCCCCTCCCCAATGGAAGGGCTCGTGTAGAAAGCCCTTCTACCCGAGGAAAGGGGCTGCTTACAGAAACTACCCACCTTATCAGGCCTTCCCAGCTCCCCAACAGGGTCAGCAGGCCAAGAGACAAGGGCATAGCCCACGTAGGCAGAAGGATCTGAAACCCCAGGCACTGGCTTCTGCACAGCCAGGGGGGTAGTTTTTGATTCCTTGAGCATAGCCTCTCTACCCCAAGGAGATCAGCAGCTCACAGGGGGACGTCTGGCCCTCAGTGCCCAGAGGTGGTTGACCATCACCACTGATTCCTGGGCACTAAGGGTAGTCGGGGAGGGTTACCTTCTCCATCTAATGGACACCTCCCCCTTATTTCCCGGGAGAGCCCCTCAGGTCTCCCCTCCACCGGGACCTTCTACTGAAGGAGATGTCAGGTCTTCTCAAGGACAAGATGTTCTACCCCAAGTACTTCTTCGTGCCAAAAAGGACAGGAGGCCTAAGGCCCATCCTTGACCTGCGCAACTTCAGAAAATTCCTGGTGAGGGAGAAGTTCAAGATGCTCTCCTGTGGAACATTGCTGCCATATCTCCAGCAGGGAGATTGGCTATGCTCCTTAGATCTCAAGGATGCTTATACCAACATCCTCATCCACCCCAACCATAGGCAGTACCTGCGGTTCGTGGTAGGGGGTAGGCATTTCCAGTACAGGGTTCTCCCCTTTGGCTTAGCCTCTGCCCCAAGAGTCTTCACAAAATGCCTGGCAGTCATGGCTGCCTTCCTCCTGCTCCAGGGGGTCTTCATCTTCCCCTACCTGGACGACTGGCTTATAAAGGGCAGTACAGCCTCAGAGGTGTGGCAGGCCACCACAAGCACCATCCAAGTTCTGCAGCACTTGGGCTTTGTTATAAACTACCCCAAATCTCACCTCCTCCCGACACAGTGTCTGGAGTTCATTGGGGCAAGGATTGACACTCTCCAGTCGAAGGCTTTCTTGCCCAGGGACCAAGCCGATCATCTCAGGTCTCTAGCTCGGGACGTACAGTACTGTCCCTCGATGCCCACCCGTCTTCTCCTGCACCTCCTCGGGCACATGACCTCCACAGTCCATGTCACCACAGATGCCCGTCTCCATATGAGGGCGGCGCAGTGGTGTCTCCGGGATCAGTGGGCCCAGGCCACGGGCCGCCTCCGCGACAGTCTCTGTGACCCGGCAATTGGCGGACTCACTGGTCTAATGCAGTTGCCCCAGCATCTTGAAGCAGGCATGCCTTTTCAGGCCCCAACCCCCTCAAGGGTCCTCACCATGGATGCCTCCCTGCTCGGTTGGGGAGCCCACTGCGGAGACCTCCACACTTAGGGTTACTGGTCACCAGATGAGAGCACCCATCAGATCAACCTCCTGGAGTTCCAAGCCATATACCTTGCCCTGAGGGTCTTCTGTCACCACCTGCGTCACCAGCCGGTGCTGATCCAGTCGAACAACCAAGTGGCGATGTTCTACGTGAACAAACAAGGGGGCACGAGGTCTCGTGCCCTTTGTCAGGGGGCACTGGTCCTCTGCTCGTATGCAATCCAACAGGATATCCTCCTGCAGGCAGTGTACCTGCCAGGCCAGGACAACCCACTGGCCGACAGTCTCAGCAGAGTTCTCCAGTCGCACAAGTGGCAGCTGGACCCCAGAGTAGCCAGTCGGCTTTTCCGGCTCTGGGGGGAACCTGTGATGGACCTGTTCGCCAGCCCGGACAACTTTCAGTTGCCTCGCTTCTGCTCCCCGGCAGCCCTACCATGGTGCATGGTGGCAGCGGACATGTTCCTGGTCTTATGGTCGGAAGGCCGCATGTACGCCTTCCCTCCGACGCCGCTGATCGCCAAGATCTTGTTCAAGACCCTCCGCGACAGGGCTTCACTCATCCTGATAGCTCCTCGGTGGCCCAGGCAACCGTGGTTCCCGCTGCTTCTACAGTTGAGAGTAGAGGCCCCCATCCCTTTGGGGACTGCTCCGGGACTTCTATCTCAGGAGGGGGGCTCTCTCCTGAACCCCAACCTTGGGTCCCTGTTGCTGACAGCGTGGCTGCTGAGAGGGTGACTCTGGCCCCTCTCAACCACAAAGCTTCTCAGCTTTTCATCAGCTACGACCCCAGCAGGCTTGGGGAGGCAGTGAGCCAGCGTACGCTGTCCATCTGGGTGGCAGACTGTATCGCCCTCGCTTATGAGCAGGCGAGGCTCCTGCTGAAAGGCCGCATCATGGCACACCATGTCAGGGCCATGGCAGCCTCAGTGGCAAACTTGCGCTCTGTCACGATGGTGGACATCTGCCAGGCCGCCACCTTGTCTTCAATCCATACCTTCACAGCCCATTACTTCCTTCTGGTTGAGGTGGAGGACATCCTGCTGGCTCTTCACAAGCCCTCTACTAGGAAGACTTACGCTTTCAAATGGCACAGGTTCTCTGTTTGGTGCGCCGAACACGGGGCTGATCCTTTCTTCTGCTTGGTGGCTCTGGTATTACAGTACCTTCTCCACCTCTCTGTTAGGGCTCAAGTCTAACTCCGTCTGAATGTACCTTAGTGCCCTGGTGGCACACCACAATCCGGTGGATGTTAAGCCCCTTTCTGTCCAGCCGTTGTTGACCAGTTTCCTTCAGGGCCTGCTCTTATCAAAGCCCCCGGTTCGCCCCCAAGCAACCGAATGGGACCTCAGTGTAGTGTTGGAGTAGCTCACTCGCCCACCCTTCAGGCCTCTGGCTACCTGCCACCTTCGCTACCTCTCTTGGAAGGTGGCTTTTCTGGTTGCGCTCACCTCTGCTTGCAGAGTTAGCAAGCTTCAGGCCCTTGTGGCGAAGGCGCCTTATACCAGGTTCTACAAGAACAGAGTGGTGCTTCGCACGCACCCCCAGTTCCTACCGAAGGTAGTGTCGCCCTTCCATCTCAACCAGGAAGTGGTGCTCCCTACCTTCTTTCCAAGACCTCACTCCAGTTGGGCGGAGACAGTCCTTCACACCCTGGACTGTAAGAGTGCCTTTTCCTTCTATATCCAACGCACTTAGGGCCACCACAAAGCTTCTCAGCTTTTCATCAGCTACGACCCCAGCAGGCTAGGGGAGGCAGTGAGCAAGCGTACGCTGTCCACCTGAGTGGCAGACTGTATCGCCCTCGCTTATGAGCAGGCGAGGCTCCTGCTGAAAGGCCGCATCACGGCACACCATGTCAGGGCCATGGCGGCCTCAGTGGCAAACTTGCGCTCTGTCACGATGGTGGACATCTGCCAGGCCGCCACCTTGTCTTCAATCCATACCTTCACAGCCCATTACTTCCTGGAAAGAGAGTCCTGATTGGACAGTGCCTTCGGCCAGGCTGTGCTCTGTAACCTATTTGGGGTTTAGGCAACTCCTACCCTCTGACCCTTCTGTGTTCAGACTATCGGAGTGCTGCTTCATCGGACACAGGGGTCCTACTGTGGTCTGTGTACATGGACTAAATTGCTGCTGCTTGTGGCTCCCCGAGAGAGAGCTCCTATTTTTGCTAATGGGCTTTCGGTAGCCTGTAGCTGGAGAATCCCATATGTGAGGACTGACTTTCTGCTGGTTCCCTGAGACAGTATAGTTACTCATCTGTAACAGTTGTTCTCCGGGGACAGCAGGAATCAGTCCTCACTACCCTCCCTCCTCCCCTTGGAGTTGCTCTTTACCATCTTTTATTTCTGCCGTCTTTTAGCTGTGTCATCTGACTGAGCAAGATGGCACCCTTGGATGGAAGGGGACCACGCACACGTGGTGGCATCTCCCAAAAGCTTTCTTTTAAAGCTGGGGGGATGCTTCCGCGAGGGCTCTGTCGGTGCCGACGTCACCCATATATAACAACTGGTTCCTGCCGTCCCCGGAGAACAGCTGTTACAGGTGAGTGACTATGCTTTGTTTTACCAAGCCATTATACAATATGAATTTAATTATACTATTGTTTTAGTTTATAATTATTAATATCATTATTTTTTACACACTTTATTTATTCATTTAAATATCTACACACTATTAATGTTCATTTCTTGGCCTAGTTGTTGGGGCAAGGTACTTCAGGCCGGACGGTCGGGGGTTCAAATCCCACTAGAGGACAGCAACTTTGGGCCAGAAGGACTGGGGTTTCTAGTCCCACAGGTGCTCCTTGTGGTCTTGGGCAAGCTACTTAACCCTCCATAGCCCATGTTCCCTGTAAAATAGTTATCTCCAAGTTATAATGCCCTGTTCAATGTAATTTCAGTTTGTTCAATGTAAACTGCACTGATGCAGAATAGAGCGGTATATAAGAGAATGTAAATAAAATAATAAATAAATACATTTCCTGTCTTTTTTATAAGTTTATTGTAATCTCAGTCTAACTCACTTTAAATGCTCATGTTTTCAATGATTCAGGATGGCATTCGGTTTTCTTATGTGTGTTTGATGTTTTGTTTTTTTTTATTTATCCATATTTATATACCACCTTATTCTTCAAGCAAAGTGGTTTACAATAAAAATAAATAGTAATATTAAAAATTTGGTAAAAAGGGTAAAGTTGGAAAATTAAAAGGGAAAGACATTAACAAATAAAAAATTAGAAAAAATATAACAATAGAATAATTCACTAAGAAAAACCATATGTGTTTTAATGGAAATTTTTGTTATTGTTTTAATATACAGTCAAACCTCGGTTTTCATGATTAATCTGTTCAAAAAAGTCTGACTAAAACCGAAACGTATGAAAACCGAAGCAATATTTCCCATAAGAAATAATGTAAATCCAATTAATCCGTTCCAGACACCCAAAAATATTCACAAAAAATACATTTTATAGAGAATAGGTTAGGTTGTATTCCTTTGGGTAGTGGCTGCTTTAAGGCTGGATCCCACAGGGCTTTGAGCTGGCTAACTGGTACCAGATGTTTTTATATTTCTTCTTTTTTTAAATTATTTTTGCTTAACCTACAGTACCTTATTCTGTGCCGAGGGTGGTTTCCTGCTACTTCCTGGTATGAGCTTTCTCTTTCTTCCCCTTTGCTGCTGGATGCCACTCGGGTTTCACTGCTCCTTTTTCCCCTCCGATCTTCCTGCCTTGTTCTTGCTCTCGCTACTCCCCGCAGCAGTCCCCCGACTCACTTCGCCTATTCACAAGGCTGTCTGCTAGGCAGTCCCGCTCCCCGCCGGTTCTCTTACGTGGCTCCTGGTGCATGTTTGTTCTCCGACGCTCTCCCCAGCACTCCGTTGCCTTGTCATCTGCACTATCACGCGGTTCCCCTCTCCGCTGCCACAATCTTCAATTTATGAATCCTCCGTTGGTTTCTGCGGGCCCCTTCATTGCTCCGCTGCCCGATCGCTGCTAGGGAAGCACAAGGCTTTGTAATGGAGCTCTTCTACAGCCCCGCCGTGGAGCCCGATGACGTCACCGGACCATTTCAAATTCTACGAAAACCGAGCGGACGTACGAGAACCGAGACAACATAGCAATTAAAAAAATCATCGAAAACCGAAGCTAACGAAAACTGGGGCATACGAAAACCGAGGTTTGACTGTATAATTTATCTTATTTATGTTAGCTTATGTTCTTTAGAGTACCTATATACCCCTGAAGTCGGCAGTACCAAAACACGTCCGTGTCGGGTTAGGTGTCATGCACCCCAGGACCAATACATTTAATAAAGGAATACTATTTGCACTTACACCACGCTCTGTACTGGCTTGTGTTGTATATTATCTGGTCCAGGTGATTTGCTACTCTTTAGTTTATCAAATTGCTGTATTACATCTTCCATGTTTATCGAGATTTCGCTTCAGTTCCTCAGACAAAGCTCTTGGGACAGCTTGAGACTTTCAGTGCCAGAAAGCTCAGAGGACCTGGGATTTCTCCAGGAATAAGCAGGAAGTCACTCCTCACATATGGGTGACATCGGCACCAACGGAGCCCTCATGGAAGCATCTCCTTAGCTTTCAAAGCCTTTGGGAGATGCCACTATGCATGCGTGGTCCCCTTCTCGCCCAAGGGTGCCATCTTACTCAGTCTCCTTGTTTCCGCGGAGTCCTTCAGACGTCTGTCTGCTTTCCTGCAGAAAAAGTTGATTTTTTAACTGAGTTTCATACTGTTCTCTATGGTAGTGCACCAGTACTCTTCCCGTCACCTGAGCCTGCTACTCCAACATTGAGTCTCGGGTCATGTCCGTTTTTTTCTCTTTGGTGCCTTCACGCCCTTTTTCCAACTGGCAGCACCATGAGTCTTCGACCTCGCTGGGGTACCTTTTTCCCTCCATGGCTACCAGCAGCTTTAAGAATGTGATCGACGTACGAAAATCATATCCCTTACCGATACGACTGCTGCCTGCGCTGCCTCGGGCTAGACCATGACCCCGCAGCCTGTGGTCTTTGTAAAAAGATGTCCACCAAGGCTCTTAAGAGCCATCAGCAGCAGCAGTATGATAAGTTTTTCCTGGAGTCCTCAGCGCTTCCGGAGGCCAAGGCCCTGTCTGAAGCCTTGGACTCCCCTGGTACCCCCACAGACCTAGGTCGGCGCCGTAGGCCTTCAGAAAGGGAGTCTCCCTTGAGGAAAACACAAGAAGAAAACTCTTGAAGGCAGTGTTCCTGGATGGTTCTGGCAGGCCAGGTAAGCCCCGAGCTAGGTCCCGCAGTCCATGCTGCTCATCTGAGGGCTTGGAGCCAGAGCAGCCTACCAAGGTTGCCCGGAAGGAATTGCCTGGACATTGGCCCCGGACACCCAAGGCCATACTCGTTGAAGACTCTCCTTCGGGTGAACCAGCAATGGGCATTAGTTCTTGTCTGCCTTCTTGTCTGCCTTCATGGATCAGCACTGAGCATTGATGTCTGGCATGAACAGTTCCTCCACCCAGACCACTGGGCCCTCGATGTCAAGGCCATACAGCCCTGAGTCTATCCTCGGATGAGGTCTTGTTCTGGGTCCTGTTCTACAAGACCGAGATCTTCCCCATCTAGCAAGCATCACACCAGCCACGGGGCCTCTGAGGGCTCCGGGCCAGGCTCAGACCCGGAACCTCCAGGCCACTCTCCCCTCGAGTCTTCCACCGACTACTCGGAATGGGAGACTGAGGACGAGGAGTTCCTTGACACCCGTCGCCACTGCAACATCTGTCAGACGGCTGCCTGGGTGAGAATGTTCACAGTCTTGGCAAGTGCATATATCTATATGATTTGCAAGGGATTGTGGGCAATGCAGTTCATTCACACCAGACACAGCTGCTCACAATAATTAGTTGTACTTGATGGTAAAGCCAATAAGATATTTATTTATGGGGTTATTTCTCCCAACACAGATATGCTTGGTAGCACATAAATCAGGTTACTTGCTTTCAGTGTTAAACTTGGAAAAACAAAATAAGGAAAACAACATTTGAACTTGTCAGGCAATCAAAGCAAAAGAAATAAGACCTGGTTGGCAACAAACTGGTCTTTTCTGTAGGCTTTAGCTAATATTCTCTTAGCAATGTCAAACAACAAACCAAAAGCCACAAAGAAAGAAAAAAACTGTTCTTTTCAGGTAAACCTTATATCTTCCCACATAGATTCAGAAGTGATTCTCTCAGAGCCCACAAGCAATTAGGTAAGGCTCAATTGCTAGCAGTTATCCAGCTGAAACCCCTTAGCTGGCTTGCTTTCTACTGCGTGGCTAGAAATCCTACACAGGAGCTTTTCTGAGTAGATTAAAGAACAAGTTTGTATTTCTTTGTGATGGTTACTGTACTTTATAACAGAAAATCACCAAAGGAGTTTAGACAGAGAGCAGTCCATGTAAACAGATTCTTCATCTGCTATCACCCCCTCTTCTTCAACAAGCATGGGTTCAATATCATGGATTGGCACCGATGAATCTCCCAATGGAGCACTTTCAGGAGAATACTTGTTTCCCTGCTGTCTTTCAAGGTTATAGCTAGGGCATAGATCAGTGTTCATACCTGAGCTTCCATTGCTGTTAGAGTTCCTCTCTATATAGCCTGGCCAGTATGTAGTCCAGTTCTTATGTCCAGCCTTCCAATCCAGATCCCTGGACACTGGATCTCTCTTCACATACCTTCTGGCACGGGTCTTAGGGTCCCTTCCACGTGCAGCCGTCTCCCTCACAGGTACCGTCTGGAGATTCCTAGTTCTGCAGCACCATTCCTCTGGCTTTCCCCAGTCCAATGGTGTATGCTGGCCCTTGGAATGCCTCCCAGTATACGTACTGCTCTGGACTCTTCTAGACCTCTCAAAGGCTTTTCTCCTCTTTCTTCCAAAGGGTTTCTTTCCCTCTCTGTCCATCCGGTTTGGCTTCTGCTTCTGATGATCCTCCTGATGATGAAGATGATCAAGCTCAAGCTGATTCTCTGTAGAATAAACTCTACCTTTATTCTGCTTAGATGAGTGCTCCTCCCTAACACAGCGCAGCTGTTCTGGATCAGGCCCTGCCCTTTGAGATGAGTGCTTAGGGATTACCTCATAGCCCTCCTGATTGAACACACGTTTCCCCACTTCAGCTCCTCTAATGGCTGTTGGAAACCTGGTGCATTCTGGGACTGGTAGTCTTTTCTGGGAAAATTCTGTTTTCTTATTTCTACCAGAACTGACAGGTTGCATGTTCAGAGTCACTTCACCTTTTCTATAGCTCCTTCCTGAGCTATGATAAGCTTCCTTATCACACATCCCCTCGGACCCATCCCCCTCCGAGTCTCGGCGTCATTCCCCACCCAAGGACATGGCATTGCTCGACTTCGTGCCTGACATGTCAAAAGCGCTGGCGTTCCCAGCAGAAGCGGAGGAGGAACTTTGGACAGAGAAACTTAAAATCCTCCAGTATGAGACCCCACCGAGGTTATCGTTGATGGTACCCATCCCACCCATCCTGAAACGGCTCATGCTCCGCATGTGGGAAACACCGGCATCGGTGCCTGTTGTGAGCATTCGGCTCAACTCGATGTTTTCGGTCCGCTGGAGCCCAGGCTTCCAAAAGGCACAACTGCCACATAACTCCATGGTGATGGAGTTGGTCATGCATTAGCTGAAGAGCCAGAAGATACACTCCTCGGTGTAGGGAGGCACGCACCGTGGATGCACTCAGCAGAAAGTGCTAACAGTGCTCAATGCTCATCGACCAGATCCTGGCCTACCAGCTATACATGGGCATGTACCTGAGAGACCTGGCAAAGGAGCTCACTGGGTTCTCAGCTGGTTTCTCCTAGGAACCCCTGCAGCGGTTCAGGAACCTGTCCAGAGCCGTCCATGAGTGCTCCAGGTTTATGATTCGAGCAGCCTATGACATCGAGTTGGAAGCTAGAGTAGCTGCGGTGGTCATCATTGCCTGGTGCCAAGCCTGACTACAGTTGTTTGATCTTGAGCACTGGGTTCAGAACAAATTGGTCGATATCCCATGCTGAGGGGAGAACCTCTTTGGCAAACTCATGGTGGAGAAGACTGCCGAGTTGGAGACCGAACTTGTGACGAAGATCAGGCTCTCTAAAAAGACTGTTACCCTTCCCCGATGGAAGGGCTCACGTAAAGAGCCCTTTTACCTGAGGAAAGAGGCTGCTTACAAAACCTTCCCACGTTTCCAAGCCTCTCCAGCAGGGTCAGCAGGCTAAGGGACAGGGGCATGGCCCTCGTAAGCAGAAAGCTCCCAAGCCCCAGGTGTCTGCTCCAGCCCAGCCTTGGGGGGGGGGGGGGGGAGCTTTGGACTCCTTGGACATAGCCTCTGTAACCCAAGGATGACAGCAACCTACAGGAAGACGTCACATCCACTTTGCCCACAGGTGGCTAGCTATCACCACCGATTCCTGGGCACTCAAGGCAGTCAGTAAGGGCTGCCTCCTCCACCTGGCATAGACACCTCCTCCTTTCTTCCCGGGAGAGTCCCCCAGGTCTCCCCTTCACTGGGACCTCCTATTGCAGGAACTTGCAGGCCTTCTCGAGAACAAGGCGGTGGAACCAGTTCCGCAACATCCCAGGGGCAAAGGGTTCTACTCCAGGTATTTCCTCATGCCAAAAAGGACAGGGGGCCTATGGTCCATCCTAGACTACAAAACCTGAACAAGTTCCTGGTGAAAGAGAAATTCAAGATGATGTCCCTTGGGACATTGCTGCCTTACCTCCAGCAGGGAGATTGGCTATGCTCCTTACATCTGGAGGAAGCTCATACCCCCACATCCTCATTCACCCCAGCCAGAGGCAGTATCTTCGCTTCATGGTGAGGGGGGGGGCACTACCAGTTCAGGGTACTACACTTTGGTCTGGTGTCTGCCCCCAGGGTCTTCACCAAGTGCTTGGCAGTAGTGGCAACCTACCTCAGTCTCCAAGGGGTATTTGTCTTCCATTGTCTGGACAACTGGCTTATAAAAGGAGGCCTGGCCGCCGAGGTTCAGCAAGCTACGGCACGCACCATCCACGCCCTACACCTTCTGGGTTTGTTGATAAACCACCCCGTCCCACCTCCTCCCAACATAATGTCGAGTTTATTGGGACACTGTTACGGCAAAGGCCTCCCTCCCCCTGGATCGGGCCGACCTCAGGGAATTGGCTGCAGATGTGCAACACCATCCCTCGGTGTCGGCTCGGCTTCTGCTGCACCTACTGGGCCACATGGCCTCCCTGGTCCATGTTACCTCAGGTGCCCGTCTGCATATGAGGGTAACCCAGTGGTGCCTTCGAGGCCAGTGGACACAGGCCACGGGCCACCTCCAAGGCAGAGGCTCAGTGACCCACCAGTTGGCAGACACAATGATGTGGTGACAAAATCCACAACACCTTCAGGCAGGGATACCCTTCCAAGCCCCAGGTCCTCTAAGGATCCTCACAACAGATGCTTCCCTGCTGGGATGGGGAGCCCACTGTGAAAAATGTCACACCCAGGGCAGCTGGTCACAGGCCGAGGGCAACCAGCAGATCAACCTTCTGGAGCTTTGGGCAATATATCTAGCCCTCCGAGCTTTTCACCACCCTCTGAGGCACCAGCTGGTGCTGATCCAAATAGACAACCAAGTGGCGATGTTCTACGTGAACAAGTAAGGGGGCATGGGGTCTCACACTCTTTGCCGCAAGACAATGACACTGTGCCCCTCTACAGTTCGGCAAGGAATGCTCCTACGGGTGGTATATCTTCCAGGTCAGAACAATGCCCTGGTGGACAGACTGAGCAGGGTCCTCCAACTGCGCGAGTGGCAGCTGTACCCCAGAGTGGCCACCTGACTCTTCCACCTCTGGGGGATCCCGTAGGTGGATCTTTTTGCCAGCCCAGACAACTACCAGTTGCCCAGCTTCTGTTCCCATCAGCCTCACCTGAGCAGGGTAGCAGCAGATGCGTTCCTCATCCCATTGTCTGAGGCTTCATGTACGCCTTCCCACCCACTCTGTTGATTGCCAAGACCCTCTTCAAGGCTCTTCGCAAAAGAGCATCGCTGATCCTGGTGGCTCCAAGATGGCCCAGGCAGCTGTGGTTCTTGCTGCTCGTCTGCTTGTCAGTGGAGGCACCGATCCCCTGGGGATCACCCCGGGGCTCTTCTCTCAAGAAGAGGGCTCTCTCCTGCACCCCAATCTGGTGTGTCTTTCACAGACAGCGTGGCTGCTGAAAGGGTAACCTTAGCCCCTTTCAGCCTCTCAGAAGAAGTGGAAGAGATCCTGCTGGCCTCCCATAAGACCTCCACCATTACGCATTCAAATAGCACAGGTTCTCGGTGTGGTGCGCAGAGCAACGGGTGAACCTGTTCTCCTGTCCTGTGTAGCTGATGCTGCAGTATCTCCTTCGTCTCTCACAAACCGGGCTCAAATCAAACTCCATCAGAGTGCACCTCAGTGCCCTGGCTGCGCACCACCACCCTCTTGAAGGCAAGCCCTTCTCAGCCCAGCCTCTGGTAACACGCTTCCTGAGGAGGCTCCTGCTGTCAAAGCCCCCATCCGCCCTCTGGCAACAAAGTGGGATCTCAATGTAGTGCTGGCGCAGCTCATCCACCCGCCCTTCAAGCCCCTGGCTACCTGCCACTTGTGGTATCTCTCAAGGAAAGTTGTGTTCCTGATGGCGCTCACCTCCACTCGCAGGGTCAGCGAACTCCAAGCCCTGTGGCAGATGCACCATAAACTGGTTCTACAAGAACAGGGGCGTGCTACACACGCACCCCAAATTCCTCCAAAAGGTGGAATCTTCTTTTCACCTTAACCAGGAGGGTGGTGCTACCCAACTTTTTCCTGAGACCTCACTCTTCCAGGGTGGAGACTGCCCTTCACACCTCAGACTGTAAGAGAGCCCTGTCCTCCTACATTCAACGTACCCAGGGCCTCCAAAAAGCTTCTCAGCTTTTCATTTCCTGCGATCCCAGTTGTCTGGGGGAGACAGTGACCAAGTGAACCCTGTCCACCTGGATGGCGGATTGCATTGCCCTCGCCTATGAGAAGGCTGGGTGCACGCTGGATGGTTGGGTCATGGCACACAGTGTCAGGGCCATGGTGGCCTCTCTGGCAAACCTGTACTTTGTCCCGATGTTGAATATCTGCCAGGCTGCCACCTGGTCTTCAGTCTATACCTTCGCAACTCATTATTGCCTGGAGAGGAAGTCCCAACGGGACAGTGCCTTCGGCCAGGCTGTGTTGTGTAATCTTTTCGGAGTCTAGGCAGCTTCTACCCTTCTGTGTTCAGGCTACCGGATCGTTGGTTCTCACCGGACACACTGGTCCTACTGCAGTTTGTATTTGCAGACTCAATTGCTGCTGCTCACAGCTTCCCTTGAGGGTGACTGTGGTTTTTCTCTGTGGGCTTTCGGTAGCCTGTAGCTAGGGCATCCCATATATGAAGACTGATTTCCTGCTTGTTCCTGAAGAAAGCGAAGTTACTCACCTGTAACAGGTGTTCTTTGGGGACAGCAGGAATCAGTCCTCACAAACCTCCCTCCTCCCCTTGGAGTTGCTCTATATTTTTGCCATCTTCTTTTGTCGGCTCTAGCTATGTCAGCTGATTGAATAAAATGGCACCCTTGGGCGGGAAGGGGAACACGCATGCGTGGTGGCATCTGAAAGCTGGGGAGATGCTTCCATGAGGGCTCCATCGGTGCCAATGTCACCCATATGTGAGGACTAATTCCTGCTGTCCCCGGAGAACACATGTTACAGGTGAGTAACTACGCTTACTTGCATCTCCTGGGTTTGATGGCGGCAATGCATTTGCTTGTCCCTTGGGCAAGAGCCTATATACGTCTACTCCAGAGAGTGCTCCTGTCCCGCTAGTCTCTGATATTGCAGGACTACGAGTTTTGCCTTCCCTTGCTACCCTCTGTGCTGGAAAGTCTCCAATGGTGGGCTCCACTCTATTCCAGGGGATGGACTTGGAGGTTCCTCAGTGGGTGATTCTAACAACAGATACCAACATTGCAGACTGGGGAACTTATTGCTGAAATAAAACCTTATAATGATTTGTTCCCCTACCCCAGCTCTCAAATAAAGACAGGTTTCAAAGGACCTCGCTGTTATTTTTGACCGTAGAAAATAATACTTTATTGGTGGCTCTGTACATTCAGCCTCCAGTCCACTGTTAGTGGAGCCACATCCCAGGTCTAAATCATGTCAGGAAGCTTAGAAAACCTTGGAATGGGCAGGGCTGACCACTCTGTGGAACGTCTTTTCCATGGCAATGCTCTCCTTCACTCCACTCCCCTTGAAGCCTGACTTCTCTAAATGAAAGTGAATGCCTGTGGCTGGGAAAGGATTGCAGAGGAGCTCTCTAGGATAACCGTCATAAGAAGGAGGAAGCATTCAGGGACAAGATCCCTTTGGATATGGTTTCCCCCTGGAAATTTGATGCCCTCTTGGTGTGCCTGAGAAAGGAGATTTGCTAATTTTGCTTTTGCTTTTTTTTTTTTAAACTTAAATTTTTTTCTTTTTATTGTTGAAACCAAAACAAATGTTCCATACACATATAACATCAATTTATAACCTATTGACCTATACAAGTAAACCCCCACTCCTCTCTGTATTACATGCTTCCATTACTCCTTTGCCCCGTACTCCCTACCCTCCAGTTCCTCCCCCCTCCCTTCCACTAATGCCTGGATTAATGCTTTCCATTCCTGTTCATATCGCTCCTACCGCTCTCTTCAATAAGCAGTCAAACACTCCATTACCAGTACCTGTCTTACACAGGCTTCACACTGTTAAAGTTCCAGTGGGCAGCCACTGCACATCACACTGCACACAAACATGCCATTGTTGCCCTCCCCTTCCTCACATTCATCCCCTGTCCCCACCAAGAAAGCAGGAAAATCTCCGGGTCAACATTCAGCCTCACTCCAATCAACTTTGCAACCCACCCTTGCACTGATGTCCAGTATTTCTGGATCTTGGAACACGTCCACCCTATATGCCAGAATGTTCCCCTTTCACCACATCCCCTCCAGCACTCTGAGGAGACCGCCGGAAACATCCAGTACAGTCTCTCCGGTGTGTAGTACCACCGCTTCATAACCTTATAGCAGTTTTCTCTAATGGCTATTGAAGTTGCGGTTCCCTTGATCTGGTCTACTATTTTCTTCTAATCTTTCTGCATAATCTTCCGTCCTAGATCCTTCTCCCATTCCTGCATATATGGGAGTTTTCAAAAGGAAGAACCTCTCACAGCTCGATATAGTGCAGATGTTAATCCCTGGAACCGTTTTTTCCCATACCAGATCACCTCCAGATCTGTAAGCTCCCTCTTGAGGCCCTTTTTCCCTAATGTACCTAGTAAGAGGTGGCAAACTTGTCCATAGTGAAATCGATCTCCTGCATGCTGCTCATATGTCTCTCTTAACTCCTCAAAGTTAACAAGTTCTCCAGGAACAAGCAGGAAGTCAGTCCTCACATATGGATGATGTCAGCACTGACGGAGCCCGTGCAGAGCATTTCCCCTGCTTTCAAAGAAAGCCTTTGGGACATGCTACCATGCATGCATGGTCCACTTACCACCCCAAGGGTGCCATCTTGCTCAAACTCCTTTTTTCCATGGAGCCCATCGGATGTCGGTCCAATTTCCCCGGGAAAAAAAACTTGCTATATCCTTAAAAAAATAGCTGTTCCCAGTTTGCGTACCAGTTCCTCTCCTGCTTCGAGCTGGCGCCAGGCCCGGCGCTGTTCTCAACTGCTTTCCCCTTTTTTGATTAAGGTTTGCCTCGACCGGCATTCACGCCGTTTTTCGCCTGGGGGGTCACCAACACCAGCCCAGTATTTCCCCACTATGTCCTCCGGTGGGTTCAAAAAAATTTGCTGCAGTCAAACCATGTCTGTCACCGACACCCATGACTGCTGCCTGGGACTAGACCATGATAGTACCTCCTGCGATCTGTGCCAGAGGTCATGATGCCTAAAACCAATAATAAGAGGTCAGAGTTGCAGGAGAAACTGTTCCCCAGGTCTGACTCTGCACCGGCCTCCCTGTCGCCGAGATCCAAGCCCAGCACTTTCCGAGAGGCAAACATCCTCAGAGTTCCACGGCAGTGGCTTTTCTGAGAAGACCTTGAACCCCGAGTAGAAAAAGAAAAAAATCCTTGAAGTCTGTCGAGGTTCTACCGGAGAAATCTGGGAAGACCGTCCAGAGGGTCTCAGGCGACTCTGAGAAATATCCCACCAAGGTCCTCAGGAAGGATGCCTCAGCCGACGGAGACAGTACCAGGGTCCTCAAGGCCATAGTCCTCGTGAAGGTTGCACTCGCGAGAGTGCAGGTGCCAGGCCCGAGATCCTCAGTGCCTGCGCTGAAAGCTGCAGAGCCTTCTGGCTTGGAATCCAGAATGACAGCCATGGAGCAGAACATCACTGCTATCCTGGCCGTGCAATAGGCAACAATGGCAGGCTTGTCCGCATCATCTGCCCAACTACCAGGCTCCCAACTGTGAGGGTGTCCCCGATTGTCAAGTCGAGCTCCAAGCACCACCGGCCTCTGGTAAGTCCTCGGCTCCAGTCGAGGTCCCGTTCCTTGAGCATCCGGTCCTCCCCGGCCAGTTTCTGAGACTCAGACCTCAGGTCCCTGGGAGGGTCCTGGCCCTTCAATGCAGGCCTCAAGCCAAGGAGTTGCAGGGCCTCGGACTCGTCGTCTCTCCCCTCGAATCTGAGTAGGAGACTGACGACGAGGCCTCCCCAGAAACCAGATGGCACCGAGATGTTCCCTCGGATCCATCTTCCCCAGCACTCTGGCGTCATTCTCCTCCGGAGGACGTGGCTTTCCATGACTTTGTCAGGGATATGGCCAGAGCCCTCTCGGTGCAAACCAAGGCAGAGGAGGACCCACACACCAAGGAGCTGGAGATCCAAGGAAACTCTCACGGTGCCGGTGCAACCAATTCTTAAACAGCTACTGCTGTGGATGTGGGAGACCCCTGCATCGGTAACCAGTGGTCAGCTGATGCCTCAACGCCATATACGCGTCAGGAAGGGGCCGGGGTTCTACAAACCCCAACTCCCACATAACTCCATGGTTGTCGAGTCAACCATGCAGAAACTCAAAAGCCAGAAGACTAACTCTTCTGTTCCCTCTGGCAGGGATGCTAGAGCCTTCAATGCCGTTGGGTAGAAGTGCTACCAGGGCTTGATACTGGAATGTCAAATCCAGGCCTATGAGCTGTACATTTGAAGGTCCTGACCCAGGAGTTGTCCAGGTTCTCAGCAAGGCTGGCCGGAGAACTTCTCCTTTGGTTCCAAGCCCTGACCTCTGGGATCAAGGACTGCTCAAAATTCCTCTCCCGAGCGGCCATGACTGATTTGAGTCAGCGGCTCGAGTAGCAGCAGCCAGCATCGGGGCTCAACGCCAAGCTTGGCTACAGTCCTCGAACCTCGAGCAGTGGGTCCAGGACAAGTTGCTCAACATCCCCTGCACTGGTGAGAACTTGTTCGGTAAACCCATGGCTGACAAAGCGGCCAAGATAGAAGCCAAAGTGGTGACCCTTCAGAGGCTCTCAAAGATCCTTTCCCCACAAAAAAACACTTGGGGAAAATGCCCCTATTCCTGGGAAAAAGGGGCACTTCCAACAGAGTCACTGATACCTGTCCTTCTCAAGCCAGTAACAGGGTTCTCACTCTAAGAGGCAGGGCCAATTTGCTCAGAAGCCCAAGGCTCAGAAACCCCGGCTCCAGCCCAACCAGAATGAAGCTTTTGACTCCCAGGACAGGGCCTTCCCTCCCCTGGGAGACCCTCACCAGCCCACAGGGGGCTGCCTGGCACTCTTTGCCCACGAGTGGGCCAAGGTCACCTCAGACCAGTGGGTGCTGCAAATAGTAAAAGAGGGACACCTCCTCCACTTACAAGTAGTACCACCCAGGTTCTTTTCAGGAGAGCCAGTGTTACCTCTCCTTCACCAGACCCTTCTGCTCTCAGAGCTTGCAGATCTGCTCAAGGACAATGCTGGAAGCCTGTACCTAAGAATCTGTGGGGAAAGGGCTTCTACTCAAGGTACTTCCTTGTCCACAAAAGAACAGAGGGCCTCGGATCCATACTAGACCTGCAAAACTTTAACAAGTTTCTGGTGAGGGAGAAGTTCAAGATGCTCTCCCTTAGAATACTGCCTTACCTCCATCATGGAGATTGGCTGTGCTCCTTGGACCTAGAGGATGCGTACACTCGCATCCTGATCCACCCTCTCCCACAGGCAGTACCTACAATTTGTGGTGGGAGGAGGGCACTACCAGTACAGAGTGCTGCCCTTCGGCTTGGCCTTCGCCAAGGGTCTTTACCAAGTGCTTGGCGGTGGTAGCCCCACATTTGCGTCTGCAAGGGGCTTTTGTCTTCCCCTACCTGAACGACTGGCTAATCAGGGGCGGTACGGCCTCAAAGGTCAGGCAGGCCGCAGAGCATATAACCCTCCTACTGCAGCATCTGGAGTTTATCATCAACTACCCCATCTTACTCCATCCCAAAGTCTGGAGTTTATAGGGGCACAGTTGGAACGCTACAGGTCAAGGCTGTCCTCTCAAGAGAAACGGCAGACCACCTCATACAACTGGCAGGAGAGGTACAACGCCTCCAGTCAGTGCCGGCTCGCCTCCTCCTCTGCCTATTGAGCCACATGGCCTCAATGGTCCATGTCACACCATTAGCCCGCTTACACATGCGAACAGCCCAATGGTGCCTTCTCTCACAGTGGACTCAAGCCATGGGCAGACTACGGGACAGAGTCAGAGTCACCCGCCAACTGGCAGAGTCCTTCATCTGGTGGCAAAACTTGTACCACCTCTAGGCGGAAATGCCTTTCCAGGCACCCACACCACAGAGGACCCTGACAACAGATGCCTCCCTCCTGGGTTGGCGGGCGAGTTGCGGGGACCGCCGCATGCAAGGCAGCTGGTCCCAGGTGGAGTCACTCCTGCAAATCAGTCTTCTAGAACTCAGGGAATCTTCCTGACCCTGCAAGTGTTCCACCACCACCTGCAGCACCAACATGTGCTGATCCAGACGGACAACCAGGTGGCCATGTTTTATATCAACAAGCAGTGGGGCATGGGCTCATACTCCCATTGGTAAAAGATGGTGGCCCTCCTCTCCTTCGCAGTGCACAACAGCATGCTGCTGCGAGCGGTATACCTGCCAGACCAGGACAACTGCTTAGCAGACAGGCTGAGCAGAGTCCTTCACCCACACGAGTGGTGCTTGAACCCCAGGGTAGCAAAGCAAATCTTCCACAGCTGGGGCAGGCCCATGATAGACCTGTTTACCTCCCCGGCAATGCACAGTTACCATACTTTTGCTCGTGCCAGCGGCACCTGGGGAGCGTGGCGGCAGACATCTTCCTAATTTCATGGTCAGAGGGCCTATTCTATGCATTCCCACTGACACCCCCCCTCCCCCCCCCCCCAGTTGCCAAGATCCTCTTCAAGGTCCAGAGCGAGGAGGGGTCATTTATACTGATCTCATCCAGGTGGCCAAGGCAACTCTTGTTCCCTCTGCTGCTGTCCATGTAAGTGGCACTCCCAGTCCCACTGGGCTGGGCCCTGGATCTCCTGTCCCAAGAGGAGGGCTCCCTTCTACACCACAACCTGGGGTCACTAATGCTAATGGCATAGCTGCTGAAAGGGTAGTGCTGGTCCCTTTCAACCTTCCAGGGAAGTCAAGGAGATCCTACTGGCCTCTTGAAAACCCTCCACCAGATGGGCTTATGCCTTTAAGTGGAGAAGGTTCTCCGTCTGGCGTGCAAAGAAGGAAGAGAATCCCTCCTCCTGTCATATGCAACTGGTTCTTCAGTATCTGCTGCACCTGTCGCACACCGGGCTGAAATCCAACTCAGTGAGGGTGCATCTGAGCACCATAGCCATGCACCACCAGCCTATCGAGATAAAACCCCCTCTAGCCAGCCCCTGATCTCTAGGTTCCTCCAGGGTCTCCTGTTGTCCAAGCCCCCACCCTCCTCTGGCGGCAGAATGGGACATCAATGTAGTGCTCTCCCAGCTCACTAAACTGCCATTCAAGCCCCTAGGCATTTGGCACCTGAGATACCTGTCTTGGAAAGTGACCTTCCTGGTGACCCTCATGTCCGCTCGAAGGGTGAGTGAACTACAGGCCCTGGTGGTGGATCCACCTTAAAGAGTTTCTATAAGTTCTCCAGGAACAAGCAGGAAGTCAGCCCTCACATATGGGTGACATCGGCACCAACGGAGCCCTCGCGGAAGCCTCTCCCCAGCTTTCAAAGAAAGCCTTTGGGAGATGCCACCACGCATACGTGGTCCCCTTCCCGCCCAAGGATGCCATCTTGCTCAGTCTTCTTTTTTCCTTGGTGCCCTTAAGACGTTTTCTGGTTTGTCCCCAGAAAAAGTTGATTATTTTGTTCCCCGAGTTTCCAACTCTCCTCTGGTATTGCATCAGTACTCTTCCCGCCTACTGACCTCGGTGCCTTGGCATCAGGTTCGGTTTAATTTTTGTAGTTTCTTCGGTTATTTTCCTTCTCTGGCGCCTTTCGCGCTTTTTTCTCCCGCTGGCAACCCGGAGGGTCTTCGACCTCGCAGGGGTACTTTTCCCCCCCCAGTAGTTTTAAGAAGTGTGATCGGTGCTCTAAAATCATGTCTTTGACCGGTACACATGACTGCTGTCTTCATTGCCTTGGGCTAGACCATGACCTGGCGGCCTGCGATCTCTGCAAGCGGATGTCCAGCAAGGACCTCAAGAGCCGCCAGCAGCAGCATGATAAGTTTTTCCCCGAGTACCCGATGCCTCCGAAAGCCAGGGCCTCGTCTGAGGCCCCAGCGTCTCGGGCAGAACCCTCTGAACCCGAGCCTCATTTTCGGTCCTCAGAAAGAGGGTCTCCTCGAAGGAACCCAGGAAGAAGAAAAAACCCTCAAAGGTGGCATCCTTGGATGGTTTCGACCAGCCGTGAGCTCCCCGGGCCGGGTCTCGCAGTCCGAGATGCTCGTCCGAGGCGTCAGAGAAGGAGCGACCTGCGAAGGTCCCCTGGAAGGATCTGGCCGTGGACCGGTCTCGTCCCCCAGACACCATCCTCGTCGAGGAGTCCCCTTCGGGGAGCCGGTGTCAAGCCCGAATCCCTCACTACCTGCGCCGAAGGCTGCAGATCCTTATGGTCTAGAGTCCAGAATGGTGGCCGTGGAGCGCAGTTTGTCTGTCTTCATGGACAAGCAGCATGCGCTGTTGTCCAGCATGACCGGTTCATCCACCCGGACCACCAGGCCGTCGAAGTCCAAGACGTCCCTGGAGGCCGAGTTGATCCTCAAGGTCCTTTGGCCTCGAGTCTAACCTCAGCCAAGATCGCATTCTGAGTCCTGCTCGATGGGACAGCAGTCCTTCCTGGCAAGTTTACTGGGCACTGGCCATAGGGCATTGGGGCCCTCTGGTCCTGCGGAGCAGCCTTCTTATGAGTCCTCCGTGGACTAGTCCAAGTGAGAGACAGAGGATGTGGAGTCCCCAGATACCCGTCACCACCGCAACATTCCTTCGGATTCTCCCATCTCGGAACCTTGGTTGCGGTCCCCGCCCAAGGACATGGGCTTCTTGGACTTTGTCAAGGACATGTCTAAGGCCCTGGCATTCCCGGCCGAGTTGGAGGAGGACCCTCAGGCGGATGAGTTAGAGATCCTCCAGTATGAGGCAACTCCACGAGGATCGCTCACGGTGCTCGTCCCTCCCATCCAGGAACGGCTCAGGCTCCGCATGTGGGAGACACCAGTGTCTGTGCCAGTGGTGAGCAGACAGCTCAACTCGATGTATCGGGTCTGCTGGAGCCCAGGCTTCCAGAAGTCACAACTGCCGCATAACTCCATGGTGGTGGAGTCGGCCATGCATCAGCTGAAAAGCCAGAAGATGCACTTCTCGGTGCCCCTCAGCAGAGAGGCCTGTAACTTGGACGCCCTTGGCAGAAAGTGCTACTAGGGCTCAATGCTCATCAGCCGCATCCAGGCCTACCAGCTGTACATGGGCATGCACTTGAGAGACCTGGCGAAGGAACTTGCCAGGTTCTCGGCTGGTCTCTCTGAGGAACCTTTGCAGTGGTTCAAGTGCCTGGCCAAGGCCATCCATGAGTGCTCCAAATTCATGTATTGAGTGGCCTATGACGGGTTCGAGTCGGCGGCCCGGGTAGCCGTGGCGGGCATCGGTGCATGCCGCCAAGCTTGGCTACAGTTGTCTAACCTCAAGCAGTGGGTTCAGCACAAATTGGTAGATGTCCCATACCAAGGAGAGAACCTCTTTGGCAAACCCATGACCGACAAGGCTGCCGAGCTGGAGACCAAGTTCATGATGAGGACCAGGCTCTCTAAGAAGACCATTGCCCCTCCCCGACAGAAGGCTTGGGTAAAAAGCCCTTTTACCGGAGGAAGGGGACTGCTTACCGAAACTACCCACCCTATCAGGCCTCCCCGACTCCCCAACAGGGTCAGCAGGCCAAGGGACATAGGCATGGTCCACATAAGCAGAAGGCTCCAAAACCCCAGGCACTTGCCTGGCCCAGCCAGCGGGGAGTTTTTGACTCCTCAAGCATAGCCTCTCTACCCCAAGAAGAACAGCAGCCCACAGGGTGAAGTCTGGCCCTCTATGACCAGAGGTGGGTGGTCATCACCACCGATTCCTGGGCACTAAGGGTAGTCAGGGAGGGTTATCTCCTCCACCAGGCTCAGACATCTCCCCGTATTTCCTGGGAGAGCCCCTCGGGTCTCCCCTACACCAAGACCTTCTTCTGAAGGATTTGGCAGGTCGTCTTGAGGATGAGGCAGTAGAACCAGTGCCCCACCACTCAAAGGCAAGGGGTTCTATTCCAGATACTTCCTCGTCACAAAGAGGACAGGGCCTAAGGCCCATTCTCGACCTGTGTAACCTCAACAAATTCCTGGTGAGGGAAAAGTTCAAGATGCTCTCCCTTGGAACATTGCTGCCATACCTCCAGCAGGGAGACTGGCTATGCGCCTTAGACCTCAAGGATGCTTATACTCACATCCTCATCCACCCCAACTACTGGCAGTACCTGCGGTTCATAGTAGGGGGCAGGCACTTTCAATATAGGGTGCTTCCCTTCTGCCCCAAGGGTTTTCACAAAATGCCTGCCAATCTTGGCTGCCTTCCTCAGGCTCCACGTGATCTTTGTTTTTCCCTACCTGGACGACTGGCTCATAAAGGGAGGCACAGCAGGCCACCTCACGCACCATCCAGGTTCTGCAACACTTGGGCTTTATCATAAACTACCCCAGGTCTCACCTCCTCCCGACACAGTGCCTGTAATTCATCGGGGCAAAGATCGACACTCTCCAGTTGAAGGCCTTCTTGCCCAAGGACCGAGCCGATCATCTCCGATCTCTAGCTCGGGACGTACAGCATCATCCCTCGGTGCCCGCCTGGCTTCTTCTGCGCCGCCTCGGGCACATGGCCTCCACAGTCGACGTCACCCCAGACTCTCGCATCCACATGAGGACGGCGCAGTTGTGTCTCCGGGACCAGTGGTTTCAGGCCACAGGCCACCTCTGAGACCGAGTTTCGGTGACCCGCCAGTTGGCGGACTCCCTAGTCTGGTGGCAGTCGCCCCAGCATTTCGAAGGGGCATGCCTTTTCAGAACCCAGACCACTCGAGGGTCCTCATCACGGTCGCCTCCCTGCTGAGCTGGGGAGCCCACTGTGGAGATCTCTGCACTCAGGGCTACTGGTCTCCAAACGAGAGCACCCAGTAGATCAACCTCCTGGAGCTCTGGGCCATACACCTTGCCCTGAGGATCTTCTGTCACCATCTGTGTCACCAGCCAGTGCTGGTCCAGACGAACAACCAGGTGGCGATGTTCTATGTGAACAAGCAGGGGGGCACGCGGTCTTATGCCCTTTCTCCGGAGGCACTGGTCCTCTCCTCATACAAAATCCAACAGGATATCTTCCTGCAGGCAGTGTACCTGCCAGGCCAGGACAACCTGCTGGCCGACAGACTCAGCAGAGTTCTCTAGCCGTACGAGAGGTGGCTGGAACCCAGGGTAGCCAGTCGACTTTTCCGGCTCTGGGGGGAACCCTTGATTGACTTGTTCACCAATCTGGACAACTTTCACTTGCCCTGCTTCTGCTCCCCGCAGCCCCACCCCTCCAGGGTGGTAGTGGATGTGTTCCTGGACTTATGGTCAGAAGGCCTCATGTACACCTTCCCTCCGACGCTGCTGATCACCAAGACCTTGTTCAGGACCCACCGCAACAGGGCCTTGCTCATCCTGATAGCTCCTTGGTGGCCCATGCAGCCGTGGTTCCCGCTGTTTCTGCAGTTGACGGTGGAGGCCCCCATCCCCTTGGGGACCGCCCCAAGACTCCTATCTCAGGAGGGGGGCTCACTCCTGCACCCCAACCTGAGATACCGTTCGCTGACAGTGTGGCTGCTGAGAGGGTGACTCTGGCCCCTCTCGACCTCCAAGTTACTGCTGGCCTCTCACAAGGCCTCTACTAGGAAGGCTTATGATTATTCTTTAATCTTTTCAAGGATACATCTCACATCCGCGATGATGTCTCTCAATCCTCGCCCTTTCCTGAACCCTGTTTGCACTTCAGGTAGTTCTTTTTCCAGGTATGGTTGTAGTCTCTGTTGAATAATCTTCAGTAGAATCTTGCTGGCATGTGGGATTAGAGCAATTGTGCGATAATTTCCACAGTCAGTTGGATCACCTTTCTTTAGTATTGGTATAAACACAGACCTTTTCCAGTCAGTTGGCCATGATGTTGTCTTCCAAATTTCTTGGCAGAGCCTTGTAAGTACGGTAACAGCTGCATCAGATTGCTGTAATACTTCTGTGGGAATGCCATCAATGCCTGGTGCTTTGTTCTTTGATAAGGCTTTCAGTGCTGCTGCTTTCATAACCAATGGTTCCGGATCATAAGGTACAGGTTGAAATGGCTATTGATCCGCTTGATCTTTATCATATAAAAACTCTGTATATTCTTTCCACCTTTTCTTAATCTTCTCAGCATCACTCAACATAAAACCTTGAGCATCTTGTAACATTCCAATTCGAGGCTGGAACTTTTTCTTTAACTCTCGTAGCTTTAGGAAAGTTGATCTTGTTCTTCCTCTAATAGTTTCTGCTTCTATTTCCTTGCATGTGTCATTGTAGTACTTTTCCTTGTCCTGTCTTGCTGCACGTTGGAAATCTCTGTTGAGTTCTGCGATTGTCTTTCTTTCTCCTCTGGCTTTAGCTTCTCTGCATTTCTGGACAATTTTCAGAGTTTCTTCTGTCATCCATTTTGGCCATTTTTGCTTTTTCACCTTTTGTAGAGACTTCTCGCTTTCTTCCAACACAACCTTCTTGATGTCATTCCATAACTCTTCTGGAGCTCTGTCATTTGTATCTAAAGCAGCAAATCGATTTTGCAGGCAGTCTTAAAATTCCAGTGGTATATTCTCAAGCTCATATTTTGCTGCATTCATTAGTGGTTTGCTGTTTTTCAACTTTAGCTTGAGTTTGCATATTAGTAGTTGATGATCTGTACCACAGTGAACTCCAGGTTTTGTTTTTGTTGATGTTATAGAGCTTTTCCAGTGTTGACTTCCACAGATGTAGTCAGTTTGATTTTTGTACAATCCATTGGGTGGTGCATGTGTACAGTCGTCGCTTGCGTTGCTGGAAGAAGGTGTTTGAGATGAATAGATCATTGGTCTTGCAGAATTCTATCAGTCTTTCTCCAGCTTCATTTCCGTTGCCAAGTCCATATTTTCCCACTACTTTGTTGCCAACTTTTGTGTTCCAGTCACCCATGACTATCAGGATATCCTGTTTGCATGTTCTGTCAATTTCAGTTTGAACTTGTTCATAGAACTCTTCAATTTCATCCTCTTCTGCAGCTGTTGTTGGGGCATATATTTGAATTATAGTTGTGTTCATAGGCATTCCTCGTAGACGAATAGAGATTAAGCGTTCGCTGACTGCATTATATTTTATTACAGTTCTTGCAAGTTTCTTCTTTATTATAAATGCAACATCATTTCTTCTTTCTTTCATTTCCAGCATAGTAGACCATGTGATCATCTGATGCATAGTGCCCGATGCCAGTCCATTTCAGTTCACTAACACCCAACAGATCAAGTTGTACACGTCCCATTTCATTCTTGACCACCTCCAACTTCCCTTGGTTCATGCTTCGTACGTTCCATGTTCCAATATGTAAGACATCTTTACAGCTTCTGACTCTCATTTCATGCGCAGCTACATCTGCAGTCAGACGTCCCGAGGACTTTGATCCAACCACATCATAAATGCTGGCTTTACTCTGAAAAGTCTCAGCTCCTCCCCAGTAGCTAGTTGAGTGCCTTCCGACATGGGGGTCTCATCTTCTAGCACTATAGTGCAATTTGTTTTGTTGTGACTATCCGTTAACCCTGACAGAATATTTAATGAAGATTTTGGCAAATAGACTGTCAGCTTTAGTTTAGTGGTTAGGGCAGCAGCGTAGAGACAGAAAGACCAGGATTCAAATCTCACTGGCGCTTCCTGTGCCCTTGGGCCACTTAACCCTCCATTGCCTCGGGTACAAACTTGCAGGCCGATGCAGAAGGCTGGCACTGAAGTCATGCTCTATCAACTTTTTACGCTTATTTTCAGCACACCAATAGCCTGCAACTTCAGCACCGACATGCAAATGAGCCATGCGTTAAACTGTGCGCAAAATGGCTCCGTTAAACTGAGAGAGCAAGCCAAATACATGCGCAAAGAAGTCAGTGCTAGTTTGGCATGCTCTTCCAGAGAAACAGTGTCACCACGTGGCTAATTTGCATATAAGCCCCAACAATATTTTGATGGCATGGGGGCTTTCTCTGATGCCTGGATCATCCATCGGAGGAGAAATGTCAAATTCCTCTCAAATGATCCAGGCATCAGGGAAAGCCCCCAATGCCATCAATACTGTTGGGGGCCGGTGCCCCTGACAGAAAGCAAATCCCTGATAGCCCAGCAGCCACAACCCCCCCCCCCTTCCCCAAAAAATAAACCTGGTGGCCCAGCTGCCCCGAACCTTCCCACCCAACTAAAAATAAACCTAGTGGCCCAGCAGCCCTGAACTCCCCCGCCCAACCACAAATAACCCTGGTGACCCAGGCATATTCTACCTTATATGCCAGTCTGACCTCGCCCAGTGCATCCCAGGATGCACTGCATAGGGCCAGGCGCCGCCATTTTTCAAGAAGGCGGGACGAGCGGGGGCATATGGGCAGCGCTTCTGCTAGTTTCTGAAGATACTGGAAGGGAGGTAGGGGGTTCGGGGCCACTGGGCCACCAGGTTTACTTTTAGTTGGGAGATGGGTGGGGGGGATCGGGGCCACTGGACCACTAGGGATTCGCTTTCCAGTGCTGCCAACAGTATTTTGATGGAATCGGGTGCTTTACCTGATGCCTGGATCATCTTTGACATTTCTCTTCAGATGATCCAGTCATCAGGGAAAGCACCCGATGCCATCAAAATACTGTCGGGGGCACGTGTTGGATGTTTAAGCCACTTCAGACCCAGGTGTAAAGATATTGCCACTAAGGCTGGTTGCAAAATCCTCTATGCGTTTCTCTGCATCGGGCGCAACCAATATTTGCATACCATTTCATTATGTGCAGCTCATATTTATTTATTTTTATTTATTTATAGTTCTTTTATACCGCACTCTTTTTCATCAGCGCGGTTTACATTATAACAGGAATACTCATTGCAGACTGTTGAGTTTACATATAACAGGATAATACAACTGGGATTATAACTTTGGGGAACTTTGTACATATTTGTAACTTGAAAAGAACCTATATACACAGTATAGAAATTCTTATTATCATCTTAAGGCATTTACACTTTTACTGTAAGTGTTGGAGGTTGATGATGTGCTTTGGAAATGTAGAATGAAGAGATGGTGCTTTATGGCTTTTCTGAATTGCTTGAGGTCGGTAATAGCTCTAATGTTGGGAGGTAGGTTGTTCCAACATCTGGGTGCGTAATACGCGAAAGCCCTGTCTGTTGTTGAACGTTTGTATTTTGTGGCCTCAGGTGGTGTAGCTAGGGTATTTGCCGCTGCTGATCTCCTAGATCTGATGTTGGGAGTATGATGGAGGAGTTTTGAAATTGATGAAGGAGCGATAGTATTTATCGCTTTAAAGGTCATGAGAAGGGCTTTATATGTTATTCTGCAGTATATAGGGAGCCAGTGAAGCTCCATTAGGATGGGTGTTATATGTTCGTTCTTTGAGGCACCGTATAGTACTCGGGCTGCGGCATTCATGGCTAGTTGTAATGTATTTAGGGAGTTTTTTGGGAGACCATGGAGTATTATATTCGCATAGTCGAAGTGGGGTGTGACTATGGCTTGGAATATCGTTCTGAAGCTGTCTGGGTCAAGCATATTTTTCAGATGACGTAGGGTCCTTATCTTGAAGTAAATTGTTTTAACGGTACGGTTGATATGTTCTTTAAAGTCCAGTCTATGGTCCAGTATTACTTCAAGGTATTTTATGTAGGGCTTGATTGGGAGTTCTGCATCACGTACTCTTAGGGTCTCGGGGGGTGAGAATTCTCTGTTCTTCGTGACGATCAGTACCTCGGTTTTTTTGTAGTTTATTCGCATATTCTGCGTGAGGAGCCAGTCTGCTATTGCGTTAAAGCAATCTACTGATGTTGTGTAATCTGGGAGCTTGACATTGAATGGTGTGAATATTAGCACATCATCTGCATAGATCAGCGAGGATATGCCAAAGGAGCGAATGATATCGCATATAGGCTGCATGTAAATGTTAAATAGTAGCGCAGAGAGGGATGAGCCCTGTGGTACTCCTTGTTTTAACTGGAAAGGTTCTGAGGTACCTGTAACAGTCCTGACATGTTGTAAGCGATCTTCCAGGTATGATCTGCACCATTCCCATGCCAGCCCATGGATTCCCTTGTCATATAGACGGGTTAGTAGTATTTCATGGTCCACAGAGTCAAATGCTGCAGATATGTCGAGGAAAATTAGTGCAAAGCCCTTTTTGCTGTCCTTCAGTCCACTGATGAGTGTATTGGTTAATGTGGTCAACAGTGTCTCTACTCCATGGGCTTCCCTGAATCCGTGCTGACTGGGGTCAAGGGGGGAGGAGGTGTCTATGTGTTGTTGTATCTGATTGTTGGTTACTTTTTCAATTATTTTGGATAGTAGCGGTATACTAGCTATCGGGCGTTATGATTCTTCTTTTGTTGGATCTAGTTGATTGTTCTTTAGTAGCGGTCTTATGGAGGTCTGCTTTAGTGCCGATGGGAAGGTGCCTGTTGAGAAGGACATCTTTATTATTTCTGCTATGACAGGGCTAAAGTCGGATCGCATCGCTCTTATCCATTGTGCTGGGCAAGGGTCGTTAGGTGCTGTGGTAGTATTCATTTTGACGATAATGTCTTCAACGCATTTTGCTGAAGGAGATGAGAGCTGGAGTAGTGGGAAATTGTGTTCTTGTTGCTGGAGGGGACTTTGGGATAAAGAATTTGTTGTTCTGATAGCTTTTGATTGTATAAAATTGGCATACTTCTGAGGGTGTATGGGTTCTTGTTGAGGTGGAGAAGGTTCTGTGGTTAAGGACTTTACTAGTTTGAAGAGCTCCCGAGGTTTGTTTAGGGAGCGGTTGAGGATTTCTGAGAGGATTTTCTTGTGTCCCATATTGTTTCACGATAGGATTGAAGGTGGGTTAAGTATGTTTGTTGATCTGTTGGGTTATGAGATTTACGCCATTTTCTTTCGAGTTTCCTCAATAGAGTGAGAGACTTCCTTAGTTCTTGAGAGAACCATGGTGCATATGGTCTTTTCACTACATTATTCTTTGTTGTTGGGTTTTTGCAGGCTGGCGGTAGTATGGCGTATTGGTTGATGGTTTTATTCCATGTAGTGACCATGTCGTTGATGTCGGATGATGGTTGTTTGAGTATTGGAAGTATGTTTTTCTTGATTTCTTCTTCGTTGAGAGGTCTGAAACGAGTGGTGATTGCTGATGATCGTTTTGTTGTATCAGTGGATGGATCTTGATGTGCTGGTATAGTGAGTACTATCAGGCTATGGTCTGACCATGGGACTGGAGTGATGGATAGGTCGAAATCATCATTCGTGGGCGTGTAGGAGGGCGGAGCGAAGACGAGGTCGAGCACATTGCCATGTTGATGAGTGGGTTGGTTTATGAGTTGGCTGTATTTGAGGTTTGTCATTGCGTCTAAGAATGCGTTAGTAAGGGCAGTTTGTATGGAAGGGAGATTGAAGTCACCCATTAGCCAGTTAGGTTTCTCTGGGTGTACTGGGTTGCAGGCTAAATCAATTACGCTGGATAATTCATCATATGCCTATGATGTAAATATATTTAAATATTCTTGGCATTAATTGTGTGCTAGTTTTTCCTTTGCTGTTTACGTGTGTGTCCATCTCTTTTCTGCATTTGGTGGTAGCAGCAAGTGTACTTAAAAGTGGTGTTATCTGTGCTTAAAGGCCGTGCTAGTTTTCTGCATCAGCCTGTTAGATTGTGAGCGCTTTGAGGACAGGAAAATGCTTTTTGTACCTGAATGTAACTCTCTTTGATCTTCTCCTGGAAAGGCAGGCGTGAGCTAAATGCTATAATATCGGGACCAGTCAGGGTTGGTCCCTGATTGGCAAACCTTATCAGAGATAGCTCATTTCAACAATGCCATCAACAAATGTTTGCAAGTAAACCATGGCCCAACACACGAGAGGAGACACCAACTAGATGTAATGCTAGCCACTAGACTCGAAGATAAAATGTCTCTGATCACAGGTTTAAAATTAACACCAGTCATATGTTCAGACCCCTACTACCTGCTAGAATTCATTATATAATTTAGAGCTGAAAAATAGTAAAATCTGGAGAAGGGACAAAATCAACTCTGAACAGTTTTGGAATACAATAATGCTCAACATCACACCACCCACAAATGCTCCCTTAGACAGTGAACTAAACAAATGCTCGACAAGATAGTACCATGGAAACTACGACACAACCAAATCCACAGTCTCATACTTAAACAAAAGTGCTGCCACCTAGTGAGGCTCTGGAACAAATCAAAAGATGACTATAAAATCCAAGTCAAGATTAGAAGTTGAATATTATTTTATTTTAAAAATCCAGAGAAGTTACAAGAAAGGTTTGCAGCAAAACCATTACAGAAGGCCAAAACCACATGCGGAAACTATTCAGGATGGCAAATTCTTTATTAAAACAAAACTCCACTCTAAACTTGACAACCAGTAACTTAAAGCCATTAAACTTCTCAAACATCTTCCATGAAAAGATACAGCTACTCCGTGAGGATGTTAAATTTAAAATACAGAATCATATATCCCCCCCCCCCACTCAATAAGAGAGAAATTATAAAGGGTCTTATAAACAATATAACTTGCAAACCAATTCTGGCAGACTGTATATGGGATGAATTCTTCCTCTTCTCCAAACTAGAAATAAGTAGAATGATCAACAGGATATATAAAAGACCTCTGCCCACTAGACGGCATCCCAGGGCACTTAAGGATGCCCCCAAATGATATACCGTATTTTCGCGCATGTAACGCGCACCCACATATAACATGCACCCACATATAACACGCACCCACATATAAAGCGCAATTTTTGGCCAGTCCTGCATTGAATTTCTCACATAATGCGCACGCGCGTATAACGCGCATGTGTCGAGGAGTATAAAAGGCCCTCAGTTCCATTATACCTTACATTTAAAACTTTGCGATCTCTTCTATTATAATCCAGTCATCATGCCCGGAATTAAACGCAAGTCTTATACTGCGGACTTCAAGCTGAAAGTTGTGGCAAAAGCTGAAGAAACAAGCAACAGAGCAGCAGCAAGAGAATTTGATGTTGGTGAGTCATCTGTTCGCGACTGGAGAAAGGAGAAAATGGCGCTAGAGGAGATGAACCTGCGAAAACGTGCGCGTCGGGGTCCCAAAGAAAAGTGGCCAGAGCTAGAGAGTGACTTAAAAAAGTGGATTATGTCTAGAAGGGAGCAAAATCAAGCTGTCTCAACTATCGCAATTCAATTCAAAGCAAAACTGCTGGCCAATGAAAGAGGAATTTCACGTTTCCACGCTAGTTTCAACTGGATTTGCAAATTTATGAAGAGGAATGGTCTTTCTGTGCGAATAAGAACAACTGTAGGCCAGAGGATTCCAGATGATTGGGAACAAAAGATGGCGGATTTCGGCACATTTGTCAGCAAAGAAATTTCGGAGTTCGGCATTTCGGCAATGGATGTTATTAACATGGATGAGGTTCCTGTGTCTTTTGACATTCCACCAACCAGGACTCTAGCTGCTTCGGGTTCAAGAACTGTCGCAATAACAACAACTGGACACGAGAGGGCTTGCTTCACTGTAGTCCTGGGTTGCACAGCGAGTGGGCTTAAATTGAAGCCGATGGTTATTTTCAAGCGAGTAACCATGCCCCGTGAAAAATTTCCACAAGGTATTGTTGTTCACTGTAACAAAAAGGGATGGATGGACTCTGAGGTCATGAAAATATGGATTGATAAATGTTATAGGGCCAGGCCTGGAGGTTTCTTTTCTAAAAGGTCTTTGTTGATCTTCGATTCCATGGCTGCCCATAAAGAAACAAATGTGCAAAATTATATTAATTCAACTGGTCTTACTTGCAAGCTGCAGCCGCTAGATATAGCTGTTAATCACCCGTTCAAAACGTTCATCAGACGAGAGTGGGATAATTGGATGCAGCGGGGAATTCATGAATTCACACCATCGGGACAATTAAAGAGGGCTACATTAATGGAAATCTGCAATTGGTTGTGTTCTGCTTGGGACAAAATATCCCCGGAAACCATAAGAAATGGATTCCGAAAAGCCGGGATTGTCTATAAGAATGAGGATCGGGTGTGTAGTGATGACGAAGATGATGATGAAAATGTCGAAAGGAGTGACGATGAAAGTGCATATGTTATGGAAGAGCGTCTCCAGAGGGTTTCAAATTATTTCAATGATGATGTTGATGAGGGGAGTGATTTTGAAGGTTTTATGGAATCGGATGATGAAAATTAATTAAATATATTTTTTTAAACCATTATATTCTTGTAAGGCCTCTTTTATGGAATCTGTTCCTTGTAATAAAGTTTCGGTATAATGCGCCCTTGCAAATACTGCGCGAGAGGGTTGCGCGGTAGGTAAAAACGTGTATAGCGCGCGCGGTTTATGCGCGAAAATACGGTACTACTTTGGGTAGCCACAGTAATAGAACGTAGCCTCCAAGAGGGATACTATCCAGTCACATAGGGTCGTCTAATGCTCTACAAACCTCTGCTAAAATGGTAGAGATTAAGATCCATTTTAATGCACAAACTACAGCCCAATAGCCAACATCCTGATATCGGCAAAGATTGCAAAATGAATGGTAGCTTAACATCTCCAACAGCACCTCAAAAATTATGATTTGCTAGATCACTCCCATTTTCTGAATGAGCACAGAGACCATGTTCGCTGCCATCCTAAATGAACAGCATAGCATTATGGATAAGGGGAACTCTGCAGCCCTTACGCAACTTCACTTATCAGCAGCTTTTGACATAATTAGGCACAATATTTTGGAAGTATTAAATGAAATAGATATTAAGAGCAAAATACTAAAATAGTTCTGGGCTTCCTGGTAAACAGATTGGTAAGAGTTTGCTGGAATGATAATCTATCAAAACCCAAGACTCTAACTTCTGGAGTCTCTCAAGGTTCTCCACTATCACCAGTTCTATTCAGTGTTTTAAGCCCCATAGAAAATACCCATGAATCTTGAACCCATCATCACATTCTTCTCTTATGCAGATGACATTATAGTACTGATTCCAGTGAACGGTCCTACTGACACTTTTCATGACCTCTTATCATACTACTTTGACTTATTTATTTATTTATTTATTTAGACAGTTTTGTATACCGCCTTATCCTTCAATCAAAGCGGTCACAACACAATTGGGGGATACATTTAACATGCAGGGATATGAGACACATACACTAATACTTACAGGGGACATGGGCAATGGAGGGTTAAGTGGCTTGCCCAAGACCACAAGGAGCATCTGTGGGACTAGAAACCCCAGTCCTTCCGGCCCAAGGTTGCTGTCCTCTAGTGGGATTTGAACCCCCTACCTTCCGGCCTGAAGTACCTTGCCCCAACCACTAGGCTACTCCTCCCACTTGATTTATTTCTGGATGCTTTCCCAAAACTCAAAATAAATACTGAGAAAAACAAATTATGAGAAGAAAGACATTTAACAAATCCCCCAAAATAGGAGGAAACAAGAGTAAATATAGCAACAAAATCAAATTATTAGGAATAATCATGGTCTCTGAACTCACCATGAACTCAAATCTCTCATCCTTATCCAAGAAGCTCGTCCTAACCCTGAGATTACTTTGGCAAACCTGTGACTTCACCAAAACAAACCTTTTTCATAAAATAATCCAGGCAATCATTCTCCTCAGTCTTGACTGCTGCAATATAGTCTATCTAGGCTTAGCCATAAAGGGAATTGCTCAGTTGCAGACCTTGCAGAGCCTCTAGATTTGACAACATCTTCACATATCTTGAAAGCCTGCACTGGGGAGAATCTGCTTTAAACTCATACTATTTGTTTTTAAAATTTGAGGTCTAGCAACATGCCTCACCTCATCCAAAACTACAGTCTACCCAGAGAATTACAATCTTCTGAGGCTTGCAAAATTGCACTACTACCTCCCAAATCATTCCAACTTATGGATACCTGGAAAAGGAATCTCAGCAACAACCCCAAAGGATTGGAAAAATCTTCCAATGGAGATAAGACTTAAGGCCTCTCACATCTTTCAGAAAATCCCTGAAAACATGACTCTTCCAGAAATTCTTCAAACCCAATGGTTATACAATCTCCACTGTATTCTATCATCTCCCATAAAGTTCCTTGCGCTTCCCTCTTCTACCCAATCTTACTTTATCACAGTTTTCATAGGCCACTTCTAAAGTCCAAAAAACTCATTCTCAACATTATGCTTCTCTCTTCTATTCCTTATCCTCTTCCCTTACTTCAACTGTCATAATGCTTCTTTTGTAATTTGCTCTGAGCTTTACCCTTAGTAGGGTTGAAGTGGAATGTAAGAAACTAAATTAAATTAATATCTGAAAGATCCTTAACCTAGCATGGAAATCTAAACAAACTAATTACCCGACCCTTTTACCTTCCGTTGATACTGCGAAGGCTTTTGACAGAGTTCACTGAAACTTTGTTTCCTGTTCTCCAAAAAAATGGATTAAGAGCCTTGCATAACACTTGGACAAGTTCCTGGAGGAAAGGTCCATAAACCATTATTAAAGTGGACCCAGAATATCCACTGCTTGACCCAATACAAGTATTGTGGAACCTGTGTCTTTTGGGAAAACTGCTAGGTACCTGTGACTTAGATTGGCCACTGCTGGAAACAGGATACCATTCTTATGGATATTGGTCTGACCCAGTAAGGCATATCTCATGTTCTTAATGGTAGCTATTCTGAAATCTTCTCCCTGGGATTACACAGAGCTGCCCTCTGTCTCCCTTCTTCTTACCTTTGGGGTCCAGGAGATATATGGGGAATAAAGATGTGATGAGAGGAATTTAAAGTAACTTTTTTGCAGATGATATTTTGTTCTCTATGTTGAACCCCATTACAACTCTCCTTATGCTTATTTGGGAACTTGGAAAGTTTGGGATGGTGTTGTGATTTAAGGTACATTTTGTTAAATATCATCAAGCTGATGTCAACTCTTGGCAACCAGCAGATAATTATCCTAAACTGTATTCGCCTTCAGTCAGGTGGCTAATTCTTGATAGAGTGGCATCCATAGCTGCTGTTAGTGTATCAATCCAGCACTTTGCCGGTCTTCTCTTACACTGACCATCAATCTTGCCATGCATGATGTCCTTCTCTAATGTTGTTTCTGTTTGCATGATGTGTCCAAAGTATGGAAGTCTAAGGGGCTTGTTTACAAAGCCGCGGTAGCGGTTCGCGATCGTTATCGGAGCCGCGGTCCCATTTAGATCAATGGGGCCGCGGCTCCGATAACAATCGCGAACCGCTACCGCGGCTTTGTAAACAAGCCCCTAAGTCTTGTTGTTTGATCTCTGCTAGTATCAACTGATTTGTTCTGGCAGTCCATGATATAAACAGTATTCTTTGCAGCACCATAATTTGAAGGCATCAGTTTTCTTTCTGTCTTTCTTCTTAACTGTCCAACTTTTGCATCTATATGGAATTATTGAAAATACAATGGCTTGGACAAGTCAAATCTTTGTGTATAAAGATACATCGCTCCACTTGAAAGTCTTATCCAGGTTCTTCATAACCATTCTGCCAAAGCAGTATATTGTCTGATTTCTTGACCCAAGCAGGTTAAGGTTGACTACAATTTCTATTTCTTCTCTATCAAGGATGAAATTGATTTTGCCAGTCGTCCGGATCCTAGTCTTAAAATGCGCCTGCACCTTAACATGAAGATGAGTGTTCCTTGAACTTGATAAGCAAATGTTTGATCATCCTCACTTTCAGCCAGTAATATGGTATTGTCAGCTTAATGAAGGTTGATGAAGAGTGTTCCCACCAGTCTTCACACCTTGGTTGTCTTCATACAGTCCTGCTTTTTTCTGCATATAAATTGAACATACATGGGGAAAGTATGCAGCCTTGCTGTACCCCTTTGCCAATTTTAAACCATTCCATTTCTCCTTGTTCCATTTGAACTATTGCTTATTGATCAATATAAAGGTTATGCATGAGAACTATCAGCTGTTCTGGTTTAACTATGCTTCTTAATGAGGCCCAGAATTTGTCATAATGTATGCAAAGGTCTTGTTGTACACAATGAATTTGGTATCCTTTTACCTTTTCAAGGATCCATCTAACATCTGCAATGATGTCTCTTCTTCCTTGCCCTTTCTGGAGTCCTGCTTGCAAGTCAGGCATTTTTCACTCTAGATATGGTTGTAGCCTCCACTGAATGATCCTGAGTTAGAATCTTCCTGTCTTGTGGGGGATTAAAAGTGAGTCCTGCTTACACTTCAGGCTGTTCTCACTCTAGGTATGGTTGTAGTCTCTACTAAATAATCCTGAGTAGAATCTTCCTGTCTTGTGGGATTAAAGGTGATTGTGCAATAATTTCCAGAGTCAGTAAGATCATCTTTCTTCAGTATTGCAGCAGCAAGGGCTGGCCCAGCCACTAGGTAAACAAGGCAATCTCCAGGAACAAGCAGGAATGTAGTCTTCACATATGGGTGATGTCGGCACCAACGGATCCCATGTGCGAACGCTCCCCAGCGTCCAACAGGAAAGCCTTTGGGAGCATTCCACTGTGCCTGTGTAGCTGCCTTCCCAACTCACTCTCCTCCGTTCTTCGTTTTCCATGGAGCCAGCAGGAAGCAAATCCTGTCACTGCAGAAAATTCTTTAATTCCTTTTTTGTGGTCAGCATCTGCCTTCCTGTCGATGCCAGAATCGTCTCTCGCTGTCTGTTCCCTGATTCTTCTTTCTTTCTTTCTTTTCTTTTTCTGTCTAAAAAAATAAAAGAGAAACTTTTCTTCAGGTGCATCAACGCCATTTAGGCCTTAAGCCTACCATACTGTCTGCTGACACATGGAGAAACCAACTAGTGGTTTTAAGGAATGTTCTCAATGTGACAGTACCATTTCAGTTACTGACACTCATGACTGGTGTCTAAAATGCATTGGGCCCGACCACCAGCCATTAGAATGTCCCCTTGTAAAAAGATCACAAAGAGAGGCCTGCAGAACTGGGCCTCGAAGTTTGGAACTCGTTGCTTCGGATGCAGTTTCTTTTGCATCGACGACATCGAGTGCATCATCTTCCTCTCAGGGATCTAAGCACAAGAGTTCATCAAAGACAGATCACCCCTCCAGAGGTAGATGTCGTTCTAAGTATCAAGATGCCTCAGGCATTGCCCTGGAGGTAGATTGGCCAGCCAAACAGTCCCGGCAGGAAGACCTCTCCTCCAAAGCCATCGATGGGCTCCAGGATACTCCCGAGGCCTCGACCTCAGGAGAGCTCCTGGTGCTGTGTCTGGGACGATGGCGCAAATTTCCATTACCGATACCCAAGCATCGGCGAACTCCATAGAGCAGCATATCCTTGCCATCGAGTGGAGCTTGGCAGCTCTATTGGCAGTTTCGGTTCCGATCAAGCCATTGCTGACGGTACCACCGATACCGGCACCGTCAACGGCATCGATGCACACTGCTTCGCGATACATGCCGCTGGCTTCACTGCCACCCATGCCTGCCCTCGAGTCCATCCCCAATACCTAAGCCTTACCCAAGAAGATTCCCCAGCCCGATTCTGACATGAACTGGTATCAGCATCTGGCAGAGCAGGAACACTGTTCCCGCCTATACTTAGAGTCCGATGCTTCCAACGAGGAGTCACTCGATTCCCGAGGACTGCAAGGCCTACCTTCGTAGCCCTCTTTTCCACCGGAATGGCACATGTTCCCTCCTGAGGACTGTCTTTCCAGTTTAGTCAAGACCTAACTAGGGTTCTCTCCATAACAGTAAAATCTGAGAAAGAGCCCAGGGCAGAGGAATTGGAGATTCTCCAATACCCAACAGCTCCTAAGGAGGCGACCGCCCTTCTGGTGCACCGCATACTCCATGAACTCATGTTCAGGATGTGGGAGACTCTCCTCATGATCTCACCCCATACTCAATGTCTAGATCAGGGATGGGCAAACTTTTTGACTCGAGGGCCGCAATGGGTTCATATATTGGACCCGGGGGCCGGACCAAAATTACCCACATAGTGACAGGGTGAAAAGTGGAGTAGCCGCCTTGCAGTTTGAGGAGGGATAGAGCCAGGGTTTCTCGCGACCCCCTTGGGGCTCTTCCTTTGCAAACATCAGTACCGCCGCCGCCGCCGGACCCCCCTCCTCCCCCCCCCCCCCCGCAGCAGGAGTCAGGACTTACTGCACTTATGGTGATGCACCAGCTCTGGGTGACAGCAGCAGGGAAGCCAAGATTCAGATCCAGCTTCTTCCACTAGGACAGGGGTCTGCAACCTTTAAGACATAAAGAGCCACTTGGACCCGTTTCCAAAGGGAAAAAAAAAACTGGGAGCCGCAAAACCATTGCGACATTTAAAACAAATCTAACACTGCATATATTGTTTCTTACCTTAATGCTATATACGACCCCCTACTTTTCCTGTTAAAATATAGGTGTTTGGCCTATACTCGCCGTATAAGACTACCCCTCTTCCTTCGCACACCAAAAAAAATACGCCAGAAAATATCACAACAACAAGTAACAATATTTGATTTCAAAATTATGATGATTTTGTAGTCAAATCACTAATATGAAATAAAATTATTTTTTCTACCTTTGTTGTCTGACCAATTTATTCTTTGATCATGCTGGTCCCGATCTGAGGCTTCTGCTTTCCTGTCTTCTCTTAGCTCTCTTTCTGTGGTCTATGGTCCATCTGCCATTTCTTATCTCTTCTTTCGTTTTCTTCACTTCTTTCCATCAGCCTATTTCCAGTCCCAGTAACCCTCCCCAATATCAGCCCCTTTCCAGTCCTCACTCCCAGTACCTTCCAATGTCAACTTGCATTCCCATGATTGCCACTGGTGTCCATTTCCTTCCAGTCCCCCTCCTTCCCCACTGACCAGTCCCTTCTAGTACAAATACCATGGCAGCCCCTCTCAGATCCAGTTCCATTCTCCCATCCCCTCATATCAGCCCATTTGTAGCCTTAGCCCCCAGTTATCTTCCAGGGCCAGCAGCTCTATCCTCCCCTCCCCACAATCAGCCCATGCCCAGTCAAAGCCCCCCAATCAGCTCGCTTCCAGTGCTAATCCCCCCTCAACCCCATTACCAGTGCTAGCCTCCCCTAATCAGCCCAATACCAGTCCTACCCCCCATCAGCTCATTACCAGTCCTAGCCTCCCCTAATCAGCTCATTTCCAGTGCTAGTCCCCTCAACCCCATTACCAGTGCTCCATCCCTCCATGTCAGCCCCCCTCCCTCCATCCATATCAGCTCCCTCCCTCCATGTCAGCCCCCCTCCCTCCATCCATCCATATCTGCTCCCTTCCTCCATGTCAGCTCCCCTCCCTCCATGTCAGCTCCCCTCCCTTCTTCTGCAGCCGCGGCTCCCTGCCTCTTAGGGAACCGCGGCTGTGCTTTTAAAATCATCTCGGAGCCCTTCCTGTCTTGACGGGCTCCGTGAAGCATTGTCCCGCCTCCAAAACTTCCTTTAGAGGCGGGACAATGCTGCATGGAGCCCGTCAAGACAGGAAGGGCTCCGAGATGATTTTAAAAGCACAGCCGCGGTTCCCTAAGAGGCAGGGAGCCGCGGCTGCAGAAGAAGGGAGGGAGCTGACATGGAGGGAGCCCATAACGCCACGTTTAAATACATCTTTACAACCCTATTGCCTGTCACCGGGCGGGCAGTGTGCTCCGGAGCCGCGGCAAAGGTGAGAAAGAGCCACATGCGGCTCCGGAGCCGCGGGTTGCCGACCCCTGCACTAGGACCTTGGGCAAATTCACTTCGCCCTCCACTGCCTGAGGCACAAACGAGATGGTGAAGACCACTCGGACAGGGAAATAACTTGAGTACCTGTTTGTAACTTGCCGTGAAGTCGGACTTGTGAAAAGATGAATAAGTGAATCTCAAATCCCCGTCCCCCGGTCTGCAGCCTACTTTGTTGACACACTGTTCCTGTAATTATCCCAAGTCACATTTTAGATTAGATCACTTGAAAACAAATAAATTTATCAGCATTATCTGCCGCCCGCGACCAGTTTCTATAGGTTTTACTTCTACTGCACTTTTCCGCCTTCTTTGACTATTTAGATTAAAACGGGTTGTTCAGGTTCTTCTTCTTGCAACTTGGTTTGCCTCTTCGTCAGTGTTAAAACAGAATCAGCTTTTCCGTTCCTGCTAGTTCGGGTGTAAAACCTTTGGACGCCTTAGCACTTCGGCAGCTACTGTTTGCCTTCAGTACTGCCCTTCGCTCTCTGGTAATTAGGTTAACACAGGAAAACCCACCACGCGTACCGTTGCTCTTTCTTCCCGCTCCACATGGGCTGCGGCCTGTCTCGTGCCGACCTCTCTCTCTCCGGCTCGGGACCGCTGCTCGCACTCAAGCCCCACCTACGACCCTCGGGCTCTCCAAAGAAACCCCACGCACACAGAACGTCACCCCTCCAGTGGCTCCATCCGGGGAACTCTCGTCGTGGTGCTTAACGCTCTAAAGCTCAATGCCTAGAATCTATTTTTAGAAGTTATTTTTCTCCACTGCATCATACACCAAGAATCTTAGCTAGCGCTCCGCGGGCCGGATTAAAAGGTCCGCCGGGCCGTAGTTTGCCCATTCCTGGTCTAGATGCTATGTATCGAGTACCGGAATGCCCCGGCTTCCAAAAGATACAACTTCCC
Organism: Ichthyophis bannanicus; assembly: GCA_033557465.1. Lineage (NCBI taxonomy): Eukaryota > Metazoa > Chordata > Amphibia > Gymnophiona > Ichthyophiidae > Ichthyophis > Ichthyophis bannanicus. The sequence continues at coordinate 905,806,473 of CM066032.1, read as the reverse complement.
CACCACTCAGTGGTGGTAGAAGAAACACATTATTCTAATCCTCTACATAGAGAATCGAGAATCCCTAATACTTTTGGGTGTAGATGTTTCCAGGCTTCCATGCTTTCAGTCAGGATAAACTCCTACATACTCTATATAGGTATGTTCCTTAAGGAGGTTACTAGGGATCTTGAAGCCATGATCCCTCTTCTTCCAGATGATAAGAGAGGTGCTATCTTGCTCTAGTCAAGCATGCCCAGAATGTCTCGAAGTTTGTCAATAGAGCAACCTTTGATGCATTTGAGTGCACAAGCAGAGCCACAGCAATCTGCATTTGTGCACGCAGGATTGCATGGCTACAGGTCCCATATCTTGAATAGGTCCCATATCTTGAATACCCTGCACAGGCGAGAACCTTTTTAGCAAAGACTGGCAGGATAAGGCTTCTCAGTTGGAGTCAGAGAATATCATTCCAAATAGACTGTCTAGAACTACAGCCAACCCTTCTAGAAAAAAGACAGGTGCAAAGAAGGTGGTCTTTAATAAGAAAAAGAAGTTCTTCTCTTCTTATCCTCCTGCTTCTCAGTACCAGGCTCAGGGTCCTCAAAAGAGGCAACAGCCTACCAAGCAACAGAAGAAGCCACAGGTACCTAAGACTCGACCAGCTCCACAGCCACAGTCTGTGCCTGGTTTTTGACTTTTTTCTAGAGACCACTCCCTCCACATAGCAGGCAGACTCTGTCATTATGCCTACAGGTGGCATCTCATCACCTCAAACAGTGGACACTAACCATAGTGAGGGAGGGGTACAAACTTCATCTACAAACTCTGCCCCCTCCACCCTAGTAGGGGAATATCATATGCAGCCCCCTTTCACTGCTCTTCTACAACAGGAAGTGTCTTCTCAGAGGTCCCTATACCTCAGCAGGGAAGGGGTTTTTACTCTCCGTACTTTCTCATACCAAAGAAGGGCGGAGGGTACAGGCCCATCCTGGACCTCGGAAACTTCAAGTTTCTGGTCCGTGAAACGTTCAAGATGATCTCTCTAGGGACCCTTCTTCCCTACCTCCAGAGTCAGGACTGGCTCTGTTCTCTAGATCTGAAAGAAGCATATACACATAGCCTCATTCATCCAGAACACAGGAAATATCTATGCTTCATTTTCAGGGGAAACATTATCAATGCAGAGTCCTGCCCTTCTGACTCGCCCCAGCCCAAAGGGTCTTCACAAAGTGCATGGCGGTTGTAGCCGTCTTCCTAAGGTCTCTCGGGATATTTGTCTTCAGGTTCAGCTTTCTTTGCTTCATACCATGCAGGTACTGCAACACTTGGGATGTGTCATAAATCTTCCAAAATCCCACCTTGCTCCAACTCAGAGACTAGAATTCATTGGAGCTCTCCTAGACACACAGCTATCAAGGGCATTTCTGCCCCAACCCCATTGTACTCGTCTCGTAGAGCTAGCATCCCAAGCGCAACTCAGAGACCATCTGACTGCCTGGAAAATGCTGCAGCTTCTAGGGCATATGGCCTCAACAGTGCATGTGGTACCATATGTCTCTCTACATATGCGCACAGCCCAGTGGAATCTTGCCTCCCAATGGAAGCATGCCTCGGGCCATCTCAGGGACAAGATCCAAGTCACTGCCCCTCTCACCACATCCCTCAAATTGTGGTGTTCCCCAGGAAATCTCCTTATCGGGTCTCCTTTTCAGAGGCCTCCACATCAATGCACCCTAACAACAGATGCCTCCAAACTGGGGTGGGGGCTCACTTGGGTACACTCTCCACACAGGCCTCTGGACAATGCAAGAATCATAATGCCAGATCAGTCTACTGGAGCTTTGTGCTATCTCCAACACACTCAAAGTGTTTCAGGATCACCTAAGGTCCCAAAGGGTCGTAATCAAGACAGACGATCAAGTGACCATGTTCTATGTGAACAAGCAGGGTGGAACAGCTTCTTGGCCCCTCTGCAAGGAGACTCTCCATCTCTGGTCCTTCGCCATTGCTCATCAAATACACCTCCAAGTGGTGTATCTCCCAGTGTTGCTCAATGTCTTGGCAGACAAATTGAGTCAGATCCTTCTCCCCCACGAATGGTCTCTCCATCTGAACACAACATCCTACATATTTCAGACCTGGGGAACTCCAGACATAGATCTGTTTGCCACTCCACAAAATGCCAAGCTTCCCGCTTCTGCACCAGGACTCCCATGTCCAGCAACCAGCAGGTGGATACTTTTCACCTCCATTGGGGTCGGGGTCTCCTTTATGCTTTCCCTCACATTCCCCTCATTCCCAAGGTGCTCTTCAAGCTTCAAGCCAGACAGGGGCTACATGATTCTCATAGCCCTGCACTGGCCACGTCAATTGTAGTTCCCTCTGCTGCTGCGTCTGACTCAGACTCAGCCTCTACGACTGGGATCTGCGCCCGATCTCCTCTTCCAGGAAGAGGGGACACTGTTCCATCCCAATCCACAGTCTCTCCATTTCAAAGCTTGGCTGCTGAAAGCATAACATTACAGGGCCTTAACCTTACACAAGAGGTAAAGGAGATCATATTAGCTTCCAGGAAGCCATCTACCAGACTTTCATAGGCTTTCAAGTGGCATAGATTCTCTACCTGGTGTTCCCAGAAGGATCTCAGTTCCATCTCTGCTTCCATGGAGGCACTCCTTCAATATCTCCTCCACCTCTCCTCAACTGATCTCAAGACCAACTCTGTGAGAGTTCACCTTAGTGCGATTGCCATCTTTCATCATCTCTTGAATGGATGGCCCATCTCCTCACAACCACTTATAGCGCTCGTTATGAGAGGTCTTTTTCTGACCAAGCCTCTTATCAGACCACCCCTGGTGGCTTGGGATCTCAATGTCGTTCTAGCGCAGCTTCTCAAGCCGCCCTTTGAACCCTTGACTACGACCCCACTAAAGTTTCTTTCATGGAAGGTCATCTTAATTATTGCCCTCACTTCAACTAAACGCATCAGTGAGCTTCAGGCTTTGGTGGCGGATCCACCTTATACCTGGTTCCACCATGACAAGGTGGTCCTCAAGACTCACCCGCATTTCATGCCAAAGATGGCGTTTCCTTTCCATTTGAATCAGTTTACATTCCTGTATGCTTTCCTAGGCCACATGCGCCTAGAGCAGAGGCAATCCTGCATACTCTTGACTGCAAGCATGCCTTGACTTTTTATCTCCAGAGGACTCAAGATTACTCTAAAGCCTCACAGTTGTTCATTTCCTTTGACCCTAGTCACCTGGGTCTAGCAGTATCTAAACGCACCCTCTCCAAATGTATAGCAGATTGCATCTCATTTGCTTATGATAAAGTAGGACTCTCACTAGAAGATTATGCCACTGCTTATAATGTTTGTGCCATGGCTACCTCAATGGCGAATCTATGCTCTGTGGCCATTGAAGAAATCTGCAAGGCAGAAACTTGGTCTTCTGTCCATACCTTTGCTGCTCATTACTGTCTAGACAAGGACTCCTGCCGGGATGTTATGTTTGGTCAAACTGTTCTCCAGCACTTCTTTCAGACTTAAGGACAACTCCTACCCTCTGTTCCGTACCTTACCGATACCAGACATCAATGAAGGATGCATGACCTCTTGAAGCCTACCCTGAGGCAAACCTTCACCGGTTCTGAGGTCACCTCTCTGGCATCTGGGAGATAGGGAGTCCCATATGTGAAGACTACATTCCTGCTTGTTCCTGGAGATAGTGTAGTTACTCATCTGTAACAGGTGATCTCTGGGAACAGCAGGAAATTAGTCTTCACCACTCACCCTCCTCCCCTAGGAGTTGTAGGGGTTTTTTTTACCTTCCTTTTTCTCTCAGCTACAGACTCAACTGAGGAGAGAGAGTTGGGAAGGCAGGAAGGCAGCTACGCAGGTGCAGTGGGATGCTCCCAAAGGTTTTCCTATTGGATGCTGTGGAGCATTCTCACGCGGACTCAGTCAATGCCGAAGTCACCCATATGTGAAGACTAAATTCTTGCTGTTCCCGGAGATCACCTGTTACAGATGAGTAACTATGCTTTCACCTAAGGTGGCAGACCTTAAGGATGGGGGATGGAGGCAGACACACTTTGGCTCCTCCTCCATACACTTCAAAACAGCAGCAGAAAAGTTGCCATTGGCACTGCCAGGGCTTGACAAATCCTGGGCACCAGATTGCCATGGTGCCTAGAAATTACACCATAATATGCTCCTGAGTTGATTTGGCTGCAGCTTCTGAAAAATGAGGCATTTCACACTTTTCCCACTGCAATCTGCTGTCTGCATGGTTGAGCTGTGCACTGGAGGAAATTGGGGCCGAGCTTGCGATTTTAAATCTTGAAACCATGAGATCAGTGTGAACTTCCACCAGTGCGCGGGGGAAGCGTAAAACACTGCATTTTTCAGGAACTGTTAGCGGTTACCTTCCACTCAGGTTTGGAGGCGACACTCACCTAGTGACTCCGAAGTGTTGGGGAATTACCCGGGATAGCTTTCCATTGCTATTCCCTCCCCTCCCCCCTCAGGCACACATACACATACACATGTTAATAAGCATACCAAACAATTATTGCAGTGTTTAAACAAGAAATCTTTATTATAAAAACGTGAGTATGATATCTAATTGCACCTAGCAAGCAGATAGCATAAGCTTACCTAATAAGAAAGAGAGAAGTCTGTACTGCCCACCTCCGTGATCTGTTCCTACTAACTCCCTCTCATACAGTTCTTCTCTTAAACTTCCTTTATAGGCCTTCCAGCACGTACACATGCGAATACACATATATTCTTATCTCTATTTTCCCTCTTTCACATCATTTTGTAGTTCATTTCCAGACTTCATGTCTGAGCTCTTTCTTCAATATGTTTCTTTTTAATTAATACATATCCTGCCCTTGGTGTGTTATATTTTAGTGATCAACTCTGCACATTCCTGCTTCCTTTCTTCAGTGCACTTTGTTATTCAGTGTCTGTATATATGTTCTTCAAGGTTGAAGACAACTGCGCTGAACTTATCCCTATTGTTTCTCTATTAACCCTTATGCTAATGTTATAGCAAACATATTGGTAGGCTCTTACAGAACTACAACCAAATCAGTGGCATGAAATCACAGTGTGTATATATATATATATATATCTATATTGGAAGAGCAGGACTCCTTGACTCACTAGGATAGTCCCAAGTTTAAGTAGTATTATCTAATGGCTCAACGTGTATTTGGCTGCTATACATAAAATAATGAATGCAGATGGAACAACAGTTATTGGGGCATTTTATATAGCTCTCCAAAGTTGCCCATACTTCTGAGGTGCCTTCTAACTCATTCATTAAGCTCACAATAAAACTGGGGGATTCTTATCATGGGGAAGTCCGCTCAGTCTCAGAGTATTCATCTTTCACTCCCATAAAATATAATCCAGCTTTTAAATGAGGATTAATTTATTAGTCATTTAAACCATGGGCAGCTGAGAGTTTGATTTGTTTGGGCCAGATGATAGAAAACTGGAAAAATACTTTCTCGCAAGTTTAAGATATAATATCCCTGCAGTAGACAACTTAGGCACTACATGCAGTCTAAGAGTTTGTTACTTTGTTATGCAGAGATAAAACAACTAATCTCCAATATATACAAGTGCTAATAAATGTTCCTGTACAGAATAAACCCTCACATTATACAGCATAGGAAAAAAAATTAAACATGACCTTGGAGGAAGACAGATGGGATGAGTTTATGCATTGCCTGGGTAAACCCTCCATATCATCAGACTGGTTTCTTACACTTTATAGGCTCAGCAAACTACATCAGGATTATAACAGTAGATGTTGGAAGTGTGACGGGCTTGGAACAGTGGCTCATATATGAAGGACTTGCCCTGCTAAAGCCTACTGGGCGCAGATTCTGGACTTATTTTACTTTATTTAACTGGTTTTGCTATACTGTTTTTCTACCAGTCAAAACTGTGTACAATAAACAATGTGCAAACAGTGGGGAGTAACAGAGGGTGTGCAAACAGGATACATAGAACCTTGGCATTTAAGAACGAGGGTGCTAACAGGTTACAACATACAGCAGAAATAAGAAAATTATATTGAAAATTCCCATAGAGAGCATTTGCCTATGGCAGAATTGGTTAGGTGGGATTTTCTAGAGGGGAGGGGGCTTGTGATGCTCCTGGTAGAGAGGGAGAGGGACTGTTCTTTCTCCAGGAACAAGCAGGAAGTCAGTCCTCACATATGGGTGACGTCGATGCCGACGGAGCCCTCATGCGGAGCAATCCCCAGCTTTCAAAGAAAGCCTTTGGGATTGCATCACGCATGCGTGGCCCCTTTCCTGCCCAAGGGTGCCATCTTGCTCAGTCTCCTTTTTTCCACGGAGCCCAATGGACGTCATTCAAATTCCCTCGCGAAAAAAGTGTTTTAAAAGTCAGAAAAATTATTATCTCCAGGAACAAGCAGGAATGTATTCTTCACATATGGGTATCGTCGGTACCGACGGAGCCTGCGCGGGAACGCTCCCCAGCGTCCAATAGGAATGATTTTGGGAGCATCCCTCAGCACATGCGTGCTGCCTTCCCGCCTTTCCAACTGTCCCTCTTCAGTTCTTCGTTTTCTGCGGAGCCAACACGACCTATACCCTGTCACCCCAGAAAATTCCGGCTTTAAAATTGTTTTCTTGTGGTCGCGTTTGCCTCCGCACGACGCTTACCGGTACCGCCGGTTCTTTTCTGTTCTTTTCCAAAAAAAAAACCCCTTATACTTTGAACTGTTTCTCTTCAGAAACTTTTCTTTTTTGGTGCTAGGCGCCATTTTGGGCACTAGGCCCCATATTCCTAAAACATGGAAAAACCAACTAGTGGTTTTAAAAAATGTACTAAGTGTGGCGGTACCATTTCCGTCACTGACACCCATGATTGGTGTCTTAAATGTTTAGGGCCTGAACATTCTCCATCTGAATGTCTCTCCTGTATGGGGATGACTAAGAGAGGAAGACAGAACCGGGCTGCAAAGCTTGGTACTCTCTTTTCTTCGGATGCCAGATCCATCGCATCGACATCTTCAAGAGCCTCCTCTTCCTCCCATGGATCTCATGTAACTAAACAAAAAAAGCCGGTCATCAAAGAGTAGCTCTCCTGCTAAGCATCGAGAGGCCATTGGCATTGCCCTTGAGGGAACCACACCGGCAAAACAGCCCCGGCGGGAGGCTTCGGCTTCCAAAGCATCAAAGGGGCTCCAGGATGTTCTCAAGGCCTCGACCTCGCAAGAACTACTGGTGCCATGCTCAGGGGTCCCGGCCGTTTTCACCGGTACCGACACCCAGGCATCGGCAGCGTCGATAGACCAGAGGTTCCTCGCTATCGAACGCAGCATTGCAGCTCTTCTCACAGCTGCGGTACCGTTGACACCTATGGTTCAACGGGCACCGGTACAGACATCGATATCGATGCCGGTACCTACACCGGTACAGACACCGGTACCAGTACCAGCTCCGGTGGGAATTCTTCCCACACCATCTTTGGCTGGAATCGACAGATTGGTACCGGATCACCTCGGTACCGACTTCGATCGATAATGGAACCGTGCTTTCTCCAGGACCAAGCAGGAAGTCAGTCCTCACTTATGGGTGACGTCGGCGCCGACGGAGCCCTCGCGGAGCAATTTTCCCCAGCTTTCAAAGAAAGCCTTTGGGAATTGCAGCGCGCATGCGCGGTCGTCTTCCCGCCCGAAGGTGCCATCTTAGCCAGTCTTCTTTTTTCCGCGGAGCCCTACAGACGTCCCCGTCTTGTCCCCGCGAAAAAGTTGATTTTCTTCTTTATTTTATCCTTTTTCTTTCGGTTCGACGCCGATCGTTTTCCCGCCCGGACTCGCGACGCCGGTCTCGAGTCCTCTTACGTTTTTTCGGTTTTTCTGACTTAGTCAGCTTTCGTTTTCGTTTTCCCTGGCAGCCCGGTCCTTTGACCTCGCAGGGGCCCTTTTTCCCCCGATGGCTGCCAGTGGGTTTAAGCGGTGTGGTCGGTGTGACCGAAATATGTCACTAACCGACACACACGACTTTTGCCTCCGCTGCCTGGGCCCGGATCATGAGGAACTGATCTGTGGGCCCTGCAGCAAACTGTCCTCGAAGGCGTTGAGAAGTCGGCGGCATCAGCGTGAGAGAATCTTCGCTGACCCCAGCCGTACCCGGACCTCGTCGGAGGCCTCCGTGTCGAAAGGCTCCAGCTCGGACCGTCGCCGGAGCTCCTCCGACCGGGGTTCTCCCTCCGGGGACCATCGTCGGAAGGAAAAACCCGCGAGGGCGTCGTCGGTGGACGCTCCTGGCTCCGCGAGGGCCAGGTCGCATAGCCCCGACAGCCGCCCCGGGTCCTTGGAGAAGGAACACATCCCGAAGCGACCTCGCCTGGAGTCGGAGATGCCTGCCCGGGTAAGTCCTGTGGTCCTTCTGGACTCGCCTCCGCGACAGCCGACGTCGGGCCCGACGCCGTCGGGGCCCGAGTCGGGGGCTGCTGGGTCACCTGAGCTCGGACTCAGGTTGACGGCCTTGGAGAGCAGACTGTCTGCCTTCATGGACCAGCAGCGGGCACTGCTCGCTGGCTTCGCTGGCGTCGTGGCCCCGACCGCCGGGACGTCGACGTCCAAGTCGACCCCGGAGACCGAGCCGATCCTCGAGTCGATGAGAACTCGAGTCGATCCTCGGTCGAGGTCGCCCTCGGCCTCCCGTTCGGGACCGAGGTCGCCGACGCCGACTCCCTCGGCGTCGGGGCGGCTGGCGCCGCACCCTGCCCGGGCCGACCCCACCGAGTCCTCGTCGGAGTCGGTCTGGGAGTCTGAGGAGGAAGAGTCACCTGATTCTTTCCGGACTCGGTGTGTCCCATCGGACTCGCCGGAGTCCGAGCCTCGGAAGCAGTCCCCCCCGGAGGATGCCCGGTTCTCGGACTTCGTTAGGGATATGGCCAAGGCTTTGGCCTTCCCTGCGGATCCCGAGGAGGAGCCTCGAGCCGAAGAGCTCGACGCCCTCCAGTATGACTCTCCCGCGAGGGAACACTTTACTGTGCCGGTTCCTCCTATGCTGGAACGACTACTCTTCCGCATGTGGGAGAGTCCGGCCTCCTCGCCGGTCCTGAGCAAGCGGGTCGATTCTATCTATCGGGTCCGCAAGAGCCCTGGCTTTCAAAAGGCACAGCTGCCACACCATTCCATGGTAGTGGAATCGGCCATGCATCGTCTTAAGAGCCAGAAGATGCACTCCTCGGTGCCTCCGGGAAGGGAGGCCCGTAACCTGGATGGCCTTGGCAAGAAGTGCTTCCAGGGCTCTATGCTCGCCTGTCGTGTCCAGACTTACCAGCTATACATGGGCATGTATCTCCGGGATCTGGCTAAAGAGCTAGCCGGATTCTCCGCTGGTCTCTCCGAGGAGCCCTTGCGGAGGTTCCTAGCCTTGTCCACGGGCATTCGGGAATGCTCAAAGTTCATGTCCCGAGCAGCCTATGATGGCTTTGAAGCCTCGGCTCGAGTAGCCGCAGCCGGCATCGGTGCCCGCCGACAGGCTTGGCTTCAGTCGTCAGACCTTGAGCCCTGGGTACAGGACAAGTTGGTCGATGTCCCCTGCCGAGGCGAAAACCTCTTTGGCAAGCCCATGGCGGAAAAGGCTGCACAAATTGAGACTGAGACTCTCACCAGGACCAGGCTTTCTAGGAAGACCTCCGCCCCTTCCCAGAAAAAGAAGGGCTCGGGGAAAAAGTCCTTTTACCCGAGGAAGGCGGCTGCCTACAAACAATACCCCCATTATCAGGCCCCTGCAGCTCCCCAACAGGGCCAGCAGGCCAAGGGACGGGGTAACGGGTCCCGTAGGCAGCAAGCCCCCAAGCCTGCACCACCAGCCCCTGCTCAGCAGGGTGGGGGCTTTTGACTCGCTCAGCATAGCCTCTCCCCCCCCGCTGGTTCCCCCCAGCACCGGAGGCCGGCTGGTTCACTTCGCCCACAGGTGGTCCAGCATCACCGCAGATGCCTGGGTGCTTCAGGTCGTGCGAGAAGGCTACCTTCTCCACTTCCATCAGGTCCCTCCCTCCTATTTTCCGGGAGAGCCTCCGCGCCCCCCTCTGCACAGGGAGTTGCTCCTTCAGGAGTTAGCAGGTCTTCTGCAGGAACAGGCGGTGGAACCGGTGCCACACCACCTGAGAGGTCAAGGCTTCTATTCAAGGTATTTTCTGATACCAAAGAGAACAGGGGGCCTCAGACCCATCCTGGACTTGCGCAACCTCAACAAGTTCCTTGTGCGGGAGAAGTTCAAAATGCTTACCCTTGGAATCCTTCTGCCCTACCTCCAGCAGGGAGATTGGCTATGCTCCTTGGATCTAAAGGATGCCTATACGCACATCCTCATCCACCCAAGCCACCGCCAATACCTAAGGTTTGTGGTGGCAGGAAATCATTACCAGTACAGAGTACTGCCCTTTGGCCTGTCCTCCGCACCGCGAGTCTTCACAAAATGTCTCGCGGTCGTGGCGGCCCATCTCCGGCTTCACGGCCTCTATGTCTTTCCGTACCTCGACGACTGGCTCATCAGAGCAGCGTCCGCTCAGGAGGTCACCAACGCCACGTGCCGCACGGTGACTCTGCTGCAGCACTTGGGCTTTGTCATAAACTTCGCAAAGTCCACTTTGCTCCCCTCACAGGATCTCGAGTTCATCGGCGCAAGGCTGCACACTCCTCAGGCGCGAGCGTATCTACCGCTCGACAGGGCTCAGCGGCTCATGGACCTAGCCGACCGCTTTCGCAGCCAGCCCCTGGTCTCCGCCAGGCGCTTCCTGAGACTGCTCGGCCATATGGCTTCCACCGTCCATGTGACCCCCAATGCCCGCCTGAATATGCGGTCTGCTCAATGGTGTCTCCGCCGGCAGTGGCGACAGGCCACGGGCGGCCTCGCAGACCTAGTGCGCGTTTCCGAGCCGCTGATCTCGTCTCTCCGGTGGTGGCTCCGGCAGCCGAACCTGACATTCGGTATGCCTTTCCAGTCACCTCAGCCGACCCGGGTGCTGACCACCGATGCATCCCTCCTGGGCTGGGGAGCGCATTGCCAAGGGGCGCGTACTCAGGGCCTCTGGACCACGTGGGAGTCTGCTCAGCAGATCAACTTCCTGGAGCTCCGGGCGATCCGCCTAGCTCTCAAGGCCTTCTCCCACCTGACTTCCCAACAGTCCGTCCTTGTCCAGACGGACAATCAAGTTGCCATGTTCTACGTGAACAAACAGGGGGGCACGGGCTCCTTTCTCCTCTGCCGGGAGGCTCAGAAGCTCTGCTCTTGGGCCGTCAGTCACGGCATTCTCCTCAAGGCAGTTTATCTCCCGGGCCAAGACAATTGCCTTGCGGACAAACTCAGCAGGGTCCTCCGGCCGCACGAGTGGCGTCTGGATCCCTTGGTAGTTCAGAAGCTCTTCCTCAAGTGGGGCCTCCCCACGATGGATCTCTTTGCCAGTCCTCGCAACCGGCAGCTTCCTCGCTTCTGCTCTCGTCAGCCACACCCCCTTCGGGTTGCGGCGGACGCCTTTCTGATCTCATGGTCGGGGAGCCTTCTGTACGCTTTCCCTCCCATCCCGCTGGTCTCTCGGACTCTTTTCAAGGTTCTCCGAGACAAAGCCTTTTTGATCCTGGTGGCCCCTCGCTGGCCCAGACAGCCGTGGTTTCCGCTCCTGCTGCAACTGGCGGTGGAGGGTCCGGTCCCTCTGGGAGTACAACCGGATCTCCTCACTCAGGATCAGGGGTCCCTACTGCACCCCAACCTCAGGTCTCTCAACCTCATGGCCTGGCTGCTGAGAGGGTAGTCCTTGCTCCCCTTCTCCTGCCGGCGGAGGTGGAGGAGGTCGTCCTGGCTTCGCGACGCCCTTCTACCCGCAAATGCTACGCCCTTAAATGGCGTCGCTTTGCGGTCTGGTGTGCCCAACAGTCGCAGGATCCCTTCTCCTGCCCGGTGTCGGTGATTTTGCAGTACTTGCTACACCTCTCTAATCTGGGACTTAAGTCCAACTCCGTCAAAGTTCACCTCAGTGCTCTCTCGGCACATCATGTGCCGGTGGACGGTAGACCTCTCTCCAGCGACCCTCTCGTAGCGAGGTTTCTCCGAGGTCTTCTTCTACTTAAACCACCTCTGCGCCCGCCAGCGCCGGACTGGGACCTGAATGTGGTTTTGCAGCGGATCACCTGTCCGCCTTTTGAACCTATGGCTACATGTTCTCTCCGTTTTCTGTCTTGGAAAACTCTGTTCTTGATAGCCCTCACTTCCGCTAGGCGCGTAAGTGAATTGCAGGCCCTCGTGTCTGATCCCCCCTACACTCGGTTCTACAAGAATAGGGTAGTCCTACGGACTCACCCAAAGTTTCTGCCTAAAGTGGTCTCCCCTTTTCACATCAATCAGGAGGTGGTACTTCCAACCTTCTTTCCCAGACCACACTCCAGCCGAGCTGAGACGGTCCTCCATACCCTGGACTGTAGAAGGGCATTGAACTTCTACCTTGACCGTACGCGGGAGCACCGTAAAGCTGCTCAGCTTTTTGTGTCTTTTGACCCCAATAAATTGGGTCTCCCGGTCTCCAAGCGTACTCTGTCCATCTGGGTTGCGGACTGTATCTCTTGGGCTTATGGGGCAGCCGGACTCGCCTTAGAAAGTCGAGTCACGGCTCATTGCGTTCGGGCAAAGGCCACGTCAGTGGCTTACCTCCGCTCTGTTCCGCTGGCAGACATCTGCCGGGCCGCTACTTGGTCTTCGAGCCAGACCTTTGCGGTCCATTACTGTCTCGAGAGGGAGTCCCGTAGGGACAGTGCTTTCGGACAGGCAGTCCTCCGAAATCTCTTTGAGGTCTGAGCAACTCCTACCCTCCATCCCGGATGTGGGCTACCGGTGGGTGATAATTCAGCGAAGATTCTATCCTTCTGTGCTGCTGAGCTAGAGGGAGCTCATTTTTGTGCTTAGGGTCTCCGGTAGCCTTGAGCTTGGGAGTCCCATAAGTGAGGACTGACTTCCTGCTTGGTCCTGGAGAAAGCGTAGTTACTCACCTGTAACAGGTGTTCTCCAGGAGCAGCAGGAATCAGTCCTCACTACCCTCCCTCCTCCCCTTGGAGTTGCAATCGTCTGCTTATGTTCTTTTTGCAAATTTTTATGCTGTCTTTTTAGCTATGTCATCTGACTGGCTAAGATGGCACCTTCGGGCGGGAAGACGACCGCGCATGCGCGCTGCAATTCCCAAAGGCTTTCTTTGAAAGCTGGGGAAAATTGCTCCGCGAGGGCTCCGTCGGCGCCGACGTCACCCATAAGTGAGGACTGATTCCTGCTGCTCCTGGAGAACACCTGTTACAGGTGAGTAACTACGCTTTGCATGAGCATCAGAGTCAGGAATACTTCGAATCCTCCGATTCCGAAGACTCTGACAATTCTGCTGGTACCAGAGGGTTTCTCCCGGAAGATCCCTCTTCTCCCCAACGCAGAATGTCACCTCCAGAGGACATGTCTTTTTTCAGGATTTTATTTGTGATGTGGCCAAGAGCCTTTCAATCACGGTAGCTCCTGAAGAGGAACCCAGAGCAAAGGAATTGGAAATTCTCCAATATCCTAAAGCTCCAAAAGAGGCAGTCACTCTGCCTATCCATGAAATTCTGCATAACTTGATGCTCAGAATGTGGGAGATACCTCTGAATACATCTCCTCATTCTAGGAGACTTGATACTATGTATTGAGTTCCGCCATGTCCTGGATTTCAAAAGTCTCAGCTGCTACATCGTTCAATGGTGGTGGAGTCAGCCATGCGTAGGATGAAAAGTGCAAAGAGGCATGCATCCAATCCCCCAGGTCGTGAATGCAGGACTCTGGACGCTTTTGGGCGCTGAACCTTTCAGGCTTCCATGCTTTCAGCTAGGATCACTTCATATATACTATATATGGGAATGTTCCTCAAGGAAGTTACAGGAGACTTGGAGCTTATGAGCCCACTTCTCCCAGATGACAAGAGAAGACTTTCTTGCTCTAGTTAAGCATGCTCAAGATGTCTCCAAGTTTGTGAATTGTGCAGCCTTTGACTGCTTTGAATGCATCAGCAGAACCTCTGCTATTGCCATTGGGGTGCAATGGATTGCCTGGCTTCAGGCATCAGACTTGGAGAATTGGGTACAGGACAAGTTAGGCAACATTCCTTGCACGGGAGAGAATCTCTTTGGCAAGAACTGGCAGGAAAAGGCTAACGAGTTAGATGCTGACAATACCACTCTAGATAGATTGTCAAAATCTACAGCCACTCCAGCCAAAAGGAAGCCTTATAAAAAAACCCTCTTTCAGCAAAAAAGAGGACATTTTATCCTTCCTATACCCTACAGAGTCAAACTCAGGGTCAGGTTGCCCAAAAGGGACAAACTAGACAGCAAAAGAAGCCAAAAGGCCCGAGAGCCCAACCAGCTCCGCAGGTTCAGCCCCCTCAAGGGCTTTGACTCCTTCCTAGAGAGCTTAGCCTTCCTGCCTCTGAGGGGTCCCCAACTCCCCAATATCCCAGGCAGGTTATGCCTCTTTGCCAACAGATGGCATCAGATAATAGCAGAAGATTGGACTCTGTCCATTGTAGGAGAGGGATACAAGCTCCATTTTCACAGCATGCCCCCTCCTACAATTCTAAGGCAATTCAATTCTCAAACCTCTGCAGACAATCTGCTAGATCACGAGGTCTCAACACTTCTTGCCCAAGGGGCAATAGAAGAGGTACACATTCTTCAACGGGGTGCAGGGTTCTACTCCCCCTATTTTCTTATTCCAAAGTAAACAGGAGGACACAGACCCATTCTAGACCTCAGAGAATTGAACACATACCTGTTCTGAGAGAAGTTCAAAATGATTTCTCTAGGAACTCTTCTGCCATACCTTCAAAGCCAGGATTGGCTTTGCTCTGTAGACTTAAAGGATGCATACACTCACATTCTGATCCATCCAGATCACAGGAAATTCTTACGATTCCTTTTCAAAGGAAAGCATTTCCAGTACAGGGTTCTTCCCTTTGGTCTGATTTCAGCACCAAGAGTATTCACGAAATGCATAGCAGTAGTAACTGCATTTCTGTGAACCCTGGGGATATTCGTCTTCCCTTACTTAGACGACTGGCTCATTCGAGCCCCTACAGTTGCAGAGGCCAGTATTGCACTGTCTCGCACAATGCGAATCCTCCAGTACTTGGGGTTGATAATAAACTTCCCAAAATCCCAACTTGTTCCTTCCCAATGCATAGAATTCATAAGGGCCTGTCTAGATACCAGACAGGCAAGGGCTTTCCTTCCACAGGCCCGGTGTCTTCGCATAATGGAACTGGCTTATCAAGCAGCAGGGAAATCCTCCCTAACTGCTCGCGAGCTTCTACGAGCAGTTGCTGGGACATATGGCATCCACAGTTCATGTAGTCCCATATCCTCGCCTCAACATGCGAGCAGCTCATTGGACCCTATCCACACAGTGGACACAGGCCACAGGACATTTATCAGACAAAATAACAATCTCTCAATGACTAATTTTGTCTCTCCAGTGGTGGCAATCACTAGAAAATCTGACAGTGGGGTCTCCTTTCCATCAACCCCTCTTTCAGGCCACCCTAACAACAGATCATCACAGGTGGGTTGGGGAGCATACCTGAATCATCTCTCTACCAGGGCACCTGGACTCCACAGGAGGCTGGTCTACACATAAACCTCCTGGAATTAAGAGCAATCTATCTAGCTCTTTGAGTTTTCCATGCCCAGCTCAGCTACAAGACAGTCCTAGTCCAGACAGACAATCAAATAGCCATGTTCTATGTGAACAAGCAGGGTGGGACAGGCTCTCTGTCATTATGCAACCAAGCTTTACGACTGTGGGCCCTCGCCAGAGAGTATCAAATTCGCCTTCTAGTGGTATATCTTCCAGGCATTCAAAACCTTTGGGCAGACAAACTCAGTTGAGTACTGCTGCCTCACGAATGGTCTCTCCACCTAGACCAGGTGGCAAAGATTTTTCATTTCTGGCGCACTCCAGACATAGACCTCTTTGCAAGTCCACTGAATGCCAAACTTCCCCGGTTCTGTTCCAGGATTCCGGCTCACAATTGTCAGGTAAGGTATGCCTTCCTCCTTCACTGGGGTCAGGACTTCCTTTATGCCTTCCCACCCATTCCCTTCATCCCCAAAACACTCTTCAAGCTTCAGAGAGACAGGGGTCGCATGATTCTCATAGCGCCACGATGGCCACGCCAAGCATGGTATCCCCTGCTTCTACATCTCTCTCAAGCTGCACCTCTGGAGTTAGGCCATGCTCCAGATCTCCTTTCCCAAGAGGACGGGACACTATGGCACCCGAAGCCCCAGTCCCTGCATCTCACGGCATGGTTGCTGAAGGCTTAGACCTCCAGGATTTCAACCTGTCCCAACAGGTAAAGGATATCCTTCAGGCTTATAGAAAACTTTCCACAAGAAGATCTTATGCCTTCAAGTGGAAACGTTTCACTATATTGTGCTCTAAGAAGGGATTAAACCCCCTTGTCATACCTTTAGAATTGATACTAGAGTATCTCCTTCACTTATCGAATTCTGGTCTAAAGACCAATTGGGTAAGAGTCCATCTTAGTGCAATTGCAGCTTATAAGCCTCTGAATGGACAACCAATTTCCTCTCATCCACTCATATCCAAATTTATGAGAGGTCTTCTATTAACCAAGCCTCCCATCAAGCCACCACCGGTGGCATGGGATCTAAATCTAGTTCTCTGGCAGCTCATGAAGCTGCCTTTTGAGCCTTTAGCCACTACAACCCTTAGGTTTTTGACCTGGAAGGTCATCTTCCTAATTGCTTTAGTGGCTGATCCTCCTTATACTAGGTTTCATCATGATAAGGTTGTTCTTAGAACTCATCCACACTTTATGCCAAAGGTGGTTTCGCCTTTTCATTTAAATCAATCAATTTATCTTCCTGTATTTTTTCCGAGGCCTCACGCCTCTAATGCAGAAAGAAACCTTCATACCTTGGATTGTAAAAGAGCCTTAGCCTTTTACCTACAAAGAACACAGCAACATGGAAAGTCCTTGCAACTTTTTATAGCTTTTGACTCTAGTCATTTGGGACTTCCAGTCTCCATAAGGACTTTATCTAAATGGATTGCCCAATGCATATCCTTTGCTTATGAGAGTAAGGGTCTTCCTCATCTAGGCCATGTCACAGCTCATAACGTGAGAGCCATGGCAACTTCCATGGCTAATCTCCACCTGGGCTTCGATACACACCTTCACAGCCCACTACTGCCTGGATAAAGCCTCCCGTCGGGATGCCTTCTTTGGCCAAGCTGTTCTTCAAAATCTCTTTCAGACCTAACTCAACTCCTACACACCAACCCTGGTGGAATGCAAGAGATCCATGCGAGGAAGGATGCCTACCTTTCTAGAGTGGCACCTTCCTGGGGCTATCTCCCTGGCATCTTCAGCTAGGGAGTTCCCATATGTGAAGACTACATTCCTGCTTGTTCCTGGAGATAGCGTAGTTACTCACCTGTAACAGGTGATCTCCGGGAACAGCAGGAATTTAGTCCTCACAACCCACCCACCTCCCCTAGGAGTTGTCTCTCTCTATCTCTCT
The DNA here is from genome assembly GCA_033557465.1 of Ichthyophis bannanicus. NCBI lineage: Eukaryota > Metazoa > Chordata > Amphibia > Gymnophiona > Ichthyophiidae > Ichthyophis > Ichthyophis bannanicus. The sequence goes on along the minus strand of CM066032.1, from coordinate 905,788,870 downwards.
CTTTCTCTCTCTCTTTTGTCTCAGCTTTAAACTCAACTAGAGAGGGACAGTTGGGAAAGGCGGGAAGGCAGCGCGCATGTGCTGAGGGATGCTCCCAAAAGCGTTCCTATTGAACACTGGGGAGCGTTCCCGCACAGGCTCCGTTGGTACCGACAATACCCATATGTGAAGACTATAAATTCCTGCTGTTCCCGGAGATCACCTTTTACAGGTGAGTAACTACGCTTTCTGGTTCGCCGGTTTCCCTTCCCGCCTCTGCTTGGTACACCGGTATCGAGACCGGTCCAAATTTTCGTTTTTTGTCCTTAAAGACTAGCGTTCGCACTCTTTTTCTTTTTAGCTGGCAGTCCGGTCATTTGACCTCGCAGGGGCCCTTTTTCCCCTGATGGCTGCCAGCGGGTTTAAAAAGTGTGATCGGTGCACGAGATTGATGTCTCTCACTGAAACACACGACTGCTGCCTCTGTTGCCTCGGGCCCGACCACGAACCGAAGGTCTGTGGCCTGTGTAAGAAGATGTCTTCCAAGGCCTTGAGGAGCAGGCAGAAGCATCTTGATAGGATTTTTCCTGAGTCCGCACCTGCCCAGGCCCGGACCTCATCGGAGGTCTCGACCTCTCGGGGAGCTCTCTGATCCTGAGCAGCTTTGAGTGTCCTTTGAAAGGGGGTCTTCCTCGCGGGAACACCGGAGGAAGAAAAAATCTGTGAGGGCGGTGTCGTCAGATGGCTCCGAGTGTCCTGGTCCCTCGCGGGATAGGTCACGGAGCCCGGCCCACCGCCCCGGATCCTCGGAGTCGGAGAGGCCTGCAAAACTCCCTCGTAAGGAACCGGAGACACCGAGGCAGGTAAGCACTGTTCTCGTTGTGGACTCTCCTCCGGGAGAGCCGGAGTTGGGATCCGACCCGGGGGCTGCAGAGCCTCCTGAGCTCAGTCTCAGGATGGCAGCCTTGGAGCACAGCATGGCTGCCTTCATGGACCAGCAGCATGCGCTGATAGCCGGTCTCACTGGTCCATCCGCCCCGACCACCGGGACATCGATGTTGAAGTCGACCCCAGAAGCCGAGCCGATCGTCGAGACACTAAGATCTCGAGTCGATCCTTGGCCAAGGTCCCCCTCGACCTCCCGTTCGGAGCTGAGGTCATCGACACCGATTCCACCGGTGTCAGGGCAGTCGAGACCGAAGCCCTTGAGGCCGGAGCCGCTCGATTCCTCCTCGGAGGGGTCCGGTTGGGAGACGGAGGATGAGGAGTCACCAGATACCCATCGGACCAAATACATTCTCTCGGATTCCCCGGGTTCTGAACCTCGGAGAAGGTCCCCCCCGGAAGACACCCGGTTCTTGGACTTCGTCTGGGACATGGCAAAGGCTTTGTCATTCCCGGCGGAGGTCGAGGAGGAGCCTCGAGCCGAAGAGCTCAAGATCCTGCAATATGACTTTCCCCCTCGGGAAGCCCTTACTGTACTGGTGCCTCCCATTCTGGAACGGCTGATGCTCCACATGTGGGTGACACCGGCCTCGATGCCGGTACTCAGCAGGCGAATCAATTCCATCTACCGAGTTTGCAAGAGCCCTGGGTTCCAAAAAGCACAACTGCCGCACAACTCCATGGTTGTGGAATCGGCCATGCGCCGGCTCAAGAGCCAGAAGATGCATTCCTCGGTGCCTTCTGGCCGGGAGGCCTGCAACATGGATGCCCTCAGCAGGAAGTGCTCCCAGGGTTCGATGCTGTCATGCCGAATCCAGACATAACAGCTATACATGGGCATGTACCTACGAGACCTGGCAAAGGAGATTGCCGGGTTCTCAGCTGGTCTCTCCGAGGGACCTTTGCAGTGCTTCCAGGTTTTGTCCACTGGGACCGAGTGCTTGAAGTTTATGACTCGAGCAGCATATGACGGCCGGTGCAGGCCGCCAAGCATGGCTACAGTCAGACCTGGAACAATGGGTACAGGACAAGTTCTTATAAAGGCTATTAGTGTAGCTGGGTTTAAAAAAGGGTTGGACAAGTTCCTGGAGGAAAGGTCCATAAACCATTATTAAGAAGGGACCCAGGATATCAATGCTTGACCTAGTACAAGCATTGCAGAACCTGTCTTTTGGGGAAACTGCTAGGTACGTATGACCTAGATTGGCCACTGTTGGAAACAGGATACTGGGCTTGATGGACCTTGGTCTGACCCAGTATGGCATATCTTATGTTCTTATGTTCTAAGTTGGTCAGTGTCCCTTGCCGAGGGGAAAACCTCTTCAGCAAGCCCATGACAGAAAAGGCTGCCGAGATCGAGTACGAGTATCTGACCCGAACAAGACTTGAGAAGAAGACTTCTGCCCCTTCTAAGAATAAGGGCTCAGGTAAGAAGCCCTTTTTCCTGAGAAAAGGTACTGCTTACCGCGTCTACCCCACATATCAGGCCTCCCCAGCTCCCCAACAGGGGCAGCAGGCCAAGGGACAGGGGCATGGCCCGCATAAGCAAAAAGCCCCCAAGTCTCAGGCACCGGCTCCGGCCCAGTCTGGAGGGAGCTTTTGACTCCCAGAGCATAGTCCCTCTCTCCAAGGGAGCAAGACCATGCACAGGAGGAAGGCTGACCCTGTATGCCCACAGGTGGCCAGCCATCACAACAGATATCTGGGTTCTGCAGATAGTCCAAATGGGCTATCGGCTACATCTCACCCAGGCACCCCCCTCTTACTTTCCAGGGGAGCCTCTGACCCCCTCTTCACAGGGACCTCCTCTTAAAGGAGTTGGCAGGTCTTCTCAAAGATAAGGCGGTAGAACCGGTGCCCCACCACCTGCAGGGGAGGGCTGTACTCCAGGTATTTTCTGATACCAAAGAGAATTGGAGGCCTAAGACCCATCCTCGACCTGCGAAACTTAAACAAGTTCCTGGTGAGGGAAAAGTTCAAGATGCTTTCCCTTGGAATGTTGCTGCCTTACCTCCGCCAGGGAGACTGGCTATGCTCCTTAGACCTAAAGGATGCGTATACACATCCTAATTCATCCAGACCACAAACAATATCTACAATTTAAACTAGATTCATTGGGGATGGGTGAAGAAAGCCCACAGGTAAGTGAAAGCCCCCAGGTAGGTGATACATTAAATACCTTTATGGAAATGGGTAACAGGGGTAACATATGGAAAGCAGTGTGTATAAATGCCCGTAGCATGGGAAATAAGATCCCTGATGTTGAAGCTTTGGTGGGAGTGGCTGACTTGGATTTAGTGGCAGTTACAGAAACATGTTTCACAGAAAACCATGACTGGGATGTAACTATACCTGGCTATACTTTATTCAGAAAGGACAGGGGAGGAAGAAGGGGAGGAGGAGTGGCACTATATGTAAAAACTACTATTAAAGCTTTGGAATTACAGAGCTTAGAAGGGAGAGAGGAGGCATTGTGGGTTAAACTAGAAAGAGGGAAAGAGAAATCTATTTGCATTGGTGTGATATACAGACCTCCCTCAAAAGAGGAAGAGGTGGACAGAGAGGTTAATTGAAGACATACGCAGCATTGCTAGGAAAGGGGAAGTGCTACTGATAGGAGATTTCAATATGCCAGATGTTGATTGGCACATTCCTGCTGCAGTATCATCTAGAAGTAAGGAGATCCTGGATTCTTTACAGGGAGAACTAGTGAGGCAATTTGTAACAGACGCCACACGTGAAGGGGCCATACTGGACTTGGTGCTTACCAATGGTGAAAGTGTTTCTGATGTTGTAGTGGGAGATGATTTTGCATCCAGTGATCACCAGATGGTGTGGTTCAGTATTAGGACTAGGGCTGTTAGAATCCATTCAAAGGTGAGGATCTTAGACTTTAGGAAGACTAACTTTGCGAAGATGGGCCAATACCTCAGGGAGTCGTTAGTGGGATGGGAACAGCTGGGGGATGTAGAAAAACAGTGGGCAGAACTGAAAGGGGATATTTTAAGGACAACCAACCTTTTTGTTACAATGGTAAATAAAGGTAAAAGGAAAAGGAGACCACTATGGCTTTCGAAAGAAGTAGCTGAAAAATGTGAAGAAAAAGAGGGAGGCCTTCATGAAATACAAGAGGATCACAGAGAGAGGAAGACAGGCATCTGTATTTGGAAAAACTTAGAGAAGCTAGCAAAGTAGTCAAGAAGGCAAAGATTCAAAAGGAGGAGGAAATAGCCAATGCAGTAAAATGGGGGGGATAAGACATTTTTCAGATATATTAGTGAGAAGAGGAAGAGCAAAAGTGGTATTGTCAGACTCAAGGGTGCAGGGGAGGAATATGTAGAAGCTGATAAGGATAAAGTGGAATTGCTTAACAAATATTGTTGTTCTGTGTTCACAGATGAAGAACCAGGAGCAGGACCTCAGAAAACACCCACAAATAGGAACAGAAGAGAGGGACATCTTGAACAATTTTCAGAAGACTGTGTTCGTGAGAAACTAGCTCAACTTAAAGTAGACAAAGCGATGGGACCGGATGGGATACACCCTAGAATACTGAGGGAACTTGGGGACGTTCTAGCAACTCCACTGACTGACCTTTTCAATGCCTCGTTGGAGTTGGGAGTGGTGCCAAAGGACTGGAGAGAGGCTCATGTGGTGCCTTTACACAAAAGCGGAAGTAAGGATGTGGTTGAAAACTACAGGCCGGTTAGTTTAACTTCGGTGGTAAGTAAATTATTGGAAACGCTGCTGAAAGAGAAAATAGTGAGGTTTCTGGAGTCTAGTGGATTACAGGATCCGAGGCAGCATGGATTCACCAGAGGCAGGTCTTGTCAGACAAATCTGATTGATTTATTTGTCTGGATAACCAGGGAGTTGGACCGAGGGAGAGCTCTAGATGTGGTGTATTTAGATTTCAGTAAAGCCTTTGACACTGTTCCTCACAGGCGACTTATAAACAAACTGAGCACCCTTGTAGTGGAATCAGCACTAAGGAAAGTTAAGAGCAAGAAGAAGCATTCTTCTTATCCGCCAGGTCGTTCTTCAAGAACACTCGATGCTTTTGGTCGTCAGGCCTTCCAACCTCTATGCTGGCCTCCAGAATTCTTTCATATGTTTTTCACATGAGTCTAACACTCTAGGAAGTCACAGAGAAATTGTCTCTTTTGACCCCTTTTTTACCAGAGCCCAGGGCTACTGATTATTCCTTGCTCGTCAATCACAGCCGGAATATATCCTGGTTCCTGTCTCGTGCTTCTATAGACTCTTTTGAGTCCGTTAGCAGATCCTCTGCTATTGCCATTGCAGCACGTCGCAGAGCCTGGCTTGAAGCTTCAGACTTGAGCAGATGGGCACAAACTATACTGGCTCATTCTCCTTGTACAGGAGAAGGTATCTTCAATAAGGAGGCTTTACGTCAGGTTGCTCAATGCTCCACTGACTCTCCTTCCACTAAAGACCATTCTAAGCCACCTCCTTCTTCAAGGGGTAGGAAATGTCCTACCAAACCTTCTTTCCCTAAGAAAAGAAAGTTTCATTCATCTCCTGCCCATCATTCGGCTGTACCTAAACAAGGGACACCTCAGCCTAGCCTGAAGTCCCCCAGCTCTGGCCAGTCTCAGCATTCCCAGCAACCATTGGGGCCAGGAATTGTAATCTACAGTTCACTTCTACCCATTAGAAGTTTATTCACTGTGCTCTCTTTTTCAGTATACTAACCTGTCGGAAAATCTTTGTTCAGGGACTACAGATTTCTCCTCTTCTTACTCTCTAGAAGAGCAGTTGCAACTATCCCCTGATAGTTCTGTCCCAACTGAACATTTTTTCCTTCAGTTGACTTACCCTATGGGTACGTCACCCTCAAATTACTTACTCTACCCTCTCAACCGGGCTTTTTCCCTGACTGAGGGGTACCATACTGAAAAGCTTCTCTAGCAAGCTCGTTCCTCAGACAGGGAGAAGGGATATCTCCTCTCTTTTCCTGTCTGTTTTTCTTTATTGGGCACAGGACAATCTCTCTGCTGTTTCCATCAGCAGCTGTGCCTGCAGGAGTTACAGTAATGGTATTACTGGTAATTTTTCCAAGTTCCAGTCCTTTGTTCAAAATTTTGTCTAGCCTCAGTAGTGATTCCAAGCTATTCGTCATCTATCTTGGATCCTCCTACTCGTTTAGGCTTTCTCACATTATTCTAACCATCTCCTCTCCTAGGATATGGCAACACACCTGACTTCAGTCAGTTTGTCTCCTATCTCTCCTGCACAATGCTCTCTGCAGTCTTCAGAGAAGCTTTCTACTATGAGGGCCTTGCTATAGAGCATTGACCTTGTCTCTGAAGCTTCTCTATTAGTAGGGAAAAGCTTATAAACCCTTCCCATGCCTGTGAGGGTTCTCCACACCCTCTAGCCTGGGGTGTTAACACGAGATATCAGTTCTTCTGCATGAAAATCCAAGGCTGATGTTTACGCATGCTACCTCTGGGTACCTCCAGTAGGTCCCTCTGGTATCTTCTGCGTTTCCGCACATCTGCCATGTCAGTGTTCTGTGGAACTCCCGCCTTGTTCCTTACAGATTCATATGATCATCTGTTTTCACGCGAACATCACAGTTATCTTGTTGGATTGCCTTCCTGCATCCCTCAATCCACGGAAATAGATTCTCTATACATATCCCAAGTGGGTTCACCCTCTTGTAGAGCGCAGAATCTTTTTCTTTTTTATTCCCCATGTACAATTATGGGGCTAGGTGGTAGACATGTATCTTCAACCTGTTGTCTTGTATGTAGCATCTCCATATATGTCTACATACCTATATCATTACTCTGGTGGTGCAAAACCATGCCCCACAAATGTATCTATCTTTAGGTATATTATATCTCTCTATATATATATTTTTTTGATACATTTCTCCACCCATATCCTAATATACACATCTGGATATATATATATATATATATATATATATATAGATAGATATATAGATAGATATATAGATATATAGATATAGATATATATATATATATATATAGATATAGATATAGATATATATTCCATCCACATCTATATATCTGTATATATATGTGTCTGTTGGGCTTCCTAAGGGTTGATATGTCTTACACACTATCACCCTTACTGTCTATACTAAATGTTTTACCTCCTAGAGGTTTTAGACAGTCTATCGCCCTACTTCGCATACCATATTACGATGCAGAAACTGTTAGGCACCAATAACCACTGTGGTGCTAACATCTTCCATTTTTTCTTTAAGTCCTTGAAGCATCAAGCTTCAATATTTTTCCTATCTCTCGCCAGCTAGGAAAACCAGTGTACATCTTTATCTTGAGTACACAGCTGTTCTCCTTGGGAATAGGGGTTTTTCCAGTCCCCCTCTTCCCGCCAGGACTGGGCTAGTTCTCCAACTCCGTCAGTCTTCTTCCTTTAGTCCTCAATGTTAATGACCTTATGCCTAAAGGAGTTTTCAGCTTTTTTCCATAAAGCTTTCCATTAAAGACCTGACGTCTAATCCTACCCAGTTGACACCTGGATCGTCTACTACCTCCAGGTCTGGACCTTCATCCTCACTGCTGGGAGGTCACCTTGAAGATTCCGCCACTGCTTATCCAGTAGACTCCATCATGCTTTCTACTTCCTACAATACAGTAGGTAAGCTGCACATTTTGAGTGTACATTAAATGTGTTTTAATGCTACTCATCATATATACCAAGGACTCCTGTAGTCTGTAGGACCCTCTAGTCCTTGGCTATGCTGTTTCTTTCCTCACAGCTCCTTTATTGTCAACTCCTACCCTCCATCCCACATTGGATGCCGGGGATTCCTGGAAACAAAATGCACCCCTGGTCCAGGCTCCTGCATTTTTATGGGATCTCCCCCTGGCATCTCCAGCTAGGGAGTCCCCATATGTGAAGACTCATTCCTGCTTGTTCCTGGAGATAGCACAGTTACTTACCTGTAACAGGTGATCTCTGGGAACAGCAGGAATTAGTCTTCACAACCCTTCCACCTCCCCTAGGAGTTGCATCTCTTTATCTTCTTCTTCCTTCTCTCTCGCCTTTGTCTCAGCTTTGAAACTCAACTGAAGAGAGGCTCTGGAGAAGGCGGGAAGTCAGCGCGCAGGCGCGAGGGATGCTGCCAAAAGCTTTCTGATTGGAAGCTGGGCAGCGTTCCCGTGCAGGCTCCGTCGGTACCGACGTACCCATATGTGAAGACTAATTCCTGCTGTTCCCAGAGATCACCTGTTACAGGTAAGTAACTGTGCTTTATTGGTACTGCGAGTACCAATTACAGCACTTTCTTGGAATAAAAATGCAATGCAATGTGTGCCTTCGAGTCAGTACTGACTCCTGGCGACCCAGAAGCTCCTGGGTTTTCTTGGCAGTGTCACCGGAAGTAGATTGCCAGGCCTTTCTTCCGAGGCAATGGAGGGCTAAGTGACTTGCCCAAGGCCACAAGGAGTGCTAGTGGGAATTGAACCCTGGTTGCTTGGTTACCAAGCCAGTGTTCTAACCACTAGGCTACTTCTTGGAATAAGGAAAGGCTTATTACCCAGTGCTTGGTGACTACTCATTGTGAGACTGTGGCCCATTGGAGAAAATCATTTATCTCCAGAGTGGAGATCATGGTTCATTGTCTCTAGAAGAAGTCTAATGGAAAAACTGACAGCAGTGAGACACAACAACAATCTAGAGGTCTAGCAATCCTGGAGACCCTTTGAGACTTGGCATAATAGGGTTCATGAAGCAGCCTAGAGCGACTAGTTCTGGGATATCTGTCTCCCTTCTTTTTCTTTGTGTGGATGGTTATAGATGGGGTCAAGAGGGGAAGGAGGATTGCATTATCATAATTTAGCAGAACAAATGTGCAGGTGTTATGGATACTTTTTTTTTCATTGTACCATGTGCTTGTTGTTTGTATAAACTATTCCATTGAGAAGATAAATGGTTGGGTTAAAATTCAAAACAATTTAAATCTTAAAAAATAGTTTGCACCTGAGTTTAGTGGAAAGGGTAGAGACAAATTAATTGTCTATTCTTTCAAAAAAAATATAAGAACTAAGGGACACTCCATGAAGCTATAAAGTGTATATTTAAAACGGATAGGAGAAAATATTTTCTCTCAATGTATTAGTCTTAGGAACTCTTTGCTGGCAGATGTGGTAAATGCAGGTAGTGTAGCTGGGTTTAAAAATGGTTTGGATAAATTCCTGGAGGAAAACTCCATAAACCATTTTTAAGGTAGTCTAAGAAAAAATGACTGCTTATCCCTGGGAATAAGTAGCATGAAACTGGTTACTTTTGGGATATGCCAGGTACTTGTGACCTGGATTGGCCACTGTTGCAAACAGGATACTGGTCTTGATGGAACTTTTATCTGACCCATTATGTCAGTTTTTATGTTTTTTTTTTCTTGCTGTTGACATTTCTGAGGCCTGAGTTATTCATCTTGAACAGGAAATAAGTCCCCCCTTTTTGTGTTCTGTTTTCTGCAGGTGACACGGTGATTGAGAGTGGACAGCATTACTGGGAGGTGAAGGCCCAGAAAGACTGTAAATCGTACAGCATGGGAGTTGCCTACAAGTCCCTGGGCAAGTTCGACCAGTTGGGGAAGACTGGCACAAGCTGGTGCATTCATGTCAACAACTGGTTGCAGGCTGCCTTTGCTGCGAAGCACAATAATAAGGCCAAGGCCTTAGAGATGGGTGTGCCCGACCGGATAGGTGTCTACTGCGACTTTGATGGAGGTAGTCTTCTGGGCCTTTACTTGGCCTATGCTGCTTATGACCGCAAGAGTATTACTTTCAAAGGATGACCTGCCACATAACATCTATGATACATTCAGAAGCCATGGTTTTTAAAAACTGTGATTTTTAAAATCCTGTCGTCCATTTTTGTTCTGCTTTCCCCTTGAGATATAAATAGATATGGAAAAGGAAGAGGATATTAAAGTGAATATATAGTACCTTTGCAGGAATCTTTGCACAAAAACCTACACTAACCAGGAATCCTTTTCACTTTGCTGTAGCCCACTAACAGGAATGTTGTTGGTTATGAGCACACACATCTTGGGCCCAGAATTCCTTCAAACTCCTGTCTGCAGCCCAGCATGCATTCTACTCCCAAGCTCTGAGCCACTTGCAGAGAGAAGATGGAGATGGACAACTCTAGGAAATCTTTTTGTCTCTTCTACCCCCCCCCCCCCCCCACTTCCCGTCCCCTGCACCTTGGCCTCCTACCAGCAGGGGGAGTCAGCAGGAAGATCTGATTATCAGTTGCCACCTCCTCTGCTGGCTTTCTTACAGAAATGAAACTATTTGGAGCCAATAAATCTTGCAAGATTAAAGAGGTCCATGTGAATTTCCGACTTCAGAGGAAGCCAGCAGAGGAAATGTCTTGCCAAATGGATATAGGGAAAAGAATATGGTGATATCAGGAGACTTGAGGGGTGGCAGGAAAAGTCCAGATGCCAGTAGGAGTATGAACGATGTAGCCCCGCACTGAGTCTTTGAATATGACTCTACATCACCCACAGGCTACCCCTTGAACTAGAGCAGATTTTCAGGGTCACAGCATGTGTACAGCTTCCTGGAAACCCTGTCTCCATTTCTGCTAGGATAAAGTGTAATTACTTACCTGTAACAGGTGATCTCCGGGAACTGAAGGAATTTAGTCTTCACATATGGGTGACTTCTGTACCGACAGAGTCCGCGCAGGAATGCTCCCCAGCGTCCAATTGGAAAGCTTTTGGGAGCATCCCACTGCGCCTGTGTTGCTACCTTCCTGCCTTCCCAACTCTCCCTCCTTAGTTGAGTTTGTAGCTGAGAGAAAAGGAGAGAAAAGAAAACCTACAATTCCTAGGGGAGGAGGGTGGGTTGTGAAGACTAAATTCCTGCTATTCCCGGAGATCACCTGTTACAGGTCAATAACTACGCTATCTCCAGGAACAAGCAGGAATATAGTTTTCACTTATGGGACTCCCTAGCTCCCAGATACCAGAGAAAATGATCTCAGAACCGGTAGATTTGCCTCAGGGCAGGCTTCAGGAGGTCATGAATCCTCTATGGATGTCTGGTATCGTTCCAGGATGGAGGGTAGGAGTTACCCTTAAGTCTGAAAGAGGTGCTGGAGAACAGCTTAACCAAACATGGCATCCCAGTGGGAGTCCTTTTCTAAACAGTAATGAGCAGCACAGGTATGGATCGAAGACCAAGTTGCTGCTTTGCAGATTTTGTCAATGGCTACAGTGCCTAGATGACCTTCAAGGTATAGTCCTGCTTTGTCATAAGCAAATGAAATGCAATCTGTTATCCATTTGTAAAAAGTATGTTTGGATACTGGCAATCCTAATTCACTGGGATCAAAGGAGAGGAATAACTGAAAGCCCTTCCGGTGCTCAGCTGTCCTTTGAAGATAGAATGGCAAGGCACGTTTGGAGTCAAAGGTTATGGAGAGTAGAGTTGCCTCTGCCCTATATGAATGAGGTCTAGGAAAAAAGACAAGAAGGTAGACTGACTGATTCAAATGGAAAGGAGACACCACCTTTGACATGAAATGGGGAAGAGTCCTTAGACAACCTGTCATGGTGGAACCGTGTGTTAGGTGGGTCTGCCACCAAAGCCTGTAGCTCACTAATGCATCTAGCTGAAGTAAGTGTAATGAGGAAGATGACCTTCCATGTCAGAAACTTTAGCAAGGTAGTGGCTAAGGGTTTAAAGGGGGGCTTGAGAAGTTGTCCTAGAATGACATTGAGATCACAGGCCACTGGTGGTGGTCTAATGGGAAGTTTGGTGAGGAAGAGACCGCTCATGAAGCGTGCCACAAGTGGCTGTGAAGAAATTGGTTGTCCATCCAGGAGATGATGAGAGGCTGCAATAGCATTCAGGTGAACTCTTACTAAGTTGGTCTTGAGACCGGAAGAGGATAGATTGAGAAGATTTATTTATTTATTTTATTTATTTAACAATTATTTCTATACCGCTCTTTCCCAAGTATCAAGTGCGGTTTACAATGAACAGTAAGTTATATGGTATGTGAAATAGCATACCTAGTCATTTTACATAGAACAGATGGAACTATTTACAGGTAACAATATAAAGTTTGAACAGTAAACTATTTGAACATATTTACATTGTAGGTATTTATAAAATATATCGTAGATCAATTGTGAATGCATAAGTTATTTTAAGGTGACAGATCAATTGTGAATGCATAAGTTATTTTAAAGTGACAGATCATATAATATAATTTGGGATACTGGAGGAGCATCTCCACTGGAGCCGAGAAGGGATTAAGGTCCTTGTGGGATCACCAGATGGAAAATCTACACCACTTGAAAGCATAAGAACATCTGGTGGCTGGCTTTCTAGAGGCTAAGAGGATCTCTGTTACTTCCTGTAATACTATGCTTTCAGCAATCATGCCGTGAGGTGGAGAGACTGCGGACTGGGATGGAGCAGCGCCCCTTCTTCTTGAGAGAGGAGATCTGGAGCAGATCCGAGATCTAGGGGTTGAGTCTGAGACAGACATAGTAGGAGAGGAAAACACGGTTGATGTGGCCAACGTGGGGCTACAAGTATGAGGCCCCTATCCGCCTGGAGCTTGAAAAGTGTCTTGGGAATCAGGGGAATGTGAGGAAAACCATACAGGAATTCTCGATCCCAGTGGAGGTAAAAAGCATCCACCTCCTGATTGCCCAACATGGGAGTCCTGGTGCAGAAGCGGGGAAGTTTGGCATTCTGTGGAATGGCAAACAAGACTATCTTTGGGGTCCCTCAGTTCTGAAAACTGAAGGATGCTGTCTTGGTGTGGAGAGACCATTCATGGGGAAGGAGGATCCAACTTAATCTGTCTGCCAAGATATTTTTCTCCCCTGGAAGATATACTGCTTGTAGGTGTATCTGATGCGTAATGGCAAAGGACCAGAGATGGAGAGCCTCTTTGCAGAGGGGTCAAGATCCTGTTCCCCCTTGTTTGTTCCCATAGAATATGGCTACCTGATTGTCCGTTTGGACCAGGACCCTCTGGGAGCTTAGATGCATCTGAAAAACCTTGAGGGCGTTGAAAATTGTCCAAAGTTCCAGTAGATTTATCTGGAGCTCGGACTCCTCCTGCATCCAGAGGCCCTGGGTGGAGAGGGACCCTAGTTGGAACCCCCACCCCTGCTTGGAGGCATCCATTGTCTCAGGGTACATTGATGTGGAGGCATCTGAAAAGGTGACCTGACCAGTAGATTCTCTGGGGAATATCACCATAGGAGTGATATGGCCAGAGGAACAGACACTGATATTTTGTCTGATAGATGGTCTGAGGCTTGTGTCCACTGTGAAGCCAGAGCCCATTGGGCTGTACGCATATGTAGGTGTGCGTGTGGCACTACATATACTGTTGAGATCATATGACCTAGAAGCTGTAGCATCTCTTGGGCAGTGAGAAGATCTTTGGCATTGGCCTGAGATGCCAACTGGATGAGACGAGAACAGCAGGGCTGAGGTAGAAATGCCCTTGACTGTTGAGTATTTGAGAGCTCCTATGAACTCTAGTGTTTGAGTAGGAGCAAGATGGGACTTTGGAAGATTTATCACAAATCCCAAGTGTTGAAGTACTTGCATGGTACGAGAGAAAGACAGGTGAACCTCTTGGGAGGTTCCTGCTGTATGAGCCAGTCATCTAAGTAAGGGAAGACAAATATCCCTAGAGATCTTAGAAATGCGGCCACAATCGTCATGCACTTTGTGAGGACTCTCGGGGCAGAAACAAGTCTGAATGGCAGGACTCTGTACGGATAATGTTTTCCTTGAAACATGAAGAGTAGATATTTCCTGTGTTCTGGATGAATCAGAATATGTGTCTACGCTTCTTTGAGATCTAGAGAATAGAGCGAGTCCTGACTGGAGATAGGGTAGGAGGGTCCCTAGAGAGACCATCTTGAACTTCTCGTGGACAAGAAATTTGTTTAGGTTCTGAGGTCCAGGATGGTCTGTATCCTCTGGTTTTCTTTGGTATGAGAAAGTACGGAGAGTAGAAACCCACTCCTTGTTGGGATGTTGGGACCTCCTCTATGGCACCTCCGGACAGCAGAGAGGTGACCTCTTGTAGCAACAGAGCAGTGAGAGGAGGCTGAGAAGGATATTCCCTCACCATTTGTGGAGGGGTCAGAGTCTGTAGGTGAAGTCTGTACCCCTCCGCCACTATGTTCAGGGTCCAGCACTCTGATGTGATTAGATGCTACCTGTGGGCATAGTGACAGAGTCTGCCGGCAGTGTTGGGGGGAGGGGGGTCTCCAGAGGCAGAGTGCTATGTTCTCTAGGAAAAAGTAAAAAACCAGGCACAGGTTGAGTCTGCAGAGCTGGTTGGTTTTTAGGAATCTTTGGCTTCTTTTGCTGCTTAGGAAGCTGTTGCCTGTTTTGAGTTGCCTGGGGTTGATACTGTGAAGCAGGGGTTATAAGAAGGGTAAAACTTCTTCTTATTGAAGAAAGTCTTCTTTGAAGCTGCTTTCTTCTTAGCCGGGTTGGCACTGGTTCTAGAAAGCCTGTTTAGGGTAGTATTCTCAGACTCCAACTGAGACGTCTTGTCTTGCCAGTCCTTGCCAAAAAGGTTTTCACCTGTGCAAGGAATTATTGCCCAGTTTATCTTGAACCCATTGTTCAAGATCTGATGCTTGGAGCCAAGCAATCCTGCGTGCTCCAATGCAGATTGAGGTGGCCCTACTAGTATACTCAAAGCAGTCAAATGTTGCCCTATTGACAAACTTTGACACATTCTGGGCATGTTTGACCAATGTAAGATAATCAGCTCTCTTATTCGGAAGAAGAGGAGCGATAGATTCAAGATCTCTAGTAACTTCCTTAAGAAACATACTCATATAGAGTATGTATGAACTTATCCTGGCTGAAAGCATGGAGGCCTGAAAACATTGACACCCGAAAGCATCAAGAGTCCTCACTTCTCTACCAGGAGGTTTCAAAGAATGAGTCTTTGAACTTTTAATTCAACGTATTGCCGATTCCACCACCATTGAGTCATGTGACAACTAAATCTTTTGGAATCCAGGAGACTCTGGTATTCAATACATGATATCGAGTTGTCGAGTATGGGGAGAGATGGTAAGGGGCATCTCCCACATCCGGAGCATGAGGGTCCTGGAGGATACGGTGAACCGGAAGGGTGGATATTGGAGGATTTCTAATTCCTCAGCCCTAGGTTCTTTTTCAGATGTTACTGTAATGGACAGGTCCCTGGCCAGGTCCCGAATAAACTCTTGAAAAGGCATGTCCTCGAGAGGGGACATGCGGCGTTCCGGAGAGGGAGAAGGATCCTCAGGTATACTTTGCATTGCTCGAGTATCGATCGATTCCTCATCTGAAGAATCGGAATCTGATGATTCAGAGTATTGATGAGAGTGATGTCCGTGCTCCGCTAAGGCCTGGTATTGAATCAGGGAGGTTGCCTGGAAGAGCCACCCATACCAGGGATGGACTCAAAGGCAGGCAGTGGTGGTTGCGGTTTGATGAGTACAAACACCGATGCAGACTGCATCGGTACCGTGGATGGTGCAGGTGGTACTGTCGGTAGGGATTTGGTCCGAACTGATGCCGCTAGTAGAGCCGCCAAGCTGCGCTTGATGGCGAGGATACGTTGATCCGATGCTTGGGTATCGGTATTGTTACTGGACATGCAGGCTACCGTCCCAGAGAATGCCACCAGGAGCTCTCTGGAGGTGGAAGCCTCGAGAGCATTCTGGGACCCCTCGATGGCTTTGGAGAAAGGCTCTTCCCTCCGGGGTAGTTTGGCTGGGTGATCCACCTCTAGGGCAATGCACAAGGCATCTCGATTCTTAGAAAGAGATCCACCCTTGGAGGATCAGTGTGTCTTCAAAGACTTATGTTTTGATACCTGAGATCCATGAGAGAAAGATGATGCCTTCGATGACATCGATGCTAAAGACACTGAGTCTGAGGCAAAGAGTGTGCCTAACTTTGCAGCACGGTTCTGCAGGCCCCTCTTTGTCATCTTCCTACATAAAGGACATTCAGAGACACCAGTTGTGGGTGTCAGTAGCCGAGATGGTACTGCCACACTTAGTTCTTAAAACCACTAGCGAGTTTCTCCATTATGCCGAAGCAAATGATAGGCTTAAGGCCTAAAATGGCGTCAATGTGCTCAAAAAAGTTCTAATTTACTTTTTAGAAAAAAAGAAAAGAATAGAAAAGAACCGAAAGGAGTCAGTCCCGGCGTTGACGGGAAGGCAGACGCAACCACAAAAAATAAAAGAAATAAAAATAAAAGAATTTTCTGCGGTGACAAGACTTGCTTCCTGCTAGCTCCACGGAAAACAAAGAACTGAGAAGGGAGAGTTGAGAAGGTAGCGACTGACATCACCCATATGTGAGGACTACATTCCTGCTTGATCCTGGAGATGCATGCACCTAATTAGAAGCTATGTATTGGTAGAGCCAAATAGGACTGTGGCCTTCATGCAGAAAGCACTGCATTAATCTCCAGTGTGTAGAATTCTAATGAACATGCTAAAACAAATTTTTACTCCTGATGCAGTAAACTGATAGCAGACAAATTACCGCTGGTTAAAGTACATACTAAAATAAAAAACTGCATTCACTGCTGCACTATAAGTAAATATTTGTTAGTGCTTGAGCACACAGACAGAAAGGGGAGATTTAAAAAAATAAAACATGCTGGCGACTGTTTTCACACTTTGCCCTCAACACACTCTATTTCCTGGCCCCTATTCCCTGACTCCACATAACACACCAGTAATGACTCCGTCCCCACATAATACCATTGGTGCTGCTCCCCCCCCCCAACCTACCCTTCCCCATTACACACTGTTGTGGCCAAAGTGTGGACCCCCTGATCCTAGACAAAACTGATGGCCAATGGGCCCTCTCCCCTACCCCTGACACCCACCCCTTTGGTGTCAGAGAGAAAAACGATGCCAATTTGCTCCTGCTTCTATGCTGCCATATTGAAAAATGGTGTGTTGGTCTGCACCACATGGTTTAAGTCTGCCAAATAAGACATGTCTCTGCGATGCTATAGGGGTGGTGGAGTGGAGGGTCTGGGAAGGGCAATCTGAGGTAAAATGTATCTCTGCTCCTATGATGCATCATTATACAATTTTACTCCTTTACCAAAAAAATAAAAAAGCTGCAAGATTTTAGCAGTTTCTCCATCAGGAGCAACTTCTTATGGAGCAGTTTGTATGCATTTTGCCTGCCCACTGTGCCACCATTTAATGCAATGGTTTTATGCTGATTTTTCCATGTTAATCTTTCTTCCTGCATTGGGAGTAATATTAGAACAGCAGGTTGAGAATGAAGGAAGCCAGGTTCAAATCTCATTGATAGAAACATAGAAACAGAGAAATATGACAACAGAAAAAGACCACATGGCCTATCTAGTCTATCCTTCCATATCAACAACTACAACAGTCCCCTTTTTTCCTTTAGAGATCCTCTGTGTTTGTCCCATGCTTTTTTGAATTTAGTCACTGTCCTCATCTCTACCACCTCCACTGGGAGACTATTCCACGGATCCACCACTCTTTCCATAAAGAAATATTTCCGCAAATCACTCCTGAATCTATCCCCCTTCACCCTCGTCCCATGTCCACTCGTAGCAGAACTTGCTTTCAATTGAAAGAGGCTCTCCCCCTGAACATTTATGCCATGGAGGTATTTAAACATCTCAATCATATCACCTCTGTCCCGCCTTTCCTCTCAGGTGTACATATTAAGATCCTTAAATCTGTCCTTATATGCTTTATAACGAAGACCACTAACCATTTTAGTAGCCACCCTCTGCACCGACTCCATCCTGTTTACATCCTTTTGAAGGTAAGGTCTCCAGAATTGCACACTATACTCCAAATGAGGTCACACCAAAGACTTATACAGAGGTACTATCACCTCCTTTTTTCTGCTAGCCATTCCTCTCTGTATGCACCCAAGCATCCTTCTAGCTTTTGCCGTCGCCTTTTCTACCTGTTTAGCTACTTTAAGATCATCAGACACAACCATGCCTAGGTCCCGCTCTTCTTTAGTGGACAAAAGTACTTCACTCCCTATACCATATTGCTCCCTTGGATTGCTGCAGCCCAAATGCATGACCTTACATTTTTTAACATTTAATCTCAGCTCCAAATTCTAGACCATTCTTCAAGCTTAGCTAGATCCCTCCTCATGTTATCTATACCTTCCTGGGTGTCTACTCTATTGCAGAGTTTGGTATCATCCGCAAAAAGGCAAACCTTACCCAACAGCCCTTCCGCTATATCACTAACAAAGATGTTAAAAAGAATCGGACCAAGGACAGATCCCTGGGACACACCACTGGTAACATCCTTCTCTTCAGAGTGAGCCCATTTACCTGTACTCTTTGTTGCCTCCCACCCAACCAATTTCTAACCCAAGCAGTAACTTTAGGGTCCATCCCTAGGGTGCTCAGTTTGTTTATAAGTCGCCTGTGAGGAACGGTGTCAAAGGCTTTACTGAAATCTAAATACACCACATCTAGGGCTCTCCCTCGGTCCAACTCCCTGGTCACCCAGTCAAAGAAATCAATCTGATTTGTCTGACAAGACCTGCCTCTGGTGAATCCATACTGCCTCGGATCGTGTAATCCGCTGGACTCCAGAAAACTCACTATTTTCTCTTTCAGCAGCGTTTCCCATAATTTACTCACCACCAAAGTTAAACTAACCGGCCTGTAATTTTCAAACACATCCTTACTTCCGCTTTTGTGTAAAGGCACCACATGAGCCTCTCTCCAGTCCTTTGGCACCACTCCCGACTCCAACGATGCATTGAAAAGGTCAGTCAGTGGAGCTGCTAGAACATCCCCAAGTTCCCTCAGTATTCTAGGGTGTATCCCATCCGGTCCCATCGCTCTGTCTACTTTAAGTTAAGCTAGTTTCTCACGAACACAGTCTTCTGAAAATTGTTCAAGATGTCCCTCGCTTCTTTTCCTATTTGTGGGTGTTTTCTGAGGTCCTGCTCCTGGTTCTTCATCTGCGAACACAGAGCAGAAATATTTGTTCCTAGTCGTCTCTCCGGGCCAGTCCAGGAATCTTGGGTGATCAATCCGCTCCAGCAGCTGAGGACTGGAATGTGACAAGGTTTTGCTGACAACCCTTCCAGCTCCCCTAGGTGTCAGCTAACCAGTCTCCCAGTCTTTCAGTCCTCAGCAGCTGGGCTGGACGTTCCTTGGACCAGCTCCCCTGAGAGGCGATTAGGAAAGTTATAGGCTTTCGTTTATCAGAACTTTACTTTTATTTTGAATTTAGGCTGCTTGCCTCACGAAAAAAAAAAAAAAAAGAGAAATCTGTCTCGGGTCAGACTTCCGTGCTGCCCTTGTTTCTTTCAACAGCGCGATCAAACCTGGAGAGGTGGCATCGCGTTTGATTGCAGCTCAGGCACTTAAGCAGGAGGTCGGGGAAGCTCCCCTTGTGCCTCCGTGCCCGTCTGTGAGGTAGAGCCTGCCTCTTTCGGACGTTGAGCAGCGGCAAGAGATTAGCAGGCCTGGGAGCCCCAGGGTCCTCTCTCTCTCTGCTTGTGCGTTTTTGGGCAGCGGCGGGCCGTTAGCAACGGCGCGGCGGTGCAGGACAGCGTGGGGTTTGGCTCCGGGAATGTTTTCCAGCAGTCGGTAAGTCCTCGGGGTCAGATTTCGCCAACGGTGGGGTTTCCCTTGTTACGGGTGTCCCTCTTGAGCTGCGGTTTTCTTGGTGCTCTTCGGGTTCGTTCCGGGTGCGACGGCTCTTGGGGTTTGCTTTATTTTTTTCCTTTGTCCTTTTCGCTGAGGGCCCTACTGCGATGGCGGATAAAGTCCCTGCTGGTAGCCCCGGTGTTTCTCTGTCGGGAGAAAGAGCGGGAACGGCAGCCATCTTAGTGGAGCAGGCTGCTGCTCCCGCGCTTCTTCCTAAACCCTGCAAAAGGAAATCAAAATCAGTTAAACCGAAGGTGTCTGCAGAGATTCAGCAGCAGTCTGTCCCTGTTGCTCAGGAGACTTTCAGCTCTTATTTCTCCCCTGATTTTATTCTTTCTCTGCATAATGCTTATCTCCTCAAAAAGGCTCAGGGTTCTCTCCCTCCTGGCTCTGAGGGTCTTCTTGAGGCTCCTGTGGCCGGTCCTGCAGATCCTCTTCGGGGTGAGTCTAGCACTTCCGTGGTTCATACTAGGGACCAGAGTGGGGAACCTACAGAGGCGCTGTTTGCTCCATCTCCAAGTATAGAAGAGGGGGAGCTGTTATCTGAACCAGGCTTGGACACCTGGTCTGGAGATTTTGAGGAAGGCGAGCTCGGTCCCGGTGAGGATCCCAATGTTTTTCGCATGTTTCGTAAGGAGGAGTTGGGAGCGCTGATCTCACAATCACTTTCCGCGCTAAATTTAGTCCTTCCTTCAGTGCAGCAGGAACCCCTGGAAGATCCTTTGTTGCAGGGGTTCAGGTCCGAGCAAAAGTGTTTCCCGGTTCACAGAGTTATTAAGCAGATGATTGAAGCAGAATGGGAGTTTCCGGAGGCATCTCTTAGGGGCGGTCGCTCGTTGGCTAAGCTTTACCCTGTTCCGCAGGAGGAAAGAGACTTGTTGCGGATGCCCAAGGTGGATGCTTTGGTATCCGCCGTCACTCGAAAAACCACCATTCCTGTTGAAGGGGGTACCGCTCTCAAGGACTTGCAGGATCGCAGGTTAGAAGCGCTACTGAAACAGGCTTTTGATTCTAGTGCCTTGGCCCTTCAGGCGTCTGTGTGTGGAGCTTATGTGTCTAGGGCTTCCATCCGCTGGCTGCAAGGAGAGCAGACTCCTGAGAAGGGGGAGGATCCTCCCACGGGGTTGGCGAAGCTGGAATCGGCGGCTGCTTATCAGGCCGATGCCTTTTATGATTTGGTTCGCATTTCTTCTAAGGCTATGGCTTCTGTCATTGCCGCTAGACGTTTCCTTTGGCTTAGGAACTGGTCGGCGGATGCTTCTTCCAAGGCGCGTCTTAGCAAGTTGCCATATAAAGGGAAGTTGTTGTTTGGTGAGGCCTTAGATAAGATTGTTAAGGATTTGGGGGACTCCAAGGGCGGTCGGCTACCGGAGGACCGTCCGAGAGCTGCGAAGCCGGCTTTTCTCCTTAGGGGTCACGGTAGAGACTTTCGCAGGTTTCGAGGAGCGCGCTTCACTCCCTATCAGCGGGGTCGCTTTCCTTCTCGGGGTTATTCCTTTCGTGGCTCCAGGGGTTTTACTAGAGGAGTCTTCCATAACCAACAGTCCGCAGCCAAAAAGTCACAATGAGATGAGGCCGGTCCAGGTGGGCGTTCCTGTAGGAGGTCGGTTGCGGCAGTTCCTTTCCACCTGGGCCACCATAACCACGGATCAGTGGGTTCTGGAGATTATTGGATGCGGCTATGCCCTGGAATTCCAGGAGAGGGTTTCCGACGCCTTTGTCCAATCGCCTTGCGGTCCGCGGGCGAAGCTGGAAGCGGTCGGGACAACCCTTCGCCGCTTGTTGGATCTTCGCGCGGTGGTTCCGGTGCCGGAAGACCAGTGCGGCTTAGGTCGATACTCGATTTATTTTGTGGTCCCCAAGAAGAAAGGTTCTTTTCGACCCATTCTAGATCTCAAGCATGTGAACCGTTGTTTGCGAGTGCCTCATTTTCGCATGGAAACCTTACGGTCGGTAATCCGGTCGGTTTGACCTGGAGAGTTTCTCGCTTCTATAGATCTCACAGAAGCTTACCTGCACGTTCCGATCAGAAGCGAACATCAGAGGTTTCTCCGTTTCGCGGTGCCCATGGGTCATTTTCAGTTTCAGGCCTTGCCCTTTGGGCTGGCTACGGCGCCTCGCACCTTTACCAAGGTTATGGTTGTGGTAGCGGCGGCGCTCCGGAAAGAAGGAATTCAGGTTCATCCATACTTGGACGATTGGTTGATTCGCGCTTCCTCGCTGCCGGAGTCGCAGAAGGCCGTGGCGCGCGTGGTGCAGCTCCTAGAGCAGTTAGGTTGGGTCATAAACTATGCAAAGAGCCATTTGGTTCCCGTTCAGCGTTTGACTTACCTGGGTGCCTTCTTCGACACGGAGGTAGGATCGGTGTTTCTGCCGGAAGACAGGATAGGCAAGATCTTGCGGCAGACCTCGGCGTTTCTGCGGCTCAAAGCTCCGACGGCGTGGCGCTATCTGCAATTGTTGGGGTCCATGGCGGCCTCCTTAGATCTGGTGCCTTGGGCCAGAGCTCACATGCGGCCGCTTCAGCACTCGTTGCTGACTCGTTGGTCTCCTCAGGATCATCCTCTCTCCCGCCAGCTAGTCTGTCCTCCGGACGTTCGTCTCAGCCTACAGTGGTGGTTGGTGCCAGCCCACCTGTCGGCGGGAGTACCTCTGGAGGTGTCCGATTGGGTGTTGCTCACGACAGACGCCAGCCTCTCCGGCTGGGGGGCTCATTGCCTGGGGCGAGTCACTCAGGGTTCGTGGTCGGCGGTGGAGTCCGCCTGGTCGATCAATCGTCTGGAACTTCGCGCGGTGCGTCTCGCATTGCTGGCGTTCGCGAGGTTGCTGCTCGGGAGAGCAGTTCGAGTGTTCTCGGACAATCAAGTGACCGTTTCTTACATCAATCGGCAAGGAGGCACGGGAAGTGCTCTGTTGCTGGAGGAGTGCCTTCAGTTGTTTCAGTGGGCGGAAGTCCATCTCACCATGATCTCGGCGGCGCATGTGGCTGGCAAGGACAACGTTCAGGCGGATTATCTCAGTCGGCACCGTCTGGATCCCGGAGAGTGGGAATTGGACCAGACGGTTTTTCAGGAGATTGTGCTGCGGTGGGGTCAGCCGGTTCTGGATCTCATGGCTACCCAGTCCAATGCCAAGGCGGCGCGGTTTTACAGCAGGCGCAGGGAACATATGTCCGAGGGGCTGGACGGTCTGGTACAACCTTGGCCTTCGGATCGGCTCCTCTACGTGTTTCCTCCGTGGCCGCTCTTAGGGAGAGTCATCCAGAGGGTGGCGGCTCACAGGGGAACGGTGATTCTGGTAGCTCCCGATTGGCCGCGTCGTCCCTGGTATGCCGATCTGGTCAGGCTGCTCGTTGCTCCTCCCTGGCAGTTGCCCACTCGGAGCGGTCTCTTGAGGCAAGGGCCGGTGCGCATGCCGCAGGTGGATCGATTTTGTCTTACGGCTTGGCTCTTGAGCGGAGCAGGTTACGATGCAAGGGCTACTCCGGCGCGGTCATAGCCACTCTGTTGCAGTCCCGCAGGCGGTCTACATCGTTGGCCTACATTAGGATTTGGCGCTTATTTGAAGCATGGTGCGTTGAGCGTCAGGTGCAGCCCGGGAAGGCGTCGCTTCCGGATCTTTTAGGTTTCTTGCAGGCCGGTTTGGATAAGGGATTATCTCTTAGTACCTTGCGGGTTCACGTGGCGGCGCTAGCCTGTTACCGAGGACACGTACAGGGCAGGCCTCTTGCTTCCCATCCTGATATGCTGCGTTTCTTGAGAGCCGCTAGGAATCTTAGGCCTCCCAGGCGTCCGGTGGTTCCTCCCTGGGATTTGAACCTGGTGCTCCAGGCGTTGTCCGATCCGTCTTTTGTCGGGCATCGGTCGGCACATCTCCGAGAATTGTCCTGGAAGACAGCTTTTCTGGTGGCCTTGTGCTCCGCGAGGCGGATTTCAGATCTTCAAGCTTTATCTTGCAAGGAACCGTACCTTCACTTTTCAGCTGAGAAGGTGGTGTTGCGGCCGGTACCCTCTTTTCTTCCCAAGGTGGTTTCGGCGTTTCACGTTAATCAGGTAGTTTCCCTTCCGACGTTTCAGGGGTTGGGGAACAGTACTTTTGATCGGTCTCTTCGCCGGCTCGACTTAGGTCGGGTGTTGCATAAGTATCTCAAGGTGACGGAATCTTTTCGTCAATCGGACAGGTTGTTTGTGCTCTATGGTGGGGCGGCTAAAGGTAAGGCGGCCACTAAAGCCTCTATTGCTCGCTGGGTGAAGCATGCCATTCGGGCAGCCTACGAGGCGAAGGGCGTGCCAGTTCCGCTCGGTCTGCGGGCGCATTCCACCAGAGCTCAAGCTACCTCTTGGGCGGAGTATGCGCTAGTTCCACCAGTGGATATTTGTCGGGCGGCGACGTGGTCATCGTTGCACGCGTTTGCGAAACATTATCGGTTGGATGTTCAGGCTCAGAATGACGCCCGGGTGGGCGCAGCGGCGCTGGTAGCTGGTCTCGCAGGTCCCCCCCGTCTTTGAGTACTGCTTTGGTACTTCCCAAGATTCCTGGACTGGCCCGGAGAGACGACTAGGAAGAAGAAATTAGACCTTACCTGCTAATTGTCTTTCCTGGAGTACTCTCCGGGCCAGTCCAGGACCCTCCCTTCTTGTATCTGCGAGTTCCGGGTTGTGAGACGGCTTTGTTTGTTTCCGTAGTATCTCGTCAAAGAGTCATTTAATGCAGAGATAGCGGAGACTGCGGTTCCCGTAGGGGGTGTGGTAAACGGGTTGAAATTGAGAACAAATAAAAAAAAAATATATATATATATATATATATATAAATAAAATAAAATAAAATATAATAAAATTTAAAAAAAAAAAAAAAAAAAAAGAAAGAGGGCTTATCTCCAAACGCAAAGAGTGCAAGTGGAAACGATGACGCAAGCAGTCTATGCCAGTTCAGTGCTTTGGCTGGTGTTTTCTTCAGTTTCTTTCAAGTCTCCATTTTGTTGTTTTGGTTTGTGCGTATTCTTAGGCTTAGCTACATTGCTTTGTTACCGAGAGACTGGTTAGCTGACACCTAGGGGAGCTGGAAGGGTTGTCAGCAAAACCTTGTCACATTCCAGTCCTCAGCTGCTGGAGCGGATTGATCACCCAAGATTCCTGGACTGGCCCGGAGAGTACTCCAGGAAAGACAATTAGCAGGTAAGGTCTAATTTCTTCTTAAGCAATTCCGCTTTATCCTCATCAGCTTCTACATATTCCTCCCCTTCACCCTTGAGTCTGCAATACCACTTTTGCCCTTCCTCTTTTCACTAACTTATCTGAAAAATGTCTTATTACCCCATTTTATTTCATTGGCTATTTCCTCCTCTTTTTTGAATCTTTGCTTTCCTGACTACTTTGCTAGCTTCTCTTAAGTTTTTCCAAATATAGATGCCTGTTTTCCTCTCTGTGATCTCTTATATTTCATGAAGGCCTCCCTCTTTTGCTTCACCTTTTCAGCTACTTCTTTCGAAAGCCATAGCGGTCTCCTTTTCCTTTTACCTTTATTTACCATTTTAACAAAAAGGTTGTTTGCCCTTAAAATATCCCCTTTCAGTTTTGCCCACTGTTTTTCTATATCCCCCAGCTGTTCCCATCTCGCTAACGACTCCCTGAGGTATTGGCCCATCTTGGCAAAGTTAGTCTTCCTAAAGTCTAAGACCCTCACCTTTGAATGGATTCTAACAGCCCTTGTCCTAATACTGAACCACACCATCTGGTGATCACTGGATGCAAAATGATCTCCTACTACAACATCAGAAACACTTTCACCATTGGTAAGCACCAAGTCCAGTATTGCCCCTTCACGTGGGGGGTCTATTACCAATTGCTTGAATAGTTCTCCCTGTAGAGAATCCAGGATCTATTTACTTATAGATGATACTGCAGCAGGAATGTGCCAATCAATATCTGGCATATTGAAATTCCCTATCAATAGCACTTCTTCTTTCCTAGCAGTGCTGCGTATGTCTTCAATTAACTCTCTGTCCACCTCTTCCTCTTGTGAGGGAGGTCTGTATATCACGCCAATGCAAATAGATTTCTTTTTCCCTCTTTCTAGTTTAACCCACAGTGCCTCCTCTCTCCCTTTTAAGCTCTGTAATTCCAAAGCTTTAATAGTATTTTTTACATATAGTGCCACTCCTCCTCCCCTTCTTCCTACCCTGTCCTTTCTGAATAAAGTATAGCCAGGTATAATTACATCCCAGTCATGGTTTTCTGTGAACCATGTTTCTGTAACTGCCACTAAATCCAAGTCAGCCACTTCCACCAAAGCTTCAACATCAGGGATCTTATTCCCCATGCTACGGGCATTTATACCACACACTGCTTTCCATATGTTTCCCATGCTACCCATTTCCATAAAGGTATTTAATGCATCACTTACCTGGGGGCTTTTTTAATCCATCCCCAATGAATCTAGTTTAAAGCCCTCTTCAGTAGATTAGACAGTGTACTACTAAAGACGCATTGACCTTTCTTGGACAGATGGATGCCATCTCTGCTCTGCAACCCTTGGAACAGCATCCCATGGTCTAGGAAACCAAAATGCTCTCGATGGCACCATCCACGCAG
This sequence comes from Ichthyophis bannanicus, assembly GCA_033557465.1. Lineage (NCBI taxonomy): Eukaryota > Metazoa > Chordata > Amphibia > Gymnophiona > Ichthyophiidae > Ichthyophis > Ichthyophis bannanicus. Next base: position 905,762,627 of record CM066032.1, on the reverse strand, counting down.
CCATGCATTCATCTCCAGGATGCGAGCCTCTTTGCCTTGGCCTTTACCCTCAACAGGGAGGATTGAAGAGAACACCACCTGTGCACCTAACTGCTTCACCCTCTGTCCCAGAGCCATGAAGTCACTTTTGGTACGCTCAGAGGGATACCTGGCAGTATCATTTGTTCTGACATGGATTAGCAACATTGGGTAATAGTGAGTGGGCTTGATGAGTCTCGGCAAACTCTCCGTAACATCTTGGATTTTGGCACCAGGCAGACAGCATACTTCTCCGGACATCAAGTCTGGTCGGCAGATGGACGCCTCACTACCCCTCAGAAGAGAGTCACCAACCACCACTACCCTTCGCTTCCTTGTGGTCACTGATTCTGCATCTTTGGGGCGCTTGAGCTCTGGTTCGTCACTTTCCAGCGATACTTTCACCTCCTCCACTTCCAGGACTGCATAATGGTTCTTCAATTCAAGGACTGGAGAAGTTGGATGGGTGATTCTGCAGGCCCTGGTGATTTGTGTCCAACCTTCGTCATTCTGTTGGCACTCATCTTCTCCTCTGCTAGAGAACTTGGATGTTTCAAGAAGCTGATGCTCCTTGTGATCTTGGGCAAGACCCTCCATTGCCTCATATATAAACTTAGATTGTAAACTCTCCAGAAACAGGAAAAATACCTACTGTACCTGAATGTAATTTGTCTTTAACTACTGAGAAGAGCGTGAGTTAAATCCAGTCCAGTTTAATTGCCTGCGCATGTTGATTGTGCTTCCCTTGCTTTCCCCCAGTGTGCATTTGTAGTGTATGGTGTCTTGCCCACACGGCTCTAGTGTATGCTACTACTGCCCACATGGCCTTAGCAAGCAGCATACCATTTTAGTGTGTCTTGAGCTTGCATTGTCCAGCCGTCTTTTGCTGTGCAGAGTCATATTTCAGCTTCTAATAAGCACAGCCTGGTCTGCAGAGAATCTCGTTGCTGGATTCTGGGATCTGCACTTCTTGCATGGAAGCTTTTGATGCGGGAGACAGGGTTCCCTGGCCTTATTGTCTTCACTGCAAGAGCTGACAGTGAGTGCTATTAGAATAGGATGATCGGCAGGTTTTGAGTTCCACTGTTTGCTCCTCTGGCCACCCCTTCTTTTAAGGGTCCAGCGACTGCTGTTTTCCCTGAGGATGGGGCCCTATGCCTAGGAGAAAGCTCCAGGTCCCCTGGTTGTCTTCCTCAGAATTCTTCTCATTTTCTGCAGCAAGCTTGGTTTTTCTGCATGGCAGCTCAGATCCTGGAGCCTCTAGGTCCTCTCAAACTCTTTCCACTCTCTCTGAACAGGGGGCAGGTGGTGAGTCTGAGTCCAGCTCTGGTGCCGCCTGCTAAGCAATTTCAGTGAAGATTGGAGTCTGGAGATTTGGATCAACTGTCCTTTGGCCGAGACCTGGAGTCCAGTCCCAATGCCTCAGACCTCCAACTTAGAGGACAAGATGTCTTCTCCTTCAGAAGATCATGATGATTCCGGTATTTCCTGTCCTTTCAGGAAGGATGAACTAGTAGCTTTGATTGCTCAAGTGTTGTCTGCTTTGTGTTTGACTGACCCTCCAGCAGCAGAACAATGGCCATAGATCCATCCTCTCCTGCAGGAAGTTTGGAAATCTGCACCAGCCTTTCCTTTTCTGGAGGTTATCAAAAGCATGAACTGCTCTGCGTGGGATTTGCTTGACTTCCCAATAAAGGGGTTGAAGGTTTGTAGGAGATTTTATGCCCTGCCACAGGAGGACTATGCTGCATAGTTTAGCACACCAAGAATGGGTGCACATGTCACAACAGTCACAAAGCGGACCACCATCCTGATGGAGAGCGGAACGACCCTAATGGCCTGGTGGACTCTCACCTGAGTTCTCCACTTCTGCTGTTATCCAGTGGACTCAGCCTCTTATCCCAGAGGATATTGCCATCCCTCTTGGAGTCAACAATAGCCTTTCTGTTGGACACTATATATGATCTCATCCACTTGGTGGCTAAAGACATTGCTCTGTCGATAATGGCACGGTGTTGGATATGGCTTCGCCACTGGGAGACAGATATGTCCTCCAAGCCCCGGTTGATCCAATTAGACTTTAATGGAAAGCTTTTGTTTGGGGTGAACTTGAAGAAACTGGTTAAGGATTTGGGTAAGCCCAGACCTAGTTTCCTCTCAGAAGATAGGCCAAATGGGCCTGGGAAGTGTACGGGTGCATCTTGTCTTCGTCCTCGTTGTACGCCCATTTTCCTCATTCAAGCTACTCAGACTTCTGGGGTTCCCAAGACTCCTGCAAGTACTACCCCGGAAAGCCCCACCCTCTTCTGGTTTTTGGTCCCGAAAGGAGTACTTACTTGAGGCTTGCAGACCCCAGGATTCTACCTCCTCCAGAAGTGTTGCCTTCCGTCCAGCGCAATGATGAATTGTGGGCCCATTCCAGGACACCTTCAGTGGGCGGCAGGCCGTGTTTTTTCTACCAGGTCATCGAGGTTTGTAAGGTGCTAAATACCATTCAGCATGATTATGGCATGCAGAAAGCCTATCCTGGATGCCTTCTTCATATCTCCATGTGGTTCTGCGGCCAAGAGATCACACTGGAAAGGTTGCATCATCTGTGGGCCATGGTCACAGTTACCTCTGCTGAGCAGGACAAGGGCCGATACGCCATCTACTTTCTGGTGCCAAAGAAAGACTGTTCATTTTGGCCAGTCCTTGACCTTAAGGGAGTTGGTGCTCACCTGCGTACCTTTCACCTCTGTATGGAGAGCCTGAGGTCAGTGATCCGGGTGATAAGGCTCAGGTAGTTCCTTGCATCTCTTAATTTAGCCAAAGTTTATTTCCACATCCGTGTATTCTTTGTTTTGCCATGCCTGTCTTTCATTTTCAATTTGCAGCTCATCTCCAGGAACAAGCAGGAATGTAGTCTTCACATATGGGTGATGTCGGCACCGACAAAGCCCGTGTGGGAACGCTCCCCAGCGTCCTATAGGAAAGCTTTTGGGAGCATCCCACTTTGCCTGCATAGCTGCCTTCCCGCCTTTCCAACTCTCCTCAGTTTTTCATTTTCTGCGGAACCGACAGGGAGCAATTCCTGTCACCGCAGAAAATGTTCTTCTTTTGTGGTTGTGTCTGCTTTCCTATCGATGCTAACACCAGTATCATCGGTGTCTCTTTTCTTTCCATCTGTTTATTTCCTAAAAAAAAAATAAGTTTTTCTTTGACGGTCTTTGCCCTCCAGGTGCTAAGGTGCCATTTTGGGCCTTAGGCCCCTTTCTTCCTCAAAATGGAGAAACCAACTAGTGGTTTCAAAAAGTGTTCCAAATGTAGCAGTACCATTTCCACTACCGACACCCATGACTGGTGTCTTAAATGTTTGGGACCGGACCATTCACCATCAGAATGTCTCCTCTGCAGGAAGATGACAGAGGAGCCTGCAGAATAGAGCTGCGAAACTCAGCACCCTCTTTGCCATGGATGCAGTGTCCATTGCATCAGCGTCGTCCAGGGCTTCATTTTCCTCCCACGGATCTCAGGTAACAAAACCTAGGTCATCTTCGAAGACTCGCCGGTTCTCAAAGGGTAGCTCTCCTTCTAAGCATCAAGATGCTTTAAGCGTTGCCCTCAAGGAGAATATACCGGCCAAACAACCCCAGGTGCAGGTCCTTACCTCCAAAGCATTAACGGGGTCCCAAGATGTTCCCAAGGCTTCCACCTCTGGGGAGCTCTTGGTGCCATGTTCTGGGGTCGTGGCCCGCTGTTCAGGTACCGATACCCAGGCATCGGCTGGTTCCATGGATCAGCACATCCTGGCCATTCAGCGGAGTTTAGCGGCCTTGCTAGCAGCTTTGGTACTGCTAAAGCCTCTGCAATTGGTTCTGCAGTCATTGATACCGGCGCCAGTACCGAATGTATCTGCATCGACCATTGCGCTGCTCTCCACGCTATACCACCCATGCCGGCCCTGGAGTCAGTGTCCGGTACTGAGGCATTCCGATGCCAATTTTGATCAGTACCATCGACGGGCTGGGCGGGAGCACCCAGCCCATCGATACTTCGAGTCATCCGATTTAGATTCTTCTGATGAATTGATTGGTACCAGAGAGGCTCTTCCGAAAGATCCTTCTCCTTCCCCACAATGCCGTATGTCTCCTCCGGAGGACATATTTTTTCAAGACTTTATACGGGATGTGGCTCGGGGCCTCTCCATTACGGTGACCTCTGAGAAGGAACTGAGAGCTGAAAAACTTGAAATTCTTCAGTATCCGGCAGCCCCTAAGGAGGTCGCTACCTTACCCATTCATCAGATACTGCATGACCTCATGCTTAGGATGTGGGAAACACCTGTAACGGTGTCTCCACATTCTCGGAGACTCGATACTATGTACCGGGTACCGCAGTGTCCCAGTTTCCAGAAGACGCAGTTACCATATCACTCTATGGTAGTTGAACTGGCAGTGCTTCAAATCAAAAGTGCCAAGACACATTCATCTAATCCTCCAGGCCGCGAGGCGGGAACTCTCAATGTCTTTGGTCGTCGATATTTTCAGGCCTCCATGTTATCGGCCAGAATAAGTTCATACATACTCTACATGGGAAAGTTTCTTCGAGAGGTGACTAAAGATTTAGAACTAATGGCTCCTCTTCTCCCAGATGACAAGAGGGCTGATTACCTGACACTTGTAAAACATGCCAAGAATGTTTCCAAATTTATGAACAGGGCAACCTTTGATTGTTTTGAGTGTATTAGCAGGACTTCTGCTATCTGCATCTTGCACATCGGATTGCTTGGTTACAAGCATCTCACCTTGAGCAGTGGGTGCAAGATAAGTTGGGGAATATTCCTTACACAGGGGAAAACCTCTTTGGCAAGGATTGGCAGGACAAAGTTTCTCAGCTGGAGTCCAAGAATACCACCCTAAATAGGTTCTCTAGGACCACTGTCACCCCAGCTAAGAAAAAGGCTGTAAAGAAACCCTTTTTCAAGAAGACGTTTTATCCTTCTTACACCCATGCTGTGCACTGTCTGGTCCATGCTTCCCAGAAGGGACAGCAACAACCGAAGCAGCAAAGAAATGCTCAGGCCACCAGAGCTCAACCAGCTCAGCAAACCCAGCCTCCACAAGGTCTTTGACTCCTTTCTAGAGAACTTAGCTGTCCTACCTCTGCAAGTTCCAGAGCCAGTAAAAATTCCAGGCAGACTATGTTACTTTGCCTAAAGGTGGCACCAGATAACATCAGAACATTGGACTCTCTCCATAGGGGCAGAGGGGTACAAACTTCACTTCCGAAGTATGCCCCTCCCTCCACTCCAAGAGAGTTCAGTTCTCGACTTCCTCACTCCACTCTCTTGTGCCAGGAGGTTACCTCCCTTCACGCCCAAGGTGCAATAGAGGAAGTGCCACTTTCTCAACAAGGCCTGGGCTTTTATTCTCCCTACGTTCTTATACAAAAGAAAACAGGAGGATACAGGCCTATTCTGGACCTCAGAGAATTAAACAAGTATCTGCTCTGGGAGAAATTCAAGATGATCTCTCTCGGAACATTACTCCTTTACATCCAGAGGCAGGATCGGCTTTGTTCTCTAGATCTAAAGGATGCATATACTCATATACTTATTCATGTAGTACACAGGAGGTTTCTTTGATTCCTCTTTCAAGGAAGACACTACCAGTACAGGGTTCTACCCTTCGGCCTGGCTTCTGCCCCAGGAGTCTTCACAAAATGCATGGCAATAGTGGCAGCATTCCTAAGGACTCTAGGGATATTTGTCTTCCCTTACTTAGACAACTGGCTCATCCGAGCAACAACAGCTCTAGAGGCCAGTTCTTCTCTCTCCCGCACAATGCAGGTTCTTCAACACTTGGATTTGTAATAAATCTTCCAAAATACCAACTCACCCCTTCTCAAACCTTAGAGTTCATAGGGGGCTCTCCTGAACACGCAGCAGTTAAGGGCTTTTCTACCACAGGTCCGCTGCGCTCTGTTAGTTCAGCTAGCTTCTCAAGCAGGTATGAAGACTTTCCTAACTGCTCGAGAGATGCTTCAGTTGCTTGGCCATATGGCTTCCACTGTACATGTGGTTCCCTATACTCGTCTGCACATGCATGCAGCTCAATGGACCCTAGCTTCGCAGTGGACTCGAGCATCAGTTCGTCTGGGGGACAAAACCAGAATCTCTGCACATCTATTTTTGTCCCTCCAATGGTGGCAATCACCAGAAAACCTTCTCGTAGGGTCACCTTTTCAGAGGCCACCACACCAGTCTACCCTGACCACAGATGCGTCCAAATTGGATTGGGGAGCTCATTTGGACAATCTCTCCACTCAGAGTCTCAGTGCTCTCAGAGTGTTTCAGGACCACCTGCGCTACAAAACAGTTCTAGTCCAGATGGACAATCAGGTAGCCATGTTCATTGTGAACAAACAGGGTGGAACAGGTTTTCGGGCACTGTGCAACGAAGCCCTGCATCTGTGGTTGTTTGCCATACGCCATCACATCCACCTACTAGCAGTGTATCTCCCTGGCAAACAAAATCTCCTGGCAGACAAACTCAGTCAAGTACTACTGCCACAAGAGTGGTCTCTCCATTCGGATCAGACAGCTCGAATCTTTTAGATCTGGGGAACCCCAGATATAGATCTCTTTGCAAGTCCTCAGCATGCCAAACTTGCCTGCTTCTGTTCCAGAATACCTTCTCAGAACATTCAGGCGATGGATGCTTTCCACCTCCACTGGGGTCAGGACTTCATATATGCCTACCCACCCATTCCCCTCATCCCCAAGGCTCTCTTCAAGCTTCAGAGAGACAGGGGCTACATGATCCTCATAGCCCCAGATCCACTGCTTCTACATCTCTCTCAAGCCAAACCTCTGGAGTTGGGATCTGCTCCAGATCTCCTATCCGAGGATAACGGGACGCTTCTGCATCCAAACCCCCCAGTCCTTACACCTGATGACGTGACTGCTGAGAGCTTAAAACTCCAGGATATTAACCTCCCAACAGGTTAAAGATATCCTTTTGGCCTCAAGGAAGCCATCCACAAGGCATGCTTACACCTTTCAGTGGAGAAGTTTTTCAATCTGGTGTTCAAAAAAGGAACTTAATCACTTTTCTGTTCCAGTGGAGACATTACTTGAGTATCTCCTCCACTGCTTTATGAGAGGTCTACTCAAACTAAGCCTCCCATCAGGCCACCACCAGTGGCATGGGATCTCAGTGTTGTCCTCGGACAGCTCATGAAACCACCCTTCGAACCCCTAGCCACTACATCTCTGAAGTTTTTTTCTTGGAAAGTTATTTTTCTGATTGCCCTCACTTCTGCGAGATGCATCAGTGAGCTCCAGGCTTTAGTGGCTGACCCTCCTTATACACAGTTCCACCATGATAAAGTCCTTAGGATTCATCCTCACTTTATGCCAAAGGTGGTTTCGCCTTTTCATTTAAACCAGTTGATTTTCCTTCCTGTTTTCTTCCCTAGACCTCATGCCTCTAGTGCAGAAAGGAATCTACATACTCTGGATTGCAAGCGTGCTTTGGCCTTTTATCTTCAGAGAACTGGGCAGCACAGAAAGGCTTCACAGCTTTTTGTTGCGTTTGATTCCAGTCACCTGGGTCTACCAGTTTCTAAAAGAACACTCTCCAAGTAGATTGCAGACTGTATATCTTTTACCTATGAGAGTAAGGGACTTTCTCTTGAAGGTCATGTCACAGCACACAGTGTGCGAGCAATGGCTGCCTCCTAGGCAAACCTACGCTCAGTGGCAATTGATGAAATTTGCAAAGCAGCAACCTGGTCCTCTGTCCACACTTTTGCGGCCCATTATTGCTTGGACAAGGACTCCCGTCGGGATGCCTTGTTTTGACCAGGCTGTTCTCCAGCATCTCTTTCAGAGTTAGAACAACTCCTACGCCCGGTCCCAGGTTTCAATACCAGAGATTCTTTGGAGGATACATGACCCACTAACCTGTGTTTCACTGCTCTCTCTGGGTCATCTCCCTGGCATCTCCAGGCTAGGGAGTCCCATATGTGAAGACTACATTCCTGCTTGTTCCTGGAGATAGTGTAGTTACTCACCTGTAACAGGTGATCTCCGGGAACAGCAGGAATTGAGTCTTCACAACCCACTCTGCTCCCCTAGGATCTGTATTTCTCTCTCTCTCTCTCTCTTTCCTTTTATCTTAGCTACAATCTCAACTGAGGAGGGAGAGTTGGGAAGGCAGCTACGCAGGCACAGTGGGATACTCCCAAAAGCTTTCCTATAGAATGCAGGGGAGCGTTCCCGCGCGTGCTCCGTCTGTGCCGATGTCACCCATATGTGAATACTCAATTCCTGCTGTTCCCAGAGATCACCTGTTACAGGTGAGTAACTACACTTTCTCTTTGATCTTTCTGCCGCCCCAGGGACATTCGCGAAACTATTGGTGGTGGCTGGTGCGCTGAGGTACCATTGGATCTGTGTTCACCCGTACATGGAAAATTGGTTCAGCCGGGCCAGGTTACAGTCTGAAGCATCTCAGGTCTCGATACTTGTGGCATGGTTCCTGGAGAGTTCTCAGCTAGGTGATCAGTTGAGGAAAGAGCCACATGGAGTCTTTCCAATCACTGGAATACCTAAATGTCTTCTACCTGAGGGGAGAGAGTGAAAAAGATGTTGGCCTAGCTAGCAGCCTTCTGATCTCAGCAGACTCCCAGGATTTAGGATTATCTACAGCTTTTCGGCTTGATGGTGGCAGCGATCAAAATGGTGCCTTTTGTACAAGATCTTATGAGGCTGCTTTAGAGGTCTTTGCTGTCTTGGTGTTCTCCAAGCTCTCAAGAGTTCAAAGTCAGGCTTCCTCTCTAGCCAGAGGTGTTGTCCTGCCTGCGGTGGTGGCATAAGCTACAGCATCTGAGGAAGGGTATGTCACTGAATGATCACTTGTGGCTTCTCCTGTTGACAGCCTATTTGGCTGGGGGAGCTCATTGCAAGAACCAGACGGCTCAGGGCCATTGGAGCAGCCGGGAGTCAGCATAGCCTGTCATCCATCTCAAGGCAGGCAGGGCCATTTGTCTGTCTCTTTTGCACTTCCGCACCTAGTCAAGGGCAGATCGGTCTGGGTGTACTCGGACAATGGCTTGGCAAGGCAGTGGCATATGTCAATCGGCCAGGGAGCATGAAGAGTGCTGGAGATGACCCTCCTGTTCTGGGTGGAAAGGAATTTCCTAGCTCTATTGATGCAACACATCACCGTAATCGACACTGTAGAGACAGACTTCCTCAGTTGCCACTCTCTCGATCCCAGGGAGTGGGAACCGAATTAGATGGCATTTCATCAAAATCTGTGCCATTGGGGTCATTCCAAGATGGATCTGATGGCAACTTGATCCAATGCCAAGCATGCAGATTCTTCAGTCACCGCAGAGAACCAGGCTTCAAGAGCATCAATGCCCTAGTTCAGCCCTGACCAAAGCACTGCCTGCTGTATGTGTTTCCTCCATGGCCAGTCGTAGGGCATGAGCTTTGATGCATTGAGTGTCATCTGGGCTGGGTTGTCATAGTTGCGGCAGACTGGCCATGGATGCCGTAGTTTGGGGACCTGATGTGTCTCCTGCAGGAACCTCCTCTGTGACAGCCCCCATCCCGGGGGCTGTTGCATCAAAGGCCAGTTCTTCTGGATGACCCAACTCTCTTCTTACTTATAGCTTGGTTCTTGAGAGGCATCCTTTGGCACGGAAGGGCCATTCTCCTGCTGTGGTTTCATACTCTTTAAGGCAAGAAGCAGATTTACCAGCCTGGCCTATGTGTACATCTGGTGCCTTATCAAGCATTGGTGCAATGGGCACCAGACTAGACCTAGTACAGCGGACGTGCCGTCTTTGCTCACCTTTCTTCAGGATGGCCTGGACAAAGGTCTTTCCCTGAAAGTTCAGGTGGCAGCCTTATCTTGTTTTGCACCCAGTTGTTTCCCATTTCCTTCAGGGGGTACATCATTTGTGTCCTCCCCTGTCAGTCATTCCCTCATGAGATCCTTACCTCCTGGTGCTTCAAGCCTTGATATCTGGAGCCTTTTGAGCACTTGAAGTGGGCTACACTTAAAGATCTAACCCTCAAGATTGTCTTCTTGGTCACAATCTGTTCGGCAAGACGCATCTCTGAGCTGCAGGCATTATCATACAGGGATCCTTACTTATCCTTCTCAGAGGAGGCTGTGTGTATTTATCCCATCACTTCTTTCTTGCCTACGGTAATACCTTCCTTCCATGTGAATCAGGTAGTTTGTCTGTCCTCCTTTTCTAAGGAGATTGCCAAGGGAAGGACAAGGACCTTTACCTTGGAAAGTACGGAGAGTCCCTTCTCCAGTAATTATTTATTAAGGTTTTATCAGGGTCTTTTTATTAATCATGTGCCCCTTTTTATTCATACAACCCCCGTGTCGTTTTCAAATGCTCCCAAGATAGTCTTATTCCATGTGTTTCTCACTGATCTCATTTTGGTAATACTGAACCTCCGTTTCTGGAGCTTCATTTTTACCTTGGTCTGCTTTGCTCACATTTTATAAGATATAATGGTTCTCCCCTTTTTATTAGTCTCTTATGGTACACTCAATGTTTTTATTATTTCTCATGTGTCCTCTTTGGGTTTCACCTTATTTTGCCGTATCTTGATCGAGATCATACCATTTTTATCCATACAATGGTTTGCCAGCCTCATTATCCTCCTCTGGTCTCCATTCTGGGTTTTAAAATGGGCTCTATCAGTGGCACACCATGGTTTAATTTTTGTACACTATAGATCTGTAACTGAATACCCAGACAGTTAACATAAAAAATTCCTCCTTCCTGCAGGACGTTTCAGTACCGTGCCGGCATTCACTTTCAATTTTGGCGGCTGTTCCCAGTACAATCTAATTTACATTTTATGAAGAGTTTTGAGTCACCTAAGGCACGATTTCTATTCTGTTCATTGGTTTGACATTTTATTTTAAGGATTGTTTTGACCCTTGACCTTTTCTCGGCGTGAAACTGAGCATTGACATAAAAAGCCTGTCAGTTCCTCTATCTCTTTTCCTCACATTTGGCAGCAGTACGCTCTCACACGGTTTGCAGGCAAGTTAACTCTGTTTGCCCTTCTTCCTTATGGTACTTTTCTGGAATATACACCATTAGTTACTATGTTTTTCATGTGTTTTCCCATGTTTTTTAATATAGTATTATGATACTTAGCCTATAGTGTTTTAACGCTGGTGGCTTCAGGATACAAAGTTACAGTACTAGTCTCTAGAGCAGGGGTGGGCAAACTTTTTGACTCGAGGGCCGCAATGGGTTCATATATTGGACCCGGGGGCCGGACCAAGAGTAGATGGGACGGTGTGTATGTGTGAATTAATATAAATTAAATTTAAATTTGTAACATTAAATGTTTAGATTAATTTAAGGTAGAAAAGCATAAAAAGAGTTATTTTACAAAACTTTTATGCAATGTATTTCTTTCATAAAATAGTACCTTCAATTTTAGTGGGAACAGTGTTGGTGGTCTCCCTTGCACTACACTAGCCGGCCATCGCGAGATTACGCTGCGTCCTCTAGAAAGTGAGGTGAATAAATGAATAAATTAGCTAGCGCTCTGCTATATTTTGGATACTAAAAGACATATTTCATTTTAAATTATGAATCCCAAAATTAACCACCTGTCCATGACAATTTATGTAAGTGGTCAAATCAGGGTTTCATGCAGTGGACTGAATCATCTGAGCAGAATTTGCACATCACTTGGTCCTATGGCTAACATTCCACTGCCAGCCTCCTACTTTCCTTGGCAAGAACTAGAAATGTCATTCGCGGACTCTAAGCAACTCTCCAGAGCAGCCAGGCAAGCAAAGCACCTGAACGCACAGTTCAAGGATAAATCCCATGCAGGCCCTACCACTCCTTCGGGGTTTTAACATATGTGACTCACCTAAGAGCGTTACCGAACTACCACCACCGGGCCTGTGCAGGGGGAGATTCATAAGCAGAGCTGCACCACGGGTACTTACAGTTTCTATGCAGTTCCTCTGCTGCTCCGGTTCCTTCTGCAGCCACTTGCTCTTCCCCTCGGTGTGCTCCACCCCATCCTGCAAGCTCTTAATCTTCCTCTTCCCAGCCTCCATGGAGCGGGCGCAAGCAGCATGCCGCGTGGCACCTCGGCGGTCTCTCTCCTCACGACGAGCCCGGGAATCCTCAAGTGCGCGCGTCATCGCCTATGCGCACCGCCTGAAAGGCGCGGAAGTAAACATGCCTTTTAACTAAGTGCTGCACTAGAAATAGGAAGGGATGATTGTCCATAGTGTGCGCCACATGGAAGAGGTACGGCCGCGGGCCGTAGTTTGCCCATTCCTGCTCTAGAGCCTGCCCGACGGTGATTTTAGAGCACAGGTATTCCTTCTTCTCCCCAGTGATAATATTGAGTAGTTTACACATCATCTTGATGTATTGTTTAGCTATCCATGTTCTCCTCATCCCTTATAAGTACAGCTCCTAGCGTAGCTGTCTACCAGGCATTACACTGTGATTGGAATTGTGGTGCACATAGGGGTCTTCCTACTGTATGTTGTATGTGGCTAGTTATTGTTTTTATGTCACATCTTATGTCTGGATATCACAGCCTTTATGTACTCATTGTTTTTCATATGTTCCTTATTTTCTATGGTCTTTTAAGCATTGGCTGTTCTTATTTTGTTTTTACTTTATTTTTAGGTTATATTGTTACTTACCATTTATTGTTTTTATATTTGTTTTGTTTTATGAGGTTTGCACCCCTTGAAGAAACGCGTTGGGGTTTGACAATAAAGTTCTTTGACCGCCACTCTACGCACCGGCTCCCTTGGTTAGCCCAGTCAAACCATCATCGAGACAATGTATCCCACCTGTTACCAAATCTAGTACAAGATGCTTACACTCACATACAAATTTCTCCACTCCAGCATTCCTGCATTATCTGTCTTCTTTTTTCATTTCATATGCCCCTCCTCGAGTTCTACATTCAATTCACGGTCACCGTTTGCACCTGCCCTCTCCTTCACAGGCTCACTTCAAAAGCAGTAGACACGCAGCTTTTTACTTTCTGGGACCTCACCTCTGGAACTCTCTCCCGGCCACTATTAGACTGGAACCTTCCTATCCCAAGTTTAAATCCGCTCTAAAAACTCATCGTTTCAGACTAGCCTTTGACCTGCCCCCTTAACTGTTCTTGGATTCTGCAATCTCCCCTGACCTACCACTTCCTGCCCTCTCTGTCTTTCCTGTTATTTTAATTGGAGTTCTTTTCCTTTTAATTATTATTGTAAACTGCTCTGCTTTAATGAAAGGCAATATATCAAGTTTTTAATAAACTATATTCAGGAGAACATTCAGTAAACAGTCTAAAAGCACAAAACGTACACAGTTCAGGGTTTCAGAAGAGAAGAATGAATAATAAACTATAGTTTTTCATGCCACTTTTAGTAAAATTGGTGGGAAAAGCTTGGCGTTTCAGTAGTTCCTGGCTGGTTTAATAGTATTTTCTATACCACACTTCATTAACAACATCAGAGCAGTTTACAATTTAAAATCACAAATAGCAAACACTAAGAAACAAAATTACAGTTCAAATCTGGGGAAAAGAATCCCCAAAACAAAGAATAGAGCCAAGATTGAAACTCTGCTGCCAGTCCATAGCCTCCATCCTCCCCCCTGCCTCCCGCCAAGATAAAGTCCTAATCTAGACACTTCCAAAGGGTTGTTCAAAATAATACATCTTGTAAAAGCTATGAGTTCCTCTTTTACTTAAACATGATATTGCAATACCTTTTTGGAAGACAGTCTTCTGGACAAATAAGTCTAACCCTCTGAGTGCAGCTGGATTCTTTCTGGAGATCACGCTAACCTTCAGATTACATAATTGAGAGAAAACTCGTTTTCACTAGAGAGAAAATGCAACCTGCCTTCCTAATGCTTTTTTTTATTATATACTGCTTTCCAGGATAAAAAAAAAGCTGCCCAAAGTGTTTACAATTTAACACACAAGTTATACAACAATATAAAAATATACACACATAAAATCATCCCGATTTTATAGGACAACTGGATGTAAGCAGTACTTCACACTGGTGGTAAGTATTCAGATATATTATGTCCCTACCCCAGAGAACTTGCACTCTAAGTAAGCACCTGATACAGGGGAAGATAAAGTGACTTGCCCAATGGTCACAAGGAGTATTTTTTTTAATTTATTTAAAATTTGTTTTTATACCACTTTTCTACAATTCAAAGCAGTTCACAATTAACAACAAATAACAGGGGCCTGTTCAGTACACTGTTTTACATGAAACAACATTAAACAGTACAACATAGCTTAACAGTTTAACATCAACTATTTACAATTATGCTTCTGCTGGTTATATTGGTTAGCCTATGTACAGATAAAAGGAGTATTTGTATAATGTGTCCTTAGGGTGCAATTTAAGGTGGTTGGGTTTCTGATTACATATATGTGCTGTATTCCTTCAGGAAGAAGTAAACTTTTTGAATTCCAATAAATCTGTAATTCTCTTAGTGCTGGCAGAAAAGAATTCCATAATGTGGGGGCAAATAATGAGAAGGCTCAGTTGCAGCTGGACTGCTTGCTCCTGATTTTCTGGGTAGGGATCTGTAGGAGGTTAAGAGTGGATGTTCTTCTGAACCGCTCAGTTATGGATTTGGCAATGAGAGGTAGGAGGGAGCTTGCAGATTCTCTATGTAGGATTTTAAATGTTATGGTGAGGGCTTTGAATTTAATTCTGGCAGTCATGGGAAGCCAGTGAAGCTGTATAAGCCATGGGGGTAATGTGGTCTTGACGAGGGGCTCCAGTGATTATCCGTGCAGCCATGTTCTGGGCCAGTTGCAATTTATGGAGAATGTGTTTGGGGAGGCCTTGATAAATGATATTGCAATAGTCCAGATGAGGTGTAACTATAATCTGGCAGGCGGTATGGAATAGGTCTGTAGAGAGAAGGGGGTGGAGATTCTTCAGGGTTTTTAGTTTTTGGTAAATAGGGAATGGTTTTCTCTTTATATGTGCTTGGAAAGTTAGCTGCTGGTTGAGTGTTTATTTTATTTATTTTATTTATTTACATTTCTTATATACCGCACTATTTGCGATCAGCGCGGTTTACATAAAAACAAGAAGGTAACCGACAATGAACAAAAGTCAGGTCATTACATTGAACAGGAACAAGTAACTTGGAAAACAGGGTAAACTATATACATATGCCAAGGTATTTGATTTTGGAATTGACTTTGATTTCTGCGTTGTCTAGTCTCAGTGTTTGTGGAGGACAGAAGGTTGGGTCGGTGGTTATGTATAAGGCTTTAGTCTTCTCATTGTTGATGTGTAAGTTGTGCCTGGTGAGCCATTCCTTTGCATGTTTGAAGCAGTTTTGGAGGCTAGTGAGGTCAGGAGAGAGGAGGTTAATGGGTATGAAGATCATTATATTGTCTGCATAAATTTGATATTGGATGTTGTGGTTGTTGAAGATATGGCAAACCAGCTATTAAAGAGGAGGGCCGAGAGGCTTGAGCACTGGGGAACTCCAGTTTGTTGAGTAAAGAGGGTTGAAGTCCTTTTGCTGATTCTGATTTTCTGCTTGCGAGAGTCTGGGTAAGATTGGAAGCAGGCGAGAGTGATCCCTTGGAGTCCAGTTTCTGCGAGCCTCTGAAGTAGCAGGTTGTGAGGAATGGTCATAGGCAGAGTCGAGGAATAGGAGAAGGAAACTGTTTTTCTGGTCCTGTTATGAGGGTATTTAGAAGGGAGGTAATAAGGGTTTCAACCCCATGACATTGTCTGTCTGAATCTGTGCTGATACGGGTCAAGTGGGGCATTTTCTGTAAGGTGGTCTTGAAGTTGCACAAGTACTATTTTTTCAAGGATCTTCATGACAAGTGGGATGCTGGATATAGATCTGTAAGATTTGGGCATGTTGGGTTGAGTTTGGTGCTTTTTATGAGAGGATGAATTGACAATTGCTTTAGAGAGGTGGGTACTTGCCCTAGGGACAAGGAAGTGTGGAGTATCTGTGGTACTAGTGGGATTCGAACCCTGGTCTCCCTGGCTCTTAGCTCATTATGTTAACCACTGAGCCACTTCCAGGAGCCTGGAGAATTATAGCCCCTTCTGGATGCTGTCTCTTCCTAGTGGCTTGTGAAGTTACCTGTGTAGATTTAGACAAAAAGGGCAGCCTCTATGAGGATGAGCTATATCTATTGCTCGCAATAGCTCTACACTCATGGAACATCTCCTGGCTGTAATTTTCCTCTTTATGGTGAAGGCCTATTCAGTCTTACATTTCAAAACTCAGTCTTCTGCTGTGTTGAGTGATTATATTGTTTATTGACAGCACAAGACAGAAAAAAAATGTTGCCCTTTAAAATGTTCTTCTCAGATAAACAGTTGACTTCTGCTAGATTAATAACACATTTTACTGCAGTCACATGATCTGCATAGCAGATGTGTATATTTTGCACTTACTTGTGGCTTTTAGAATTGCACCAAGCATATGGATAATGGGAGGGATCATTCTTTTCATAATTTATGTCCATGAATTAGCCATAGTGTTTGGTTTTGCAATTATAATTAAGAGCCCGTAAGAAAATACTCTGAATTGTATCAATTCCTAATCTTTTTATGTAAAAAAAATGTTCCTTTTTCTGTGTTGCAGGTCAGCTCTCCTTCTATAATGCAAACTCAAAGCAATTGCTGTACACATTTAAAACCAAATTTCTTCAGCCCGTGATTCCAGGTTTCATGGTTAGTATGGTGTTTTAACAAGTACTGTTTCAGATCACCTGATGTGGGTAAGAGCTCTGCTCTGTCTGCTACTCTGATTACCAGTCCTGTTAATACCTAAGCAGTAAAAGGTCTGAATAAAGACAGCTGTACATGAGGAATCTGAGAGGTTTATCTCTGGACAACAGAGCTTTGCACAGCCAGCTAATTGGTTGACAGGAACCATTACAGATATTTTTTGGGCTCTGAACTGACAACAGTGCTACCAGTTTCCTCAGTGTTAATGAGCTGGTCTGCTCTCTTTTAAAGGACATTATTATCAGGCTATTTATTTACAGGAGAAAAGATGAGTAAACCTTACTAGTCTGATATCCATGGTAGGCAAAGAATAGTTCAGTACCTTGAAGCCAGCAAGTTGCAGAATCATAGGCAACATAGTTTTGCAAAATCTTGCAAAGCAAATTTGATTTCTTTAATGAAGTGAGGAGAGCGATACATCAAAGGAATACAGTCAGTGTGAACACTTGGATTTCAGAAAAGTTTAAAAGCTGAGTACGAAGGAAGTACAAAGAGAGAGGAATGGCCAGCAGGAGGTGATAGTCTATACAAGTCTTTGGAGCGACCTCATTTGGAGTATTGTGTGCAATTCTGGAGACCACACCTTCAAAAGGATATAAACAGGTTGGAGTCGGTGCAGAGGGTTGCCACTAAAATGGTTAGTTGTCTTCGTTATAAAGCATATGAGAACAGACTTAAGGAGCTTAATATGTATACTTTAGAGGAAAGACGAGATAGAAATGATATGATTGAGATGTTTAAATACATTCATGGCATAAATACACAGGAGGCGAGCCTCTTTTATTTATTCTATTTATTTATATTCTCTTATATACCGTGCTATTCTGCATCAGTGCGGTTTACATTGAACAAACTGAAATTACATTGAACAGGGCATTATAACTTGGAGATAACTATTTTACAGGGAACATGGGCTATGGAGGGTTAAGTGGCTTGCCCAGGGAGCACCTGTGGGACTAGAAACCCCAGTCCTTCCGGCCTAAGATTGCTGTCCTCTAGTGGGATTTGAACCCCCAACCTTCTGGCCTGAAGTACCTTGCCCCAACCACTAGGCCACTCCTCCACTCCACTTTTGATTGAAAGCAAGCTCTGCTACGAGGGGACATAGGATGAGGGTGAAAGGGGATTGACTCAGGAGTAATATGCGTAAATATTTCTTTACGGAAAGAGTGGTAGATGCGTGGAATGGTCTCCTAGTGGAGGTGATAGAGATGAGGACAGTATCTGAATTCAAAAAAGCATGGGACAAACACAGAGGATCTCTAAAGGAAAAGAGGGGACTGTTGTAGTGGTTGATATGGAAGGGCAGACTAGATAGGCCATGTTGTCTTTTTCTGCCATTACGTTTCTATGAAGTTAACAGGACTCAGAGTGGGGTTCACCTTGACAAAGGTAAAATGTCCAGCAGGGTGCCACAAAGATCAGGTCTGGATCTAGACTTATCCATTGTCTTTATAAGTGATATTGGGCAAAGGAAAGTATGACTATTTGCAAATAGTCGCAGCAGAGCGGACATGGCAGGTGGGGAAAAAATGGCCCAAGCAAATGGCAACTATAATTGAAAAAAATAGGATGCAAAAATCCGAAAGTCAAAACTTTTTTTA
Organism: Ichthyophis bannanicus; assembly: GCA_033557465.1. NCBI lineage: Eukaryota > Metazoa > Chordata > Amphibia > Gymnophiona > Ichthyophiidae > Ichthyophis > Ichthyophis bannanicus. The sequence goes on along the minus strand of CM066032.1, from coordinate 905,744,182 downwards.
TCTCCAGGAACAAGCAGGAATGTAGTCCTCACATATGGGTATCGTCTGTACCGACGGAGCCTGCGCGGGAACGCTCCCCAGCGTCCAATAGGAACGCTTTTGGGAGCATCCCTCAGCACCTGCGTACTGCCTTTCCAACTGTCCCTCTTCAGTTCTTCGTTGTCCGCGGAGTTGACAGGACCTATTCCCTGTCACCGGAGAAAATTCCGTCTTTAAATTTCTTTCTTGTGGTCGCGTTTGCCTACCGCACGACGCCTACCGGTACCACCGGTTCTTTTCATTTAAAAAAAAAAAACCCTTAAACTTAAGACTGTTTCTTTTCAGAAACTTTCCTCTTTGGTGCGAGGTGCCATTTTGGGCATTAGGCCCCAGTTTTCCTAAATCATGGAAAAGCCAACTAGTGGTTTTAAAAAATATACTAAGTGTGGCGTACATTTTAGACACCCATGATTGGTGTCTAAAATGTTTAGGACCTGATCATTCTCCAACTGAATGTCTCTCCTGCATGGGAATGACCAAAAGAGGAAGACAGAACCGGGCCACAAAGCTCGGTACCCTCCTTTCTTCAGATGCCAGATCCATTGCATCGACCTCGTCAAGGGCCTCTTCTTCCTTCCATGGATCTCAGGTAACTAAACATAAAAGCCGGTCCTCAAAGGGTAGCTCTCCTGCTAAGCATTGAGAGGCCTTTGGCATTGCCCTTGAGGGAACCACACCAGCAAAACATCCCCGGCGGGAGGCTTCGGCTTCCAAAGCATCGATGGGGCTTCAGGATGTTCTCGAGGCCTCAACCTCGCAAGAACTACCTGTGCCATGCTCGGGGGTTCCGGCCATTCTTACCCATACTGACACCCAGGCATCGGCAGCGTCGATAGACCAGAGGTTTCTTGCTATCGAGCACAGTATCGCAGCTCTTCTTTCAGCTGCGGTACCGGTGGTCCCAAGGGCACCGGTGCAGACATCGACACCGATGCCGGTACCGACACCGATGATGCCGGTACCGGCCCCGGTGGGAATTCTTACCATGCCATCTCTGGCTGGAGTAGACAAAGCGGTACCGGGTCACCTCGGTACCGACTGATCGGTACCGGGATCGTGCCTTGCAAGAGCATCGGGGTCAGGAATACTTCGATTCCTCCGATTCCGAAGACTCTGACAATTCTGCTGGCACTAGAGGGTTTCTCCTAGAAGATCCCTCTTCTCCCCAACGCAGAATGTCACCTCCAGAGGACATGTCATTTCAGGATTTCATCCGTGATATGGCCAAAGGTCTTTCAATCACAGTAGCTCCTGAGGAGGAACCCAGAGCAAAGGAATTGGAAATCCTCCAATATCCTAAAGCTCCTAAGGAGGCAGCTACTCTGCCTATCCATGAAATTCTGCATAGCTTGATGCTCAGAATGTGGGAGACACCTCTGACTACTTCTTCTCACTCTAGGAGACTTGATACTATATATCGAGTTCCACCATGTCCTGGATTTCAGAAAACTCAGCTGCCACACCATTCAATGTTAGAGGAATCAGCCACGCGTAGGATGAAAAGTGCAAAGAGGCATGCATCCAATCCTCCAGGTCGTGAATGCAGGACTCTGAATGCTTTTGGACGCAGAGCTTTTCAAGCTTCCATGCTTTCAGCTAGGATCAGTTCATATATCCTATATATGGGAATGTTCCTTAAAGAAGTTACAGGAGACTTGGAACTTATGAGCCCATTTCTCCCAGATGATAAGAGACAAGATTTTCTTGCTCTAGTTAAGCATGCTCAGGATGTCTCCAAGTTTGTCAATCGTGCAGCCTTTGACTGCTTCAAATGCATCAGCAGAACTTCTGCTATTGCCATTGGCGCACGACAGATTGCCTGGCTACAGACATCAGACTTGGAGACTTGGGTACAGGACAAGTTAGGCAACATGTATAAAGTCTGTCTTATGTTGAAATCATCAATGTTGCCTACCTGGTGATGGTCCCACCCTGTAACTTAATTCTCCCCACCCCTATATGTAACACCGCTTTGACCCGGTGAAAAGCGGGATATAAATACAGTTAAATAAATAAATAAATAAATTCCTTGCACGGGGGAGAATCTCTTTGGCAAGAACTGGCAGGAAAAGGCTAACGAGTTAGATGCTGACAATTCTACCTTAGATAGATTGTCAAAGTCTACAACCACTCCAGTCAAAGGGAAGCCATATAAAAAACCCTCTTTTAGCAAAAAGAGGAAGTTTTATCCTTCCTATACCCAGCAGAGTCAGACTCCAGGTCAGGTTGCCCAAAAGGGACAAACTAGACAACAAAAGAAACCAAAAGGCCCGAGAGCCCAACCAGCTCTCCAGGTTCAGCCCCCTCAAGGGCTTTGACTCCTTCCTAGAGAGCTTTGCCTTCCTGCCTCTGAGGGGTCCCCAACCCCCCAATATTCCGGGCAGGTTATGCCACTTTGTCAACAGATGGCATCAGATAACAGCAGAAGATTGGACTTTGTCCATTGTAGGAGAGGAGTACAAACTTCATTTTCACAGCATACTCCCTCCTACAATTCTAAAGCAATTCAATTCACAAACCTCTGCAGACAATCTGCTAGATCACGAGGTCTCCACACTTCTTGCCCACGGGGCAATAGAGGAATTCCCCATTCTTCAACAGGGTGCAGGGTTCTACTCCCCCTGTTTTCTTATTCCAAAGAAAACAGGAGGACACAGACCCATTCTAGACCTCAGAGAATTGAACAAATATCTGTTTCGAGAGAAATTCAAAATGATTTCTCTAGGAACTCTTCTGCCATACCTTCAAAGCCAGGACTGGCTTTGCTCTCTAGACTTAAAGGATGCATACACTTACATTCTCATCCATCCAGATCACAGGAAATGTTTACATTTCCTTTTCAGGAGAAGACATTTCCAGTACAGGGTTCTTCCTTTTGGTCTGACTTCAGCACCAAGGGTATTCACGAAATGCATGGCAGTAGTAGCTGCATTTCTACGAACCCTGGGGATTTTCGTCTTCCCTTACTTAGACGACTGGCTCATTCGAGCCTCCACAGTTGCAGAGGCCAGCACTGCACTGTCCCGTACAATGCGAATCCTCCAATACTTGGGATTGGTAATAAACTTCCCGAAATCTCAACTAGTTCCTTCCCAATGCCTAGAATTCATAGGAGCCTGTCTGGATACCAGACAGGCAAGGGCTTTCCTTCCACAAGCCCAGTGTCTTCGCATAATGCAGCTAGCTTCCCAAGCAACAGGCAAATCCTCCCTCACTGCTTGGGAGCTACTGCAGTTACTGGGACACATGGCATCCACAGTTCATGTAGTCCCATATGCTCGCCTCCACATGCGAGCAGCTCAGTGGACCCTCTCCACACAGTGGACACAGGCCACGGGTCATTTGTCGGACAAAATAACAATCTCTCAATGACTAATTTTGTCCCTCCAATGGTGGCAATCACTAGAAAATCTGACAGTGGGGTCTCCTTTCCATCAACCCCTCTTTCAGGCCACCCTAACAGATGCATCACAGGTGGGTTGGGGAGCACACTTGAATCATTTCTCTACCCAGAGCACCTGAACTCCACAGGTGGTTGATTTACACGTAAACCTCCTGGAATTGAGAACAATTTATTTAGCTCTTCGAGTGTTCCACGCCCAGCTCAGCTACAAGACAGTCCTAGTCCAGACGGACAATCAGGTAGCCATGTTCTGTGTGAACAAGCAGGGCGGAACAGGCTCTCTGTCGTTATGCAACAAAGCTTTAAGACTATGGGCCCTCGCCAGAGAGCATCAAATTCACCTTCTAGTGGTATACCTTCCAGGCATTCAAAACCTTTGGGCAGACAAACTCAGTCGAGTACTGCTACCTCACGAGTGGTCACTCCACCTAGACCAGATGGCAAAGATATTTCATCTCTGGGGCAACCCAGACATAGACCTCTTTGCAAGTCCACTGAATGCCAAACTTCCCCGGTTCTGTTCCAGGATTCCGGCACACAACTGTCAGGCAAGGGATGCCTTCCTCCTTCACTGGGGTCAGGACTTCCTTTATGCCTTCCCACCCATTCCCCTCATCCCCAAAACACTCTTCAAGCTTCAGAGAGACAGGGGTCGCATGATTCTCGTAGCACCACGATAGCCACGCCAAACGTGGTATTCCCTGCTTCTGCATCTCTCTCAAGTGGCACCTCTGGAGTTAGGGCATGCTCCAGATCTCCTTTCCCAGGAGAAGGGGACGCTATGGCACCCGAATCCCCAGTCCCTGCATCTCACGGCCTGGTTGATGAAGGCTTAGACCTCCAAGATTTCAACCTGTCCAAGCAGGTAAAAGATATCCTTCAGGCTTCTAGGAAACTTTCCACAGGAAGATCTTATGCTTTCAAGTGGAAACGTTTTACTATATGGTGCTCCAAGAGGGGATTAAACCCCCTGGTCATACCCTTAGAATCGATACTAGAGTATCTCCTTCACTTACCGAATTGGTCTTTAACCCAGAATTCGATAAGAGTCCATCTTAGTGCAATTGCAGCTTCTTATAAGCCTCTAAATGGACAACCAATTTCCTCTCATCCACTCCTATCAAGATTTATGAGAGGCCTTTTATTAACTAAACCTCCCATCAAGCCACCACCGGTGGCATAGAATGTAAATCTAGTTCTCGGGCAGCTCATGAAGCCGCCTTTTGAGCCTTTAGCCACTGCAGCCCTTATGTTTTTGACCTGGAAGGTCATCTTCCTAATTGCAATCACCTCTTCCCATCGCATTAGTGAATTGCAAGTTTTAGTGGCTGATTCTCCTTATACTAGGTTTCATCATAAGGTTGTTCTTCGAACTCACCCACATTTTATGCCAAAGGTGGTTTCGCCTTTTCATTTAAAAAGAAACATAGAAATATGATGACAGAAAAAGACCACATGGCCTATCTAGTCTGTCCTTCCATATCAACAACTACAACAGTTCCCTTTTTACCTTCAGAGATCCTCTGTGTTTGTCCCATGCTTTTTTGAATTCAGTTACTGTCCTCATCTCTACCACCTCCACTGGGAGACTATTCCATGGATCCACTACTCTTTCCGTAAAGAAATATTTCCGCATATCACTCCTGAATCTATCTCCCTTCACCCTCATCCCATGTCCCCTCGTAGCAGAACTTGCTTTCAATTGAAAGAGGCTCTCTCCCTGAACATTTATGCCACGGAGGTATTTAAACATCTCAATCATATCACCTCAATCCCGCCTTTCCTCTAAGGTGTACATATTAAGATCCTTAAGTCTGTCCTCATATGCTTTATAATGAAGACCACTAATCATTTTAGTAGCCACTCTCTGCACCGACTCCATCCTGTTCACATCCTTTTGAAGGTGCGGTCTCCAGAATTGCACACTATATTCCAAATGTCGCACCAAAGACTTATACAGAGGCATTATCACCTCCTTTTTTCTGCTAGCCATTCCTCCCCGTATGCACCCAAGCATCCTTCTAGCTTTTGCCGTCGCCTTTTCTACCTGTTTAGCTACTTTAAGATCATCAGACACAACCACGCTTAGGTCCCGCTCTTCTTTAGTGGACAAAAGTACTTCACTCCCTATACTATATTGCTCCCTTGGATTGCTGCAGCCCAAATGCATGACCTTACATTTTTTAACATTAAATCCCAGCTGCCAAATTCTAGACCATTCTTCAAGCTTAGCTAGATCCCTCCTCATGTTATCTACATCTTCCTGGGTGTCTACTCTATTGCAGATTTTGGTATCATCTGCAAAGAGGCAAACCTTACCCGACAGCCCTTCTGCTATATCCCTAACAACGATGTTAAAAAGAATCTGACCAAGGACAGATCCCTGGGGCACACCACTGGTGTAACATCCTTCTCCTCAGAATGAGCTCCATTTACTTGTACTCTTTGTCGCCTCCCACCCAACCAATTTTGAACCCAAGCAGTAACTGTAGGGTCCATCCCTAGGGTGTTCAGTTTGTTTATAAGTCGCCTGTGAGGAACGGTGTCAAAGGCTTTACTGAAATCGAAATACACCACATCTAGAGCTCTCCCTCGTTCCAACTCCCTGGTCACCCAGTCAAAGAAATAAATCAAATTTGTCTGACAAGACTTGCCTCTGGTGAATCCATGTTGCCTCGGATCCTGTAATCCGCTGGACTCCAGAAACCTCACTATTTTCTCTTTCAGCAGCGTTTCCAATAATTTACTCACCACCGAAGTTAAACTAACCGGTCTGTAGTTTTCAACCACATTCTTACTTCCGCTTTTGTGTAAAGGCACCACATGAGCCTCTCTCCAGTCCTTTGGCACCACTCCCGACCCCAACGAGGCATTGAAAAGGTCAGTCAGTGGAGTTGCTAGAACGTCCCCAAGTTCCCTCAGTATTCTAGGGTGTATCCCATCTGGTCCCACCGCTTTGTCTACTTTAAGTTGAGCTAGTTTCTCACAAACACAGTCTTCTGAAAATTATTCAAGATGTCCCTCGTTCTGTTCCTATTTGTGGGTGTTTTCTGAAGTCCTGCTCCTGGTTCTTCATCTGTGAACAAAGAACAAAAATATTTGTTAAGCAATTCCGCTTTATCCTTATCAGCTTCTACATATTCCTCCCCTGCACCCTTGAGTCTGACAATACCACTTTTGCTCTTCCTCTTCTCACTAATATATCTGAAAAATGTCTTATCCCCCCATTTTATTGCATTGGCTATTTTCTCCTCCTTTTGAATCTTTGCCTTCTTGACTACTTTGCTAGCTTCTCTAAGTTTTTCCAAATACAGATGCCTGTCTTTCTCTCTCTGTGATCTCTTGTATTTCATGAAGGCCTCCCTCTTTTTCTTCACTTTTTCAGCTGCTTCTTTCGAAAACCATAGCGGTCTCCTTTTCCTTTTACCTTTATTTACCATTTTAACAAAAAGGTTGATTGCCCTTAAAATATCCCCTTTCAGTTTTGCCCACTGTTTTTTACATCCCCCAGCTGTTCCCATCCCACTAACGACTCCCTGAGGTATTGGCCCATCTTCGCAAAGTTAGTCTTCCTAAAGTCTAAGATCCTCACCTTTGAATGGATTTTAACAGCCCTAGTCCTAATACTGAACCACACCATCTGGTGATCACTGGATGCAAAATGATCTCCCACTACAACATCAGAAACACTTTCACCATTGGTAAGCACCAAGTCCAGTATGACCCCTTCACGTGTGGGGTCTGTTACCAATTGCCTGAATAGTTCTCCCTGTAGAGAATCCAGGATCTCCTTTCTTCTAGATGATACTGCAGCAGGAATGTGCCAATCAACATCTGGCATATTGAAATCTCCTATCAGTAGCACTTCCCCTTTCCTAACAATGCTGCGTATGCCTTCAATTAACTCTCTGTCCACCTCTTCCTCTTGTGAGGGAGGTCTGTATATCACACCAATGCAAATAGATTTCTCTTTCCCTCTTTCTAGTTTAACCCACAATGCCTTCTCTCTCCCTTCTAAGCTCTGTAATTCCAAAGCTTTAATAGTATTTTTTACATATAGTGCCACTCCTCCTCCCCTTCTTCCTACCCTGTCCTTTCTGAATAAAGTATAGCCAGGTATAGTTACATCCCAATCATGGTTTTCTGTGAACCATGTTTCTGTAACTGCCACTAAATCCAAGTCAGCCACTCCCACCAAAACCTCAACATCAGGGATCTTATTTCCCATGCTACAAGCATTTATACACACTGCTTTCCATATGTTACCCCTGTTACCCATTTCCATAAAGGTATTTAATGTATCACCTACCTGGGGGCGCTTTCACTTACCTGGAGACTTTCTTCACCCATCCCCAACGAATCTAGTTTAAAGCCCTCTTCAGTAGATTAGCCAGTCTACTACCAAAGATGCGTTGACCTTTCTTGGACAGATGGATGACATCTCTGCTCTGCAACCCTTGGAACAGCATCCCATGGTCTAGGAAACCAAAACGCTCTCGATGACACCATCCACGCAGCCATGCATTCATCTCCAGGATGCAAGCCTCTCTGCCTTGGCCTTTACCCTCAACAGGGAGGATTGAAGAGAACACAACCTGTGCACCTAACTGCTTCACCCTCTGTCCCAGAGCCATGAAGTCACTTTTGATACGTTCCGAGGTATACCTGGCAGTATCATTTGTTCCAACATGGATTAGCAACATTGGGTAAAAGTGAGTGGGCTTGATGAGTCTCAGCAAACTCTCCGTAACATCTTGGATTTTGGCACCAGGCAAACAGCATACCTCTCTGGACATCAAGTCTGGTCGGCAGATGGACACCTCAGTACCCCTCAGAAGAGAGTCTCCAATCACCACTACCCTTCGTTTCCTTGTGGTCACTGATTCTGTAACTTTGGGGTACTTGAGCTCTGGTTCTTCCCTTTCCAGGGATGCTTTCACCTCCACTTCCAGGGCTGCATAATGGTTCTTCAATTCAAGGGCTGGAGAAGTTGGATTGGTGATTTTGCAGGCCCTGGTGACTTGTGTCCAACCATCGACATTCTGTTGGCACCCATCTTCTCCTGTGCTGGAGAGCTTGGTTGCTGCAAGAAGCATCTCATCAATATACTTCTCACTGTCTTAAATTCTCCTCAGCCTTGCCACCTCCTCTCTGAGTTCCTCCACTTGTTTCCTCAGAGCTTCAGCATGCAGGCACCCTGCACATGGAACCGGTCTTTCAACTGGCATTAGGACCTCTGTCTGGACCAAGGCAGAAGCTGTAATGGGGGCAACAGCTTTAGCGATACGATTTTTCCCAGCCATTGTTCTGTTCGTGGAGCTTAGGTATCTGTTAAAGCAAAAGAGAGAGATGTACCAAGTACCAGCTGGTTTCCCAGCTATCCTTTTAGAGAAAAAGCAGTTAAATCTCTTTAATTATATTCAAAATGTGCTGGTCCAATTCTCTGTGATTTGTTAAATGGGGAGGTGCCCTATAAAGCAAGACTGCTCACTAGGGGTGGGTGGGAGTCGGGGTAGGTAGGGAGGGAACAAACACTTAATTAGGTGTTAGCAGTTTCCAAAACAGGAGGTTACTAGGGTTCAGCAACCTACTGTGCTCAAGGAAAGTTCCACTAAAGCACCAAAAAGAAAGTAACCTTGCTTTAAAAATTATACAAAAAACTCTTTTAAGAGCTCCCAGTCAGAAATCTAGCAAGTTAATATAATAAAATAAACCCTCAAATCCTTACTGTTGGTTGATCTGTAGAGCCCTTGTTAGGAAAGCCTCAGCAGGGCAGGGCACTGGAGTCTTTTATGCAGGCCTCAGCTGCTCTCAGGTAGTCAGGCCCACTAACTCCTGATTAGGTGTTAGCAGTTTCCAAAACTGAGGAGACTACTAGAGTTCAGCAACCTACTGTGCTCAAGGAAAGTTCCACTAAAGCACCAAAAAGAAAGTAACCTTGCTTTAAAAAAATATACAAAAAACCCTTTTAAGAGCTCCCATTCAGAGAGCTAGCAAGTTAATATAATAAAATAAACCCTCAAATCCTTACTGTTGGTTGATCTGTAGAGCCCTTGTTAGGAAAGTTAAATCAGTCAATTTACCTTCCTCTATTTTTTCCGAGGCCTCACGCCTCTAATGCAGAAAGAAACCTTCATACTTTGGATTGTAAAAGGGCCTTGGCCTTTTACATACAAAGAACACAGCAACATAGAAAGTTCTCACAACTTTTTATAGCTTTTGACCCTAGTCATTTGGGACTTCCAGTCTCCAAAAGAACTTTATCTAAATGGATTGCCCAATGCATATCCTTTGCTTATGAGAGTACGGGTATACCTCTTCAGGACCATGTCACAGCTCATAATGTGAGAGCCATGGCAGCTTCTATGGCTAATCTCCACTCTCTGTCTATCGATGACATTTGTCGAGCAGCCACCTGGGCTTCGGTACACACCTTCACAGCCCACTTCTGCCTAGATAAAGCCTCCCGTCGGGATGCCTTCTTTGACCAAGCTTTTCTTCAAAATCTCTTTCAAACATAAACCAACTCCTGCCCACCAACCTTGGTTGGATGCCAGAGATCCATGGGAGGAAGGACTCTCACCTTCGACGGTGGCACCTTCCTGGGGCTATCTCCCTGGCATCTTCAGCTAGGGAGTCCCCATATGTGAGGACTACATTCCTGCTTGTTCCTGGAGATAGCGTACTTACTCACCTGTAACAGGTGATCTCCAGGAACAGCAGGAATTTAGTCCTCACAACCCACCCATCTCCCCTAGGAGTAGTCTCTCTCTCAGTCTCTTTCCTCTCTCCCTCTATCCTTTTACTCAGCTACAAATTTAACTGAAGAGGGACAGTTGGAAAGGTGGGAAGGCAGCGCGCATGTGCTGAGGGATGCCCCCAAAAGCGTTCCTATTGGACGCTGGGGAGTGTGCCCGCGCAGGCTCCGTCGGTACCGACGATACCCATATGTGAGGACTAAATTCCTGCTGTTCCCAGAGATCACCTGTTACAGGTGAGTAACTACACTTTCTGGAGGTGGAGAACTAATAATCTGATCATCTCAAGGTAGTCAGTCAATGTGACAGAGAATTTGGGAAAGCTCATAGTATTGTTGGGTGCATGCAGAGAGGAAGCGCTAATGAAAAGAGGGAAGTAATATTATTTCCCTATAAATCCCTGGTGAGACTCCATCTTGATAACTGTTCAGTTCTGGAGATCACCCTTAAAAAGCCTGAGAGAGCTAAAGATGTACTTTAGAAGGAGAGCGCGAGAGATGATGAAGTTTCAAATATCTAGCAGGCTTCAATAAAATACCAGCAGAAAGCATTTTCCACAAACAAGAAGGTGAAGTAAAGGGGGATCATTATGTGTAGTTGAAGGAAGGGAAGTGCAAAAAAAATGTGGCAAAATAATTTCTCCATGGACAAGGATATAATCAGCCATAGGTGGGTGATTTCACCCTGATGTCACCAAATCAGATCCTCTTCCCAGAGCCCAGAAGTGTCTAGAAAAAAAGTGTGTGTGTGAGTTCTCCCTCCTGTGTGACAGTCGCTCCTCCCCCTCAGTCTGCTTTATGTACCTGGCAAATCGAACACATTTGCTCATGCCCTCTCATCACATTTGACTTCCACCAAAAAAAAATCAGACTGGAGCTCTTCGGTGCTCCTTCAAATGATAGCATGATGCTTACCTCAGGGATCTCCTATTTGCATTATGAGACAGATAGACTCTCTTTTGAGGGATCTCACTACCAAAGGCAGTTCCTCTTTCAAGGATCTGTCAAATCCCTTTCCAATGACACTTATCCCCTGAGGTCATGCCTTCAAGCAGTTGGAAAATGGCTTTGCAACTACCATCTTTATCTTAACATTTACAAATGTGAATTCATCCACGTTCTTGCATGCCCACCCTTGCCCCTCCCTCTATCAATGGTTCTCCAGCAAGTCAGTCCTCACATATGGGTGATGTCGGCGCCGACAGAGCCCCTGTGCGGAGCATTTCCCCAGCTTTCAAAGAAAGCCTTAGGGAATGCAGCGTGCCAGCGCAGTCCCCTTCCTGCCCAAGGGTGCCATCTTGCTCAGTCTTTCTTTATCCGCGGAGCCCAACGGACATAGTTCGTGTCACCTGGGAAAAGTAGATTTTTTTCTCTGATTTTTTGCGTTTCTTTATCCGGTTCGATGCCGGTTCCCCGTCTCGCCTTGGCTTGTTACACTGGTATCGAGTCCGGAACTACTTTTTCGTTTTTTGTCCTTTGTGACTAGCGTTCATGCTTTTTCTGTTATTTTCACTGGCAGCCCGGTCTTTTGACCTTGCAGGGGCCATTTTTCTCCCGATGGCTGCCAGCGGGTTCAAAAAATGTGATCAGTGCAAGAAACTTATGTCTCTCAACGACACACATGACTGCTGCCTCCGATGCCTTGGGCCCGACCATGACCCGCTGGTCTGTGGCCCGTGCAGCAAAATGTCGTAGAAGGCACTTCGGAGTCGTCAGCATCAATGTGAAAGAACTTTTTCAGAGTCCGCGTCCGGCCTGGTCTGGACTTCGTCAGAGGCCTCGACATCTCGGGAGTCTGACCCCGAGCGCCATCGTTGTTCCTCTGAAAGGGGTTCTCCCACCCGGGAGCACAAAAGGAAGAAGAAGCTCGTGAGGGTGGCATCAGTGGAGGCCCCTGGGTCCTCGAGGGCCAGGTCGCGTAGCCCTGATCGCCATCCCGGGCTCTTGAAGTCGGAGAAGCCGTCCAAACTATCTCGCATGGAGCCGGAGTCCCTGAGTCATGTAAGTTCTGTTGTCCTCGTGGACTCTCCTCCAGGAGAACCGACGTCGGGCCCGATATCATCAGGGCCCGAGTTGGGGGCTGCTGAGTCTCCTGAGCTCGGACTCAGGCTGAAGGCCTTGAAGAGCAGCGGGTACTGATCGCCGGTCTGACCGGTGCATCTGCCCCGACCACCGGGACCTCAACGTCTAAGTTGACCCCGGAGGCCGAGCCGATTCTCGAGTCCATCAAGTCTCGAGTCGATCCTCGGCCAAGGTCCCCCTCCACCTCCCGTGCGGGGCCGAGGTCATCGACGTCGGTGCCCTCGGCGTCGGGGCGGGTGGCACAGAGGCCCACACGGCCGGAGCCGATCGACGACTCCACAGAGAAGTCGGTGTGGGAGACGTAGGACGAGGAGTCTCCTGACACCTTCCGGACCCAGTGCGTCCCTTCGGACTCCCCGGAGTCCGAGCCTCGGAGAAGGTCCCCACCGGAGGATACCCAGTTCTCGTACTTCATGAGGGATATGGCCAAGGCTTTGGCATTCCCTGCGGACGCTGAGGAGGAGCCTCAAGCCGAGGAGCTCAGTGCCCTCCAGTATGATTTTCCTCCGAAGGAAGCCTTTACTGTACCGGTTCCTCCGATGCTGGAACGGCTGCTCTTCCGTATGTGGGAGGCGCCGTTTCTTAGGAAACGGGTCGATTCCACTTATCGAGTCCGTAAGAGCCCTGGGTTCCAAAAGGCGCAGCTACCACACAATTCCATGGTTGTGGAATCGGCCATGCACCGCCTGAAGAGTCAGAAGAGTCAGAAGATGCACTCCTCGGTGCCTCCCAGCCGGGAGGTCCGGAACCTGGATGCCCTCAGTAGAAAGTGCTTCCAGGGCTCTATGCTCTCTTGCCATGTCCAGACTTACCAGCTGTACATGGGCATGTACTTACTGGACCTGGCAAAGGAAATTGCCGGGTTCTCGGCTGGCCTATCCGAAGAACCCTTGCAGAGGTTCAAAGCCTTGTCTACAGGGATCCGAGAGTGCTCGAAGTTTATCTCTCGAGCAGCCTATGATTGCTTCGAGGCTTCGGCCCGGATAGCCGCAGCCGGCATCGGTGCACGCCGTCAGGCCTGGCTACAGTCATCGGACCTGGAGTCATGGGTGCAGGACAAGATGGCCGATGTCCCATGCCGAGGTGACAGCCTATTCGGTAGGCTGCAGAACTCGAGACTGAGACTCTCACCAGGACAAGGCTGTCCAGAAAGACTTCTGCCCCTTCTCAAAAAAAGAAGGGCTCGGGGAAAAAAGCCCTTTTTCCCGAGGAAGGGTGCTGCCTACAAAACCTACCCTCGATATCAGGCCTCTCCAGCTCCCCAACAGGGCCAGCAGGCCAAGGGGCAGGGGCATGGGCCCCGTAGGCAGAGGACCCCCAAGCCGCCAACTCTGGCTCCTACACAGCAGGGAGCGGGGTTTTGACTTCCACAGCATAGCCTCTCCTTCACCAGTGGCTCCACTCAGCACAGGAGGTCGACTGACCCTGTACGTCTACAGGTGGCCAGTCATCACAGGGGATACCTGGGTACTGAGCATAGTCCAGAAGGGCTACATGCTGCACTTCCACCAGCTACCCCCCTCCTACTATCCAGGGGAGCCTTTAAGACTCCCTCTACACAGGAACCTCCTCCTTCAGGAGTTGGCAAGTCTTCTAAAGGAACAGGCGGTGGAACCGGTGCCTCACCACCTGAAAGGGCAAGGCTTCTACTTCAGGTACTTCCTGGTACCAAAAAGGACAGGAGGCCTCCGGCCTATCCTAGACTTGCGAAACCTAAACAAGTTTCTGGAGAGGGAAAAGTTCAAGATGCTTAGCTTTGGGATACTGCTGCCCTACCTCCAGCAGGGAGACTGGCTATGCTCCTTAGACCTAAAGGATGCTTATACTCACATCCTCATTCATCCAAACCACAGACAATACCTCAGATTTGTGGTGGGAGGAAACCATTTTCAGTACAGGGTATTTCCCTTTCGCCTAACATCTGCCCCCAGGGTTTTCACCAAATGCCTGGCAGTGGTAGCGGCTTATCTCAGGAAACAGGGAAATTTTGTCTTCCCATACCTGGACGACTGGCTCATCAGGGGCCAGTCTCTCCAGGAGGCCCGACAAGCCACTCTTCACACTGTCTGTCTGTCTTCAGCATCTGGGCTTTGTCATAAACTACGCAAAGTCCAATTTGCTCCCCTCTCAGAACCTAGAGTTTATAAGGGCAAGATTAGACACCCTTCAGGCAAGAGCTTACTTGCCCGAAGACAGGGCTCACAGACTGATGGACTTGACCAGCGAGTTTCAAAGCAATTCTCATATTTCCGCCAGGCACTACCTGCAGCTCCTGGGCCACATGGCATCCACTGTACATGTGACTCCGAATGCTCGTCTGCACATGCGGGCTACTCAGTGGTGCCTCAGAGATCAGTGGACGCAGGCCACAGATGACCTACGAGACAGAGTAAAGGTGTCCAAACCACTTTTGGACTCCTTACAGTGGTGGCTACATCTCCCAAACCTTCTCAGGGGGGTACCTTTTCAGGCTCCAGCACACACAAGGGTGCTGACGACTGATGCTTCCTTAAAGGGCTGGGGTGCACATTGCCAGGGCATGTGGTGGACTCAAGGCCTGTGGTCTCCTGGAGAGGCCACACAGCAAATCAATCTTTTGGAGCTGCGAGCAATCCGCTTAGCTCTGCAAACATTTTCTCATGCCCTCTCTCACCAGTCTGTCCTAGTTCAGACAGACAATCAGGTTGCAATGTTCTATGTGAACAAACAAGGGGGCACAGGGTCCAAACTCCTGTGCCAGGAGGCTCTGGCCCTTTGCTCCGTTGCGGTCAGGCAGGGTATGTTTCTCAAAGCGGTTTATCTACCTGGTCAAGAAAACGTCCTAGCAGACAAGCTAAGCAGGATTCTCCAGTGGCAATGTCCAATGGCAGTTGAATCCAGTGGTGCTCCAGCATATCTTCCTCCGTTGGGGACTTCCATCCATCGATCTCTTTGCCAGTCCACTGAACCGTCAGCTGCCCAGGTTCTGCTCCAGACAGCCGCATCCCATGAGGATGGCAGCAGATGCTTTTCTGATCTCTTGGTCTTCGGGCCTCCTGTATGCGTTTCCTCCCACGCCCCTGGTGGCCCGAACTCTGTTCAAGATTCTCCGAGACAAGGCCTCGGTGATTCTGGTAGCCCCCAGATGGCCGAGGCAGCCGTGGTTTCCACTTCTGCTGCAGTTGGCGGTGGAAACTCCGTTCCCTCTGGAGTTGCAACACGATCTCCTGTCTCAAGAGCAGGGTTCCCTTCTGCACCCCAATCTCAGGTCCCTCAATTTGATGGCCTGGCTGCTGAAAGGGTAGTTCTTGCTCCCTTACTCCTACCTAAGGAGGTTGAGGAGGTGGTATTGGCCTCTAGGAGACAGTCCACTAGAAAATCCTATGCCCTCAAGTGGCGTAGGTTTACGGTATGGTGTGTTCAGCGCAATGAAAACCCTTTCTCTTGCCTTGTGCCAGTAGTACTGCAGTATCTACTTCACCTTTCAGACCTAGGCCTTAGGTCTAACTCTGTACAGGTCATCCTCAGTGCTTTGTCAGCGCACCACTCACCGGTGGAAGGACAGTCTCTGTCGGTTCACCCCTTGGTGTTCCGATTTCTCAGAGGTCTGCTTCTCAAGTCTCCGGTTCGTCCACCGGCGACTGAGTGGGATTTGAACGTGGTCTTGCAGCAACTTACTCGCCCGCCGTTTGAGCCGATGGCTACTTGCCATTTGCGCTTCCTCTCTTGGAAAGCGCTTTTCCTGGTGGCTCTTACCTCGGCCAGACGTGTGAGTGAACTACAAGCTCTGGTTTCTGATAGACCGTACACGCAGTTCTATAGGAACAGGGTGGTCCTACGGACGCATCCCAAGTTCCTTCCAAAACTGGTCTCCTCTTTCCACCTCAATCAGCAGGTGGTCCTTCCGACCTTTTTTCCCAGACCGCATGCCAGCCGGGTTGAAACAGTCTTGCATACCCTGGACTGTAAGAGGGCGTTGTCATTTTACATAGAACATACGTGGGGGCATCGAAGGGCTACTCAGCTCTTCGTCTCCTTTGACCCTAAAAAGATGGGGTTACTTGTCTCCAAGCGTACATTGTCCACTTGGGTAGCAGCTTGTATCGCCTGGGCGTATAAGGAAGCTGACCTCCCCTTGCAGGGTCGAGTCACGGCCCACCGTGTCAGGACAAAAGCTGCATCAGTAGTTCATCTCTGCTCTGTTCCGTTGGCAGACATCTGCCGGGCCACAACTTGGTCTTCAAGCCAGACTTTTACAGCCCATTACTGCTTGGAGAGAGAGTCCTGGAGGGACAGTGCTTTCGGACAGGCGATACTCCGTAATCTCTTTGAGGTTTAGGCAACTCCTACTCTCCTGCCCTTGTGTTGGGCTACCGTACGGGGGCGTTCTCAGGGGATATTCTTATCACGGATGCTGAGGCTCTTGAGAGGGAGCCATTTTTTCAGCTTTGGGTTCGTGGTAGCCTAGAGCTGGGGAGTCCCATATGTGAGAACTGACTTCCTGCTTGGTCCTGGAGAAAGAGTAGTTACTCACCTGTAGCAGGTGTTTTCCAGGAGCAGCGGGAATCAGTCCTCACAACCCTCCCTCCTCCCCTGGAGTTGCAGTCATATCATTCATTTTGATTTTTTTCTGCCTTTTAGCTGTCATCTGACTGAGCAAGATGGCACCCTTGGGCGGGAAGGGGACCGCGCAGGCGCGCTGCATTCCCAAAGGCTTTCTTTGAAAGCTGGGGAAATGCTCTACACGGGGGCTCTGTCGGCGCCGACGTCACCCATATGTGAGGACTGATTCCTGCTGCTGCTGGAGAACACCTGCTACAGGTGAGTAACTACTCTGAATCCTCTGGCCCTACAGGAGTCCAACTGTATTCTCGGCTTTACTTTTTTTTTTTTTTTTTTTTTTTATTGAAAGGCTTTCAGAATGTACAAAGCGTCATAAACCACAAAAATCTTCAAAGAAAATGCAACAATAAGAACATGACTTCAGGTCATAACAGCATTCAACAATATGCCTTCATTTTTTCAATTTTAAAATAAGGAAACAAAAAACAGTAACCCCCCAGCCTCCCTTTCCCCCCCCCCAAAGCCCCCCTAGCCCAGCTGTCTCCTCCCTCCCCATCTCCCAATCCCCCCCACTATGGCTTGCTAATGTTCAAGGACGGGAGTGTGATGAGCAAAGGACACACTCAGGGGGGCCATCCCTCTTAGCCTGCATAGTCACGCACCATATCGAGAGACAAAGGGCGCCCACACCAGCTCAAAGCGCGCCAGGCGCATCCTACTTATCGCTACCCCTCGTTCCATGGCGTACATATCCCACATCCGTTCCAGCCAGGCCTGGAAAGAAGGGGCCGAGACATGCTTCCAGGCCACTGCAAGGGATAGTCTAGCTGCATTCAGGCCATGGCGGAGTAGAGCAAGTTGTAGAATCCGTGCACCCGGCACCGAGGCCCCAAACAGGAAGATCCTGGGGTCCCAAGGGACACTCACACCCAGAAGCAAGTGCATCCGGTATTGTATACCCCTCCAAAAGGCGCGAATGCGGGGACAGGCCCACCAAATATGCCCTAAGGTACCCCGTTGTCCACATTTACGCCAGCAAAGGTCCACCGCCCCAGGATACATGCGCGCTATCCGCGCCGGGGTCATGTACCACCGATACAAGATTTTATAATTGGTTTCACGGGCATTAATCGCAACCGCACTCTTCCACAATTGAGTTTCCACCCGTTCCCAGTCCTGTTTGGTATAGGAGAGGCTCAAGTCGGAGTTCCAAAGTGCCCTATGTCTAGTAGAATATGATTGAGAGCCCTGCAAGTAGGCATACAGAGTCGCCACAAGTCCCTTAGTGGTAGTGCACCCCTCACAGTAGCGTTCCAAGTCTGTCAGGGCCCGAGCAACCTGGGGCCGAACAAGTCTGGATCGGGCCCAGTGTGTCACTTGCAAATATTGAAAGTGTTGCCTGGCCGGAATATCAAATTCGTCTTGTATCGCACGAAAAGGTTGTAGGTGACCAGCAGCAAAAAGTTGTCCAACCCGACTAAGGCCGTGGTGTCCCCACTGCCGAAAGACTATATCACTTAACCCCGGCGGGAAAGAGGCATTATCCACTATAGGGGCTAAGGGGGTTAAATCCATGTCGCGAGATCGAAAGTGTCGATCCCAACAACGGAGGGTATGAAGTATATAGGGATTGCTAGTGCGGATACCACTGCGGAGTTTTGGGCCAAGCCACAGCCAGTCTCCCAAGCCGGCCCCCCCCCCCCCCGCCAAGTTCATTTCCAATTGCACCCATCGCTTAATGCTATCAGCAATCATCCACTCCACCCCTGCCCGGCATTGCGCCGCCGCATAATACCAATGTAAATCGGGCATGCCCATACCTCCAGAGCGCGTACGAGCATAAAGAACCTGTCGCGCCAAGCGCGGGCGGCGGTAACGCCATATGAATTTCAAAAGCAACTGCTGCCAAGTCTCCAAGGTAGCCCGTGCAATAGGAAGCGGCAGAACCTGAAAAAGGTAGAGAAAGCGGGGAACAACCACCATCTTGACTACAGCTATACACCCGAACCAGGAGAGGAGCAGTCCATTCCACACCTCTAGATCCCGCCGAACCTGGCGAAGCAAGGGGTCGTAGTTGGCCTTAAAGAGGTCTGTCCTCTCCACAGTCAAGTGCACCCCTAAATAGCGTAGAGCTCCGGACACCCATCGAAAAGGGTAAGCCGCTTGAAGTTCCGCACAAACCACCCCGGGGACCCCAACATTCAAGATCTCCGATTTAGTGTAGTTAATTTTAAAACCGGATACCGGGCATAGTTTTCGAACAACTGCATCGCAACGGGGAGGGAGGTGGACGGGTCAACCAGGGACAGTATGATATCATCCGCAAAGAGTGCAATCCTATATTCCGCAGGGCCAATAAGAACCCCCGCAAACCTAAATGTTCTCGGAAGCTTTGAGCCAGGGGTTCCATCGCGAGTGCAAAGAGCAGGGGCGAAAGAGAGCAACCCTGTCGCGTGCCCCGTTCCAGCAAGAAACGCCTCGAGTGTCCCCCATTAACCCGAACGCACGCCTGGGGCATCTGATAGAGGCTACGAACCCAACGGATGAAATTTGAGCCAAAGCCCATTGTCTCCAACACACACCATAAGAATTCCCAGTCGACCCGGTCGAAAGCTTTTTCCGCGTCGATCCCCACCAGTAGAGCTGGTTGCGGTTCCCGCTGGGCAACGTGTATGACCTGCAGCATACGTCGGATGTTGTCTGCAGCCTGGCGGCCTGGCACAAAGCCGACCTGATCCGGGTGGACCAAGCTCGGAAGAACCCGATTTAGGCGCGCCGCCAACACAGAGGCAAAGATTTTAACGTCAACGTTTAGCAGGGAAATGGGACGGTACGACGCCGCGTCATACAATGATTTACCAGGTTTGGGTATCATCACGATCAGTGCCTCGCGCAGAGACGGCGGTAACGAGGCCCCTGCCAAGATCTCATTAAACAAGATAGTCAAAGTTGGCGCTAATTGTATCCTAAACTTCTTATAATATTCTGCTGGGAAGCCGTCACTACCCGGCGCACTGCCAGTTTTCAATCGTCGAATTGCAGTTTCCACTTCATCTACCGTTAAATCAGAATCTAGTTGAACCCGATCAGAGTCGGGGAGGTGTGGCAAGCCAATCCCTTGCAAATAAGCCTGCACACTGTCCCGTTCAAAGGGCTCCGCCTTGTAGAGCTGCTCCAGAAAGTCAGCAAAGAGATCACGTATTTCCCTGGAGATAACCCTCCTCTGTCCCCCCGCGTCGCGCAGTTCTCGGACCACTCTCGTGGATTGTTGTTGGCGAAGACGCAAAGCTAGGAAGCGGCCTGTTTTATTCCCATGTTCATAAAAAGTTTGCCGAAGTTTCCGGCGTTTATTATCTAATTCTCTCTGCAGGCACGCATCCAGTTTGGCTTGAGCGGCCCGCCATTGGCGCAGGGCCTGCCGGGAGCCAGTTCGGGCGTGTTCCAGAGCGAGGCGAGTAGCCTCCTCCACCAACAGGTCATGATCACGCGTCCACATTTTGCACGTGCGAGCTGCCTCCGCCATGAGTTGACCACGAGCCGTAGCCTTATAAGCATCCCACACCGTGGGGAGAGGAACATCCCCAGAATTGTTGAGCTCAAAAAATTCCGTGATAAAGCGGACGTGGTCCTGCACTGCGCCCTGCCACCGCAGGAATCGCACGTCTAGGCGCCAGAGCCGTTGGTATTCACTGTACAGTCCGGCTGGAAGAGCAAGCCAGCACGGGGCGTGATCCGACCAGGTCAGCGCTCCATGTCCCGCCTGCACTCTCCCGTTCATCAGGCGCTGGTCCAATAGAAAATAGTCAATGTGGGTGTGAACCTGATGGACCGGAGAGTAGTACGTAAAGCCTCTTTCCCCCCCATGAGTATCCCTCCAGACATCCCTCAGTCCCAAATCGAGCATAAGATGCTGTAGGGCTCTTGCCGGCCCCTCCACTCGCCCCCCTATGCAGCTGGTGGAGTCCAAATGGGGCACCAGATGCGTATTACAGTCCCCCCCCAGAACAATGGGGCCCCTTGCAAAATCCGCCAGCAAAGCTTTCACCCGTGCAAAGAAGGCCCCTTGACCTGTATTGGGAGCGTAAATATTAGCTAAGGTTAGCAAGTGCCCTTCTAGGCGGATGTTCAAGAAAAGCCACCTCCCCAAAGCGTCTTGCTTCATCTCCTCTATCTGGAGAGAGAGGCTCTGATGAAATAGTAATGCTACTCCCCGTTTCTTCCGTCCTTGTGCATCCGAGGACACCCGCACCTCAGTATACGGGGACCTCTTTAGCCAGCCCTGCTTACAATTCTGAAGGTGGGTCTCCTGTAAGTACACAATGTCCCCCTGCAGGGTGCGCAATTCCGAGAACAGCAGGGACCTCTTCCTCGGGGAGTTGAGGCCCTTAACATTCAAGGAAATAAATCGCACCATTAGCAATTACACTCCACTTTCTCACTGCCACCCACTATCCAAAAGATCCCAGTGGTAGCTCCCCCCCAGCAAACCCAAGTAGTTGATGAGTCAGGCCCACCCACTCCACTCTCCAAAGACAGGCGCCATAGTCCCTCCTCCCAAACCCAAACACACCTCCCAGTTCCACCTTGAATAAGAACCTCCCCCCCCCTTCCCGTCAATACCACCTGCCTGTTTAAATTAGTACAGGACACGGTAAATTGACCACAAGCCCCGGTCCCCCCAGAACCCCTCAAAGCAAGAATTCAACCTAAACAATGAAAATACAAAGATAAACATACTCCCCATTACTCCTCCCCCCCTCAGGTCATCAAACTCACCATACCCCTTTATCAAAGCAATAACATCATCAAAACGTTTGCAGATCATCCGCCACCCCTCAGATATAAAAAAAAAAACAAAACAAAAAAAAAAACGAGAGACCCCAGTCTAATTCCCACCACCACTTATTCAAAAATCAAGGGACCCACAGAATGAGACTCCTCAAAGAAGAAAAAGTAAGAGGAGCTCCTCAAGACCACAAAAAGCGATCAAGTGGATTTGCCCACTCTGGGGCTTAGGGGGTGGCGGATGAGGCTGAGCATTGTCGTCTACTAAACCCGCCTGACGAAGGGCTCGCCAGGCTTCAGTATAGTCCTTTGCAGAGATCTTCTTATTGCCCAAAAGGAAGTTCATCCTAAATGGAAAGGACCAGGAATAGCGAATCCCCTTGCTGCTCAGGACCGCTGAAACTGGCTTCATCTCTCTCCGCCGCGCCAGGGTGAACGTCGAGAGGTCCTGGTAAATGGATACGGATGCATCCTGAAAACGGACCGTCTTTTTCTCCCGGCCTCGACGGATAAGGAGCTCTGCATCAGAATAGCGCAGAAATCTCACGATGACATCACGAGGCTGATTATTGGGGGGTTTCCCCAAAGCGCGGTGAACTCGTTCAATTTCCATACCAGAGGCGTGCGCAGCCAGGTCCTCCGTCGAGAGCAATTCCGCTATCAGCAGTTTAAGTATAGTTGGCAGATCTTCTCCGCCCCCTTCTGCCTCTGGGATCCCACGGAAACGCACGTTGTTGCGGCGGGAACGGTTTTCAATGTCATCAATTTTATAAGTCAGTTCCATTGCTTGCGCGTGCTGCCGGTCTAAAGCACATTGTAAATCCATCAGGGTCCCATCTTGTTCTACCATTTTAGCCTCCACGTCTTCTACTCAGGTTCCCAGTTCCTTGACGTCGGTCCTGAGTTCGGCGACATCTTTCATCAGGTCCTCCCGTAGCGCTCGGAATTCATTAGCTAATTCCGCAAAGCCCCTCCGGAGTTCTTGTTTAAGTTGAGCCGAGGAAAGTTGTCTATGCGGGTCCAAGTCCTCCTCGCTAACAGTCTCATCATCAGAACCTGATGGGAGGGGTTGCTCTTGTGGACTGCTTGGGGCTCCGGACTTACTCTGCAAGCGCTGGGAGGAGCGCATCCCCTCTCGAGCTTCAGAGCTTTTGGCTTTAGCAGCCATCTTACAGAGCCACCAAAGTCACACAGTGGTAGGAGAAAGATTTATCCAATGTCAGCAAAAGTAGAGACAGCAAGGAAGCAGTAGCGTCCAGGGCTTCACACAGCCATAGTGCAGAGTCCACCTCACAGTGTCAGGAGACGTATTCCAGCAATGTCAGCGAAGCATAAGGCACTGGATAAGCAGTGAGGCTAAAGGGAAAGGCTGCCTCTGCCCTCCCAGGATATCAAATCTTCAGCGGGGCTCCCCTGCCTCCCTGAAGAAACAGCCTGGCTCAAAGGAGAATCAGAAAGTAGTGTGGAGCGGCGTGGGGCTGTATCTGCAAGAGTCCACAGCTGCAGATTGGGTAGCTTCAATGAAAGGCCTGGGGACAGAGATCACTTGTGCCGGCCTGCAAAACACCCAGGATCCATTCAGAAGAGCGAGGGCCTCGGCGGAACTCTGGACTGCCAAAGAAGATTAGCCCCGGTCACCAGCCCGATCTGCAGTTAGAGGGCATACAGGAGAAGAGGCTTCGCGCAGACTTACCCCCTTCAAGTTGGCTCGTGGTAGGGAGAGAAGATGTCAGGCGTCGGCAGTTGCCACGTGAGGTCCACGTGGTCTCGGCAGGTCTCCCCGGCAAATCTTCAGCGCTACAGCCAAGCGCCACAAGCTTAAGGATGCGCACCCCCTCCTGCTGAACGAGCCGCCACGCAATTTGCAGGCAGCAGAAAGGGGTCCAGCCGCAGGCCCCACGGAGGTCAGCTGGGCGATCCCGGAGAGCGCCGGATGCCGCGGCCGGCGGCAAAGTCAGCCAGACGAAGGTCTGGCGGCAGGAAACCGCGCCCAGCGGGCCACGCAGCAGTAACAAGCCCCTCGGTTTTCCAGCCACCGAAGGTCCCGCCGAAGCGTTAGACCAGACTCCAAGGGGGACCGCTGGCTTGCATTGATCCAGGGAAGGTACGGAGAGGGTAAAATGCTATTTTTAGCGCATGTTAGCGAAGTTTTAGGGGTTGTGGGGACGGAGCTCTAATTAAATGCGGCCATCTTGCAGCGGGCTCTTGAGCGCCCCCCCTCGGCTTTACTTTTGATCCATCTCTCTCCTTATCTCAGCTCGACTCTGTAGTCTGTTCTTCTTTCCATTCCCTGTGTCATATCAGATTAGTAAAACTTTCTCCTGTTTGACCAACCCCCAAGTCCTTGTCCTGACACTAGTCATTACCCATATGTACTACCGTAATGCTCCTCACTGAAATCTTTACAACTTATTCAGTCTATTGCTGCCAAACCCCTCCTGGGTGTTTGCTGCTATGAGCATGTTTCTCCCCTTCTTAAATCACAACAGTGGCTCCCTGTCGCTGCGTACATCCAGTTCATGATTCTGACTCTGGTTCACTCTGCTTTTCACACTGGTACACACATACACCCTTATCTGTCTTGTCATCAATCTGTCCACTTCTGTCAAGCCTCTCTCCATTCTCAACCTCCTCTTCTTGCTTTTGACTGAACATCTTCCATGTCTGTCTCTTCCTATCTTCATTTTATTTCATTTATTAAAATGTATAAAGCACAGTGATCAATTAACAACATTTAAACAAATACCACATGCCAATTTAAAACACATAATAAATATAATATCATAGCATCTCTTTACAACAGGAGAGGTCTAATTATATACCTTTTTAACTTTTTTTCTAGAAATCAAATATGACTGTTTCACTCGGCGGAGACTGCACTAAAAATGCCACACTACCCAAGCAGCGTGTGAATAGGCGGGGTTAAGGTGGAGAGAGGGTGAAGTGAGGGCATACAGCTGAGGCTAGTACTCAAGATAGGAAATGATGCCGCTAGCATGGGTACAGCTAACGCCTGCCTCTGATCAGGTGCTAGCTTCACACAACACGCTTGCAAGGTTGGGACGCAAGCTTTAGGAAATATGAAGGGCAGAAGCAAGGCAAATACATAAGAATACAATAGGGCACCTAGAAGATGTGAGCTCTAAACCAAAGCGCATGCCTAGGCCACCTGTTTGGAGGAGTGGCATGGTGCAGCTAACATGGCAGTGGACCATAACAGCCTGACAACCACAAACCCAAAGCCTACAGGTCAGCGATGTCCCTGCTGGGATAGTGGGCAAACATCTACAGACAGAACAGCTGTCTTTGCATAAGAACATAAAATATATCATACTGGGTCAGGTCAAGGGTTCATCAAGCACAGTATCCTATTTCCAACGGTGGCCAAACCAGGTCACAAATACCTGTCAGGTTCCATACACAGATTCCATGCTGTTTATCCCAGCAGTAAGCAGTGCATTTTCCATGGTTCTCTTTAATAATGGTTTATGGACCTTTCCTCCAGGAACTTGTCCAAATCTTTTTAAACCCGGCTACTAACAGCTTTTACTGCATCCTTAGGTAATGAATTCCAGAATTTGATTACACGTAGAGTGAAAAAATATTTCCTCCTATTAGTCTTAAATGGGCTATATTGTAGCTTCATTGCATGTCCCATAGTCTTTATACTTTTTGAAGCAGTAAACAACTGATCTATGTTTATTCGTTTCACTCCATTCATTATTTTATAGATCTCTATCATTTCTCCCCCTCAGCCTCTTCTTGCCAAGTTGAAGAGCTCTAACCTTTTAAGCCTTTCCTCCTAAGAATATGCTTCTATCCCCTTTACCATTTTGGTGGCTTTTCTCTGTACCTTTTCTAGTTCTGCTATATCCTTTTTAAGATATAGCGACCAGAACTGCACACAATATTCAAGGCGCAGTTGCATCATAGAACAATACAGAGGCATTATAATAGCCTTTGTTTTATTCTACATTCCTTATGATACCTAGCATTCTATTTGCTTTCTTGGCTGCTGCTGCACACTGGGCAGAGGGTTTCAACGTAATCTTCAGGAAGAAGCAGGAATATAGTCTTCACATATGGGTGACGTCGTCACTGACAGAGCCCGCGTGGGAACACTCCCAGAGTCCTATAGGAAAGCCTTTGGGAGCATCCCACTGCGCCTGTGCTGCTGCCTTTCCAATTTTCCTTCCTTAGTTTTTCTACAAGCATTGCGGAACCTGTGTCTTTTGGGGAAACTGCTAGGTACATATGACCTAGATTGGCCACTGTTGGAAACAGGATACTGGGCTTGATGGACCTTGGTCTGACCGAGTATGGCATATCTTATGTTCTTATGTTTTTTCGCAGAGCCTGTCACCGCAGAAAATCTTTTTCTTTTTGTGGTGTGTCTGCCTTCCCATCGACGCCAGCACCGGGATCTTCGGTGTTCTTTTCTTCTTCTGTTTTCTTGCTAAAAAAAAAAAAAAGGGGGGGTTTCTTGGAGAGTCTTTGCCCTCTAGGTGCTTAGGTGCCATTTTGAGCCTTAGGTCCCTTTGTTCCTCAGAATGGAGAAACCAACTAGTAGTTTCAAAAAGTGTTCCAAATGTAGCAGTACCATTTCTGCTACTGACACCAATGACTGGTGTCTTAAATGTTTGGGACCAGACCATTCAACGTCGGAATGTCTCCTTTGCAGAAAGATGACAAAGAGGGGCCTGCAGAACAGAGCTGCGAAACTCGGCATCCTCTTTGCCTCGGATGCAATGTCCGTGGCATCGACATCGTCCAGGGCTTCATCTTCCTCCCATGGATCTCAGGTAACGAAACCCAGGTCTTCTTCGAAGACTGGTCAGTCCTCAAAGGGTAGATCTCCTTCTAAGCATCGAGATGCATTAAGCATTGCCCTAGAGGAGAATACACTGGCCAAACACCCCCGACGGGAGTTCCTTGCCTCCAAAGCATTATTGGGGTCCCAAGATGTTCCTGAGGCGTCCACCTCTTGGTGCCGTGTTCTGGGGTCGTGGCCCGCTGTTCGGGTACTGATACCCAGGCATTGGCTGGCTCCATGGATCAATGTATCCTAGCCATTGAGCAGAGTCTTGCAGAATTGCTGGCAGCCTCATTACCGCTAAAGCCTCTTCAATCGGGTCCGCAGCCATCGGTACCAGTACTGGAGGTATCAGCATAGACCATTGCGCCCCTGTCCACACTACCACCCATGCCAGCCCTGGAGTCAGTCTCCAACATCGAGGGTCCAGTACCAAGGCATTCCGATGCCAATTTTGATCAGTACTATCGTCAGGCTGGGCGGGAGCACCCAGCCCGTCAATACTTTGAGTCATCCAATTCCGATTCTTCCGATGAATCAGTCGGTACCGGAGAGGTTCTTCCGGAAGATCCTGCTCCTTCCCCACAATGCCGGGTGTCTCCACTGGAGGACATGTCTTTTCAAGACTTTATATGGGATGTGGCTCGGGGCCTCTCGATTACGGTGACTTCTGAGAGATGAACTTGAAATTCTTCAGTATCCGGCAGCCCCTAAGGAGGCCGCGACCTTACCCATTCATCGGATATGGCATGACCTCATGCTTAGGATGTGGGAAACACCTTTAACGGTGTCTCCATATTCTCGAAGACTCGATACCATGTACCGGGTACCACAGTGTCCCGGTTTCTAGAAGATGCAGTTACCACACCATTCCATGGTTGTGGAATCAGCAATGCGTTGAATTAAAAGTGCTATGACACATTCATCTAATCCCCCGGGCCGTGAGGCAAGAACGCGCGATGCTTTTGCCGTCGATGCTTTCAGGCCTCCATGTTATCGACCAGAATAATTCATACACACTCTACACGGGTATGTTTCTTCGGGAGGTGACTAAAGATTTGGAACTAATGGCTCCTCTTCTCCCAGACGACAAGACGGCTGATTTCCTGACACTTGGAAACATTCTAGGAATGTTTAACAAGTTCATGAACAGGGCAACGTTTTGATTTTTTTGAGTGTATTAGCAGGACTTCTGCTATTTCCATCGGTGCACGTCGGATTGCTTGGTTACAAGCATCTGATTTAGAACAGTGGGTGCAAGATAAGCTGGGGAATATTTCTTGCATGGGAGAAAACTTCTTTAGCAAGGATTGGCAAGACAAAGCTTCTCAGCTTGAGTCCGAGAATACCACCCTAAACAGGCTCTCTAGGACCACTGCCAACCCAGCTAAGAAAAAGACTTAAGAAGCCCTTTTTCAAGAAGAAGTAGTTTTATCCTTACACCCATGCAGTCCACTGTCTGGTGCATGCTTCCCAGAAGGGACAACAACCGAAGCAACAAAGGAAGGCTCAGGCCCCCAGAGCTAAACCAGCTCAGCAGACCCAGCCTCCACAAGGTCTTTGATTTCCTGCTAGAGAACTTAGCTATCCTATCCCTGGAAATTCTAGAGCCAGTCAACAACATCCCAGGCACTGTGTTACTTTGCCAAAAGATGGCACCAGATAACATCAGAACATTGGACTCTCTCCATAGTGGCAGAGGGGTACAAACTTCACTTCCAAAGTACGTCCCCTCCCTCCACTCCAAGAGAGTTCAGCTCCAGCCCCCTCTTACCACTCTCTTGTGCCAGGAGATCACCACCCTTCTCGCTCAGGGTGTGATAGAGGAAGTGCTACTTTCCCAACAAGGCCTGGGCTTCTACTCCCCCTACTTCCTTATACCAAAGAAAAGAGGATGATACAGGCCCATTCTGGACCTCCGAGAATTAAACAAGTATCTGCTCCGAGAGAAATTCAAAATGATCTCTCTCGGAACACTTCTCCCTTACATCCAGAGTCAGGATTGGCTATGTTCTCTAGACCTAAAGGATGCATATACACACAGGTCGTCTGGGGGACAAAATCAGGAACTCTGCATGCCTTATTTCGTCCCACCAATGGTGGCAATCAACAAAAAACCTACTCGTAGGGTCACCTTTTCAGTAGCCACCACATCAGTCCACCCTAACGATGGATGCATCCAAATTGGGTTGGGGAGCTCATCTGGACAATCTCTCCACTCAGGGTCTTTGGACTCAGCAGGAAGCTCAGCTTCACATAAACCTACTAGAATTCAGAGACATATTCAATGCTCTGAGTGTTCCAGGACTACCTCCGCTCCAAAACAGTTCTAGTCCAGACGGTCAATCAGGTTGCCATGTTCTATGTGAACAAACAGGGTGGAACAGGTTCTTAGGCATTGTGCAACGAAGCCCTACACCTATGGTCCTTTGCCATATGCCTTCAGATACACCTACTAGCCGTGTATCTCCCTGACAGGCAGAATCTCCTGGCAGACAAACTCTGAGAACTACTGCCACATGAATGATCTCTCCATTCAGAGCAAATTGCTCGAATCTTTCAAACCTGGGGAACCCCAGATATAGATCTGTTTGCAAGTCCTCAGAATGCCAGACTTCCCCGCTTCTGTTCCAGAATTCCGGCTCAGCACAGTCAGGTGATGGACGCTTTCCACCTCCACTGGGGTCAGGACTTCCTATATGCCTACCCACCCCTCATTCCCAAGACTCTGTTCCAGCTTCAGAGAGACAGGGGCCATATGATCCTCATAGCCCCACGCTGGCCACGACAGACGTGGTATCCACTACTTCTATGTCTCTCTCAAGCCAAACCTCTGGAGTTGGGATGTGCTCCAGATCTTCTGTCCCAGGAGAACAGGACGCTTCTGAACCCGAATCCTCAGTCTTTGAACCTGATGGTGTGGCTGCTGAGAGCTTAGAACTCTAGGATGTCAACCTCTCTCAACAGGTTAAAGATATCCTTCTGGCCTCTAGGAAACCTTCCAGAAGGCATGCTTATGCTTTTAAATGGAGAGGAGTGGTCTAGTGGTTAGGACAAGGTACTTCAGGCCGGAGGGCCGGGGGTTCAAGTCCCACCTGGGGACAGCAATCTCAGGCTGGAGGGACTGGGATTTCTGTCCTATAGGCACTCCTTGTGGTCTTGGGAAAGCCACTTAACCCTCCATTGCCCATGTTCCCTGTAAGTATTAGCGTATGTGTCTCATATCCCCTCGTGTTAAATGTATCCCCCAATTGACCACTTTGACCCGGTGAAAAGCGGGATATAAATACAGCTAAATAAATAAGGTTCTCAATTTGGTGTTCAAAAAAGGATCTTAATCCTTTTTCCGTTCCAGTAGAGGCGTTACTTGAGTATCTCCTCCACCTTTCATCCTCTGGACTTAATACTAATTCAGTAAGAGTTCACCTCAGTGCCATCGCGGCTTTTCACATGCCCTTTGATGGACAACCTATCTCCTCTCAGCTGCTTGTAGCTCATTTTATGAGAGGTCTACTCTTAACTAAGCCTCCCATTAGGCCACCACCTGTGGCATTTGATCTCAGTCTTGTCCTTGGACAGCTCATGAAGCTGTCCTTCGAACCCCTAGCCACTACATCCCTGAAGTTTCTTTCTTGGAAAGTCATCTTCCTAATTGCCCTCACTTCTGCAAGATGCATCAGTGAGCTCCAAGCTTTAGTGGTTGACCCGCCTTATACACTGTTCCACCATGATAAGGTAATCCTTAGGACTCATCCCCACTTTATGCCGAAGTTGATTTCATCTTTTCATTTGAACCAGTCACTTTATCTGCCTGTTTTCTTCCCTAGGCCTCATGCCTCTAGTGCAGAAAGGAATCTACATACTCTGGATTGCAAGCGTGCTTTGGACTTTTATCTTCAGAGAACTAGACAGCACAGAAAGGCTTCACAGCTTTTTGTTGCATTTGATTCAAGTCAACTCGTTCTATCAGTTTCTAAGAGAACACTCTCCAAGTGGATTGCAGACTGTATCTCATTTACCTATGAGAGTAAAGGATTTTCTCTTGAAGGTCATGTCACAGCACACAATGTGCGAGCAATGGCTGCCTTTCTGGAAAATCTACACTTGATGACGATTGATGAAATCTGCAAAGCAGCAACCTGGTCCTCTGTCCACACCTTTGCGGCCCATTATTGCTTGGACAGGGACTCCCATTGGAATGCCTCGTTTGGCCAAGCTGTTCTCCAGCATCTCTTTCAGACTTAGAACAACTCCTACCCCCTGTCCCGTGCTTCGATACGAGAGATCCTTGGGAGGAAACATGACCCAATTCAGCCTGTGTTTCACTGCCCTCTCTGGGGTCATGTGCCTGGCATCTCCAAGCTAGGGAGTCCCATATGTGAAGGCTACATTCCTGCTTGTTCCTGGAGATAGCTTAGTTACTCACCTGTAACAGGTGATCTCCGGGAACAGCAGGAATTGAGTCTTCACAACCGACCCTCCTCCCCTAGGAGTTGTATCTTTCTTTCTCTCTCTCCTTCTCTCCTTTTATCTCAGCTACAAACCCAACTGAGGAGGGAGAGTTGGAAAGGCGGGAAGGCAGCAGCGCATGCGCAGTGGGATGCTCCCAAAGGCTTTCCTATAGGACATTGGGGAGCATTCCCGCGCAAGCTCCGTCGGTGCCGACGTCACCCATATGTGAAGACTCAATTCCTGCTGTTCCCGGAGATCACCTGTTACAGGTGAGTAACTACGCTTTATCCACGATCCTGGATGGTGGTTCCTAATGTGGAACCTTGCATCGTGTAACCATTGGGTTGTTCTTCCCTAAGTGCATAACTTTTTACTTCTCCACATTAAATTCCATCTGCCATTTGGATGCCTTGTCTTCCTATTTATCATGGCCAACTTGCAAATTTTTACAATCCTGTTGTGTTTTAACAACTTTGAATAATTTTTGTCATTTGCAAATTTGATCACCTCACTCGTTATTCCCATTTCCAGCTCATTTATGAATATATTAAAAATCAGCAGGTCTAGCACTGATCCCTGAGGTACTCTACTATTCACCTTTCTCCATTGAGAAAATCGGTCATTTAGCTCTGCTCTGTTTTCTGTCTTTTAACCAGTTCCTAATCCATAATAATACACAGCCACTTATTCCGTAACCTTTCAGTTTCCCTCTCATGAGGGACCTTGTCAAAGACTTTTGGAAAATCTAGATACACTATGAGGCTCATTTTAAAAGGTTTAGTTGTGGTTTGGATATCTGCAGGCATGCACATGGATGTCAAAATCGCGGACACGTCTCCATGACTGTTCCACAAATGCCATTTGCAGACGTTACCAGTACTGGAATGTTCAAGTAGGCATGGAGGTGTGGCGGAGACATGTCTGGGGAGGGGCAATGGACTTACACATCCCCGTTCGAACCCAGAAGCAGCAGAGCCATCTGCAGGCATGTGCATATTTATTCCTGCTCCAGGCTCAAATAGGCATTAGGAAAGTTTTATTTTCACCTTAAAACATCCAGAGGGTGTAGAGAAAATGGAGAATTAAGTGGCTAGCTTTAGATTACAAAGTCCCACTTTAGGATTTGAACCCTGACCACCCATCTCTTAAGCCACTACTCTAACCATTATGCTATTAGACATCTTGGTTCTGAAATGCTTTCCTGGGGACATCTATATAGACATTTGATAAACGTGCAGATCGGGCACATCCATGTTTCTGGAATTGTGCCTGAACTTGCATGTGCCTGCCTTTCTTTTCAGATGTTCTGGCTTTGACGTCCCAGATTGCACTTGGACATCCCATTTGAAATGTGCCTCCACATCAACTGGCTCGCCCCTCTGCAACCCTTTTTAAAAATTGGTGTTACATTGGCTACTCTCTAATCCTCAGGTATTACAGATGATTTTAATGATAGTTCACAGATTTCTAAAAATAGGTCTGCCATCTTATATTTCAGTTCTTTCAGCATCCTGGGATGTATGCCATCCGGTCCAGCTGATTTGCTGCTCTTTAGGTTATCAAATAAGTGTATTACATCATCCTGATTTATTGAGATTCTCCAGGTACAAGCAGGATGTCAGTTCTCAATTATGGGTGACGTTGGCACCAATGGAGCCCATGCGGAGCAATTCCCTAGCTTTCAAAGAAAGCCTTTGGGATTGCTACCACGCATGCGTGGTCCTCTTCCCTCCCAAGGGTGTGCCATCTTGCTCAGTCTCCCTTTTTCCGCAGAGCCCTTCGGACGCATGTTTTTGTCCCTCAAAAAAAGTTTCTTTTTTTTTTTTGCCATAACAGGCTCTCTTTTTTCCAGTTGCACCGGTCCTTCACCCATCCTTCCCCTTCTCTACCTTTTTAGAGCTATCGGGATACTCTTTTCTTATTTTTTTTGTTACGGGCTTCGCGCCCTTTTTTCTTCTCTAACCACTGGCCGCGTGGGTCTTTGACCTCGCAGGAGCCATTTTTTCCCCCATGGCTACCGGATTTAAAAAATGCGATAGATGCTCTAGGAACATGCCACGGACACTCATGACTGTTGTCTGTGGTGCCTGGGAGCCGACCATGACCCAGAGCTGTGTTCGCTCTACAAGCAAATGTCCTCTATGGCCCTGCTCAGTCGTAAGCAGAAGTCCGAAGACATTTTCCGAAAGGCCACCTCGGAGTCCCCGATGGCACCCTCGGTCGTCTCTCCTCCGGTGGGTTCTCCCCCTGTGGCCTCGCGCTCTCGGTGGCACTCCGACCAGGGGTCACCTGAAGTGGAGTGGCGCAAAAAGAAGGCCTCGAAGTCGCTGTCTGGAGCTCCCGATAAGCACGAGCGCTCCTGCGCCCGGTCGCTTAGCCCGCTTTGGCGTTCCCAAGAGTCTGACAAGGAGTGGCCCACAAGATACCCCGCATGGAAGCGGAGACCTCTGGTGAAGGCGCTCGGTCTCCTGAGGGTCGTCCCAGTGAGGACCTCCTCTCCTCCTCGATGCCCAATCCGGTGACCCCGGTATTGGCATCGCAGGGCCCCACGCCCACGTTCATTGCTTCCCAGCAGGCGCTCGCGGCCAGCTTTGCTGACTCGTGCCCAGAGACCGCGGGTCCCTCGCGTGCGACACCCAAATCCATCCAAGAAACCTACGAGAGCCGCGGGCCTCATGAGGGTCCTCAACGTTGGTCTCACTCGCCCTCCCATTCCTCGGAGGCAAGATCGTCCAGGGCCTCCGGCACCAGACCACTGACCATCGGATAGGGCGAACCGCCCGGCTCAGACTCCTCGACTGATTTCTCGGAGTGGGAGTCTGATGAGGACGCCTCCCTGGAAACCCGTACCCACCAGGATCTTCCGTCTGACTCCTCGCCGCCCACATTCCAGTGGCGCTAGCCACCCGAAGACGACACCTTCCTAGTATTCATTCGGGACATGGCATGGGCCCTTATCCTGGTCACCCAAGCTGAGGAGGACCCTCGTGCTGAAGAACTCGACATTCTTCAGTACGAGTCCCCCGCCCAAGGAATCCCTCACTGTGCCTATCTCGGCTGCTGCTCTGCATGTTGGAGGCTCCAGCCTCGGTCCCCATCGTGAGCAAGCGCCTTGACACGATGTACAAGGTGCAGCATGGGCCAGGCTTCTGAAAGACCCAGCTCCCACACACCTTGATGGTGGTGGAATCGGCCATGAGGAAGCAAAAGAGCCCAAAATTGCACTCGTCGGTACCACCCGGCCGAAATTCAAGAGCCCTTGATGCCCTAGGCTGCAAGGCCTACCAAGGTTCCATGCTCTCTTGTTGCATCCAGGCATATCAACTGTACATTGGTATGTTCCTGCACGATTTGGCTAAGGAACACGGGGGGGGTTCTCTGCAGGCCTCGAAGGAGAGCCCCTTGACAGATTCCGCACCCTACTAAAGTCCATCGCCGACTGCTCCAAGTACCTCTCTCAAGCCTCCTATGATGGCTTTGAGACATCGACTCGGGTGGCGGCCGCAGGAATTGGGGCCCGCCGCCAGGCATGGCTCCAATCCTCGGATTTGGAGCAATGGGTGCAGGAGAAGCTCCTGGACGTGCCCTGCCTCGGCAAGCAGCTCTTTGGCAAGCCGATGGAGGAGAAGGCTGCAGAAATTGAGACTGAGTTTGTCACCAGGACCCATCTCTCCCGCAAAACGTCTACCCTGTCTCGGAAGAAGCAGCCAACCAAGAAGCCCGTCTTCCCTAGAAAGGGTCTCCAGTATCGAGGCTATCCACCATATCCATCTACCTCCACGCCGACCATTCCGGCGCAGGGAAAGTCTGGCCAGGGGCATCATAAGCCAAAGGGACCGAAGGCCCAAATGCCGGCTCCTCCGCAACCCACTCGGGTTTTGACACCATCGGCATAGCCCCTCGCCTTCCGGCGATGCAGCAGCCAGTGGGGGGACGCCTGTCCCGCTTCGCCCCATAGTGGGCTTCCATAACCTCAGACACTTGGGTCCTCCAAGTCGTCCAGGACGGCTATCTCCTTCATTTCGACAGGCTTCCATCTCCTTTCTCCCCAGCAGAGCCTCCTCGACTCCCCGCACACCAGCTTCTGCTGCAGTGGGAATTGCACTCTCTCCTCATCCAACGGGCAGTCGAGAAGGTCCCTCCCCACCTTTGAGGTCGGGGCTTCTATTCCCGGTACTTCCTCATCCTGAAAAAGACGGGGGGGGGGGGTCTGCGGCCCATCCTCGACCTCCGCAGGCTAAATAAGTTCCTGGTGCGGGAGAAATTCAAGATGTTATCTCTTGGTGTGCTGCTGCCCTTCCTCTGGCAGGGTGACTGGCTATGCTCCTTGGATCTAAAGGGTGCTTGCGCCCACATCTTAATCCACTCCCCAACAAAGGCAGTTTCTGCATTCAGGGTGCAGGGAGAGCACTTCCAGTACAGGGTGCTCCCCTTCGGCCTTGCGTCCGCCCCACGGGTCTTCACAAAGTGCCTCGTCATGGTCGCCGCTTACTTGGCGCCAGGGCATGCCGGTCTTTCCCTACCTCGATGACTGGCTCGTTACGGGCTTCTCGGCCGAGGAGGCTCGGCGAGCGATGTCGCGTACTGTCCTCTTGGAGAGCTTGGGGTTCTTGGTCAGCTACCCGAAGTCTCACCTCGAGCCGGTGCAGCCTCTCGAGTTCATCGGGGCGCTCCTCAATACTCATCAGGCGATCGCCTTTTTGCCGGTGGATCGCTCCACCCGCCTCCGAGCTCTGGCGGCTCACCAGGTCACCGCTCGGTCCATGCTACATCTCCTGGGCCACATGGCCTCGACCATACATGTGGTTCCTCACGCCCACCTGCACATGCGGAAGGCTCACTGGTGTCTCAGTGCCCAATGGAGCCAGTCCCTCAGACACCTCAGGGACCCCATCAGGGTTATTTCAGACCTCCGCTTGTCCGTGAGCTGGTGGCAAAACCCCTGCAACCTACTGAGGGGATTGCCCTTTCAGGCCCCACGGCACGATGCAGTGCTGACGACTGATGCTTCCCTGTTAGGGTGGGGAGCCCATTGCGGATCTCTCTGCATGCAGGGGCAATGCTTACCCGAGGAGTCTCAGCAGCAGATAAACCTGCTCGAACTCCGGGCCCTGAGGGCCTTCGAGGATCACCTCAGCGGGAAGTTGGTTCTAGTATAGACCGACTACCGTGTAGCCATGTTCTAAATCAACATGGAGGGGGGCACGGGATCGCGCTCCCTCTTCCAGGAAGCAGTCCTTATCTGTTCTTTCGCTGCCCAACGGAGGATGTCCCTCAGGGCGACGTACCTCCCAGGTCAGGAGAATGGCTTGGCGGACAGACTCAACAGAATCCTTCGCCCCCACGAATGGCTGCTGGATTCCAGAGTAGCAGACTGGCTGTTTCTCCATTGGGGATCTCTGGCGATAGATCTCTTAGCCAGCCCCCAGAAACCGTAGCTCCCCCACTTT
This sequence comes from Ichthyophis bannanicus, assembly GCA_033557465.1. Classification (NCBI taxonomy): domain Eukaryota; kingdom Metazoa; phylum Chordata; class Amphibia; order Gymnophiona; family Ichthyophiidae; genus Ichthyophis; species Ichthyophis bannanicus. Next base: position 905,707,859 of record CM066032.1, on the reverse strand, counting down.
TGCGCCCCGGTGCTGCACCCGAGCAGGGAGGGCCCCGATGCATTTCTACTGGACTGGTCCTCCAGTCATCTCTATGCATTCCCTCCTTTACCCTCATTGCGAGGACTCCGTTCAAGGCTCAATGGGACGGGGCATCATTGATTCTCATGGACCCTTCAGCAGCCTTGGTTCCCACTCCTGCTCCGGCTGTCGACGGAGCCTCCGGTTCCCCTGGACTCTGCCAGGGGTCTGCAGGAGGAGGGTTGGGTGCTGCACCCAAACCTAACCTCCCTATCCCTCACGGCCTGGCGGCTGAAGGGTCTCTCTAGCCTCTCTGGCCCTTCCGGAGGAGGTGAAGGAAATCCTCCTTGCCTCGAGGAAGGACTCCACAAGGCGAGCTTACGCCTTTAAGTGGAAACACTTCTCTGTCTGGTGCTCGGAACACCAGATCGACCCCTTCTCATGTCCTATTCGGTGGATTCTCCAGTACCTCCTCCACCTCTTAAGGAAAAGGCTGAAGTCGAACTCTGTCAGAGTTCATTTGAGTGCCATCTCAGCTAATCATCTCCCTATCGAGGGAAAACCCCTCTTGAGGCAGCCGTTAGCCTCCCGCTTCATGTGGAGTCTTCTGCTATCCGTCCTCCTCCAGCGGAATGGAACTTAAATGCTCACCGGTCCACCCTTCGAGCCAATGGCGACGTGTTCACTCTGGCACCTGTCCTGGAAGGTGGCCTTCCTGGTGGCGCTGACCTTGGCCTGCTGAGTCAGTGAGCTCCAGGCTCTCATGGCTGGTGCCCCTTACACGAGGTTTTATTAGAACTGGGTGGTCCTCCATACCCACCTTAAATTCCTGCCTAAGGTCGTTTCGGACTTCCATCTCAACCAAGAGATAGTGCTGCCGACCTTCTTCCCGAGGCCACATGCCGACCAAGCGTCGACAGCTCTCTACACCCTTGACTGCAAACGGGCCCTCGCCTTTTATTTGCAACGTACCAAGACTCATTGCAAGTCTGACAGGCTTTTTGTAACCTACGATCCCAAAAGACGGGGGCAAGCAGTCACCAAGCACACCGCCTCAGTTTGGGAGGTGGACTGCATCGCTTTTGCCCATGCGAAGGTGGGCGTCCCTCTGGATCGTCAAGTAACCGCACATGGGGTCCGAGCCAAAGCGGCCTCGGTGGCCTTGATGTGCTCTGTGCCCCTGATGGACATCTGCCGGGCGGCGACCTGGTCTTCCACAAACACCTTCGCTGCCCACTACTGCTTGGAGAGGGAGTCCTGCCGGGACAGCGCCTTCGGCCAGGCTGTACTCCGTAACCTGTTCAGGTCTGAAAATTTCCTCCACCTTAATCCTGCTAAGTCCTCAGCGATGTGGGTGTCACTAAGTGGTACATGCCCTACCCTGGTTCCCTCCATTGGCCCAACTGCTATCCCTCTAACGTCTTCCTTCCGTTACCTGGGTGTTCTTTTGGATCCGTCTCTTTCCTTTCAGGAACATATCACATCACTCTCTCGCCGCTCCTTCACTGCTCTACGACAAATTCGAGCCGTTCGTTCAGTGTTACCTCCTAGCTCACTGGTTACCCTCGTCCTTGAACTAGTTGTCAGTAGGTTGGACTATTGTAATGTTTTCCTGGCTAACCTCCCTAAGTATCAGCTCCAAAGACTACAGCGGATTCAAAATACAGCAGCACGCCTAGTTACTTTCTCCAGTCGGTTTGATCATATTACTCCCATTCTCATCCGGTTACATTGGTTGCCCCTTCGTTTTCGCTTCCACTATAAATTTCTGTTTCTGATTCATCGAGCCATCCATACCGGAAATCCTCTCTACCTAGCAAACTGTATTTCTCTGCATTCTCCTCATCGCCAACTCCGCTCAATCCATGCCAACCGCTTATCACTTCCTTCACCGTCCCAGGCCCACTTAGAACAAACTCGCCATTCTGCTTCTTTCTTTTTTGGACCCCTTCTCTGGAACATGTTACCAACTCCTCTCCGGCTAGAACCCTCCTATCCCCAGTTCAAGTCGTTACTTAAGACCCATCTATTCCAGAAAGCATATGACCTTCCCCCTGAGGCCCCCTCCCTGATCATCCTGTTTTTTGTTGTTCTTGTCCTTCAGGTTGTTACCTGTCTGTCCCTTGTTTTGTGTTTCTGTTGCATGGCTGGACTCTGTCTATCTATATATGATTTGATATTAGTGTGGTATTACTTTTCTGTCCTTGCCTCCTCCTTTCCTGTTTATTATTGGCGTTCCTTTTCTTGGTTTCTTGGTTTGCAGTGTTAAATCCATCCTTTTTATTGTACACCGCTTAATGTTCTTACAATAGCGGTCTATCAAATGTAAATAAAGATAAAGATAAGGGTATAAGCAACTCCTGCCCTCCAACCCTTCTTCGCGGCTACTGAGGGCTTCGCCTCAAGGACCCAAGGACTCAGACTACTTCGGGCTTCGTCTTCTGCTTACGGCCTCGTGGAGGCGTTTTTTGGTTACAGGTTCGGTAGCCTGTAGCTAGGGAGTCCCATAAGTGAGGACTGACTTCCTGCTTGTTCCTGGAGAAAGCATAGTTACTCATCTGTAACAGGTGTTCTCCAGGGAGAGCAGCAATTAGTCCTCACTACCCTCCCGCCTCCCCTGATGAGTTGCTGAATTTTTGTCCTTCCCTTGCCATCTGCTTGGTAGGGCTCGAGCTAAGGGACCTGACTGAGCAAGATGGCACCCTTGGGCGGGAAGAGGACCATGCATGCATGGTAGCAAGCCCAAAAGCTTTCTATGAAAGCTGGGGAATTGCTCCACGCGGGTTCCGTTGGTGCCGACGCCACCCATAAGTGAGGACTGATTCCTGCTGTCCCTGGAGAACACCTGTTACAGATGAGTAACTACTCTTTTGTTTCAATTCCTCGGATACATCACTTTTAAATATTTCTGGCATGGGTAGGTTTTCTACATCTTCTTTAGTAAAGACTGAACCAAAGAATTCATTCTCACCACTATAGCCTTGTCCTCTCTTAGTGCCCCTTTTACCCCTCTGTTATCTAATGGTCCTGCTGGCTCTCTCACAGGTGTTTTGCTATAAATGTACTTAAAGGTTTTTGTTCTTTTGCTTCCATGTTAAGTTTTTCAAATTCTCTTTGCCTTCCTTATCAATGCCTTGCATTTAACTTGCCAGTATTTATGCTGTTTCTTGTTTTTGTCATTCAGATTTTTTTCCATTTTCTGAAGGATTTTCTCTTAGCTATAACAGCCTCTCTGCCATGTTGGCTGTCGTTTGGTCTTCCTTCCACCTTTCTTAAAGCGTGGAATACATCTAGTCTGGTCTTCCAAGATAGCATTTTTAAATAATGCCCAGGCCTGATGTAAACTCTTAACCTTTGCAGTTGCTCCTTTTATTTTTTTCTTAATCATTTTCCTCATTTTATCATAGTCTTCTTTTTTAAAGTTAAATGCTAGCGCAATGTATTTCCCTTTTATCTTCCCTTCGTTTATTAAATCAAATATGATATTATGATCGCTGTTGCCAAATGGCCCCCAAAACAGTTACCTCTTGCACTAGATCCTGTGTTCCACTAAGGACTAGATTTAAAATAGCTTCCCCTCTTGTTGATTCCTGAACCAGCTGCTCCATGAAGCAATCATTTATTTAATCTAGAAGCTTTATCTCCCTAGCATGGCTGCACGTAACATTGACCCAGTCTAGACCAGGGGTAATTGAAATTTACCATTATTAGTGTGTTGTAAACTTTTCTAGATTCCCTAATTTCTGTTAGCATTTCATCATCTGATCTGTAAATGTCTGCATATCCAATGGCTAGTTGTCAGAAGGCTGCTGGTGTGGGGTGCTGTGGAGATGTCAGGACATAGGGCCTGCCCTCAGTGTTGCAGTTGTTACTAGCCTCAAAGCCAGATATGGGGCCAGCAGAGTACAGTGGGGGTGGACCATGCAAATTAGGTAATGCATATACTACCAACATGACGATGTGGTTGCAAAAGTACCGGTTGGGCTCTGCCACCACTACATGGAGGGGGGCATGTAGCAGCGCATATGTGCACCTGGAGTACCATGTCACTGCCATAAGCTAAGTTTCTGTGGACAGATGGCCCCACCCTAACCAAGGCAGGATGTGGCTGAGACCTTCCAGCTCTAAGCAGCTACATAATCCTTCTACCACTGAACATGGGCCTTCAGTATTGGAGCTCACTGATCTGTGTCTCCTTCCTGATCCACTTCTCCAGGGGCTGAGGCAATATTTGGATCTGGAGAGCTCTGTCCTGGTCTGATTGGTCTTTCTTCCCTGGCAGATGGGATGCTCAGCCTGGGGGCTGCTTGGTAGTCACCATCTCCATGTGGTGGTCTCCCAGAGCTCTTCCCACTGGGAGGGAGCATGTGGGCTCTTTGAGTGGATGGCAGTAACCCCCCCCGGTTGTAGATGTCAGACCATGGGGGTGGTGGTTCTATAGAATGAGCTTGGGAGGGGGGTGCTTCCTGACCCTATGGACCTCATGTGGAGGGTGCCATAAGCATGTGGCTCTGACACCCCCCTTCCCCCAACATTGGGGTCCCACTCCACAATGGCTATGGTGCTGTCCAAGCCATACTGAGAGGAGGGAATGAGGAGTGGAGCCTCCCCCCCCCCCCCCCGACCTTGTATCGTGTTCCCTGCATCCTAGGTGAACAGGCACCCTTGGAGGCTCAGGGTGAGGGGATTAATATCCTTGTCCCCCATGGTGGACACCCTGCTTGATTCCATACAAGGCCCCCTGCATCTTCAGATGCCACATTTTGTACCTTATCTCCCACTCTTACGGATGCAGCACAAACTCTGTATGTGTGTGTGTTTTGATGATTTGTATGTCCCGCCCTCTTGTACTTAGCCCCTATGCTCTGCGCTCTGCAGGCAGTTTAGCCCATTCCCAGTCATCCCTCTCTCTCTTCTGAACTGGCCAGTTGCTACCTTCCTGTATATATGCTTGGGGCACATTTAATCTCCAGGAACAAGCAGGAATGCAGTCTTCACATATGGGTGATGGAGCCCACACGGGAACTCTCCCCAGCATCCAATGGAAAGCGTTTGGGAGTATCCCTCTGCGCATGCATGCATTCCTTCCCAGTGAGTCTGCCTGGTTTTAGTTTTCTGCGTCGCCCTATGGACACTTATCCTGTCACTGCAGATAAAACATTTTTCTCTGTGCCCTTTAAGGTGCTTATTTTTCTTTTTTGCCTTCCTGTCTACTTCGGTACCATTGCTTGCCAACACTGGTGCCCTTTTTTGGCACTTCCTCTAACTTTTATTTTCTCTTTTTTACCTCCCGGTTTTTCATTGGTTCAGGCTGCCATTGAGTCTTTTGACTTGGCAAAGGCTGTGTTTCCTGATATGGAGAAGACAGCCAGTGGTTTCAAAAAATGTACTAACTGCAACCGTGCTATTTCGGCCACAGACAAGCACAATTGGTACTTACAGTGCTTGGGTGCTGACCATAAGCCAGACTCTTGTAATTTGTGTCAACAAATGACAAGGAAAGGGTTAAAAAAAACCTGGGAAAAGCAACACAAGAGTCTTTTTAGATCTGACTCGGCAGCCTCAGCACACTCTTCTTCGACTTAGACATCCTCTCAGGGCTCCTGTTCTTCGCATGATTCCTGTGCTCCCTTGGAACCGAGAGGCTGTAGTAAGAAACAGCCAACCACTGATGCCGCATCAGCATCTCAGCCTTTGACGTCGAGGACCGATGCCAATTCCCAGGATTGATCCCTTGAACATCGACACCGGAGCGCCTCTCGGTGGACTCCGATCCTGAGAATCGAGAGCAGCCAACTAAACAGCCTTGGTGGGAGGAATCCACCTCCAAAGCACAAGAGAGGCTTCAGAGTGTTATTGAGGCTTCAATCTCTGGAGAGCCTCCGGTTCCGTTGTCTGGGATGGTGGTCCAGAGTTCTCCACAGGAGTCCACCCAGACATCCTCCATCTCTCTCGAGCAGCGCATGCTGTTTATCAAGAGGAGCTTGACTGCGCTCCTGGTGGCATTCGTGCCAGTGGTTTCAAGGCCCTTGGAAGCCCAGGTCTCGATACCAAGCCTGGTATTGGGCATTTCAAAGCCCTCTGTGGCCCATGTCTCGATGATGAGCCTGAAACCGCTGTCATTGGGACCTTCGGGGTCCATGCTGAGCCTGGAACCAGCCGAATCCCATCGAGATTGTCCATTGACATCAAATCGGCAGCAGTGACCATCGCTGTTTTGACTTCCTTTCTGATTCCGATGCCTGGGAATCGGAGGCTAAGTCTCCTTTTTCACAGAGACACCATGATGTGCTGTCGGGCTCTTCACCGCCTCACGAGCACCACCGAGCCCCACCAGAGAACATGTCCTTCCAGGACTTTATCCGGGACATGGCCAAGGCCCTCTTGGTCTCGGTGGGCACCGAGACAGAACCGAGAGCTGAGGAACTGGAGATACTGCAGTATCCCTCATCTCCTAAGGAGACTGCCACTCTTCCAATCCATCGTATTCTACAGGACCTCATTTTTCGGATGTGGGAGACCTCTCTCTCGGTTCCCTCAGTCAGTAAGAGGCTAAACACTATGTACAGGGTTACCAATTCCCTGGGATTCCAGAGACCTCAACTCCCTCACCATTCTATGGTGGTCGGTTCGGCCATGCACCAGCTCAAGAGTACCAAGAACCACTCTTCAGTCCCTCTTGGAAGGGAATTGCATACCCTCTATGCCTTTGGCTGCAGATGCTTCTAGGCATCAATGTCGGCTTGCCGCATTTATTCTTACATGCTTTATACGGGCATGTTTCTCAGGGACATTGTATAGGATCTTGATGAGTTCGCTGCTGTAATTCCTTCAGAGAAGCAGGATGCTTACCAGGCCTTAGTCAAGCGTGGTCAGGATTATTCCAAGTTCATCACCAGAGCAGCTTTTGACTCTCTTGAGTCCACTAGCAGAGCTGCAGCGGTGGGCATTGGAGCCAGAAGATTGGCTTGGTTGCAGTCTTTGAACCTCAAACAGTGGGTCCAAGACAAGCTAGCAGACATTACCTGTCGAGGAGAAAACCTCTTTAGGAAAAATCATTTTTATTGGTTTCCAAACATATAACTGCTCTCCAAATGCAGACTAACAGGGCGTCTGCGCAATTTCAACAGAAACTTCCAAAATCGAAAAGAACACCGCCATCAATACACTAAGCAAATATAGAGACTCTCTATCTCTAGCGTTAGTATCCCACCAGTACAGAGCATATCACCCACCGCTAAGACTTAGCATTTGTTCTCCCCCTCCACAACCCTCCCTTCCCCTACCATCCCCACCATCCATTCCCCCCTCCCACCCCCCCTCATCCCCCCCTGCCCCCTCTACTCACTGTCCACTCCAGAAAGCCCGACCGCCCTCCCTAGCTCTCTCTATCTCTATGGACCAGAGTTATTCATGGGACTCCACACACTGCTCCAACGCTCCCAGGCACTCCCCCCAACTAACCCAGCCGTACGCTGCTCCATCTCCATCAGCTCCACCATTGCTCGCTTCCATTCCCCCACTGCGGGAGCCTTATCCTCCATCCAATGGCGCAGTATGCACTGTTTTACTATCACAAAGCCTTTTGCACATAGCTTACGCGCACTCCCATCTAGGGGGTGCTCTCCCTCATAAGAGCCAAAGAGGCACCACTCCGGAGTCATCTCCAGTTGCTCACGTAACCAGCCCCCCAAGCTCCGCCCAATCCCTAGCCACAACTCCTGTATATGTATACACAACCAAAACCTATGAGCCAAGCCCCCTTTGTCCACCTTGCAGAGACTACACACATCTGTCGCTGCCAGCCCCACCCTAGCTGCCCATACATTGTGCACGTACGCCCTCCAGAGAAACTTATACTGAACTTCCCGCAGCTGAACTGCTTCACACACCGAATTTATGGCACCCAACGCGCCATATAGGCGCTCCGCGGTACATTGCTGCACCCTGTCCTCCTGACACCTCCCCGCCAACACCAATAAACTTGCTCTATCACCCTCCCGACAAAGGGAGGCCTCCAGCCCTCCAGACGTTATCTTCCCTTCCAAACTGCCAAACAACTCTAACATTCCTCCTGGCTCCAACACCCGCTCATGGCTCTTCTTTAACGTGAGCACGTAGTGCCTCACCTGAAAGTAAAAATATTGATCCTGATGCTCCAAGTGATATCGCTCTCGTAAAGAGGAGAACAAATCTATCTCCCCCCTCCCCTCCATACGCAGCTGTCCCACATATCGAAGGCCCCTGTCCGCCCATCTCTTGGCTACTCGGGACCCCAAGCCCGGGAGAAATGCCACATTACCCGCCAGGGGCAAACAGTCCGTTCCGTGCCAAGGCACTTCTCTACGCCTACACAGAGCCTTCCACGCCCCCCGTATGGCTCTCCAAAGGACTGACCGCTTACAAACTGCCGGTATATACCGCTGCGCCTCCTGCACTATTGCCATCCTGTGCTGCGGAGCCACTATTTCATCTAAGATATTTAAGGGAACCACCTCCGACGTTCCCTATACCATGTCTCTCAAGATTCTCGTCCAGCACACCATATTATAGCGCCGGACCGAGAGCAGGCCCGCCCCTCCACTCAGTCTAGGTTGCATTAAAATGCCTAACGCTATCCGTGCACGCTTACCCTGCCACACGAATCTCGACAAATGGCTCTGCAGGAGCCCCACCTCCCTCCGCAAAAGCCACACCAGTACACGCCTTAGCACATATGCCCACCTGGGAAACTCCACCATGTTGAAGAGTGCTATCCACCCACTCAGCGACAGTGGAAACTCCTTCCACTTCCTCAGCCGGCCCACCGTCCCCTCCAACAGCGGTTCAATATTTACCTGATATAACCGGTCCAACCTATTGGGAATCTGTATATCCAAATACCGGATCTGTCCTTCCGCCCACCCCAATGGGAAGGAGCCTTCCCAGGATTCCCGACTGCGCCCCCCCCCCCCCCCCCACATCTAACCCAAGTGACTTGGCTTTATTAATTTTCAAACCCAAAAAGGAACCAAACTTATCTATAATATGCAACGCCTTATCTAATGATCTCTGCGGATTCGTCAAGCAAAGCAGCATATCATCTGCAAATGCACTCACTTTCATTCCACCCGTCTCCCACTCAACCCCGGTCACCTCCTCATCCTGCACCAGCTTTACTAACAAAGGTTCCAAATGTATTATAAAGAGGAGCGGTGACAAAGGACAACCCTGTCTGGTTCCCCTCTGCAAAACGAGCGCCTCAGAGGTCGCCCCCCTATTGTAATATATGCCCGCGGGTCAGCATACAACGCTCTAACCCAGTCAACAAACGGTCCCTCAAAGCCAAAACGCCGCAGAGCTTCAAACATGTAGGCCCAAGAGACGCGGTCAAACGCCTTCTCTGCATCCAGGCTGGCCAACACCAAAGGCTCATTCCGTTGAATACATCGCTCCATGCCCAGTAGGACTGTAGCAATGTTTCCCGCAACCACTCGCCCCCGTACAAAACCAGCCTGATACTGTCCTATAACACGCATCAAGATAGCTTGCGCCCGCTCTGTCAAGATCGACGCAAGTATTTTCATGTCAAAATTAATGAGCGATATCGGCCTGTAAGAGGCTGGATCCTCGGGATCCTTCCCTGACTTGTGGATTAACGATATGGAAGCTGTCCGCATGTCCCTTGGAAATCTCCCGGAATCTAAAGCCTCAGCGTACACTGCTGCCAAAGTAGGGACCACCTGCCTCTCTAAGATTTTATAGAACTCTGGACCATAGCCATCCGGGCCAGGCGCTTTGTGCACCTTCCCAGCTTTAATAGCCGCTTGAATCTCTGCCCCAGAGATCGGTTTATTTAGCGTCTCCCTTTCTTGCAGTGTCACCTGCCGAAGGGCCACACTATCGAGAAACCTCCATTCCTGCTCTCTATCCTCAGCCTCTGGGGTATAAAGTGCCCTATAAAAATGCTCAAACACCTTCGCTATTTCTTTAGGCTCTGTTTGCTTATCCTCTTTGCTATCCCGGATCACTGTCACCAAATTGGTGCCGTTCGAATCCTTTACCAGGCGGGCCAGCAATTTCCCAGAGCGATTCCCGAACCGGAAGAACTGATGCTGATAGTACTGGATATTAAAGACCGTTCTCTCGTGCAAACAGCTATTTAATCTCCTCTGGGCCTCCAGGTATTCCCGTATTGCTCCCCCCCTCGGCCGCCGCAGTGACTCCCTTTTCTTCTCTTGGAGCTCTTTCGCTAACCTCACCACAGTTTAGTTTACCCTCTTCCGCTCCTTCGCCACATAGGCAATAATATGCCCCCTAACCACCGCTTTCCCCGCCTCCCATAGCGTGGCCTCAGAAGTCACACTTCCCTCATTTTCCTCCAGAAACACTCTCCACTTTTCCCTCACATAATCCTGAAACTCCTTCTTATTCCATAACTGCCGGGGAAAGGACCACCTACCACCCACAACATGCTGCCCTCTCCAATCCAGGCTCACCATCACATGGTCAGACACCATAATTGGTCCAATCTCTGCTTTACTGACCCTTCCAAAGTCCGCCTGAGTAATCAAGATATAATCAATCCTGGACCAAGTTTGATGGGCTCTAGACAGATGTGTGTAGTCCCGCTCTTCCCCATGCAATATTCGCCATACATCCAGCAATCCCCCCATCTGACACACGTAACTCACTCCCCTCGTAGCCCACCCCTTCGCGTCTGGAGAGGCCGCTGATTTATCTAAGGCAGGAGCATGCGGACAATTAAAGCCAGAATTACTGGAAGTTTAGGTAGGCTGCCCAGTTTCTGCACCAAAGCCTTAAAGAATGCATGGTTGTAGATATTTGGGGCGTACACATTTCCCAATACCACTTCCTCCCCATTTATCCGAACATGTACCCACAAATATCTCCCCAAGGGGTCACTATCCTCACTTAAAACATCCACTTCCAACCGCTTGTGAAACAAAATCGCCACTCCCCTCTTCCGCCCCCCTACCTCTGCCGCCGCCTGCACTTGCCCCACCCAGGACCTTTTAAGCTTAGCATGCTCCCGTCCACTAAGGTGCGTCTCTTGCAAAAATGCCACCTGTGCCCCTTGCCTCCTCAGCGCCTGCAGCACTTTAGTGCATTTTACTGGTGTGCCTAGGCCACCCACATTCCACGAGATAAATTTCAACTCAGTCCCCATCAGCCATATTCTCCCCACCCTCCACTCAACAAAGCCCATATCATTAGGCACCTTGCTAAGAGCTTCCCAGCCTCGGCTCTCAGCCAAAATCTCCTCTCCTCAGTCCCAGTAAGTTCCCACTTCCAGGGCCTCCCTCCTTGGAAATCACCCCCCTCATTTACCCCCCCCACTCTATCTTCGTCCCTGTTATAGACTACTCCCTTCCCGATCTCCCCCCTGTACCCTTCCCCTCTTTCCCCCTCCCCCCTTTAAAATGACCATTTGCAACACCCCTGGCCAGCTCCGCCAGGATCGAGTCACACCACCACGCGCTGCAGGGCAGTCCCGCCCCTCCCCCCTGTAACGTTCACAAACCCCCCAATGTCTATGATGTGACATCCTGCAATCCCTACATATACATATACATATATAATATCGTGCCTGCTACTGCCCAGTCACTGGTAATGGGATATCCCATCTTAATTGGCCAGCAACAGGCATCTACATAGGCCCTTTACGGCCCTAGTGCACCCACAAATACTGCCTCTGTAAATGCAACATGTCCACTCAAAACAGCAATACAACTGGACAGAGCATCAGTTATGTACATGTATACGCTAATAACCACTATATCAACCTAACGCAACTAGAATCATCTCATGGCAGCTTAGAGCATCAAAGTACAGGGTTTTTTTACATAAACATCCAATGTCCATCTCTCGCTCCTCTCTCTGTGCCATCGTGCACTACCCGTTGCCGGTCCGCTCCCACTGCTGCGAAACACTGTTGTCTTCAAGACGCCATGTGGTGCTCCCGTTCCTTCTTGTCCAGCTCCTCGATGAACTTCTGTGCCACTGCTGCTGATGCTAACGCATGATTTTTACCCTCGTATTGCACGCGGAGCGTTGCTGGGAAAGCCAGCGTGAAGCGCAGCTGTTTCCTAAATAAAGCTGCACACATTGGTGAGAATTCTTTGCGCTTTGCAGCAACCAATGCAGAGTAATCCTGGAACAAAAGAACTCTCTGATTGTCCAGCATCAAGTCTCACTTTTTCCGAAAAGCTTGCAACAGCTGCCACTTATGCTGAAAGTTCAGGATTCGCGCAATAATTACTCTAGGCCTCTGCCGAGTCTCCAAACTTGGCCCCAAACGGTGGACACGCTCCACTTTCAGCTCGCCCACCAGGCCCTCTAGGCCCAACTCCCACGGCAGCTAGGTCTCTACAATAGACAGCAGCATAGCATCCGTTTTACTCTCCGGGACACCTACTATCCGTAAATTATTCCGTCTGGAGCGGTTCTCTAAGTCATCGACTTTGTCCACCAGACTATCCACTGTTTTCCGCAGTAGATCTATCTCTCGGGCCTGCTTTCCCTCTTCATCCTCCATCGCAGCCACCCTGTGCTCCAACTCGTCCACGCGCTGGCCAAACTCCGTTAATGTCTCCCCGACTGTTTCCAGCTTGTTTAGAATCAAATCGAACTTGGGCTCTAGGAGTTTTGCTACCTCCCGCGCCAACTCCTCCGACCCTGATTCCATGCTCTCAGCCCCTGGAGATCTCGGCTGCGCCATGCCAGTTGCAGGCCCACCTGAAGTAGAGGCTCCGACGTTCTGGGCTTTTTCGCGCTCCCGTCGCTCAGGAAGAGGCATTTTCGGCCCGGTTCTTCAACAGGCACCTCCACATACACACTCTTTTCCAAACGTATGGGTTTCGTTCTGAGTAAACGTCCAAAAATGCAGAATAATAGCGGGGCAGCCCCGGAGCGAGCAGAGGTACCTCTCACTCGCTCATGCGCGCCACGTGACTCCCGAGAAAACCTCTTTAATAAAGGCTGGAGGGAGAAGGCTAGTGAAATCGAGACTGATGATCTTATCATGAAGCGTCTCTCTTGTAAAACAGCTGATCCTTCTAGGAAGAAGGCCTCTGTAAAGAAATCCTTTTATCCTAAAAAGAAGAAATATTAGCCCTCTTATCTGGCTTATACGCCCTATCATGCTCACCAAATCAACAGAAGCCTGAGGCTCCTTGCCAACCCAAGAGGCCCAAACTACCTAAGCCACAACCAGCCCTGCAGCCCCAGCCTGGTGCTAGCGTTTGTCTGCTTTCTGGAGAACATTGACACTCTTCCCTTGAAGGACCAGCAGGCTGGTTCATTTTGCCTACAGGTTGCCCCTCATAACATCAAAATCCTAGGCGCTACAAGTCACCCTCAGGGGCTACCTACTACATTTCACCCAGTTACCTCCTCCCTTCTTTCCAGGGGAGTATCCTCTAGAAGCTCTCCATCGGTCTCTGTTACAGCTTAAAGCTTACACCTTTCTAAGAGAGGGTGCGATAGAACTTGTTCACCGCGCACAGGAAAGGTTAGGGTTTTATTCTTGTATTTCCTTATTCCCCCAAAAAATCAGGGGGATCTCCAGGAACAAGCAGAAATGTAGTTTTCACATATGGGTATCGTCGGTACTGACGGAGCCTGCGCGGGAACGCTCCCCAGCGTCCAATAGGAAAGCTTTTGGGAGCATCCCACAGCGCCTGTGTGCTGCCTTTCCAACTCACCCTCTTCAGTTTTTAGTTTTCCGTGGAGCCGACAGGACACATACCCTGTCACCGCAGAAAAATTTATCCTTATTCTTTTGTTTTTTGTGGTCGCATCTGCCTTCCTTCGACACCTACCGGTACCACCGGTTCTCTTTTCTTCTTTTTCCAAACTGCCCCCCCCCCCCCCTAGTTTTCTAAAAGATTTTCTTTCAGGGGCCTTTCCCCTCTCGGGGGCTAGGTGCCATTTTGGGCACTAGGCCCATTTTTCTTCAAACATGGAGAAGCCAGCTAGTGGTTTCAAGAAATGTTCTAAATGTGGCGGTACCATTTCCGTCACTGACACCCATGAATGGTGTCTTAAGTGTTTAGTGTTAAGTGACCATTCTCCATCGGAGTGTCTCTCCTGCAGAAAGACGACCAAGAGGGGCCTGCAGAATAGAGCTACAAAACTCGGTACCCTTTTTGCCTCAGATACAATGTCAGTTGCATCGATGTTTTTCAGGGCTTCATCTTCCTCCCATGGATCTCAGGTAACTAAACTTAAGTCTTCCAAGACTGGTCGGTCCTCAAAGGGTAGATCTCCTTCCAAGTATCGAGATGTCACTGGCGTTGCCCTCGAGGAAAGTTCACCGGCAAAACAGCCCCGGCGGGAGGCCTCAGTCTCCAAAGCATTAACGGGGCTCCAGAATGTTCCAAAGGCTTCCACCTCTGCAGAACTACTGGTGCCATGTTCTGGGGTCATAGCTGCTTCCACCGGTACCGACACCCAGGCATCGGCAGGAGCGATGGTTCACAGAAGCCTCGCTATCGAATGCAGTCTAGCAGCCCTCTTAACAGCTTTGGTACCGCTAAAACCGCTACAGACGGTTCCACAGGTATCGGTACCGACACCAGTAACGAGTGCCTCGGTGGGTATACTTCCCCCCATGCTGAGCCTTGAGTCTATCTCAGGTATCGATGCTCCGGTACTGGGACACCCCGATACCGACTTCGAGCGATACCAGTACCGTGCGTTGCAAGAACACCCGGCACAGAGATACTTTGAATCATCCGATTCTGATGACTCTGCTGGTACTAGAGCTATCCTTCCAGAGGATCCATCTCCTTCTCCTCAACGCAGAATGTCTCCTCCAGAAGACATGTCCTTCCAGGATTTTATACGTGATTTAGCTCGAGGTCTTGCAATCACGGTGATTCCAGAGAAGCAGCCCAGAGCAGAAGAATTAGAAATTCTTCAGTACCCTAAAGCTCTTAAAGAGGCAACTACTCTGCCCATTCACAGAATCTTGCATGATCTTATGCTAAGAATGTGGAAAACTCCTTTAACGGTTTCTCCACACTCTCGACGACTCGATACCATGTACCAAGTTCCAAGCTGTCCTGGCTTTCAAAAGACTCGGTTACCACACCATTCAATGGTAGTGGAATCGGCGATGCGTAGGATTAAGAGTGCTAAAACACATTCTTCCAATCCTCCGGGCCGTGAATCGAGGATGCTTGATGCCTTTGGGCATCGATGTTTCCAATCCTCCATGTTGGCAGCCAGGATTAGCTCCTACATTCTCTATATGGGAATGTTCCTCAAAGAATTTACAGGTGACTTGGAGCTCATGAGCCCTCTTCTCCCTGTGGAAAAAAGGGGGGAATTCCTTACTCTGGTCAAACATGCCCAGGATGTCTCTAAATTTGTAAACCGTGCAACCTTTATGTTTATGTTTATGTTTATTTGAATTTGATATACCGCTCAGACCAAAAAAGTATTAGAGCGGTTTACAATACTTCATCATTTAGGGAAAAAGAAAGGAACGCCAATTATAAAATAGGACAGAGTAGAGTACAGACACAGTCAAGCAGATAAGAGGAGAAAGACACGGAACAGCACATTACCCAGAAAAATAAGCAGGTCTTCAATATAGCCTCCAGAGACCGACGCCACGAACCAACGCCTAAGGGCCACGCCAAAGGGCCCTCTGGCGAGGCCCTCAGGCGTGGGCCCGCAAGGCGCGGGCGCGCCCCGGCAACGGCAGTTCTTCAGCCATTGAGCTGTGCGGGTGATTGGCTGCTCGGGGAGGAAGGGGGAGCTCCTGCTCTCACCCCGGACTGACGTGCTGTTCAGCTGCGGCCCCGGCAACAGCAGTTCTTCAGCTGTTGAGCTGTGCGGGTGATTGGCTGCTCGGGGATTGCTTTGAATGTATTAGCAGAACCTCTGCCATTTCCATTGGTGCACGTCGTATTGCCTGGCTCCAGGCATCAGACTTAGAACAATGGGTGCAAGATAAACTGTGAAACATTCCTTGCACAGGAGAAAATCTCTTTGGCAAGGACTGGCAAGACAAGGCCAATCAGATTGAATCTGAAAATACTTCCTTGAACAGACTATCAAAGTCTACAGCCAACCCAGCAAAGAATAAGTCAGTCAAGAAACCCTTTTTCAACAAGAAAAATAAATTTTACCCATCTTACACCCATCAAGGACACTGCCCAGTTCATGTTTCCCAGAAGGGGCAGCAACAGAACAGACAGCAGAGGAAGCCACAAGTTCCAAGAGCTCAACCAGCTCAACAGACTCAGCCTCCTCAGGGGCTTTGCCTCCTTCCTAGAGAACTTAGTTTTTCTGCCCCTGAAAGGTCGAGAACCTCTTACCATGCCAGGCAGGTTATGCCATTTTGCCAGAAGATGGCAACAAATAACATCAGAAAACTGGACCCTGTCCATTGTACGAGAGGGGTACAGACTTCATTTTCACAGCATGCCCCCCTCCTACAATTATAAGTCAGTTCAATTCTCAAATCCCTGCCACCAATCTCTTGGATCAGGAGGTCGCATCACTTCTTTCTCAGGGAGCAATAGAAGAGGTACCCATACTCCAACAGGGTACGGGGTTCTACCCCCCCTACTTTCTCATCCCAAAGAAGACAGGGGGACACAGGCCTATACTAGACCTCAGAGAATTAAACAAGTATCTGTTCTGGGAAAAATTCAAAATGATCTCCCTCGGAACACTCCTGCCATACCTTCAGAGTCAGGACTGGATATGTTCTCTAGATCTAAAGGATGCATATACGCATATTCTCATCCATGCAGATCACAGGAAATGCCTCCGATTCCTTTTCCAGGGAAGACACTTCCCTTGAGTCGTCACAAAATGCATGGCAGTAATAGCAGCATTCCTGAGAACTCTAGGAATATTTGTCTTCCCTTACTTAGACGACTGGCTCATTCGAGCATCAATAGCTCCAGAAGTCAACTTCGCTCTTTCTCGCACCATGCGAATCCTTCGATACTTGGGACTGGTCATAAACCTCCCAAAATCTCATCTCATCCCTTCTCAGTCTCTAGAATTCATAGGGGCTTGTCTAGACACAAGGCAGTCAAGGGCTTTCCTGCCACAGCCACGTTGTCTTCGTATAGTACAGCTGGTCTCCCAAGCAGCTATTTATTTATTTATTTAGCTGTATTTATATCCCGCTTTTCACCGGGTCAAAGCGGTCAATTGGGAGATACATTTAACACGAGGGGATATGACACACATATGCTAATACTTACAGGGAACATGGGCAATGGAGGGTTAAGTGGCTTGCCCAAGACCACAAGGAGTGCTTATAGGACTAGAAATCCCAGTCCCTCCGGCCTGAGATTGCTGTCCCCAGGTGGGACTTGAACCCCCGGCCCTCCGGCCCGAAGTACCTTGTCCTAACCACTAGGCCACTCCTCCCACTATGAAGGTCTTCCTGACTGCTCGGCAGATGCTTCAGCTTCTGGGGCATATAGTATCCACGGTCCATGTGGTTCCTATGCTCGCCTTTGTATGCAAGCAGCCCAGTGGACCCTATCCTCTCAGTGGACACAGGCCTCGGGTCAGCTAACGGACAAAATCAGAAACTCCACACGTCTCATTTTGTCCCTGCAATGGTGGCAGTCGCTGGAAAACCTTCTCGTGGGTTCTCCTTTCCAGCAGCCTCTATGCCAAACCACCATAGCATCAGATGCGTCCAAGTTGGGTTGGGGGGCTCACTTGCACGATCTATCAACTCAGGGTCTCTGGACCCCACAGGAGGCTTGTCTTCACATAAACCTCCTAGAGCTCAGAGCCATTTTCCATGCTGTCCGAGTTTTTCAGGCCCATCTCAGCTACAAGACAGTTCTGGTCCAGACCGACAATCAAGTAGCTATGTTCTATGTGGGGCGGAACAGGCTCTCTTTCGTTATGCAACAAAGCTTTGTGACTGTGGGCCCTCGCCAGAGAGCTTCAAATCCACCTCCTAGTAGTATATCTTCTGGGCATTCACAATCTTTGGGCAGACAAACTCAGTCAAATACTGCTGCCACACGAATGGTCTCTGCACTCAGACCAGCTTGCTCGAGTGTTTTGAATCTGGGGAATGCCAGATATAGACCTCTTTGCAAGTCCACAGAATGCCAAAATTCCCCTATTCTGTTCCAGAATTCTGGCTCAAAACTGTCAGGCAAGGGATGCTTTCCTCCTCCATTGGGGTCGGGACTTCCTCTATGCCTTCCCACCCATTCCCCTCATTCCCAAAACTTTGTTCAAGCTTCAGAGAGACAGAGGTCATATGATGCTCATAGCTCCACATTGGCCACGGCAGACGTGGTATCCTCTGCTTCTGTGTCTCTCTCAAGCCACACCTCTGAAGTTGGGATGTGCTCCAGATCTTCTTTCCCAGGAGAACAGGACGCTATTGCACCCGAATCCCCAGTCCCTGCACCTCAGGGCCTGGTTACGGAAAGCCTAGGATTCCCGGATATCAACCTATCTCAACAGGTAAAGAATATCCTTGTGGCTTCCAGGAAGCCTTCCACAAGGCGATCCTACGCCTTTAAGTGGAAGAGATTCTCTGTATGGTGTTCTCAAAGGGGACTTAACCCCCATACAGTGCCTGTGGAATCGCTTCTGGAGTACCTGCTCCATCTATCAGATTCTGGTCTTAAAACCAATTCAGTAAGGGCCCATCTTAGTGCCATTGCTGCTTTTTGCGAACCTCTGGATGGACAACCTATTTCCTCTCATCCACTTGTAGCGAGATTTATTAGAGGTTTAGTTTTAACAAAACCTCCCATTAAGCCACCGCCGGTGGCATGGGATCTGAATCTTGTTCTTGGGCAGCTCGTGAAACCGCCCTTTGAGCCTTTAGCCACTACAGCTCTAAAGATTCTTTCCTGGAAAGTGATCTTCCTAATTGCTTTCACTTCTGCAAGACGCATTAGTGAGGTACAGGCTTTAGTGGCGGATCCTCCTTATACAAGATTTCACCATGATAAGGTAGTTCTTAGGACTCATCCTCACTTTATGCCAAAGGTGGTTTTGCCTTTTCATTTAAACCAAGTGGTTTACCTTCCTGTATTCTTCCCTAGGCCTCATGCCTATAATGCAGAAAGGAATCTTCATGCCTTAGATTGTAAAAGAGCCTTAGCTTTTTACCTTCAAAGAACTAAGCAACATCGAAAATCTTCTCAGCTTTTTGTTGCTTTTGATTCTAGTCATTTCGGACTTCCAGTTTCCAAAAGAACTCTCTCTAGGTGGATTGCAAATTGCATATCCTTTGCATATGAGAGTAAGGGACTTTCTCTCGAAGGCCATGTCACAGCTCACAATGTGAGAGCAATGGCAGCCTCAATGGCTAATCTTTGTTCTGTCTATTGATGACATCTGTAGAGCAGCCACTTGGGCTTCGGTACACACCTTTACAGCCCCCACTGTTGCTTAGACAAGGACTCCCATCGGAATGCCTTGTTTGGCCAGGCTGTGCTCCAGCATCTCTTTCAGACTTAGTACGACTCCTACCCACCATCCCGGTTTTTGATGCCAGAGATCCATGGGGGGAAGCATGACCCATCTCACCTGGGGTTCGCAGCTTGCTGGGGTCATCCCCCTGGCATCTCTCAGCTGGGGAGTCCCCGTATGTGAAGACTGCATTCCTGCTTGTTCCTGGAGATAGCGTAGATCCTCACCTGTAACAGGTGATCTCTGGGAACAGCAGGAATAAGTCTTCATAACCCACCCACCTCTCCTAGGAGTTGTCTCTATCTCTCTCTTTGTCTGCTCTCTCCTTTGGTCTGAGCTATAAACTCAACTGAAGAGGGAGAGTTGGACAGGCGGGAAGGCAGCACACAGGCGCAGTGGGATGCTCCCAAAAGCTTTCCTATTGGACGGTGGGGAGCGTTCCCGCGCAGACTCTGTCGGTACCGACGATACCCACATGTGAAGACTTATTCCTGCTGTTCCCGGAAATCACCTGTTACAGGTGAGTAACTATGCTTTCCGTCCCATCCTAGACCTCAGGAACCTCAATAGGTTCCTAGTACAAGAGAAATTCAAGATGATTTCTCTAGGAACCCTATTACCTTACCTTCAGAGGAACGATTGACTCTGTTCTCTGGATCTAAAGGATGCATACACGCACATCCCCATTCACCTGTCTCACAGGAAGTACCTTCGCTTCATATTTGACGACAGGCATTACCAATACGGAGTCCTGTCCTTCAGTCTGGCATCCGCCCTAAGGGTCGTCGTGAAATATCTAGCAATAGTTGCAGCCTATCTCCGCACCCTGGCAGACTCCCTTCAGTGGTAGCTTTCTTCTCAAAACCTTGTCATAGGGTTAGGGTTACCTTTTCAGATGCCTCCATCTAAATGGACGCTAACAGCCGATGCATCCAAACAGGGCTGGGGAGCTCATCTCAATAGCCTGGGCACGCTCAGGGCCTCTGGTCTCAACAGGAAGCCTTGCATCAGATCAACTTCCTGGAGCTGAGGATGGTAACCAATGCCCTTCGGGTGTTATGTCATCAGTTATCACATCAATCTATTCTGGTTCAGACAACCAGGTTGTGATGTTTTATGTCAAAAAGCAGGGAGGCATGGGCTCTCACCTCCTGTGCGAGGAAGTGGTCTGCTTGTAGTTCTTTGCCCTGGCTCATGGAATGTTTCTCCAAGCCATTTACCTACCGGGAGAGCAAAATGTTCTCACGGACCGTCTGTTGGGTCCTCCGACCTCACGAGTAGATTCTTCATCAGAGAACAGTCGATCGCATCTTCGGACTATGGGAAATCCCGGAGATCGATCTGTTTGCCATCCCGCTCAATGCACAGGTCCCTTGCTTCTGCTCCATGGTTCCTTCTCCACAATGTCAAGCTCCAGATACTCTCCTCCTTCATTGAGGAATGCGTGTGTTCTTCAGGAACAAGCAGGAAGAGTCCTCACATATGGGTGACGTCGGCACCGACGGAGCCCGTGCAGAGCATTTCCCCAACTTTCAAAGAAAGCCTTTGGGAATGCCACCATACAAACGTGGTCCCCTTCCCCTGCCATCTTACTCAGTCTCCCTTTTTCCATGGAGCCCTTCGGACATGCGTCTCGTCCCTGGAAAACGTTTTTTTCTTCACTAAGTATATTTTTGTGTTTTACGGCTAGTGCTGGTTCCCTCTCCCACCTTTCGAGCATCGCTGCTTTGGCGGTTGGTCTCGGGGCCCGTTTTCCTTTTTTTCTACCTTAGTGCTTTCGTGCCCTTTTTAACCACTGGCCGCGTCGAGGGTCTTCAACCTCACAGGGGTCTTTTTTACCCCAATGGCCTCTGGTTTCAAAAAATGTAATTGGTGCTCCAAAGATATGTCACTCACGGACACCCATGACTGCTGCCTCCAGTGTCTGGGCGCCGATCATGACCCGGAACAATGCTCCTTTATGCAAAAAGATGTCCTCTAAGACCATCCAGAGTCGCCGGCAAAAGCTAGACGATATCTTCTATAAGGCAGTCTTAACCCCGGTATCCCCGGTAGCCTCATGCTCCAAGGCCCCACAACCCTCAGAGCTACCCAAGGTCCCCCCGCAGGCACTCTGACCAGGGGTCCCCCGAGCGTGAGAAGAAGAAGAAGACCGCATAGATGCCATCAGGGGGGGTCGGACAAGAGTGAGAAGTCACACGCCTGGTCCCTCAGTCCCCTATGACAGTCCGAAGAGTCGGAGAGGAAGCGACCGAGAAAGGTACCTCGAACTGATGCAGAGGCCTCCGGCGATAGTGCCCAGTCTCCTGAAGGTCGTCCCGGCAAGGACCCCCTCTCCTCCTCGATGTCTGAACCGGTCACCCCGGCATTGGTGTCGCAGGGCCCCACTCCTGAGTAGAAGGCCCGAATTCTGACCTTGGAACGCAGTATTTCTGCGTTCCTCACTGCCCAGCAGGCGCAGATGTCTGGCCCCGCTGGCATGCGCAATGAGACCACAGGGACCTCGAACTCGAGGACTCCTCGGGCTGCCACAGTGATCCCCACGAGTCAGATGTCTTGGGAGGATCCTCGACAAGGGTCTCGATCTTTATTTATTTATTTATTTATTACAGGCTCTTATATACCGCTCTATTTAGCATCAGGGCGGTTTACAATATAACAAAAGACCAGAGCAACAAGCTGTTTGGTTTTACATAGAACAGGCTTTACATAGAACAGGTACGAGAACTTGGATAAACATGGGGGACATTGTTAACTGAAACTATATACATGCTGAATGTACATGTATGTACAGCAGGAATTATTCTAAGTTTGATATGAGTCTTGTAGAACAGGAGGTCAAAAAGGGGATGGTCGGTCAGGTCGGTGGTTGGCTAGTATGGTAATATTGTGGGAACAGGTGAGATTTGAGTGCTTTTCTGAATAGAGTCAGATCGGTGACAGCCCGAATCTCAGGTGGTAAGGAGTTCCAGCACTTAGGGGCATAGAAGCTGAAAGCCCTGTTAGACGTCGCTAGTGTGCATTTTGTTGCTGTCTTAGGGATTACTAGCGCGTTTGTAGATGTCGTTCTCCTAGATCTGTTAGGTGGGACGGTCTGAATGATGTCTATTAGTGATGAGGAGGTGATGCCCTTGATGGCTTTGAAAGTGAGTACTAAGGTCTTGAATAACAGTCTTCCATTGATGGGGAGCCAGTGAAGCTGTTTTAGAATCGGTGTTACGTGATCTCCTTCCGTTCCTTGGGTGTTACGTGATCTCCTTCCGTTCCTTGGGTGCGAGATCATCTCAGGCAAGCACCTCTGGCTCTGGACAGGCTCTGGCCTTTGGAGCCCGGCGCGGGTCATTGACCCACCCTGAACAGCCCGATTTTGAATCCTCCAAGGACTATTCGGAGTGGGAATCTGATAGGGACACTTCGCCAGAGAATCAGACTCACCGAGACCTCCCCTTGAACCCATCCCCGCCGACCCTGAGGTGGCAGTCTCCTCCCGAGGACACTTCTTTCCTTGAGTTTGTCTGTGACATGGCATGGGCCCTCGTGTTTACCACCGAGTCGGAGGAGGAGCCTTAAGAGAAGGAATTCTATATCCTCCAATATGAGGCACCACCGAGGGAAACCCTCACGGTCCCGGTCCTCTCCATCCTTAACACGAGTTCCTTCTCCACATGTGGGAAACCTCGGCTTGTGTCCCAATTGTCAGCTGATGCCTGGATTCTAAGTACAGCGGGAACCGGGTTTCGGAAGGCACAGCTTCCCCACACCTCCATGGTCATCGAGTCGGCCATGCGCAAGCAGAAGAACCCGAAAACCCACTGTTCAGTCCCTCTGGGCAGGGAATCTCACGACCTTGACACCCTTGAGTGTAAATGTTACCAGGGCTCCATACTAGCATTCCGCATCCAGGTCTACCAACTTTACATTGGTATGTTCCTCCATGACCTCACCAAATAACTCGGGGGATTTGCAGCTAGTTTCGATGGGGACCACCTCCGGCGCTTCCAGGCGCTCTCAAAGTCAGTCGGTGAGTGCTCCAAATACCTTTCACGAGCCGCCTATGACGGCTTCGCGTCCTCTGCATGAGTGGCGGAGGCTGGCATCAGCCCCCGCTGGCAGGCTTGGCTCCAGTTCTTCGACTTGGAGCAATGGGTCCAGGAGAAGCTCCTTGACATCCCTTACCTCAGGGAGCAACTCTTTGGTAAGACTATGGAGGACAAAGTGGCCAAAATTGAGACCGAGTACGTTACCCGTACTTGGCTCTCCAGGAAGACTTCTACCCTTCCTAGGAAAAAGCTGCAAGGAAAGATACCCTTCTTCTTCAGGAAAGGCCAACCCTACAGGGGATACCCCCTGTACCTGACCCCACAGACCCCGCCACAGGGCGGTCAGGGTAAGGGCTCTGGCCAGGGGCCTCGCAAACCTAAAGGACTGAAGACCCAGCCGCCAGCTCCAGCACAGCCGGGCTCGGGATTTTGATGCCCCCAGCATAGCTTCTCGACCACAGGACGATCAGCTGTTGACGAGGAGGAGGGGGGACTGGTCCACTTTGTCCACAGGTGGGACTCTATCACCTCCGACACGTGGTTTCTTTAGGTCGTCCAGGAGGGTTACCTCCTCCATCTGGACCAGCCGCCTCCCAGCGGCTTCCACTGCACCAGGCCTTACTAATTCAGGAGCTCGCAGACCTCTTTAAAGTCGGGGCAGTGGAGCCCATACCACCTCACCCAAGAGGAAGGGGGTTCTACTCCAGATACTTCCTCATCCCAAAAAGAATGGGAAGTCTCAGGCCCATCCTCGACCTGAGGAACCTGAATAGCTTCCTGGTGCAGAAGTTGTTCAAAATGCTCTCCCTTGGAAAACTGCTGCCCTACCTCCAGCAGTGCGATTGGCTATGCTCCTTGGATTTAAAGGATGCTTACACCCACATCCTCATCCACACCAACCACAGACAGTACCTGCGGTTTGGGGTGGGAGGCAATCGCTACCAGTACAAGGTGCTTCCCTTCGGCCTCGCCTCCACACCACAAGTCTTCACCATGTGTCTTGCTGCGGTGATGGTGGCCCACCTCTGTCTCCAAGGCACCTTCATCTACCCCTACCTGGACGACTGGCTCATAAAGGGAGACCCGGCCTCAGAGGCCCTGCAGGGCACAGGCCGCACCAACCAGCTTCTACAGCACTTACTCTACCTTACTCCATCCCTGGAGTTCATAGGTACTCACATGGATACACACCAAGGCTTTCCTTCCCCAGGACCAGGCAGACCACCTCATGGCCCTGGCATCTGAAGTACGGAGTTGCCGCACAGTCTTGGCTCGGTCGATGCTTCGCTTCCTCAGCCACATGGCCTCCACGGTCCATGTTGTGAGCAACGCCCGCCTCAACATGCAGGCAGCACAGTGGTGCCACCGTGCAGTGTGCCCAGGTGACGGCCCGGTTCCAGGACCTCATCTCGGTCTCGCCTCAGATGGCAGCGTTCTTGGCCTGTTGGCAGGATGCATGACAACTACTCCGGGACATGCCCTTCCAGACCCTGACCCCCCAGACAGTCCTGACGACAGATTTATTTTTATTTATTTTTTATTTATTTATTTACAGTCTCTTATATACCGCGCTATTCTGCATCAGTGTGGTTTACATTGAACAAACTGAAATTACATTGAACAGGGCATTATAACTTGGAGATAACTATTTTACAGGGAACATGGGCTGTGGAGGGTTAAGTGGCTTGCCCAAGACCACAAGGAGCACCTGTGGGACTAGAAACCCCAGTCCTTCCGGCCCAAGGTTGCTGTCTTCTAGTGGGATTTGAACCCCCGACCTTCCGGCCTGAAGTACCTTGCCCCAACCACTAGGCCACTCCTCCGCTCCATGATAAAGTAGTTCTTAGGACTCACCCTCACTTTATGCCAAAGGTGGTTTCGCCTTTTCATTTAAACCAATCAGTTTACCTTCCTGTATTCTTCCCTAGGCCTCATGCCTCCAATGCAGAAAAGAATCTTCACACTCTGGATTGTAAAAGAGCCTTGGCTTTTTACCTTCAGAGAACTAAGCAACATTGAAAGGCTTCCCAGCTTTTTGTTGCCTTTGACTCTAGTCATCTTGGATTACCAGTTTCCAAGCGAACTTTGTCTAAATGGTTTGCAAATTGCATATCCATTGCATATGAGAGTAAAGGACTTTCTCTCGAAGGTCATGTCACAGCTCACAGTGTGAGAGCAATGGCAGCCTCTATGGCTAACCTTCGCTCAGTGTCTATTGACGATATTTGCAGGGCAGCCACTTGGGCTTCGGTACACACCTTTGCAGCCCACTACTGCTTAGACAAGGACTCCCGTTGGGATGCCTCGTTTGGCCAAGCTGTTCTCCCGCATCTCTTTCAGACTTAGAACAACTCCTACCCGCCGAACCGGGTTTCGATGCCACAGATCCATGGGAGGAAGCATGACCCATCTCAACCTGGATTTCGCAGCTTTAGGGTCATCTCCCTGGCATCTCTCAGCTGGGGAGTCCCCATATGTGAAGACTACATTCCTGCTTGTTCCTGGAGATAAGAGTAGTTACTCACCTGTAACAGGTGATCTCCGGGAATTTAGTCTTCACAACCCACCCAGGAGTTGTCTTGCTCTCTCTCTCTATCTCTCCTTCTCTCCTTTGCCTCAGCTATAAACTCAACTGAAGAGGGAGAGTTGGAAGGTGGGAAGGCAGTGACGCAGGCAAAGTGGGATGCTCCCAAAGGCTTTCCTATTGGACGCTGGGGAGCGTTCCCGTGCAGGCTCCATCGGTACCGATGATACCCATATGTGAAGACTTAATTCCTGCTGTTCCCGGAGATCACCTGTTATAGGTGAGTAACTACGCTTTACAGGTGACTAACTACGCTATTTATTTTGACCATAGTTGCCTTGTTCTCCCTGTGACAAAACACACTCTTTCTCTTTGGATAGCATACTGCATATCCTTTGCATATGCTCAAGCAGGTCTGACATTA
This sequence comes from Ichthyophis bannanicus, assembly GCA_033557465.1. Lineage (NCBI taxonomy): Eukaryota > Metazoa > Chordata > Amphibia > Gymnophiona > Ichthyophiidae > Ichthyophis > Ichthyophis bannanicus. Next base: position 905,681,440 of record CM066032.1, on the reverse strand, counting down.
GAGGGTCATGTAACCGCTCACAATGTCTGGGCCATGGCCACATCTGTAGCCTCCTAACGCTCTGTCTCCATAACGGAGATCTGCCATGGTCCTCAACTCATAACCGTGCAGTTCATTACTGCCTGGACAAGGACCCTTGAAGGACAATGACTTTGGCCATGCCGCACTCTGGCATCTCTTTGGGACTTAGCTACACCTCCTTCCCTCCAGTCCTCTGTCCATCCAGGCTACCGCCAGTGTCATCTTGATTGGGGGGGGGGGGGGGGCTTGGAATGCTGAGTCTATTAGACCCCTTGGACTCCTCATTTTGTTCTTCAACTTTTTTTCCCCGTTTATAATGGGCCCTACTCCTTTCTGTATTCCGGTAGCCTGCAGCTAGGGAGTCCCATATGTGAAGACTACTTTCTTGCTTGTTCCTGGAGATAATGTAGTTACTCACCTGTAACAGATGATCTCTGGGAACAGCAGGAATCAGGCTTCACAACCTGCCCTCCTCCCCAAGGAGTTGTAGATTTTCTTTCCTTTGTCTCTGGGAACAAGCAGAAAGTCAGTCCTCACATATGTTTGATTTCTGTGCTGATGGAGGCCACATAGTAGCCTTTCCCCAGCTTTCAAAGAAAGCCTTTGGAAGATGTACCACGCATACATGGTCCCTTTCCCGCCTAAGGGTGCCATTTTGCCTCAGTCTCCTTTTTTCCTCGAAGCCCATCAGAGATGTGTCTTTTCCCACTGGAAAGAGTTGGGGGGGGGGGGTTCTTTATTTTTCTCCAGTCGCGTACCGGTTTTCTCCCGTCTCCCGATTCCTCTTGCCTCTGGCGTTGCATTTTTCTTTGGGTTCCTTTTTTCTTCCCCTAAGGGAGCTTTTTCTCTGATGCACAGGTTTCATGCCCTTCTTCCCCTCAATGACCTCGGTCAGTTGCTTCAAGCCCTGCGACCATTGTGCTTACAACATGTGGCACACAGACCTGCATGACTGTTGCCTTCAGTGCCTCGGGCCGGCTCATGATGCCTTGGCATGTAGTCTCAGCCAGCAGATGACCCCCAAGGCCTTCCGAGGCCGCAAGAAGCAGCATGAGTTGATTTTCCACAAGACTGACTCGGCCCCAGAGTCGTCCACAAGATCAGCGTCCCCGAGGCCACCATGTAGGCTTCGGCCTCATGTGGTGACTGTGCTGCCCTGAGGTCATGGAGCATCGAGCCGGAGCTCCCTCAAGATGGGATGCCCCTTGGAGAGAGCTTGACATTGTCAGTGGCATCGAGCCTGAGGTCCTTGGTGACCCCGCCGATGGCTGCAGAGCATCGAGGACAGGTGACCCTAGAATGCAGTTTGTCTGCCTTCATGGCCCAACAGTGGGCTCTGGCCTGGTTCCTCTGGGTCATCACTCCTGACCAGCGGTCCCTCCACAGCGAGGACTTCCCCGGAGGTGGAGCCAATCCTTGAATGCCATCGGCCTCGAGAGGGTTCTCTGTCCCGGTCCGATTTGGGACTGAGGACTTCACCCCACAGCACACTCGACTTGGAGCACAGGGGCATTGGGACCTCGGACCATCGTGGATGGGGTGCTTCTGAGGCCCAAGGGGACCCTTGAGGTGTCCTCCGAATCAGACTGGGAGACCAAGGACAACGAATCCCCGGATACCTGGCTCCACAGGGATGTGCCTTCAGATTCTTCCCCTCCAGAGGCCTGGCGCCAGTCTCCATTGGAGGACCTGGCCTTCTTGGACTTTGTGAGGGATATGGCGAAGACCCTTGCTTTCACCATGGAGTCAGAGGAGGAGCCTAGGGCGGAAGACCTCAGGATCCTCCAGTACGAGTCTCCCCCACCCCCCAAAGAGTCTCTTATGGTGCCTGTTTCTCCTATCCAGGAGCGGCTGCTCTTCCGCATGTGGAAGACCCCAGCCTTGGTTCCCATTGTGAGCAGGCAGCTGGACTCGATATACCGGATACACCGTAGCCCTGGCTTCCAAAAAGCTCAACTGCTCCATGACTCCATGGTGGTGGAGGCAGTCATGTGGAGGCTCAAGAGCCAGAAGATGCATTCCTTGGTGTCCCTGGGTAGGGAGGCCCACACCATGGATTCCCTGGGCAGTAAGTGCTTGCAAGTCTTGATTCTTAACAGCCGGATCCAGGCCTACCAGCTGTACATGGGCATGTACCTGTGGGACACAGCGAGGGAACTCGCCGGGTTCTCATCTGATCTTTCAAAGGAACTTCTCCAGTAGTTCCAGATCCTGGTCTCAACAGTCAGAGAGTGCTTCAAATTTATGACTCAGGCAGCCTACAACAACTTTGAGTCAGCAGCTAGAACAGCAGCAGTGGGCACTTCCGACTTGGAGCAATGGGCACAAGACAAATTGGTTGATGTCCAATGCTGGGGAGAGAACCTCTTCGGCAAACCCATGATGGACAAGGCCGCCAACCTGGAGTCAGAGTTCATGACCAGGACCTGGCTCTCTAAGAAGACCGTTCATCCTTCCTGAAGGCTTTGGGTAAAAAGCCCCTATACCCAAAAAAAGAAGGCTTATGGAAACTACACTCAGCACTCTGCCTTCCCAGCACTCCAATGAGGCCAGCAGGCCAAGGGACAAGGGCATGCATGGCTCTCATAAATATAAGGCCCCAAGCCCCAGATCATGCCCTGGGTGCAACCTGGGGTGGGGGTTTGACTCCTGGGGCATAGCCTCTCTTTCCCCAGAAGGGCCTGTCCTGCAGCATACCGGGGACATCTGGTATTCTTCAGCAGGAACTTGCAAACCTTATGGCAGCAGGGTGATGGAATCCGTCCCCCTCCAACACAGGGGCAAAGGGTTCTACTCCCACTACTTCTGGTGCCCAAAAGGACCAGGCTGGTTTGGCCCATCCTAGACTTGCGAGACTTCAACCGATTTCTGGTGAGGGAGAAATTCAAGATACTCTCCCTTGGAATGTTGCTGACATACCTCCGGCAGGGAGACTGGCTATGCTCCTTGGATCTAAAGGATTCCTGTACTTACATCCTCATCCACCCCCTTCACAGGCAGTACCTCCACTTCATGGTGGGAGACTGCCATTATCAATACAGGGTTCTACCCTTCGGTCTGGCATCCACTCCGAGGGTCTTCACCAAGTGCCTAGCAGTGGTCACCACCTTCCTATGTCTCCAGGGGGTGTTTGTCTTCCCATACCTAGACAACTGGCACCACCGCAGAAGCCCACCAGGCTATGGCCCATACCATTCTCATTCTGGAACACTTGGGATTCGTCATAAACTACCGAAAGTCCCAGCTCCACCCAACAGAATGCCTGGAGTTCATAGGGGCACTTCTGGACATCATTCAGGCAAAGGCCTTCCTTTCTCTGGACAGGACCCAGCACCTCCAGGCACTAGCGGGGCACGTCCAGGGTTAACCCTTAGCCTCTGCCTACCTCATGCTGTGCCTTCTGAACCACATAGCGTCCACTGTACATGTCACCCCAGCCGCCCACCTGCACACATGGCCGCCCAGTGGACTCTGAACACACAATGGTCACAAGCAGTGGGACACCTATGGAACAGAGTGATCTTGACCCGTTCTCTGGCCGACTCCCTCAGCTGGCGACAACAGCCCCAATACCTGCAGGCCAGGATGACCTTCCAGGCCCCTACCCCTCAGAGGATCCTTACCACAGATGCCTCCAAACTGGGCTGGGGAGCCCACTGCGACATCCTCCGCACCAAGAGCAGCTGGTCGCAGGTGGAGAGCCTCCAACAGATCATCCTCGTAGAGATCCGGGCGATAGCGCTTGCCCTCAGGGCTTTCCAACACCACTTTCAGCACCAGGCAGCGATGTTCTACAGCAACAAGCAGGGAGGGATGAGTTTGTCCCTCCTATGCCAGGAGGCGGTGAGCCTCTGCTTCTTCGCCAGCAGCAGTGGGATGCTCCTGCAGGCAATCTACCTCCTGGGCCAGGACAACATCCTGGCGGATTAAGCTCAGCCGAGTCCTCCAACCACATAAGTGGTTGCTGGACCCCCAGTGTGGCCACTCAATTTTCCACCTCTGGGGGCTCCCACAGGTGGACCTCTTTGCCAAACTGGCCAGTGCTCAGCCTGCTTCTGCTACAGGCAACCACATCCCTCGTGGGTGGCAGTGGATGCATTCCTCATCCCATGGACAGAGGGCATCTTCTATGCCTTCCCACCCACATCGCTGATCATCATGACCCTATTCAAGGTTCATCCTGACAGAGCCACATTGATACTAGCGGCTCCTTGGTGGGCCTGGGAGCCGTGATTTCCTTGTTGCTCCTCCACCTGTCCCAGTTGCCCCAGTCTCTCTGGGGTACAACTCGGGCCTTCTCTCAAGGAAGACTGCTCCCTCCTTCTCCCCCAACCTGAGATCCCAGTCGCTGACAGCTTGGATGTTGAAAGGATAGCCTTGGCCCACTTAGATCTCTCCAGCAAGGTGGAGGCAATGCTTTTTGGCTTCCTGCAAGCCTTCTACCTGCTGAGCCTACACCTTCAAGTGGCGAAGCTTTGTGGTTTGGTGCTCAGAGAGACAGATTAACCCCTTCTCCTGTTAGGTCCAGCTGTACTCCAGTACCTGCGCCACCTGTCCTAGGCAGGGCTAAAGTCCAACTCACTTCTTTGCACTTTCAGTGCACCATCAACTGGTCAAAGGCAAGCCCCTCTCTGTTCAGCCCCTTGTAACTCATTTCCTGAGGGGCCTACCCCTTTCTAAGCCACCTGTCTCTCCCCCCCCCCCTGGTGGCGGACTGGCACTTCAACATAGTCCTTTCGAAACTCACTGTGCCACTGTTCGAGCCTCTCAGCTCGTGCCACCTCAACTGTCTATCCTGGAAGGTGGTCTTCCTCATGGCGCTCACCTCAGCTCGCAGGGTCAGTGAGCTCCAGGCCCTAGTGGCTCACCCACAAGGTTCTATAATAACAGGGTCGTGTTTTGTACACATCCCAAGTTTCTCCCAAAGGTAGCGTCTCCATTCCACCTCAACCAGGATGTGATGCTTCTCACATTTTTCTGCGGCCCCATGCCACCAGGGCGGAAGCGGCGCTCCACACTTTGGACTGCAAGCGGGCCCTGTCCATCTACCTGGAGCATACCTGGGCCCACTGCCACGTTTCACAGCTCTTAGTCTCCTATGACCCGAATCGGCTCGGAACAGCGGTCTCTAAGTGTATCCTGTCCACTTGAGTTGCAGACTGCGTTGCCTTCACTTATGAGCAGGCTAGTCTTTCGCTGGAGTGCCCGGTCTTTGTTTTCCGCGGAGCCAGCAGGTCCGTTGTTCCTGTCACCGCAGAAAATTCTCCTTATTGCCCTTCCTTTTTGTGTTCGCGTCTGCCTTCCTTGATGCTTTACCGGTACCGCCGGTTTTTCTTTCTTTCTTTGCTTTAAAAAAAAAACAAAACTTTTTTCCACGTGCATGCGCCTTTTTGGGCCTTAGGCCCAAAAATTCCTCCACAATGGAAAAACCCTCTTCGGGTTTCAAAGCAGAGGGTTGGGCTAAATGGCCAATTTTCCCAATGGAGAAAGGTGAATAGTGGTGTACCCCAGGGATCTGTGCTGGGTCCGCTGCTTTTTGACATATTCATAAATGACCTGGAAAGTGGAATAAAGAGTGAGGTTATCAAATTTGCAGATGACACAAAACTATTTAAAGTTGTTAAAACCCATGAGGATTGTGGAATATTGCAAGAGCGTACATTTGTATACCGCTACTTCCAGCGATCAGTAGCGGATTAGATTACATGTCGGAGCTGTCTGATCATTGGTAAATTGATCTTGATAAATTAGAAGACTGGGCATCAAAATGGCAGATGAAATTTAATGTGGACAAGTGCAAAGTTATGCACCTAGGGAAGAACAACCCAAACTATGGTTACACAATGCAAGGTTCCACATTAGGAACCACCACCCAGGAAAAAGATTTAGGCGTCATTGTGGATAACATGTTAAAACCCTCGGCCCAGTATGCAGTGGCAGCCAAGAGAGCAAATAGAATGCTAGGTATCATAAAGAAAGGAATGGGAAATAAAACAAAAGATATTATAATGCCTCTATATCATTCAATGGTGAGACCGCACCTTGAATATTGTGTGCAATTCTGGTCGCCGTATCTTAAAAAGGATATAGAGGTATTAGAAAAGGTTCAGAGAAGAGCCACCAAAATGGTAAAGGGGATGGAAGGATACTCCTATGAAGAAAGGCTAAAAAGGTTAGGGCTCTTTAACCTGGAAAAGAGACGGCTGAGGGGAGATATGATAGAAGTCTATAAATTAATGAACGGAGTGGAACGGGTAAACGTAGATCGATTGTTGACGTTATCAGAATATAGAAAAACTAGGGGACATGCAATGAAGCTACAGGGTAAACTATTTAAGACTAATAAAAGAAAATATTTTTTCACTCAACGTGTAATCAAACTCTGGAATTTGTTACCGGAGGATGTAGTAAAGGCTGTTAGTGTAGCTGGGTTTAAAAAAGGTTTGGACAAGTTCCTGGAGGAAAGATCCATAAACCATTATTAAGAAGGGACCCAGGATATCAATGCTTGACCCAGTACAAGCATTGCGGAACCTGTGTCTTTTGGGGAAACTGCTAGGTACGTATGACATAGATTGGCCACTGTTGGAAACAGAATACTGGGCTTGATGGACCTTGGTCTGACCCAGTATGGCATATCTTATGTTCTTATGATGTTGATTTTAATTAGGTGCTGAGGTCTGCTCTGGTAATTGTAAGGGTAGAGCCAGTTTCTGGGTTGATTTGCTCGGTTTATTATTATGGGGATGTGGGAGGGGATAGTGAGTGCCGCTGTTGAAGTAAACATGAGTAGAACAAGTATAGTAGCAAGAAACGGGAGGGAAGGGCCAAGGCACTGTTTTGTTGGTGGGCAGTAGAGTAAATTGCTAAAGTCGGATAAAATGGTTGTTGAGAGTTCTTTGTGTGCAGATGTATGTGGTGCAAGTGGATGTTTTCCGAGCCTTCTGAAATCGTGCACTAGGGTTTGAGAGTTACAGTTGCTTGCCAGATTGCTTTCTATCTGTATGTGTTTGGGAGCAGATCTCCTACCATAAAGAACTAATCTTTAATGAGAGCGGTGAGCTCTTTGATGATTTCCTTGTGCTGTCATGGCCAGTCAAAAGGCCACATCTAAGGGCCCTTTGGCATGGCCATTAGGTGTGGACCCGCCAGGTGCAGGCACACCTGGGTCAACAGGATTTGAAATGCTGTAGCCGTCACTGGGGAGTGATGTAGCCCAGTAGAAGGAGCTTACCTCCACACTGTGATTCAGGGCTTGGTTTTCCTTTCCCAATTTGAACAGGATCGCAATGAGAGGGGTTCCAATGAGTGGAACTGAGCCTTGGGGGCTGACAATTACTGGCATTAAGCGGAGGTCCCTGCGGGCACGCCTGGGTCAGTGGGATTTAAAACACTGTAGTCGTCACTGGAGAGTGATGTAGCCCGGTAGGAGGAGCTTACCTCCATACACTGTCCAGCAAAACGTATTTGAGTAAATCTGCATGAATAGCAGAAGTAAAGTTATCTTGATTATTTTAACTGGTTATTTTCAGCATGAGGTTTAAATGGTTAAGTCCCATTTTATCAAGACAACTTTCTGGTCACCAACCTAGTGAACATTAGACCCACAACTTATACTTTTTCTGTTTGGGGTTTCTAAAAATCTTTTTTCCTCTTTATAACCATTTGTTGTCTTTCATTTCTAGGTCTGGTGTGGTGGGCTGACGCTATACACAGGACTGCAGGTGCCCAGTGCTGTGAGAACTCTGCAGAAGGGCGAGAATGGGATGAGTGGCTCTGCTAACAGCCTGACCAGTGTGACGCAGTGACAGTTGGATACCTCCCTAAGGGATTGGGGGAAGGAATTGCTCTAACATGAGTGTTTTTGGTTGTTCGCCCCCCCCCCTTCCTGTTTTCTTGTCGGTCAATAGTTTGAGATGGGTTGGCTGCCTTGTTGCTACCATATCCCTTCTCTCCTTTTCTCTCTCTTACCTAGAGAGATCAGGATACAAGCTGGAGCCTTAATGGAACTGGCCGTGAAACTCCAAAGCATGCATTAGAAAGTTAGAGTAGTGGTGGAGGAAATTGTAGGGCTGTTTCTGCTTTCCTTAAAAATGTCACTTAATTTCTAGCACCACTTTTTATCTGTTTGCTAGCGATATTCTGGTAGTTCCCCTCCCCCTCTACTTGATTTGCACACAGTAAATATTTCTTTATTTTGTTTTTAATTAGTTGCCTTCCCTTTCTCTCCCAGTTGGGGGGGTTTCTTATGGGATGGACTCCTAGTTAGAGAGCGGCTGTAATGTCTGTGGGAGTTGCCCTGCTGTGGCATTTCCTCCATTCCACCTGCAAGAGTATTGCTTCCAAAACAATGCTTGAGCTGTGGTGGTCCCTCATAGAGAAGGTTTGAACATCCCCTCCCTCCCTCCCTCCCCACTTCCGGGGATCAACCAGGATACTCATTGAGTAATAGAGCCTGATTCCCCCTTTTTTCCCCTTTCCATTAAAGTGAACATTCTGAAGCTTTAAGAACTAGGCATTGAACAAATCAAAAGGAACTGAAGGGAAAATGTGGAGAAGAATTTAGTGTTAACCAGTGAATCACCATTTGGTACCGGAAGCACTGGCATGCTGTAGAAGAGCCGTATTTTTGTGAGGGATCTCTGCCATGGAGGCTGGGGGAGTGGGATTTGTTGGCATAGGAGGGCTACTCTACGCTTTAGAAAAAGCGAGCAAAGTCACTCTGTCACTGGTTTAGCAGCCATTTGCTAGTAAACTGTTAAATGAAGGAAGATGCTGCTTTCTTACTTGTCATGAGTTCACAGCTGGGGCGCACAGCTGCAGCAGTGCGCATCGGGGGGCTTATGTGATTGAGTGGCTTGTCTTTGCGAGCTTGGTGCAAAGGTGCTGCAATATTCTCACTTTTAAATGGAGACACTGTGCCTTTAGATCTTGCCATTTGTCTTACTTTTCTGACAAAGGAATGCAAATGACTGTACGGCATGGACACATCTGCTCTCCAGACATCCATAGTCTGGAAGTCTGAGAGCAACATGAATTTCATCTAACACCTAAGTGTTTGCATGTTTTAAGCATGTCTTGTGCATAGCGCTCTGTTTTGTAAGAGTAGAAAACACTGGACATTTGAAAAGCTTGTGTAGGCTTTTTTTCTTTGTTTTGTTTCCTGGTTGAAACCCAGTAAAACTCATTTTGTGAAAGTGAAATTCCAGTTTCTACCTGCGTTCAATGGCAAAAGGGGGAAAACAAGACTTGTTCAACCTTTACATGGGATCACTGTGTGATTGCGACCTTGGGAGACACGCAGCTTTACAAGCACTTTTTAATTGTTTCCACATGTTCCTTGTTAGGGTTTTTCTCCATGCTTTACTTGAACATTTTAGGGAATGGAGAGTACATGTAAAGGTATCAAAAGGAATGTGTGCGTAAAATGTGAGATTAGCTTGTAGACTTATTTTTTAAACGAGACTAAATTATGCCCCAGTTGCTGTTTACATCGGCACTAATGATTCATTTTAATTTTTTTTTAAATAGTGTTTTGGCCATTCTCATGTTCAATCAGACTTCAACCTGAAGAGTATTTGATTATATTGTTTCTGTAGGTGGCCGTATGTAAAAATCTATGCAAAGAAATAGAAAACCTAAGTTTGTAAATGAGCAATGGTATCAATATAAATAAAAACTTGTGGACATGAGACAAAAGCAGTTAAGTCAGTTTATTTTGCTGAGTAGTGGTGAATGCTGCCAATGAGAGAGATGATTTGGTTTTATGAGGAGGGCTGACCTAGTGATTACTGCAGTAAGCAGGAATTCGGGGTTGAAATCCTGTGTCTCCAGGAACAAGCAGGAATGTAGTCTTCACATATAGGTATCGTCGGTACCGACGGAGCCTGCGCGGGAACACTCCCCAGCATCCAATTAGAAAGCTTTTGGGAGTATCCCACAGCGCCTGCGTGCTGCCTTCCCGCCTTTCCCAACTGCCTCTCTCCAGTTCTTCGTTTTCCGCGGAGCCAGCAGGTCGTTGTTCCTGTCACTGGAGAAAATTCTCCTTATTGCCTTTCTTTTTTGTGGTCGCATCTGCCTTCCTCGACGCTTTACAGGTACCGCCGGTTTTTCTTTCTTTTCTTTAAAAAAAAAAAAAATACTTTTTTCCATGTGCACGCGCCTTTTTGGGCCTTAGGCCCAAAATTTCCTCCACAATGGAAAAACCCTCTTCGGGTTTCAAAGAGTGCACCAAGTGTGGCGGTACCATCTCTGTCACCGACACCCATGAGTGGTGTCTAAAATGTTTAGGTCCTGACCACTCCATCACAGAATGTATGGCCTGTGCCATGATGTCTAAAAGAGGTCAGCAGAACCGAGCTGCTAAGCTCAATACCCTGTTTGATGCAGCCTCGGTGGCATTGACGTCTTCCAGGGCTTCCTCTTCCTCCTGTGGATCTCAGGTAACTAAACACAAGTCTAGCCGGTCCTCAAAGGGAAGATCTCCTTCTAAGCATCGAGATGCCTCTGGCGTTTGCCCTTGAGGATTCTGCACCGGCAAAATTGCCCCGGCGGGAGGCTTCGGCTTCCAAAGCATTATCGGGGCTCCAGGACGTTCTCGAGGCCTCAACCTCGGCAGAACTACTGGTGCCATGCTCTGGGGTACCGGCTGTTTTCTCAGGTACAGACATCCATGCATCGGCAGCGTCGATAGACCAGAGATTCCTGGCTATTGAACGCAGTCTAGCGGCTCTCCTTGCGGCATCGACGCCCTCGGAACCGCGTCAGACAGTTCAACCGGTACCGGCACGGACTCCGGCACCGGTATTGGTACCGATAGCATCGACATCGGTGTCTGCATTGCTGATACCCAGTCATGCGATGCCCTCCGGTACCGATACACCGGTACCGATTACTCCCGGTACTGACTTCGGTCGGTATGGGTATCGGGCTCTTGAAGAGCATCCGGACAGACGATACTTCAAGTCCTCAGAAGAATCTGAGGATTCTGACAGTTTTGTTGATGCAGGAATACTTCTCCCAGAGGAGCCTTCCTCCCCTAAGCGCAGGATGTCTCCTCCAGAGGATATTTCCTTTCAGGACTTCATCAGGGAGGTGCCTCGAGGTCTGTCCATTACTGTGGCTCCTGAATCAGAGCCCAGAGCAAAGGAGTTGGAAATTTTACAATATCCCAAAGCTCCTGTACCCAGCTACTCTACCCATCCATGAGATCTTGCATGATCTCATGCTAAGAATGTGGGAGACGCCTCTTACCACCTCTCCTCACTCTCGTAGACTGGATACTGTGTATCGAGTCCCTCCTTGTCCTGGTTTCCAGAAGACTGAGCTTCCTCACCACTCTATTGTAATGGAATCGGCTGTGAGAAGGATCAGGAGTGCAAAGAGACATGCCTCTAATCCTCCAGGACGCGAGTGCAGAACTTTGGATGCTTTTGGACGTCGGACTTTCCAAGCTTCCATGCTTTCTGCCAGGATCAGTTCCTATATTTTATATATGGGAAAGTTCCTGAAGGAAGTTACAGGGGATTTAGAGGTTTTGAGCCCTCTTCTTCCTGAGGATAAAAGACAGGATTTTCTCACATTGGTCAAACATACCCAGGATGTTTCTAAATTTGTCAACCGTGCAGCTTTTGACTGTTTTGAGTGCATAAGCAGAACCTCTGCCATTGCCATAGGTGCATGTAGAATTGCCTGGCTCCAGGCATCTGATTTGGAGCTCTGCGTACAAGACAAACTGGGCAATATTCCTTGTACTGGTGAAAACCTGTTTGGTAAAGATTGGCAAGAAAAGGCCAATGAGTTGGATGCTGACAACTCCACTTTGGATAGGCTATCCAAAGCCACTGCTGATCCTGCGAGAGAGAAGTCTTTCAAGAAGCCTTTCTTCTCAAAAAAGAAGAGGTTTTATCCCTCTTATTCCCAGCAGGGATGTTCTACAGGTCAGCCTACCCAGAAGGGTCAGCAACCACCTAAACAAAGGAAAGCAAAGACTTCTAAGCCTCAACCGTCTCAGCAGTCTCAGCCTCCACAAGGCCTTTGACTTTCATCTAGAGAACTTAGCCTTCCTGGCCCTCAATAGACCAGAGCCTTTCACCATTCCAGGAAGGTTATGTCACTTTGCCCCCAGGTGGGAGCAGATAACAGCAGAGCAGTGGACACTCTCCATTATAAGAGAGGGGTACAAGCTGCACTTCCTGTGCATGCCCCCTTCTACCATGGTAAGACAGTTCAATTCTCAGACCTCTCTCATCAACCTGTTAGATCAAGAGGTCACTATGCTTCTTGCCCAAGGGGCAGTAGAAGAGGTACCCATTCATCAACAGGGTACAGGGTTTTACTCCCCCTATTTCCTTATCCCAAAGAAAACAGGGGGATACAGACCTATTTTGGACCTCAGAGAATTGAACAAATTCCTGTTCAAAGAGAAATTCAAGATGATTTCTTTAGGAACTCTGCTGCCATACCTTCAGTCAGGATTGGCTTTGTTCTCTAGATCTCAAGGATGCGTACACTCATGTTCTCATCCACCCAACTCACAGGAAGTTCCTTCGGTTCCTTTTTCAAGGAAAGCACTACCAATATAGGGTGCTTCCTTTTGGCCTGGCCTCAGCACCAAGAGTGTTCATGAAATGCATAGCTGTGGTAGCAGCATTTCTCCGCACACTAGGGATATTCGTCTTCCCCTACTTAGATAACTGGCTCATTCGAGCCCCATCAGAGTCAGAGGCCATGACTTCTCTATCTTGCACAATGCGTGTCCTTCAGTATTTGGGTCTGGTCATAAACATCCCAAAATCCAGTCTAACTCCCACTCAGTCTCTAGAGTTCATAGGAGCTTTGCTGGATACCAGAAAAGCAAGGGCCTATCTTCCCCAGGCCCGTTGCCTTCGCATGGTGCAGTTAGCTTCTCAAGCAGTGCTGAAGCCTCATCCCACTGCCCGAGAAATGCTACAACTACTAGGCCACATGGCATCTACCGTGCATGTGGTTCCTTATGCTCATCTCCATATGAGAGCAGCCCAGTGGACTTTATCCACTCAGTGGACCCAGGCATTAGGGTGCCTGTCAGACAAAATAGCAAACACAAATCGCCTTATTTTGTCCCTCCAATGGTGGCAGTCCACTCAGAACCTGTTGCTGGGGTCCCCTTTTCAACAACCCTTACCCCAGGCAACTCTCACAACAGATGCTTCACCAATGGGTTGGGGAGCTCATCTGCAAGACCTCTCCACCCAAAGAACCTGGACTCCACAGGAGATTCATCTACATATCATCCTCTTAGAGCTCAGAGCAATCTTCCTTGCTCTTTGAGTGTTCCGCACCCTGCTCAGCTACAGGACAGTCCTCATCCATACGGACAATCAAGTAGCCATGTTCTATGTGAACAAGCGGGGGGAACAGGCTCTCTGTCGCTTTGCAACAAAGCTTTGCGACTATGGACCCTCGCCAGAGAGCATCAGATTCATCTCCTGGCAGTGTATCTTCCAGGCATACAAAACTCTTGGGCAGACAGACTCAGTCGAGTTCTGCTTCCACACGAGTGGTCTCTGCATGCAGACCAGGTGGCCAAGATTTTTCAAATTTGGGGAACCCTGGACATAGACCTCTTTGCAAGTCCGTGGAATGCCAGACTTCCCTGGTTCTGTTCCAGAATTCCGGTTCAGGGCTCTCAGGCCAGGGATGCTTTCCTCCTTTACTGGGGTCGAGACTTCCTGTATGCCTTTCCACCCTTTCCCCTAATTCCCAAAACCCTATTCAAGCTTCAGAGAGACAGAGGCCGTATGATTCTCATAGCTCCACATTGGCCACGGCAAGTGTGGTACCCTCTGCTTCTACATCTCTCTCAAGCTCCCTCCCTGGAGTTAGGGTCTGCTCCAGATCTCCTGTCTCAGGAGAACGGAATGTTATGGCATCCCAATCCCCAGTCTCTGCATCTCATGGTTTGGTTGCTGAAGGCCTAGATCTTCATGATCTTAACCTTCCTTAGCCAGTAAAGGATATCCTTTATGCTTCCAGGAAGCCTTCCACAAGACGCTCCTATGCTTTCAAGTGGAAAAGGTTTACTATTTGGTGTTCGCAGAAGGGTCTTATCCCCCTTGCGATACCTCTGGAATCATTACTGGAGTATCTCCTTCATTTATCCAATGCAGGACTTAAAACTAACTCTGTAAGAGTCTATTTGAGTGCTATTGCAGCTTCTTTCAAGCCTCTAAATGGACAACCTATTTCCTCCCATCCTCTTATAGCAAGATTTATGAGAGGCCGCCTTCTCACTAAGCCTCCCATTAGGCCACCACCGGTGGCATGGGACTTAAACCTGGTTCTTGGTCAGCTCATGAAGCCACCTTTCAAACCCTTAGCTACTACCTCATTGAAATTCCTTTCTTGGAAGGTTATCTTTCTCATTGCAATCACATCAGCACGCCGCATCAGTGAGTTGCAGGCACTAGTAGCTGATCCACCTTATACAAGGTTCCATCATGACAAGGTAGTCCTTAGGACTCATCCACACTTTATGCCAAAGGTGGTCTCGCCTTTTCATTTAAACCAAGTAGTCTACCTGCCTGTGTTTTTTCCAAGGCCTCATACATCTAATGCAGAAAGGAATCTTCACACTTTGGACTGTAAAAAAGCTTTAGCTTTTTACTTGCAAAGAACACAGCAACATAGAAAGTCCTCTCAACTCTTTGTTGCTTTTGATCCTTCTCATTTGGGACTTCCAGTCTCCAAGAGAACACTGTCCAACTGGATTGCACAGTGTATTTCCTTTGCCTATCAGAGTAAGAATCTTCCTCTGGAGGGCCATGTCGCAGCTCACAATGTGAGAGCCATGGCAGCTTCAATGGCTCATCTGCACTCTGTGTCTATCGATGACATCTGTCGAGCAGCCACTTGGGCCTTGGTTCATACCTTTACAGCCCATTACTGCTTGGACAAGGACTCCCGCCGGGATGCCTTGTTTGGTCAGGCTGTTCTCCAGCACCTGTTCCATACCTAATCAACTCCTACCCGCCATCCTTGGTTGGATGCCAGAGATCCTTGAGGGGAAGTGGAGCCCTTTCTCAGGGAGACACAGCTTCTGGGGTCTCTCCCTGGCATCTAAAGCTAGGGAGTCCCATATGTGAAGACTACATCCCTGCTTGTTCCTGGAGATAGCATAGTTACTCACCTGTAACAGGTGATCTCCGGGAACAGAACCGCTGAAACCAATATGCTGTCAATACCGAAAGAAACGACAAACTGCACCAAAACAACATCCAACCGAGCCTTCAGTCTCTGCGCCCCAAGTCTGTGGAACACCCTACCACCTCATATCAGAGCAATCCCCAGCCTGAGCCAGTTCAGGAAGGCCCTGAAACATTTCCTCTTTATCAAATATCTCACTAACAGCTCTGAACCCCAGTCACACTCGAATAGTGCGTCCCCAACAATGTAAAACACCAAACAATATCCTTTCCCTTTCAACTTCTTATGTATATAGTTTACCTTGTTCTCCAAGTTCCATTTCCTGTTCAATGTAATGACCAGACATATGTATATTGTCGGATGTTGTTGTTCTATGTAAACCGCGCTGATCGCAAATAGTGCGGTATATAAGAAATGTTAATAAATAAATAAATAAACAGCAGGAATTTAGTCTTCACAACCCACCCACCTCCCCTAGGAGTTGTATCTCTCTTTCTCTTTCCCTCTCTCTCTCTTTGTCTCAGCTTTAAACTCAACTGGAGAGAGGCAGTTGGGAAAGGCGGGAAGGCAGCGCGCAGGCGCTGTGGGATGCTCCCAAAAGCTTTCTAATTGGACGCTGGGGAGCATTCCCGCGCAGGCTCCGTCGGTACCTACGATACCCATATGTGAAGACTAAATTCCTGCTGTTCCCGGAGATCACCTGTTACAGGTGAGTAACTATGCTTTCTCTCACTTCATGGTCTTTATGACATTGGGTAAGTCACTATCTCCAGGAACAAGCAGGAATATAGTCTTCATATATGGATGACATTGGGTACCAACAAAGCCCACACGGGAAACTCCCCAGTTACCAATAGAAAAGCCTTTGGGAGAAACCACTGCACCTGCGCTGCTGCCTTCCTGCTCTCCCAACTACTTCTCAGTTCTTTTTCTGCGGAGCCAATGGATCACTGCCCTATCACTGCAGAAAAGAACTTCTAAAACCTTTTTCTTAACAGCTCTGTCTAACCGCACTAGTATTGTTCGATACTACTCCCTTCATCCTTTTACTTTTATTTCTTTTCTTCTTAAAAAGAAAAAAAACACTTTATTTTTTCCCTTGGGCCTTGCCCACCATCTTAAGATGGAGAAATCCTCCAGCGGTTCAAAAAATGCACCAAGTGTTCCAACACCATCTCAGTTACCAACAAACCTGACTGGTGCTTGTAGTGTCTTGGTCCTGATCATATTCTCCAGGACTGTTCCCTCTGCAAGGGGCCTAGGGAACCAGGCCAAAATGTTTGGGGAACTCTTCCCTTCGGACTCGTCGTTGACCTCTACTTCATCCAGAGTTTTGTCCTGCTCTCCTGGTTCGAAGCATTCCAAGGAATTGAGGCACTCAGAAAAAAGACTAAGAAACCCTGTCTCCAAAAGATAAGTCAAAAACCCGAGACTCCTCGGAGAAACTGAAGGAGCCAAGGGAGAGGTCCAAGGACACCTTGGAAAGTCTTGGGAATCCAGAGAAAGATCCCGTTTGACACACCGGGAATCGTCCAGGACTTCCTCTGATTCTGGTCATAGGTCCAGACATCCCCGGTGGGAGGACTTGTCTTCCAAAGTCTCATTGGGGATTCAGGAGGCAACCCGAGACCTCGCCCTCTGGAGAGCCCCCGATGCCTTGCTCTCTGGTACGGTGGCTCCCAGCCCTGTTCTTTCAGTGGACCAGATGCAGGCTACTTCCCTGGATCAGCGTATGCTGTCCTTGGAAAGGACCATAGTGGCTCTTCTGGCAGCTTCGGTACCGTTAGCACTGACAGCCTTGGGAATGCAGCGGGGAGCATCAACCTTGATGACTCCATCCACTTCGCTGCATCAGCCAGCATCGGTCTTGCCTTTGACATCAATGCATCGTGCACTGAGTACCGAGGTATCAGTACCAGGCCCGGTATCTGCACTGACCATGGAACCTCCCTGGTCTACATATCGATTAACTGAGGGTATCGAAGAGTGTCACCGCCGCTCAGGTCACTGTCGACATTGGCGATACTCTGCCATTGGATCCGGAAACCTCTGATTCTGATCACCGATAACCTTGATTCCGATGACCTCCAGGACATTGTCTCGGAGCCCTTACCCCACCATCAATTAGTACTCGCCGTTAATCCCCTCTTGAAGACATGTCTTTTCAGGAGTTTATCTGAGACATGGTGGCTGGACCTTCCATCCCAGCAGCATCTGAACCGGAACAGAGAGCGGAGGAACTGGAGATCCCCAGTATCCTACAGCCCCAAAAGAGGCCACAATCCTCCTGGTACACTGGATCCTACATAATCTGATGCTAAGGATGTGAGAAATCTCCCTTATAGTTTCTCCCATAAGTCGCAGGTTAGACACCATGTATAGAGTGCCTGAATGCCCCGGCTTCCAAAAACCACACTTCCCACACCATTCTATGGTAATGGAATCGGTGATGTGCCATATAAAAAGTGGGAAAAATCATGCATCCATTCCTTTAGGCAGGGAATCAAGGAATCTCAATTCCTTTGCCCGTCACTCCTTCCAATTACCAATGCTATCCAGTAGGATAAATTTGTACATCCTTTATATGGGAATGTCCTTAAAGGATCTTAAAGACTGGAAGGGATTTCTCCCTTTTCTTTCAGAGGAGAAATGTCCAGCTTTCCGGGCTGTTCTGTCTCACAGCCAGAATGTCTCTAAATTCGTGAATAGAGCTTCTTTTGACACCTTTGAGTCATCAAGCCTGGCTTCCTCTTTTGCCATCGGTGCAAGGCGTTTGGCTTGGCTCCAAGCTTCTGACTTGGAACAGTGGGTCCAAGACAAATTGTGCAACATTCCCTGTACTGGTGAAAACCTGTTTGGGAAGAACTGGCAGGAGAAAGGAGAGCTAGAGACAGATGACACAACACTCGAGGCTCTCCAGAAAGACTTCCAATCCTTCTAAAAAGAAGGCATCAAACAAGAAGTCTTTCTACCCTAGGAGAATCTATCCTTCATACTCTCAGCCAGCACACTAGGCTCCACAAAAACAACAGGACCCTAAACAGGCTAAAAAGCCCAAGCTAGCCAAGCCACAACCAGCCACTCAGCCAACTCCTGCCACATCCAGTTTTTGACTCCTACATAGGGAGCATGGCCAGCCTTCTCCTTCATGTACCAGAGCCCATCACCATCCCAAGAAGACACTCTCATTTTGCTCAGCAGTGGCATTCCATCACCATGGAGGAATGGATTCTCAACATAATCCAGAGAGGTTACCAAATAAACTTCCAAGAGCTTCCTCCTCACCATTTCAAGGGAGAGCTTCATTCCAAACCTCCCTTGGATACACTGATCAAGCAAGAGAGAAACATTCTCCTTTCCCAAGGAGCCGTAGAACCAGTTCCAACAAAACAATGGTTCAAAGGCTTCTACTCCCCCTACTTCCTCATTCCAAAGAAGTCAGGAGGCCACAGACCCATTCTCAACCTTAGAGAACTGAACAAATTCCCTGTCAAAGAGAAATTCAAAATGATCTTTCTGGGAACCCTTCTTCCCTACCTACAGGAACAAAGACTGACTTTGTTCCCTAGACCTCAAAGAGGCCTACACTCACATCTTGATACATCCAGACCACAGACAGTATCTCTGCTTTACCTGTCAGGGCACCCATTACCAATACAGGGTCCTTCCTTTCAGTCTGGCATCCAAACCCAGTGTCTTCACAAAGTGCATGGCTGTTGTAGCAGCTCATTTCCGGAGCAACAAAGTCTTCATCTTCTCTTACTTAGACGACTGGCTCATAAAGGCAGACTCTCCTGGAGAACTCTGCTCATCTTGACAAAAATCTCTTGCACTTCTGCAGTACCTAGAATTTGTGATAAACTTCCCAAAGTCCCAACTCACTCCAACATAAAGGTTGGACTTAATAGGAACCGTTCTGGACACATGAATAGGTTAGTGCAACTAGCCACCAACATGCACCAACAACAGACAGCTAGGGCTCGATGTTTTCTTTCCCTCCTGGGACACATGGCCTCCACAGTACACGTAATCCCTTATGCGAGACTTCACATGCGTCAATCGCAATGGACTCTCTTGACCCAGTGGATCCAGTCCACAGGGGGCCTTCAAGATGTCATCCAGATAACACCACCCATGGTCGAATCTCTCCTGTGGTGGTGCACCCTAGCAAATCCTCATATAGGGTCACCTTTTCGGACACCCCACATCAATATATACTAACAACAGATGCCTCCAAGTAGGGTTGGGGAGCACATCTGGATTCCGTCTCCACACAGGGCCTGTGGACAACCCAGGAATCCATGCAGCAGAAAAATCTACTCGAGCTTTGGGCAGTCACGAATGCCCTCAAGACCTTCCAGTACCACCTCTCAAATGGTCAGATCCTAGTCAGGACAGACAATCAGGTGGCCATGTTTTATATAAACAAACGGGGGGGGGGGGACGGGCTCCCTCCCCCTATGTCAAGAAGCCTGCAAACACTGGGAGTTTGCCATCATCCACCACATGCACCTCCGTGCAGTGTACATTTCAGGGGCATCCAATCTCCTAGCAGACAAGCTAGAGTCGAATCCTGCAACCCCACAAATGTTTTTTAGACCCAACAGCAGTGGCAAAACTGATCCACGTGGGGAACACCAGTGATAGACCTCTTTGCCACTCCACAGAACACTCAACTTCCTCAGTTCTGCTCCAGAGTTCCATCCAAACAGACTGGCGTCAGATGTCTTTATGACCCACTGGGGCTGGGGACTATGTGTTTCCCTCCCCATTCCCCTCATCTCGAAGATCCTCCTCAAATTATAACCAGATAAGGACTCTATGATTCTCATAGCCCCATGCTGGCCTCATCAACCCTGGTTTCCACTTCTACTTCATCTGACTGAAACATCACCAATCCCACTGGGGTCCAGGTCAGGTCTCCTGTCTCAGGACGACGGAGCACGCCTTCATCCCAATCTGCAGTCCCTTCAATTGACTGCATGACTGCTGAGAGCCTAATATTCCAGGGCTTGCCATTGTCTACTGCTGTAAAACATATTCTCCTATCCTCCAGAAAGCTCTCCATCAGAAAGACCTATTCTTTCAAATGGCGTAGATATGCTTCATGGTGCTCTCAGAATGATCACAAACCATTTGAAACATCAGTACCTATGCCTCTTCAGTATCTTTTGCATTTATCTTCTCTGGGTCTTAAGATGTACTCTGTGTGAGTGCACCTTAGTGCTATTTCAGCTTTCCATAAGCCTGTGGAAGGTAGACTCATCTCCATAGCTCCTCCGGTAGCACGTTTTATGAGCGGTCTTCTCCTCACCAAACCACCTATCCAACCACCACCAGTGGCATGGGATCTCAATGTGATACTAGCTCAGCTTCTCAAACCACAGTTTGAGCCCTTAGCAACCACACAGCTCCAATATTTATTGTGGAAGGTTTTATTCCTCATTGCCTGACATCGGCCAGGTGCATCAATGAACTTCAAGCTTTAGTGGCTCATGTTCCATATACATATTTTCATCATGACAAGGTCGTCCTTCGGACACACACACACTTTCTTCCGAAAGTAGTATCACCTTTCCACCACAATCAGTTAGTAATCCTACCGGTCTTTTTCCCAAGACCTCACGTGTCTTGTGCAGAAGCCACTGTACATACACGTGACTGTGAGAGGGCTTTAGCCTTCTATCTCCAAAGGACTGAAGACATTAGGTAGTCCTCCCAGCTCTTCGTCTCTTTTGATCCATCTCATCTGGGCCTTCCAGTGATCAAACGTACACTATCCAAATGGATAGCAGACTGTATTTCCTTCACATATGACCAAGCAGGTTTTTCCCTCATGGGATACGTAACTGCTCATAATGTCCAAACAATGGCAACCTCTGTTGCTAACCTCCGGACTGTAGCCATTGACAAGATTTGTCGAGCTGCTACATGGTCCTCTATCCATACCTTCACAGCCCATTACTGCTTGGACAAGGACTCCTGCCGAGATGCAGCCTTTGGCCAGGCGGTCCTTCAGCATCTCTTTGGAACGTAAAACAACTCTTACCCCCTGCCCACTTCTTGCCAGATCTGCTTAGCGGGGAAGTCTAGGTTTGAATGACCTCGTCCGACTTTCTGACCCGGTTCAACCCTTCAGAGATCTGGGAACTAGAGAGTCCCATATGTGAAGAGTCCCATATTCCTGCTTGTTCCTCACCTATAACAGGTGATCTCTGGGAACAGCAGGAATTTAGTCTTCACAACCCGCCCTCCTCCCCTTGGAGTTGTAGGGTTCTTTCTGTTTTATTTTTTCCACTTCTTTTCTTCAGCTACAAACTCAGCTGAGGAGAGGGAGTTGAGAGAGCAGGAAGGCAGCAGCGCAGGCACAGTGGATTGCTCCCAAAGGCTTTCCTATTGGTAGCTGGGGAGCTTCCCATGTGGGCTCCATCGGTACCCAATGTCACCCATATGTGAAGACTAAATTGCTGCTGTTCCCGGAGATTACCTATTACAGGTGAGTAATTACACTTTATTTCATGTTGCTCCAGGTCGGGGCAGGGACTTATTGTATAGCGCTCCGACTGTCCAGTAAGAACTGCAAAATAGCAAAAGATTGTTACCGTAGTAGGCAGGAAGGGAAGCTCAATTTTCTCTTGCTGCTTCCTGTATGAAATCCACATTTCCATATTGTCCTGCTATACCAGTCCATACAAGTGGGTTGTGTTCTCCTACCAGCAGATTGTTGGAAACAGATGGAACCCAATTCAGAAAGGGGCACATCCAGGCCCTGTGCACGTCTCCAGAGAGGACGTGCACACACAGCACTGATTCCACAACCCTGCGTAGACACGCACACAGGGATGTAGAATTAGCATGTGGCCAAACTGGTGGACTATCGTTCTGTCCTGAGCCATGCACACATGTAGGCCATGCGTACACTGCCCATGTTGCTCCAGCCACCCTGTGCACCTGCAACACTGAAAACATCTCCAACCCTATGTCCTGCAGACCATGTGTGACCAGAACCAGGAAGAAGGCCCCCCCACCATCATAACTCACACTTCAACATGGCTACCAGGGCAGCCTATTTTCAGCAAGGCGGAGACGAGGCTGCTGGTGACCATGGACCTGGAGCAGGAGGAGACTCTCCTCCCCACTGGGCAGAGGCAGCCAGCCCACACTGCAGCACGCAGAGGCTGGGAACATTTTAATTTATTTATTTATTATTAACATTTTTTATATACCGCACTATTCATTATCAGCGCGGTTTACATGGAACAAGAAACTTCAGACAAGTTACATTTATCTGATTATTACAGTTAACAGGAAAATCAACTTGGATAACAGGAGCAACTATTTACACAACAACTATTTACATAACGGTGTCATAGAGTCTGAATTGTTAATCTGTTGAAGTAGTGTAATGTGCTGTTAAGACAGGAAAGTTTACGTGGTTGGAATGTAGTTATTGATATTTGGGTGTGACTGTGTTTCTTTGTTCTCTGGGAGGTATTTGAGGAACAGGTGATGTTTCAGGGCCTTCCTGAACTGGCTGAGATCAGAGATGGCCCTAATGTGTGATGGAAGGGTGTTCCAAAGTTTTGGGGCACATAGACTGAAGGCTCTGTTCGATGTTGTGGAGTTGTATCTTATGACTTCCTTTGGTACAATTAGCATATTTAGTTCTGTGGTTCTTCTTAGTCTGTTGGGTATGATTGGTTGTATCATCTCTGATAATGAGGTGGATGTGAGACC
The DNA here is from genome assembly GCA_033557465.1 of Ichthyophis bannanicus. Taxonomy (NCBI): domain Eukaryota; kingdom Metazoa; phylum Chordata; class Amphibia; order Gymnophiona; family Ichthyophiidae; genus Ichthyophis; species Ichthyophis bannanicus. Next base: position 905,658,496 of record CM066032.1, on the reverse strand, counting down.
TTTGTGCGCTTTAAAGGTCAGGAGCAGTGTCTTGAAAGTGATTCTCGCTTGAATAGGAAGCCAGTGTAGTTGTTTTAGGAGGGGTGTTACATGGTCTCTTTTTGATGCTCCAAAAAGCACTCTCGCTGCACTGTTCAAGGCAAGTTGAAGAGGATTTAATGTATATTGAGGAAGCCCTTGTAGAATGGAGTTTGCGTAATCGAAATGAGGAATGATAAGAGTCTGGACTACCCTCGCCCAGTAAGAACATCACAACACAGACAGACAAAACTGGAAGCAGAGAGAAGTGGGCAGGCTGGAGCAGCACACAAGTTGGCACATAGACAGGCATGCACCAAGGTGGAGAGGAAGGGCAGGGAAAGCCAGGACCTGCCCCTAGCACAAAGCACTATACAAAAGGAATACTAGTAGTTCCCTCCACCATCCACTATCGTCATTTGTCGGGCATAAACCAAGCGAGAGACAAAACCACTCTGTCACTCACAAATAGTACATGCCCCTTTTTTTGATTAAACAAAAATCATTTTTACACGTGATTTAAAAATCAACCAAAAGAGCAAATCACACTTAACTTATCCACCGCACGACGATAGTGGATGGTGGAGGGTACTACTAGTATTCCTTTTGTATAGTTCTATATTTGAATACTGCTTTGGGTGCTTGGCATTTCTTTGTTGACTCCTAGCACAAAGCAGGCAGGCTGCACAGAGACAGCACAGCAAAGGGAGAGCACCCCCAAAGCAGGGGCCAGGGAAACAAGGGAGAACAGGATGCAAGCAGGCCCACAGTAAAGGCACAGGAGGATGCATAGCAGAGAGCAGTCCCAGAATGTCAACCACAGCCCCAGGTCACACAGATGCCCCCTGAGGAGCCCAAAAAAGGCTCTGTACGTGCCCCCAGGCAGGAAGCGAACCCAGCACCCTGAGTCAGTCACAGAACCACCAGGCTAGAGCTGTGAGTGTTCCCAGGCCCAGGAAGTGAGAGCAGAGCAAATCAGAGGGGAGGCACATTGTGAATGGTACAGGTGCAAAATGAAATAAAAAGGCCCCCAGGCAGGAGGTGAACCCTAGCACCTGAGCCACTGTGGGTCAGGCACAGAACCACCAGGCTAGAGCTGTGAGTGCTCCCAGGCCCTAGGAAGTGAGAGCAGAGCAAGTCAGAGGGGAGGCACAGTGTGAATGGTACATGTGCGAAATGAAGTGAATCCAGCTCCCTGAGTACCTTGAGTCAGGCACAGAACCACCAGATTAGAGCTGTGAGTGTCCCCAGGTGGGGACTGAATCTCATGTTGTCCACTCCCTCAGAGGAGTCCCCTCTGTTGCAAATTTTTGTGTCATCTGCAAAAAGCAGACTTCCTTTCAATCCTTCAGCAATATTACTCAAATATATCGGACAGTATCGGTCCCAGGAATGATCCCTGGGGTACTCCACTACTCATCTTTCTTTCTTCTGAATAAATTCTGTTTACCACTACCTTCTGTTGTCTGTCAGTCAATCAATTTCTGATCCAGTTCACCACCTTGGGACCCATCCCCTGACTGTTCGTATCTCCAGGAACAAGCAGGAATGAGTCTTCACATATGGGTACGTCGGTACCGACGGAGCCTGCACGGGAATGCTCCCCAGCATCCAATCAGAAAGCTTTTGGGAGCATCCCTCGCGCCTGCGCGGTGACTTCCCGCCTTTCCCACTGCCTTCAGTTTTCGTTTTTCCGCGGAGCCAACAGGACGTCGTCCTGTCACCGCAGAAACTTTTTTCTTTAAAAATCCTTATTTTCTTGTGGTCGCGGCTGTTTTTCCCGCCGATACCGGTACCGCCGGTGCTTTATTATTTTATTTTCAAACTTAGAGAAATATTTCTCCTCAGTTTTTTGTTTAACTTTTTTGGGCCTACCAGGCCTTTCCAAAATGGAGCCTTCTTCCCCTAAGAAGTGCCTTCACTGTGGAAACTCAGTTTTCTTTTTAGACTCCAATGCTTGGTGTCTATCCTGTCTGAGTCCTGACCGTTTTTCCCCTGATACTTCAGGCTATATGGTTGGGAGAAGACCTTCCCTTTTTCGAGTCTCCCTCGATACCGTTTTTCCTCCTAAGGTGAGGACACCGGTTTATTCTTCTCTCCAGGATCAGGTAACCCACAAACAGTCTGTTAAGACTAGCCAATTCTTGAAGGGTAAGTCTCAAGCCCAGCATGATGACGGCTCCAGCCTTATCCTCAAGACCTCATTGGCAATAAAACCTCGGCGGGAGTCTTCGGGCTCCAAAGCATTCACGGGGTTTCAGGTTGTTCCTGGGGCTCACCCCTCACAGAACATACCTGAGCCGTGCCAGGGGGTGGTATCCGCTTCGAGCGGTACCGATAACCCGGCACTGGCATCGGTGTCGAGTGCTGCACTCTTCACCAGGAATCGTCATCTGGTGTCCTCGGTACCTTCGGGGCCAATCGATACGACCCAGATTGGCTTTCCTATATCCCAGCCATGCTCGGGGTTGGTACCGGCTTCGAGCAGTACCGATACCCCGGTATCGGCATCGGTATCGAGTGTTCCACTCTTTACCTGGGATCGTCATCTGGAATCCTCGGTACCTTCGGGGCCGATCGATATGACCCAGATTGACTTTCCTATATCTTCACCGTGCTCGGGGTTGGTACCGACTTCGAGTGGTACCGATACCCCGACATCGGTGCCGGGGTCGAGTGTTCCTCTCTTCGCCGGGCATCGTCTTCGAACGACCTCGGTACCTTCGGTGCCGTTCGATGAGATTCCAATTGACTTTCAGGTATCGGCATCGTTGATACCACCACCAACGTCGGTACCTTCTAGACATGCATCGATAGACTCGCTTGCTTCGATGCCGAGTCTAGAATCGATATCCAGTCTAGATGACTTGGTACCGACGCGTTTCGGAACCGATCCATATCGTTTCCGGCTACGCAGTACCGAGGATATTCACCAAGGCTCTCTGGTTACCTCGGTACCGCTTCAGCAGCCCTCGATTACTGCTTCGATGACGTTTTCTCCGATACCGGTATCGGGGTCGATTCCTGCAGTTCCATCGGTGCCATCGATCCTTTCTATGCCTAGTTTGGAATCGATACCAGGCACTGACGATGCAGTACTAACTGCCTCAAATCAGAACTGTCAGTATCACAGTCCATCGAGCAGGATTCTTTTTCTGCACCAGTCCATTATATCTTCTGGTGCTCAAGCTGCTCCTTCAACCTCAGCTTGCCCAGGATTAGTTCCTATTGGAAATCCTTCTTTTCAGAAGTTTCTCCTTGACATGGCAGCTTTTCTTGCCATTCCTATTCCTGGTTTTTCTCTTGACCAAGATCCTGCAGAAAAGGAAAACATAATGCTTTCTTTACATCATTCTTTACAGGATCTTCTTCTGAGGATATGGGAATCACCCTTAAAGGTTCCTTTGCCTTCTACAGCCATTGACGTTCTGTATCAGGTACCTCCCTCTCCAGGGTTCCAGAAAAACCAACTTCCACATCATTCCATTGTAGTGGAATCAGCAATGAGGAAGATAAGAAGCAAGAAGAAGCATTCTTCTTATCTGCCAGGTCGTGCATCTAAAGCACTTGATGCCTTTGGACGTCAAACCTTCCAAACTTCTATGCTGGCTTCAAGAATTATTTCATATATTTTCTATATGAGTCTGACACTTCAGGAGGTCACAGAGAAATTATCTCTCTTGTCTCCTTTTCTGTCAGATCCTAAGGCCTCTGACTATTCCTTGCTTCTTAATCATAGCAGGAATATCTCTTGGTTCCTTTCTCGTGCTTCTCTAGACTCTTTTGAGTCTGTCAGCAGATCCTCTGCTATTGCCATTGGAGCACGTCGTACAGCCTGGCTGCAAGCTTCTGACTTGAGCAGATGAGCACAACATACACTGGGTAATTCTCCTTGTACTGGAGAAAATCTCTTCAATAAAGAGGCTTTACATCAGGTTGCTCATTGCTCCACTGACTTTCCTAGTTCTGGAAACCGTCCTAAGCCTTCTTTTTCCCCAGGACGTAGGAAATGTCCTACCAAACCTTCTTTCCCTAAGAAAAGAAAGTTTCACCCTTCTTCTGCCCATCCTCTTGATGTACCCAAGCAAGGGATATCTCATCCTAGTCTGAAGTCTCCAGACTCTAACCAGGCTAATCATAGCCAGCAACCATAGGTTCCTGTATGTTGCAATTCTACAGTTAACTTCTTACCAGATGTTATTCTTCAAACTCTACACTGGTTTTTCTTTTCAGTATGCTAAGCTGTTAGGATATTTTTGTCCATGGGTTACAGAATTCTCCCTTTCTTTTTATCATAAAGGGAGATTACAATTATCCCATGATAGTTTTTGTCCCCACATGGACATTTTTTTCCTTCAGCTGACTTACCATATGGTATGTCACCTACCAACCCCCACTCTTCCAGGGTTTCCCCTGCATGAGTTGGTACCATACTGAAACACTTCTCTTCTTTCCAGTGTAGATTTTCTACTATCCTTCAATGCATGCTCTAACAACTCATCAGACAGGGACGGAAATATCCCCGCTCCTTCTGTCTGTTTTTCTCCCTGTTTTTATACAGGGGAATCCCCTTTTTTCTTTGTTCAGTTGCTGCATATACAGAAGTTCCAGTGCATACTTTAAAGTTTCTTGCAAGCTACTTTCATTATCTTGCATAATACTACTCATTGCAGATTATTTTCTTCTAGCCATATCCTTACCTAGGATGTGGCAGCACTTCTGACTGCTGTCAGTTCTCTCATAATTTTCCTGCACAATGCTCTCTGCAATCTTCAGAGAAGCTTTCTACTATGGGCCCTTGCTGTAGAGCATTCATCTTTGTCTCTGAGTTTTTTTTCCATATAATAGAAAAAGCTTATATAGTCATTCCATGGCTATGTAGGTTCTTTCTACCCTCTTGTCTCCTATTGTAATACAGAAGACAAGCTTTTTCTGCATGAGTGTCCATGAAGTTCCCAATCTGGCAGGAATTTACCCCTTTTTTTCCTTGCAGCTTGGTATTTTTTCTACTCCACTTGGACAACGCATACTCTTTTACTATACATGATACCTCTGATTCCCTTAACTGGGTCATCCAGGTATCTTAGTCCATGCGTTTCCTTGTCCTTTGGACATGTCAGAGTCCTCCAGTACTCCTGACATGCTCTTACCAGACTGCTATTATCCTCTGTTTTTCACGCAACCATACTGGTTATCCACTGAAATGCATTCCTGCACCACGGAAATAGATTCTCTATATATCTTCAGGTGGTTTTTACCCCCTTATTATTAGATGAATCTTTTCCCTTCACATTCCCCATGTGAATGCTTTGTGGGGCTCCGTTGCAGGCATATTTCCTCAGACTTATAACCATACATATTTTTATAATCTGTGTGGGCATAAGCCATGCCCATCTATATATATATATATATATATATAATATGAGATATATATATATATATATATCTTTACTTCTCTCTATATATATATCTACACATATTGGTCATATCCACGCATATATATATAGATATGTATGTATCTTCATGTTTATAGATATTTTTATATGGGCATATATATATATATATATATATATATATATATATATATATATATATATAAAAATATCTACGTACCTATTGGGAGATGTCCATAGGACGCTAAGTATTACCTTCTACCTCCCTAACTGTCTGTGCTATAAAGCTTTTACCTTCTTAAGGGTCCAGACAGTCAACTTGCCTTTTTTCATATGGCTCAGTAACTGGGAGCGGTTATACACACAATTGCTACTGTGACGTTAACAGCTTCTATTTTTGTTATAGCTCTCCCTATCTCTGAAGTATCAAACTTCTATGTCTTCCTAGCTCTTACCAGCTAGGAAAGACAATGTACATCTTCAGTATTTATGAGTACACTTCTGTTTTCATTGGGAATAGGGGTTTTTCCATACCCTCTCTTCCTTTCCGGACTGGGCTAATTCTCCAGATCGGTCAGTCTTCTTCTTTTGGTCCTCAATGATAATAACTCTGTACCTAAAAGAGTTCTCAGCTTTTTCCCATAAAGCTTTCCATTGAAGACCTGCCGTTCTTCTCCTGCCCCAGTTGACACCTGGGTCACCTGCCCATTCCAGATTTGGAACTTCATCCTCACTGCTGTGAAGTTACCTTGAAGATTCTGCTACTGCATCTACAGTACACTCCATCACAGTTCTACTTCCTACAATCCAGTAGGTAAGTCCTATGTTGTACTGGTTCATTAAATATTTTAATGATACTTGACATACATTCTAAAGACTCATCTCTCCTGTAGTCTTTAGATTTGCTGTTCCTTGCAGCTCTTCTCTATTCAACTCCTACCCCCCATCCCTCAGGGGATGCAGGGGATCCAGGTTTGGAAAATGCTGTCCTGTCCAGGGATATGCATTTTAGGGATTCTCCCCTGGCACCCACAGCTAGGGAGTCCCCATATGTGCATACTCATTCCTGCTTGTTCCTGGAGATAGCACAGTTACTTACCTGTAACAGGTGATCTCTGGGAACAGCAGGAATTAGTCTTCACAACCCACCCACCTCCCCTAGGAGTTGTATCTATTTCCTTTCCTCTGTCTCTCCTTTCTGTCTCAGCTATGAAACTCAACTGAAGAGAGGCAGTGGGAAAGGCGGGAAGTCACCGCGCAGGCGCGAGGGATGCTCCCAAAAGCTTTCTGATTGGATGCTGGGGAGCATTCCCGTGCAGGCTCCGTCGGTACCGACGTACCCATATATGAAGACTAATTCCTGCTGTTCCCAGAGATCACCTGTTACAGGTAAGTAACTGTGCTTTATTGATAAGCCTCCTATGAGGAACAGTATCAAAGGCTTTGCTGAAATCTAGGTAGATCACATACATCGCATGCCCTTGATCTAGTTCTCTGCTACTCATCAAAGAACCCAATCAAATTTGTTTGGACTGATAATCCTTTTGTAAAATCATGTTGCCTCAGATCCTGCAACCCATTGGTTTCTATAAAGTCCACTATTTTTTCTTTTAGTAGCGCCTCAGTTACTTTTCCCGCCACCAAGGTTAACACTTACTGGCCTATGGTTCGTCACCTCTTCCCTATTACCACTTTTGTGAAGAGGTACCACATCAGTCCTTCTCCAATCCTGCAGAACCTCTCCCGTCTCCAAGGACCTGTTAAACACATTCTTTAAAGACCCTGCCAAAACCTCTCTTGAGTTCTTTCAGCATCCTAGGATGTATCCCATTAGGTTCCATGGCCTTATCCACTTTCAGTTTTGCAAGTTGTTCAAAAACATCATCTTCTGTGAATGGCATGGTATCATTTCCATTTGTATATTTATCAATCATACGTGGTCTATCTCCAGGAACAAGCAGGAATAAGTCCTCACATATGGGTACGTCGGTACCGACGGAGCCCGTGCGGGAAAGCTCCCCAGCTTCTTAGAATAGAAGCTTTTGGGACCTCCCACTGCACATGCGCACTGCCTTCCCGCCTTCCTGAACAGCTCTCCTCAGTTTCTCTTTTTCCGCGGAGCCAGCAGGTCGTGTTCCTGTCACCGCTGAAGAAATTGTTATTTTATTTGTTTCTTTAGACCGCGTACCTGCCTTCCCCATACCGATACCGGTATCGCCGGTCTTTTCTTTCTTTCTTTAAAAAATTATAATTCTTTTTTCTTATTTTTTAGCTTTTTGGTCACTTCAGAGAGGCCTCTCGGCCTACTCAATTTCTCCTCATGGAGAAGCCAGCCCCTGGATTTAAGAAGTGTACCAAATGTAATGCTGTTATTTCAGTCACAGACACCCATGACTGGTGTCTGAAATGTTTGGGGCCTGACCATTCCATACCGGACTGCCCATCTTGCTCCCACATGTCTAAACGTGGGCTGCAGAACCGGGCCAACAAATTCCATGTGCTGTTTGCTTCAGAGAATACAGCATCACAGTCATCCAGGTCTTCTTCTCCGGATGGATCTCAGGTAACCAAACCTTCTGTGGGCAAGTCCTCAAAGAGCAAATCTCCTTCAAAGCATCGAGAGGCTCTTAGCTTAGAACTTGAGGACCCTGCCCCAGCCAAACAACCCCGGCGGGAAGTCCAACTTCCAAAAACGCCAATTCAGGGGTCTCAGGTTGATATCGATGCTACGGCCTCGACAGATCACCTGTTAGCCTGCTCTGGGGTACCGGGTCACTCCGGTACCGACATCCAGGCAGCTATGGCGTCCATGGGCGATACTGTACAGTCCATGCAGCAGGCCGTCATGGCTTTCATTAAAGCTGCAACGCCATCGGTTCCGCTTTCAGCGGTTCCGGGCCCGATACCGGTATCGTCCGCCATGCCGGTATCGAGGCCGTCCACCTCTAAACGCAAGTCGGTACCGTATGGGCTTTCGCTCCATACCGGTTCCATACCCGATACGCCCGATATCGATACCGATCGGTACGCGTATCGTGCGTTAGAGGAAAGCACCGATTCCTCTGAGGATTTTCACTCCTCTGATGATTCTGCTGAGTTTTCACTCAACTTACCTGAGGAGCCCTCTTCTCCTAAAAGGAGAATGTCCCCTCCAGAGGATTTGTCCTTCCAGGACTTTGTTTTAGATATGGCTACAGCCCTTTCTATTACCACATCCTCTGAAAAGGAACCCAGATCCAAAAAACTGGATATTTTGGGACACTCAAAGGCCCCTAAGGAGGCAGTTACCCTGCCTATCCATGAAATCCTTCAAGAACAACTGATGGATTTCTGGGAAAATCCTTTGACTTTGTCTCCTTATTCCCGTAGGTTGGACACCATGTATAGGGTCCCTCCTTCTCCTGGTTTCCAAAAGACTCAATTGCCCCACCACTCTATTGTGGTGAAGTCTGCAATGAAGAAGATTAGGAGTACCAAAAGGCACTCTTCCACCCCTCCAGGACGGGAATGTAAGACTTTGGACTCTTTTGGTAGGAAAATTTTCCAGGCTACTATGCTTATAGCCAGGATTAATTCCTACAGTCTCTATATGGGCATGTTCCTGGAGGAACTTGCCAAAAAGGTGCGGCATTTTGCCCCCTTTATCCCTGAGGATAAAAAGCAGGGATTTCTTTCCCTAGTGAAACAACTCTTAGAGGTTTCTAAGTTCTCTAATAGGGCAGCATATGATTCCTTTGAGGGAGCCAGTAGGGCTTCGGGCATTGCTATTGCAGCCCGACGTCTTGCTTGGCTCCAGGCCTCTGATCTGGAACCTTGGGTTCTAGATGGCTTACGGAATCTGCCCTGTACAGGTGAGAACTTATTTGGGGAAGAGTGGCAAATCAAAGCCACCCAGATGGATGCTGAAAATGCCACCTTGGAAAGACTTTCAAAGTCCACTTCAATTCCTACTAAGAAAAAGTCTTTTAAAAGGCCTTACTATAAGAAGGCCAGAGTTGCTTCAAATACTGGCCAGCAGTCTTCTCAACCTCGCTATACTGCTAAGCGTCAGCAATCCAAACAAGCACGAGCTAAGCCTGCAGCAGCTACTGTAGCTCAGCAGGCTCCAACCCCTCAGGGGTTTTGACTTGCTCCTAGGGAACTTGCCACTTCTGGTTCTAACACAACCAGAACCTCTCACCATACCCGGAAGGTTGGTTCACTTTGCTCCCAGATGGGAACAAATCACAACAGAACAATGGACCCTCTCTATCATTCGAGAGGGTTACAAACTTCATTTCTCCAGCCTTCCTCCCCATCATATGGTGAGACCATTCAATTCTCCCCCATCTCTCCTAACCCTGTTGGGTCAAGAGGTTTCCTCTCTTCTTGCCCAAGGGGCCATAGAAGAGGTTCCTCTTCCTCAACAAGGGTCCGGTTTCTACTCCCCTTATTTTCTCATTCCAAAGAAGACAGGGGGATTCAGACCAATCCTAGATCTGAGAGAATTGAACAAATTTCTCTTCAAGGAGAAATTCAAAATGCTGTCTCTCGGCATTCTCCTTCCTTACCTCCAGGGTCAGGACTGGCTTTGTTCTCTAGACCTACAGGATGCGTATACACATATACTCATCCATCCATCCCACAGAAAGTATCTTCGCTTTCTGTTTCAGGGAAAACATTTCCAATACAGAGTACTCCCCTTCGGTCTAGCCTCTGCTCCAAGAGTATTCACAAAATGCATGGCAGTCGTAGCCGCATTTCTAAGAGGCATGGGAATCTTTGTCTTCCCATATCTGGACGACTGGCTCATCCGAGCTCCAACTCAGTCACAGGCCCAGATTTCCCTGGACCACACAAGGAGCCTTTTGCAGTATCTGGGACTGGTAGTAAACCTTCCCAAGTCCCAACTCATCCCTACTCAATCTCTAGAATTCATAGGGGCCCAGTTGGACACCATCACTGCAAGGGCCTACCTTCCACATGTTCGAGGCCAGCGCCTCCTGAGTTTGGCCTCCCAAGCTCAGTCCAGCACTCACTTGACAGCCAGGGAAATGCTACGCCTACTGGGTCATATGGCCTCCACAGTGCATGTGGTGCCCTATGCTCGTCTTCATATGAGAGCAGCTCAATGGACCCTGGCCACTCAGTGGACTCAGGCGTCAGGAGCGCTCTCAGACCAAATACAAACCTCCGATCGTCTGTTTTGGTCCCTCCACTGGTGGACTTCCACCAAGAATCTGTTGTTGGGGGCTCCATTTCAACCATTGCTACCCCAAGCAACCCTCACAACAGATGCCTCCCAAACAGGGTGGGGAGCCCATCTGCAAACTCTCTCCACTCAGGGCACTTGGTCTCTACAGGAGACCACCCTTCATATCAATCTTCTGGAACTGCGAGCAATTTACCTTGCCCTCAAGGTCTTCCACTCCCTCCTAGCCAACCTCACTGTCCTAGTTCAGACGGACAATCAGGTGGCCATGTTTTACATAAACAAACAAGGAGGGACGGGCTCTCTGTCGCTTTGCAACGAAGCTCTAAGACTATGGGCCTTCGCCAGAGAGCATCAGATTCACCTGCTAGCAGTGTATCTCCCAGGAGTTCAAAACTCTCGGGCAGACAGGCTCAGTCGAGTTCTGCTGCCACACGAATGGTCCCTACATTTGGACCAAATAAACCGAATCTTTCAGGAATGGGGGACCCCGGACATAGACCTCTTTGCAAGTCCGTGGAATGCCAAACTTCCCCGGTTCTGTTCCAGAACTCCGTGTCAGGGAGCTCAGGCTACGGACGCCTTTCTCCTGAATTGGAATCAGGCATTCCTATATGCCTTTCCACCCATTCCTTTGATTCCCAAGACTCTGTTCAAACTCCAGAGGGATCATGGAACTATGATCCTCATAGCTCCACGCTGGCCACGCCAAGTGTGGTTCCCTCTACTTCTACAGCTCTCCCAGGGATCCTACTTGGATCTGGGAGCTGCGCCAGACCTCCTGTCTCAGGAGGAGGGGACTTTGTGGCACCCAAACCCCAAATCCCTTCACCTCAGTGCTTGGTTACTGAAGGCTTAAGCCTTCAAGACTTTCATCTTTCCCAACCAGTGAAAGATATCCTTTCTGCCTCTAGGAAACCCTCTACCAGGCGTTCCTATGCTTTCAAATGGAAACGTTTTTCCATTTGGTGTGCTCAGCAGGGTCTTGACCCTCTGGCACTTCCTTTGAATTCTCTTCTTGATTATCTCCTGCATCTATCCAATGCAGGCCTCAAGACGAATTCGGTAAGAGTCCATTTAAGTGCTATTGCAGCATCCTTGAAACATATAAATGGACAACCTATCTCCTCTCATCCTCTTGTTGCAAGATTCATGAGAGGCCTGACTCTCACTAAACCTCCCATCAGACCACCCCCGGTCGCATGGGATTTGAATCTAGTGCTCGGTCAACTTATGAAGCCACCTTTTGAGCCAATGTTTTCCACCTCCTTGAAATTTCTTTCCTGGAAGGTCATCTTCCTCATTGCAGTCACTTCGGCTCGCCGCATCAGTGAGCTGCAGGCTTTAGTGGCTAATCCACCTTACACAAGATTTCATCATGATAAGGTGGTCCTTAGGACGAATCCCCACTTTATGCCTAAAGTGGTCTCGCCTTTTCATCTTAATCAAGAGGTATATCTACCTGTCTTTTTTCCAGCTCCTCATGCATCCAATGCAGAGAGGAACCTTCATACTCTGGATTGTAAAAGAGCTCTCGCTTTTTACCTTAATAGGACTCAGCCACATCGAAAGTCTTCTCAACTTTTTGTGGCCTTTGATCCTTCCCATTTGGGACTTCCAGTCTCCAAGCGTACACTTTCCAATTGGATTGCTCAGTGTATTTCTTTTGCTTACCAGAGCAAAAACATTTCTCTGGAAGGCCATGTCACTGCTCACAATGTGAGGGCCATGGCAACTTCTATGGCTCATCTGCACTCTGTTTCCATAGATCAGATCTGTCGAGCCGCTACCTGGGCCTCGGTTCATACCTTCACAGCCCATTACTGTTTGGACAAGGACTCCCGCCGGGATGCCTTGTTTGGCCAGGCTGTCCTCAAGCACCTGTTCCATTCCTAAACAACTCCTGCCCACCTTCCCAGAATGGATGCCTGAGATCCATACGAAGATGGCGAACCTTTACAGGGGATCCCATGCATCTAAGCTAGGGAGTCCCCATATGTGAGGACTTATTCCTGCTTGTTCCTGGAGATAGCACAGTTACTTACCTGTAACAGGTGATCTCTGGGAACAGCAGGAATTAGTCCTCACAACCCACCCACCTCCCCTAGGAGTTGTATCTTTTATCTATCTATCTTCCTGTCCTCTCTCTGTTGACTCAGCTATAAACTCGAAACTGAGGAGAGCTGTTCAGGAAGGCGGGAAGGCAGTGCGCATGTGCAGTGGGAGGTCCCAAAAGCTTCTATTCTAAGAAGCTGGGGAGCTTTCCCGCACGGGCTCCGTCGGTACCGACGTACCCATATGTGAGGACTAATTCCTGCTGTTCCCAGAGATCACCTGTTACAGGTAAGTAACTGTGCTTTCTCCAGGATTTTCTTTCGTGAATACAGAACAAAAGTATTTGTTTAACATTTTTACTTTTTTTATATCACTTTCCTTGAGTCTGTCCTTGGCACTTTTGAGTCCTGCAATTCCACCTCTAGTTTTCCTTTTCTCCCGAACATACCCGAAAAAAGTTCCATCTCCATGCTTCATATCTTTAGCCATCTTTTCTTTTGCCTTTGCGTTTGCTATCCTTATCTCTCTCTTTGTCTCTTTTAGCTTTATCCTGTATTCTATTCTGTGTTCATTTTTTTGTAATCTTCTCTATTGTGTGAAAGCTGTGCTTTTTGCCTTTATTTGTGCAGCCACTTCTTTGGAGAAATGTATAGGATTGCTTTTCCTCTTATTCATTTTCCTTACATATATATCCATTGTCCCTTTTATTGCCTCTTTCAGTTTAGGCCACTGCAATTCCACTTCCGTTATCTCCTCCCACCCTACTAACTTTTCCTTCTGGTAGTTTCCCATTTTACTGAAGTTAGCATTTTTAAAATCTAGGACTTTGAGTTTGCTGTGATTGGACTCTGCTGTTGTTTTTACTTCAAACCACACCATGTGGTGATCACTGCTGCTCACGTGAGCACCCATCTGGTCATTTGACACACTATCTTCATGGTGAATACTAGATCCAACTTTGAACTTTTCCTGGTTGGCTCCATCACAATTTGTCTAAGCAGTGCTCCTTAGAAGGCATCCACAATCTTTTTACTTCTTTCCAGATTTGCAGTATGAATACTCCAGTCCATGTCTGGTAGATTAGCCATCCTATATGATCGCTTTTCTCTTCTTTGCTACCTTTGCAGCATCGATGATCAAGTCTCTATCCATTTCTTCCATTTGAGTTTGAGGCATGTAGAGTACACCAGTATGGATGATAGTGCCATCTTCTCTTTCCATCACAATCCACAGCACTTCTTTTCCCCACATTCCCTGCATCTCACTGGCTTTAATATTGCTTTTGATATAGAGGGTTACTCCTCCTTTTCTGCCTTTTCTATCCTTTCTAAATAGATAACAGCCAGCTATAGCTATATCCCATTCATGTGACTCATTATACCGTGTTTCTGTAATGGCCACAAGGTCCAACTCCATTTCCACCATTATGGCTTCCAGGTCATGAACTTTGTTGGCTAGATTTTGAGCATTGGTGCTCATTGCTTTCCAGCAATTGTAGGTTGGCTTACTTGTATTTTGCATGGATTTTATTCCGGACTCCTCTTCCCTCTAGTCACTGATGTATGGATTAATATGATGGCTGTTTCCAATGTTGTTATAATGTTTTTGCTGGGAGTGACATCCTGAACTTGTTTTCTTCCATTGGTCACCCCTTTCCCTAATTCCCTACCAGAACAGGTTATGTTAATTCTAAGTTGTAGCAGTATCTGAACAGGATAGCACATCATGCCACACAAATGACAAGGTTTTGTTTTTACCTAGGGAGAATGAATGTGTACGAGAGAAACTTGCATATAGGAGATCCATTAGATGCAAATCTCTCTCATACTTATTCATTATGGTGATCCTGAAGACCTGATTGGCATGATGTCCGTCCAGAAGAGGATTGAGAAGGACGGCTATAGAATTTTGGGCTGAATGCAACTGGATTCTGGTGATTTGCTACTATTTCTTTGGTCCCTTTGGGAGTGTGTCTTTGCAACAGGGACATAATACAGTAAATAGAGGCATGTATCATGTTGCCACAACACCCCCTTGGAAAATAATGCAGTGGTAGTTTCCTAGCTTGAAAATATAGTTAGAGACCTCTAGAGAAAGTGAGGACTTTTAGTTTGCAGTTGAAGGAACAAAAGTTATCCCCTCTAGTTATGAAAAAAAGTATTACCTTTGCATGCAGATGCATACAGAGTTTTTAAAAAAATGACAGGGATGGAACTCTGAATTGTAGGGTGCTGAGGAGGCCAGGCTCTGCCACCCAAATGATGAGCCAGGGCCAAAGTGGTGAAAAAAGAAAGTGGTAGGGATGCCAAACATAATGGTACAAAAAGAGAAGAGTTTTGGCGGTGAAATCTGCTGTGTGCCAAGAGGACCTAACACCTATTGACATCAGAAAAGGAGAGGCCTCTTGAGGTTCTGATGATGTCATTCAGCAAGATGACTGCTTAATTGCCTTGTTCCAGCTCGATTATGTGAACCACTCTAGTAATTTGTAAGCATTCATTTAGTTATTTCCCACCATGAGCACTCATTAACTGTAGGAAGTGCTTCATTTCCAAACGTGATGTTGGTTAAAATGAAAAATCATCGAATTGAGCCAGCCTCAGCAAAATGAGCCATGGACATAATAGTGTGGTTTTGGAATATGTGGTAAATCAAAACCTTTTATGGCAGTTCACAGGAGGGGCTCTTTTGTCTGGAAATGGCATGTACTCAATATTTTTGAGGACTTATCACTCATCACGCTGCAGTGCTGTAGAGATGCAACTGACAAGATAACTGCAGGCAGAAAAGATGACATATAAGTGGCTGTACTTGCTTGAACTGACATATACACAGTGTGAGAGTACAAGCCGTACAGTGTGGTAAAGCAGCTACAGAAATTGGACTTAACTGCTGCTTTTGATGCTCTTGATGCTGCCGGCAAGTAGACATTGCCGTATTGAGAGGCAGTGGGGAAAGGTGTGAAGAGGTTGAGCCCTTGTTTAGGGGAGACAGCAATCTCAACTTAGAGTAATTCCTGAAGTATAATCATGAGGACTTATTGGATGGTGGAGATGTGGGATAAGGAGTTAAGAAATGTGTGTGTAGAGACTACTTGAATGTCACGGAGAGAATTCTCCATCGTACCTGGGGAGGGTGTGACCACTGAAGTAGGTAGCGAGTGTGCAGAAATGGAGAAGAGGAGTGTGACTACCGCCACCGGAGCTACCATACCCTAAGTGCCATGTGCTGTAACCAGAGCAAACAGTGAAGCTGGTACAGAGTCCATGAAGATTTTGCAGCCTACCACTAGCCCAGGGAAAGAAGCAAAAGAAACCTTGAGGCCTACTTTTCATTCAGCTGAGGCAATGTCTGAAACCCCAAAGCCACAGTTGGGGAAGGGGCAATATTCAAATAGTATATGAAGAGATACTTAAAACGATGCACATGCCAACCACTTTGAGTGAGTTGCCCACTGCCACAGTGTCATGATTGGAAAAAGTAGAAATTTGGGAGTCCTAGAACATCGCCACCTCTGAAAACCTGTCTGTAACTAGTGAAGGATTGTGCCAATTGATAAAGATTTGAATACTGGTTTGCCTATATTTGGCAACCTACTGGACTATATGTGATTGACAATAGGATCTCTAATGGAAAACCCATCTACAGCAGTTTCTAATTTAGGTCAGTATCCAGCCTGGAACTGGACCAGTTATCTTCAAGGAAACATAGAAATATGATGACAGAAAAAGACCACATGGCCTATCTAGTCTGTCCTTCCATATCAACAACTACAACAGTCCCCTTTTTACCTTTAGAGATCCTCTGTGTTGGTCCCATGCTTTTTTGAATTCAGTTACTGTCCTCATCTCTACCACTTCCACTGGGAGACTATTCCATGGATCCACTACTCTTTCCGTAAAGAAATATTTCCACATATCACTCCTGAATCTATCTCCCTTCACCCTCATCCCATGTTCCCTCGTAGCAGAATTTGCTTTCAATTGAAAGAGACTCTCTCCCTGAACATTTATGCCATGGAGGTATTTAAACATCTCAATCATATCACCTCTATCCCGCTTTCCTCTAAGGTATACATATTAAGATCCTTAAGTCTGTCCTCATATGCTTTATAATGAAGCCCACTAATCATTTTAGTAGCCACCCTCTGCACCGACTGCATCCTGTTCACATCCTTTTGAAGGTGCGGTCTCCAGAATTGCACACTATACTCCAAATGAGGTCGCACCAAAGACTTATAGAGAGGCATTATCACCTCCTTTTTTCTGCTAGCCATTCCTCTCCGTATGCACCCAAGCATCCTTATAGCTTTTGCCGTTGCCTTTTCTACCTGTTTAGCTACTTTAAGATCATCAGACAACCACGCCTAGGTCCCGCTCTTCTTTAGAGGACAAAAGTACTTCACCCCCTATACTGTATTGCTCCCTTGGATTGCTACAGCCCAAATGCATGACCTTACATTTTTTAACATTAAATCCCAGCTGCCAAATTCTAGACCATTCTTCAAGCTTAGTTAGATCCCTCCTCATGTTATCTACACCTTCCTGGGTGTCTACTCTTTTGCAGATTTTGGTATCATCTGCAAAGAGGCAAACCTTACCAGACAGCCCTTCCGCTATATCACTAACAAAGATGTTAAAAAGAATCTGACCAAGGACAGATCCCTGGGGCACACTACTGGTAACATCCTTCTCCTCAGAGTGAGCTCCATTTACTTGTACTCTTTGTCGCCTCCCACCCAACCAATTTCTAACCCAAGCAGTAACTTTAGGGTCCATCCCTAGGGTGCTCAGTTTGTTTATAAGTCGCCTGTGAGGAACAGTGTCAAAGGCTTTACTGAAATCAAAATACACCACATCTAGAGCTCTCCCTCAGTCCAACTCCCTGGTCACCCAGTCAAAGAAATCGTTCAGATTTGTCTGACAAGACCTGCCTCTGGTGAATCCATGCTGCCTTGGATCCTGTAATCCGCTGGACTCCAGAAACCTCACTATTTTCTCTTTCAGCAGCGTTTCCAATAATTTACTCACCACCGAAGTTAAACTAACCGGCCTGTAGTTTTCAACCACATCCTTCCGCTTTTGTGTAAAGGCACCACATGAGCCTCTCTCCAGTCCTTTGGCACCACTCCCGACTCCAACGAGGCATTGAAAAGGTCAGTCAGTGGAGTTGCTAGAACGTACCCAAGTTCCCTCAGTATTCTAGGGTGTATCCCATCCGGTCCCATCGCTTTGTCTACTTTAAGATGAGCTCGTTTCTCACAAACACAGTCTTCTGAAAATTGTTCAAGATGTCCCTCGCTTCTGTTCCTATTTGTGGGTGTTTTCTGAGGTGCTGCTCCTGGTTCTTCATCTGTGAACACAGAACAAAAATATTTGTTAAGCAATTCTGCTTTATCCTTATCAGCTTCTTCATATTCCTCCCCTGCACCCTTGAGTCTGACAATACCACTTTTGCCCTTCCTCTTCTCACTAATATATCTGAAAAATGTCTTATCCCCCCATTTTATTGCATTGGCTATTTCCTCCTCCATTTGAATCTTTGCCTTCTTGACTACTTTGCTAGCTTCTCTAAGTTTTTCCAAATACAGATGCCTGTCTTCCTCTCTCTGTGATCTCTTGTATTTCATGAAGGCCTCCCTCTTTTTCTTCACTTTTTCAGCTACTTCCTTCAAAAACCATAGCGGTCTCCTTTTCCTTTTGCCTTTATTTACCATTTTAACAAAAAGGTAGGTTGCCCTTAAAATATCCCCTTTCAGTTTTGCCCACTGTTTTTCTACATCCCCCAGCTGTTCCCATCCCACTGACGACTCCCTGAGGTATTGACCCATCTTCGCAAAGTTAGTCTTCCTAAAGTCTAAGATCCTCACCTTTGAATGGATTCTAACAGCCCTAGTCCTAATACTGAACCACACCATCTGGTGATCACTGGATGCAAAATGATCTCCACTACAACATCAGAAACACTTTCACCATTGGTAAGCACCAAGTCCAGTATGGCCCCTTCACGTGTGGGGTCTGTTACCAATTGTCTGAATAGTTCTCCCTGTAGAGAATCCAGGATCTCCTTACTTCTAGATGATACTGCAGCAGGAATGTGCCAATCAACATCTGGCATATTGAAATCTCCTATCAGTAGCACTTCCCCTTTCCTAGCAATGGAGTGGAGGAGTGGCCTAGTGGTTGGGGCAAGGTACTTCAGGCCGGAAGGTCTGGGGTTCAAATCCCACTAGAGGACAGCAACCTTGGGCCGGAAGGACTGGGGTTTCTAGTCCCACAGGTGCTCCTTGTGGTCTTGGGCAAGCCACTTAACCCTCCATAGCCCATGTTCCCTGTAAAATAGTTATCTCCAAGTTATAATGCCCTGTTCAATGTAATTTCAGTTTGTTCAATGTAAACCGCACTGATGCTGAATAGCGCGGTATATAAGAGAATGTAAATAAATAAATAAAATAAATAAATGCTGTGTATGCCTTCAATTACTCGTAACTCTCTGTCCACCTCTTCCTCTTGTGAGGGAGGTCTGTATATCACACCAATGCAAATAGATTTCTCTTTCCCTCTTTCTAGTTTAACCCACAATGCCTCCTCTCTCCCTTTTAAGCTCTGTAATTCCAAAGCTTTAATAGTAGTTTATACATATAGTACCACTCCTCCTCCCCTTCTTCCTACCCTGTCCTTTCTGAATAAAGTATAGCCAGGTATAGTTACATCCCAATCATGGTTTTCTGTGAACCATGTTTCTGTAACTGCCACTAAATCCAAGTTAGCCACTCCCACCAAAGCTTCAACATCAGGGATCTTATTTGCCATGCTACGGGCATTTATACATGCTCTTCTTCCTGTGATTACTAGAGTAGCCATGACTCTAGTAGTCACAGGAAGAAAAGCATCCAGCAAGGAAATTTGGGAATTGGAAACAGCAATGAAACAGACCTGTCAACCATGCCTATACTGGACTACCTAAAATGAGATCTGTAGATAGAACCAGGATGCCCTGGGATCAAACGTTACCAGATTGGTCATGCTCGGAGAAGCTAGTAAGAAGGAGAGCTTGGGAGAACTGGAATAGAGTGTATCCCTATGTAAGCCTGCAGAAATGAGTATGGTGGAGCTAAAGAGAAATGAATGGTTGAAAGATGAATTCTATCATAAGAGACCCAATCCAACCTTGTCTACTTACAGTAGGGCTGATCCAGTGATACAAGCTACTATAAACGGACAGTTCAAACTATGGCAAAAGGAGCTTTACATTAGGAAGCACTTTGCGAGAAGGTCTGAGCATTAAACATTTATTCTGTCAATAGAATCCTGTCTCGAGGAAGACTGATATGAAAACGAGACCCACTTTGGTATAGTGCTTGAAGTTGCTTAAGGAAGTACTAAGATTTCACCATAACTGTTCCAGTTATTCCTTACACTGGCAGTTCTATGTGTTGCTGTTATCTCTTTTCTGTTGTGTCTTTGTGCTTTGTTGCAAAAACCATGTAGAAACAGCAGATGGAAGCATTGAGATGCAGTATGCATAAAGTTGATTTGCTGCATGGACTTTAATGGACTGGTAAATGTTGTATAGCCAGTAATACTGTGTCTTCATTAAAATAATATCCATTGAGGATTTTGATTACTATGATTTAAAAAAAAATTCTCATGAGTTTTAAAAAATGTCATAAGTATAAAAATAGCTTAAAAAGTCTGCTATAATAAAATATAAAATAAAATGCTACAGGAATGAGTTCTGAACCATTTTTCCTTATTATTATTTTATTGTACTTTATTGCAATGCTCTTGGCATATTGTTGTGAAAGGATGGTACTGTATATTAATTATCCTATATAAGAATAGAATATAGGATTGCGATTTGAAGTTTTAAGGAAGTGTGTCAGTTTACAATGGCATATCTTTACCTATTAGATAGCTATATGAATTTTGAGGTATGAATTACCACTAGCTACTGGGTGCCCCACTAACAAAGAGGAAGTGCTTAAGTGTGGGTTGCCACCTTCTAATGGTGTCCCACTAATGTTATAAAGGTGTATGACCAATTTAAAATACTACCTCATAAAGAGTTACAGGATATAGCATCTCCCAAAAGGAGATAATGTAGTACAGGAGATTTAGGATGTAGAAAAGATTTCTTAGCGGGGAGTTGAGGAGGAGGAGTCAAAATGGCGATGGTGCAGAGCTAAGCGGGACAGTTGCTGAGCAGTATGGGTTGGAAGAGCAAGGGAAAGGGGTTTGTGGTGCCTTCTCATACCCCGGGTACCTCAACACCTCTTGCTTCTGGTACGCTTGACTCTTTCTTGTTGAGACCATCCAGCCACTCATTTGTCTTGGGGGAGGTTTCTCCAGCTGCAGCGAAGGGGCTGGATTGCTTGACATCTGCTTCGGGGACTCCTTCTCTCTCCCCCGATCTACGGCTGTCCCTAAAGGTGGTGTGTCTACAGCAGTCTGGTGAGGGTGACCTGCAGCAGGAGGAGTCCATAGGAGACGGGCTTCGGTCCTTGCTGGAAAGGCCAGGTCTTGGAACAGCCAATTTGGAGATGGCTTCTGATCCAGAACACCTCAATACATCGGAGCTTCAAGGGATACTGGCGGAAGTGAGATAGCAGGTTTGGCTCAAGTTGCAGGTGCTTCGATGACGACAGCAGGAATGGAAGGAAGCCCAGATTAACAGATGGAAGTTTTCACTTTTGCCTTGGCTCGTCCTGCAGACTTTACTTTGGAATCTATTTGGCAAGCGATTGTCTCCTTGGGTGAAGCTATTTTTCTGCAAGTTTCATTGTTGGGAGCTAAGTTACAGTCAAATATAACAGCGGTGGAATTATTATCTTCAAAGTTAACTGGGTTGCAAACTGAGGTATTGGAGGTTCAATCTAGAGTTTCACTTCTGGAGAAATAAGCTACATTTTTTGTTAAAAACTTTAGTGTGTTGTCCACTAAGATTGAGCATTTGGAAAATTTGTCTTGAGCAAATAACTTAAGGTTTATTAATTTCCCGAGGTTGCCATCTGTTCCTCCACAGGATATGCTTAAGATATATTTAACTGAGACACTTGCTGTTCCTACTGATATGATACCACCGTTTGGGAACGTTTTTTATTTGCCTGTTGGGAAAAAATCTCCTTCCTCAGTTAGATTAGAGGAGCAACCTGTTGCGACATTGAATTTGACCACTTTTTTGGAATCTTCTTTAGAGGAGCCCCCTATTCCATCTACTTTGGTAGCTATGTTTGCTTTGTTATCAGATAAGGAATGGCTGTTAAAGCTTTTCTTTAAGAAACGTAGGCTATCCTTTAAGGGGTTGTTGGTTCGGATATATCCTGATCTATCTCGAGATATTCAGAGGCAGCGTAGGGAATTTTTGTTACTCTGTCCTGAGGTGCAGCAGCGGGGTGGGCTCTTTTTTCTTAAGCATCCATGTAAATGTCTGGTTAAGTACCAGTTTGTTTCTTATATTTTTTTGAGCCTTCCTAGCTTCTAGCTTTCATAAATGCTCATCATCTAGAAGCTTCCATTTCCGCTGACTCATAGAATAAAGTGTAATAACTGTTTGAAGCCCTGTTCTTTTCTTTTTGAAAACCTGTATGATGATTTGATTTCTTTAGTCATCTCCTTCTATTGAGGGCTAGAATGAGCTAACTGTATTGAATAATGCTTCTTTTGCATTTATATGTTTTCTTTGTTTCTTTTCTACAGTTTAGCTTTGTTATCTGTACAAGAGGATTTGTTTATTTCTTGGTTTGTAAAAATAATTGCATAAATAAAAAATTAAAAAAAACAATTTCTTAGCTAAAGAAATGTATCTAAGGTTAAACAAGAAAGGGGATGTATCTCTGACTTGGAGACTGAAACAAGGAAGAAAAAGCAGAAGAAATCATGTTGCAGAGGCATTTCTACCTATTTTTATTTATTTATTTGGTTTTTATCTTGTCCTCTCAAACTGCTCAGGGCAGGTTTCTAGTTACATACATAATAAAAAAGTAACATAACACAGAGTGACAGTACCCCATCACAACAAATAGGGGTCTGTTTACTAAGCGGCGCTAGCAGCTTCCGTCCGAAATTGGAATTGTGGCCCCATTGAATAAAACGGGGCCACAGCTCTGATTTTGCATGGAAGCCGCTAGCGCCACTTAGTAAACAGACCCCATAATATCTACTCTTCATAAAAATGATAGTACCGGACATTACTTAATTTTCCAAAAGTTATGTTTTTATCGCCTTCCAAAAATATAACAGCTTGTCCATAGAACGGTACATTTTTGATATTCCATTCCATAGTAATGGTAAAGAACATGAATCAGCATTACAGCATGTACATTCACGATGGAATTGTTTGTGAGAGGGAACCACTAACAAACAATCTGATTGAGACTTCAAAGTACGGACTGGGATATACTTCTGTAATTTAATTACAACATAGGCTGGAAGCTCACCATTAAAAATATTTAAAAGCCAGAACAAGCATTTTAAAAATACATTTCTCAATTGGTAGCCAATGAAATGAGTTTAGATAAGGAGAAACCTAATGGAGAAGATTTGAGATACTTGTTTGTAACAGAGGTGAATTCTGGTATCTGGTCAAGAAATGTGACTGCAGCCAAAAGATTGAGAGCCTGAGTTTCCATCCTGACATGCTTGGGGACATGGAGACTTTTGATCTAAATATATATTGGATACAAGATATGACATTTTTTTCTGCCAATGGTATTTTCCTATGAATGACTGCAGCATCCTAGGCCAGTAATTACTTTTAACAGTTATAACATAAGTGGGTTGTGTTCTCCCAACAGCAGATTAGTGGAGACAAAGAACCAATGAAAAGCCCAGGTTTCAATGACATTACTCCCATGCCTCTAACTGCCTCAGCCCCAGAGGTTTCCTCAGTATTTAGAAACATACATACGTTATGGCAGAAAAAGACCACATGGCCTATCTAGTTTACCTTTCCATATCAACTACAATAGTCTCCTTTTTACCTTTAGATATCCTCTGTGTTTGCCCCATGTTTTTTTTAATTCAGATACTGACCTTGTGTCCATTACCTCCACCGGGAGATTATTCCATGCATCTACCACTCTTTCTGTAAAGAAATATTTCCTCATATTACTCTTGAGTCTATCCCCTTTCACTCTCAGCCTATGTTCCCTCGTAGAAAAGCCTTCAATTGAAAAAGACCCTCCTGTGCATTTATGCCATGGAGGTATTTAAATGTCTCTATCATATCGCCCCTATCCCGCCTTTCCTCTAAAGTATACATATTAAGAACTTTAAGTCTGTCCTCATATGCTACATAACGAAGACCACTAACCATTTTAGTTGCCACCCTCTGCACTGACTGCAATCCTTTTGAAGGTGCAGTCTCCAGAATTGCACACAATACTTCAAATGAGGTCACACCAGAGACTTATACAGAGGCATTATCACCTCCTTTTTTCTGCTGGCCATTCCTCTCCCTAAGAGGAGCAAGGGAACAGATACAATGACTGGCAATAATTCAGGTTAAAAAACCCCTTTTTTTATTTGATGACTCCTACGCGTTTCGGCCAACGGCCTTCTTCAGGGGGGTAACATATGAGAGGACAAACCTCAAAAACAAAATAAAAACAAATCAATGATCAATAAACGTTAAAATACAAACTTATCAATTAAAACATATAAATAATATAAAATACACCATCAGAAGGTCAATAAATCAATAAACCAAAATAAAACATACAAAGTGTATCAACCATCTGTATATAAAATGATAATGATAGTATTTATAAATAATGAAATAATAAAATAATAAAAACAATCATTAATAAAAAATTGTCACTTACTGATATGTATAAATTCATAAAAGTGTAATGAACTCATAAAGAACAGAGATGAGGAGGATGTTATGACCTGGTTAATTTGTGAAGGAATCAATTGATAAACACATTTATAAAATTATAAAATTAAATCAATAAATAAAGATAAAAAGTAAAAACACGTAAATACCTTCAGACAAACCTTTCATCTAAATAGAGACATTAACCACTGAAATAAAAAAGAACATTGACTACTAAAATGATGAATATAAATACAGAAATGTACAATTAAATAATACTTTTCTACAAAAGGGCAAACACAGGACAGGCTCTATATTAAAAAGGTTGTTCAAAAGTGCAAATAGATCTATTAAGATTATTAAAAATGTTTTGCTATAGATTATGTTTGAGTAAACGTTTGTATCAAACCTCAGAACATAAGGGAGGAGCTCTGAAAAAACAAACTATTAAAAAACCAATGTTTAAGAAAATCATGTTAAGATATCTTAAAAACATCGTAAAATAAAATAAAAAGACCCTTATTCCGTGCTTGTATTATTTATGAGAAATATTGTTACTGTTTTCATGTAAAAAAGATTAGCCTGTAAATGGGCGAACATTCGGCTAAACGATTCAAATGCAGATTAAAAATATGTACTTCATCTTGCCGTTGCAGAGTGGAAGTGGCTAAAAGGCCAACAGAACAAACCATACTATGATTATGGATATTTCAAACGGACTATTAAATTAATGCATCACAGAGATGTATCTGGTAATTATAAAATTTATAAATACGATTTCAAAAAATGGAAAAATTTTCGAGCAATACATGTGTACTTTAAAAACTTTATAAGAAACATTTTTAACAAATCTCGTGTTCATAATGTTAATAGAAAGTATTACTACTATTGTCATATGGAAAACATTAGTAAATGGAGAAGCACACGGCCAAGCGCTTTATGTGAAGTTGAAGAGAGGGATTTGTGAAGCCGACAAAAAACAGCTTGCTAACATGGATATTTCAAGCTAACCATTGGATTGCTATACCAAAACAACTATCTATGAATCACAGAATTTTGTAAATGCAATCCCAAAAGGATGTCTAAATTTAGAGTGCTTATAAGAAAACAGTGTGAACGGTACATGTTTACTTTGGAAACCTTGCTATATCAAGAGAACGTATCCATTAATCACAGAATTTTGTAGATACAAACCCAAAAGATTATCTACATTTAGAATGCTTCCACAAAAATGTTTTGAAGACTAATGTAAACGGTACATGTTTACCTTAAAAAACCTTGCATGCAAATAATGGTACGGTAATTCCTATATGATTATTATTATTATAAGCATAATCAGCCTTGCCGATATAAAACAAAACTTGTGCAGAGGAGAAAAAAGGGAGAAAAAACTCAGCAACATGTACATTGATGAATAGTGTTTCTTCATAGTTAAGCCATGTTATAAATGAAAAGAAGACCTTACCGCTGTTACGTGGAGAATCTTGTAAAACGAGTATGGAGTGAGCCGTGCTTCTCCTAAAAGTTTTTAACGGCATTTTCCCGCTGAGACGGTGTGAAAGTTCATAAGGCAAAGGTTAACAAACCAAATTTATATTGTTAAACATAAAGGATCTATTATTGCATATAAGTGTCAATGTATCTCCACTCTTTATGTATTACAATAGTTATTTGAGTCCATGTGCCGTATTAAGATCTTTATAATTGCTACATTGCTTTTATATTCACTCTGCATTAAGGATCACTGAGGGGGAGAAAGAGGGGAAGGGAAGAGGGAAGGAGGGGGGAGGGGGAAGGGGAGAGAAAGGGGGGAGAGAGAAAGAGAGGACGGAAGGGAGAGGGAGGGGGAGGGGTGGGAGGAGAGGGGGGAGAAAGAGGAAGAAGGAAAGGAGGGGAGGAGAGAAGGGAAAGGGGGGAGGGGAGAAGAGAAGGGGAAGGGGGGAAGGAAAGGAGAGGGGAGGGGAGAAGGGAAGGAAAGGAGGGGAGGGGAAAAGGGGAAGGGGGAGGGAGGGAGGAAAGGGGGAGAAGAAGGAGGGAAAAGGAGGGGGAGGGGAAGAAAGGAGAAGGAAAAGGGGGAGGGGAGGAAAGGGAAAAAAGAGGGAGAATGAAAAAGAGAACTTATAAGAAAACAGATAAATCAACATCTTGATTTAGATCTTGTGGATGTAACGTTCGTAAATCATATATAAATCGTTGTTCTATCCTAAGGAGAACTTTACTAATGTCTCCTCCTCGCCAATGGGGTCTCACTACTTTTAAAACAAGAAAACGTAAATCTGAAACAGAATGTTGGACCTCACTCCAATGTTGTACCAAAGGTTTTTCCATGATTTTCCTGCGGATGCAACTTTTATGTTCTATAATGCGCGTTTTAATGCTCCTTTCAGTCTTACCTACAGCATAACTTGCAGGGACACTGTATTAGATAGACAACATTTGATGTGTCACAGTTTGAGAAATCACACAATTTAACTTTATAAGAATTAATAGGGTTGACGAATTCCTTTTTAGTAACCATGACACACAGTGCATTTACCACACTTGAAATGGCCAAGAGCTTTAGGTAAAAAGTATGGTTTGCTGAGAGCCGATGGAACCAAAATATCTCTTAAATTGGGATTCCTTTTATAAGCCACTATTAACTCAGTATCATTTAAAAAAGGTAGAGGTTCCAAAATATGCCATGCCTTCTTTAAAATCTGGGTAATCTTCTTTGAATATAAAGAGAAAGTTAACGCACAGACTATATTATTTGTTTGTTCACGAGTATGTGATTTCAAAAGGGATTCTCTCTCTGAGGAATGGGCATGGAATAATGCTTTTTCAACACATTTCACTGGATAGCCGCGATCTAAAAATCTGTTGCTCATTAGTGTGGCCTGATTTTCAAAATCTTCATCAGTGGTGCATAATCTACGAACTCTTAAAAAATTGGCTTGTGGGTAAATTTTCTTTTAAAGAATGATTATGAAAACTGCTAAAGTGTAATAGTGAGTTCCTATCAGTAGGTTTCCTGAACAAGGTGGTGATGAAACCTTCTGGTGTATTTTTAATTAAAATGTCCAAATACGCAATTTGTTCTGAACTATATGTACATTCAAATTGTAAATGTGAATCTAATGAATTCAGCCAGTTAATGAATGTGTTTAACTGATCATATGTCCCTTCCCAAATGAAAAATATATCATCTATAAAGCGTCTCCATAGGAGTACCTGCTTTTGAAATGGGTGTGAAGAAAGAAAACCTTTTTCAAAATTTGTGACATAAAGATTCGCAACATCTGGTGCTACAGATGATCCCATGGCGACATCTCTAACTTGATAATATAAATCTTGAAAACAGAAAAAATTGTTGCACAAAATGAGGCTAGCCAATTGCATAAGAACATAAGATATGCCATACTGGGTCAGACCAAGGTCCATCAAGCCCAGTATTCTGTTTCCAACAGTGGCCAATCTAGGTCACATGTACCTAGCAGTTTCCCCAAGAGACACAAGTTCCACAATGCTTGTACTGGGTCAAGCATTGATATCTTCGGTCACTTCTTAATAATGGTTTATGGACCTTTCCTCCAGGAACTTGTCCAAACCTTTTTTAAACCCAGCTACACTAACAGCCTTTACTACATCCTC
The DNA here is from genome assembly GCA_033557465.1 of Ichthyophis bannanicus. Classification (NCBI taxonomy): domain Eukaryota; kingdom Metazoa; phylum Chordata; class Amphibia; order Gymnophiona; family Ichthyophiidae; genus Ichthyophis; species Ichthyophis bannanicus. The sequence goes on along the minus strand of CM066032.1, from coordinate 905,630,389 downwards.
CGGTAACAAATTCCAGAGTTTGATTACACGTTGAGTGAAAAAATATTTTCTTTTATTAGTCTTAAATAGTTTACCCTGTAGCTTCATTGCATGTCCCCTAGTCTTTCTATATTCTGATAAGGTAAACAATCGATCTACGTTTACCCGTTCCACTCCGTTCATTAATTTATAGACTTCTATCATATCTCCCCTCAGCCGTCTCTTTTCCAGCTTAAAGAGCCCTAACTTTTTAAGCCTTTCTTCATAGGAGTATCCTTCCATCCCCTTTACCATTTTGGTGGCTCTTCTCTGTACCTTTTCTAAAATCGCTATATCCTTTTTAAGATACGGCGACCAGAATTGCACACAATATTCAAGGTGCGGTCTCACCATGGAACGATATAGAGGCATTATAATATCTTTTGTTTTATTTTCCATTCCTTTCCTTATCATACCTAGCATTCTATTTGCTCTCTTGGCCGCCGCTGCACACTGGGCCGAGGGTTTTAACATGGTATCCACAATGACGCCTAAATCTTTTTCCTGGGTGGTGGTTCCTAATGTGGAACCTTGCATCGTGTAACCATAGTTTGGGTTGTTCTTCCCTAGGTGCATAACCTTGCACTTGTCCACATTAAATTTCATCTGCCATTTTGATGCCCAGTCTTCCAATTTATCAAGATCCTCTTGCAATTTTTCACAATCCTCTTGGGTTTTAACAACTTTAAATAGTTTTGTGTCATCTGCAAATTTGATAACCTCACTCACTCGTTATTCCACTTTCCAGGTCATTTATGAATATGTCAAAAAGCAGCGGACCCAGCACAGATCCCTGGGGTACACCACTATTCACCTTTCTCCATTGGGAAAATTGGCCATTTAGCCCTACCCTCTGCTTTCTATCTAAGTGGGTGCTCTAACGGGTCTAGGTCTTGTAGTGAGAACACTTTCTAAAACTATAAGAGCCTCCTCTTGGGGTATGTTAGTGTATAATGATTTTATGTCCAAGGTGACTAATAAAATTCCAACATGAGTTCCTTGATAAGATTTCAAACACTGTAACATGTGGGATGAATCACAAACATATGATGGAGCGAGTTCCACAAAGGGACGGAGAAAAACATCTAGAAATTTAGACATGGGCTCAAAAAGAGAGCCAATTGCCACTATAATAGGTCTGCCCGGTGGGTTCTCTAATGATTTATGGATTTTTGGTAAGACGTATATTGTCGGCATTACAGGATGGCCTACTGTTAAAAAATCTGCCTCTTTTAGAGTCAGGTATCCTGCTTCTCGGCCTACATAAATTAATGTATCAACTTTGTTTTAAAGAAATTGAGTAGGATTATCTTTCAAACGTGTGTAGTAAGTAGTATCTTTCACTTGTCGCAGGATCTCTTGCATATAAGAGTCCCTGTCTTGAATGACCAGAGCTGCTCCTTTATCCGCTGGTTTGATGATAATCTCAAAATTATTTTTTAATTGCAGCAATGCTGTTTTTTCTTCCCGACTTAAATTAAAATAAGTACGTGGCTTCTTTTCATCATACAATTTTTGTATTTCGTGATAAACAACTTTTTGAAAAGCTTCTATCATTGCATTATTGGTTTTCAGGGGAACCGAAGTTGAAGGTTTATGAATTATAGACCTATCATTTGATTCTATCGTGTGGTTGTCAAAAAATTCCTTTATTTGAAGTTTCCGAAAAAACTTAAACAACTCGACTTGTGTAGTAAAGGGGTCATATTTCTTTGTAGGAACAAAGGAGAGGCCTTTGTTTAAAACAGAAATTTCTAAGGGCGTTAACTCATAACTAGAGAGATTGAATATCCTTTCTAGTGGTCTGATTGGTATTGAGGATGTTGACCTCTGCCTCTCCCTCGAGAGTAAAATTCCATGGGCCTCTGTATGTGATAAGGGGATTCTCTGGAGAAATGAGGATCGTCTTGAAACCATGATTCTTTTTTGTGTGTGTTTTTTCCACCTTGCCATAAATTGTCCATACAAAAATCCTGCTTATGTTTATTTTGATAATTTGGAGGTGGATGAGAAGAGAATAGAGGGGCAGAGGAATCTACAGCTTCTACTTGATCACTACGACTTCTTTTTCTATTGTATTCTGGACTCCCTATATTAGAGGGATGCCGAGATCGGTTATTATTATATCCATCAATTTTTTGGATCATGTTTTCTTTTCCTAGAGACACTTCTAGTGGTGGTTGTTTCATTAGTCCAAAAATATACATTACCAGTTCTGTAATCCTCCTCATCTCTTTTAAATTTCTTAAGTTTTCTGTCTTTTATTATTTTCTTGTATTCTATAACATTTTTATCGTAATCACTCTTTGACTTTTCAAAATTCTTATCTGTTTCTTTCAACATGGCTAATTTTAACCCTATTTCAGTACGCAAAGATTCTGCTTTCCGGCGTGATGTGTTAATAAGTAAACTCATAAGATCTAAGGAGCATTTATTTAATATTTTGGTCCAATTGGCCAAAAACTCTTCATCATCGCGGTACATTCCTGGAGCTTTATGGACCCTCGGGCCTCTTGGGATAATCTTATGATGGCAGTTCTCAAGGAGTGATGAGGCATGCATCTCTTCTTTTACCATTTTTTGTGTAGACCGCACAGTCACTCCCCAAATATCTTCAATGTCACAACTGATATCTTCCTGATTAAAGAAGGGGTCCTCTGGTAACATATCTTGCAAATCCTTTTCATTGTAGCTAAGGACCTCCTTCCAAGGGGAGAACATAGCTAACCCTGTTCTATGTGAAGCCAAGCAGTTTGTTATGGTCATTTTGTTGTATGTAAACCGCGCTGACAATAGTGCGGTATATAAGAAATTGTAATAAATAATAATAAATAAACCCAAAGGGTAAACAAACAAAAGCAACAAAGTATCTGTAGAAACCACAGGAGCCTCTCCCTATACACCCAAGCATCCTCCTGGCTTTCACAGTCACCTTTTCTACTTATTTAGCTACTTTAAGATCGTCAGATACAATTACGCCCAGGTCCCGCTCTTCTTTTGTGGATATAAGTACCTCACCCCTACACTGTACCGCTCCTTTGGATTTTTGCAGCCCTAATGCATGACTCTGAATTTTTTAGCATTAAATTTCAGCTGCCAAATTCTAGACCATTCTTCAAGTTTAGCTAGATCTCTCTCATATTATCTACTCCTTCGTGGGCGTCTATTGCAGATTTTGGTATCATCCGCAAAGAGGCAAACCTTACCCGACAGCCCTTCCGCAATATCACTAACAAAGATGTTAAAAAGAATCTGACCAAGGACATATCCCTGTGGCACACCACTAGTAACCTCCTCCTCCTCAGAATGAGCTCCATGTACCTGTACCTTTTGTTGTCTCCCACTCAACCGATTTCTAACCCAAGCAGTTAATGTGTGTCTATCGGTCCACTGTAGCCTTAGCATGCACTGTTGTAATACTTGCCTTAACTCTCTCTGTCTTCTTCAGGGAAATGTTGTTTGGCCTGTGGCAAGCGAGGTGTCTCATCTCCATTCTGGAATCTGCTCTTCTTGCATGACAGATTCCTGCTCCCCCTCTCTCAGCTGGGGGATACAGTTAGTCCAGCCTTGTCTGCCTTAGGCAGGAAATGACGGATGGCGCTGTGGGTAAGGATATCCAACTGGCTGGATGGTCTTGTGACTGTGCTGTGAGCTGCTTCTCATCCTCTAGGAGGTCTGTGGCGGTTATGCCTCCTGGTGTTGGGGGTCATTTTTGAGAGGAGAACGTCTGGACTCTGGATTGTCTTCCTTGGAATTCTTTTCCTTTTTGCAACAGGCCTGATCCTTCTGGCTTGGAAATTCAGACTCTGCAGCCTCTGAGTGCCCCCGGGTGCAGTCTCGTGAGGGGCAGGCTGAGAATGGAAGCCCCGTTCGACTGTTTTTGGCTAAGCGTCCCTGGTGAGGGAAACCCCCTGCAGTTCAGTTTGCACTGGGGCTCTGGGTTAAGGAGGCTGTTGCCATGGCGGATCTGTTACGGAACTGGCTGGTTCTGGAGGGTTTGTGCTCCCATCCTACCTAAGTGCAAGCGTCTTCATGGGCGGAGCGAAGCTTGGTAACCTCTGTAGACATTTGTCTGGCAGCAACTTGGGCATCTCCTCCACTTTTGTCAAGCATTTCCAGTTGGATGTCCATGCTCGGGCAGACACAGCCTTTGGCTGTAAGGTTTTGTGAGCTGCTGTGTCTTCTTCCTGCCCAGTGGAGGCATAGATTTGATATATCCCACTTGTCTGGACTGGTCTAGCAGGACGATATGGAAGGTGACATTTTACTTACCAGATAATGTCCTTTCTTTGGGTCCTGCTAGACCAGTCTAGGGCCCGCCCCCTAGTACTGTGTTTGTTCTGTTCTTCTGTGGCGGTACTCTTGGGTCCCATATGATTTATACAGTTGTGGTCAACATTATTGGCACTCTTTATTTTAGGTATGTTGTGTACAATATCTTGAGAATAAATTTGAAATCTCCATGAACAAGCAGGAAGTAAATCCTCACGTATGGGTGGTGTCACCGACGAAGCACACACAGAATGCTCCCCAGCTTCCATTGGAAGCTTTTGGGAGCTGCACCGTGCATGCGCACCTGTCTTTCTGCCTGCTGCAGTGCCATCATCTTTAGTCTCCTTTTTTCTGCAGAGCCTACAGCAGGGGTGTCAAAAAAGCAGGAGTCATCCCTCTTTGGAACATCTGATTCAGCATCCTCAGCCCCAGCATCAGCTTCGTCACAGGGCCTATCCGAGACTTCACCTGGTAAGGATGCCTGAGCACAGTTGGAACCCAGGGGCCGAGGCATCGAGCGGAAGCTCGACATCCAACCTGTAGCGAAGAGGGACCTAACACTGAAGGTAGGTCAGGGGACCACCATCTGAGATGGCCAAGCCCCCTCTTCAGTCCTCTGACAGGAAATCAAAGTAACACTGTGTTTCCTCCCACCTCCTTCCTCAGTCATGCGGAGAGAGCGGGTAGCGGTGGGAGCCATCGCATCACACAAGCGCATGGGGGTGCTCGAGGACATCAGATCCCAATACATTTGACAAGGAGATCGCTGTGGGAACTGGCGTTGATTCTGATCTCCTCCCCCAATGCGCCCGCCTCTGCCGGCAGCACATGGATCTCCAAAATGGGCTGGATGGAGTGCTGTGTCTATGCTGGAGCCATTGCAAGGTCTGCATTTTGCAAGGATAGAACCACTGCCATGCGAGCCTCGAGGGTCTGCAGGCATTCCTCCAATACTGCCACCTAGGAGGGGACCAGGGCTGGACTGGGAACCTTGACGAACGGTGTCGATACCTCCGGCAGGGGACTCCACAATGACAGCCTCATTGGGAGATATACGGCAGCCCTCGAGGTCTAGGGGGTCGATTCTTCCCATATGAGTGGCGGGATATGGTGAAGCCATCCTCTTCTCCCTTGATGCCGAGGATGAGCTGAGAGCAGAGGAACTTGAGCTCCTGCAGTACCATTCAGCATCCAAGGAGGCAGTGACGGTGCCGATGGACCAAGTCCTGCAGAGACTACTGCTGCAGCTGTGAAAGAGTCCCCTCACGGTCCCTGACTATAGCCAGCAGCTGGACTTGATGTACTGTGTCCAGAAGGCACCTGGCTTTGAGAAGCCCCAGCTGCCACATAACTTATAATGGTGGAGTTGGCCCTCAAGCGCCAAGACTTGCTCCTCTGAGCAGGAGGCCAGGGCCTTGGACTCCTTCGGGTGGCGATGCTGCCAGGGCTTCATGCTGTTGGCCTAGATCCTGTCCTACCAGCTTTATATGGACATGTTCCTAAAGGACATTACTACTACTACTGAACATCTGTATAGCGCTACAAGGCATATGCAGCACTGAACAGACACATGTAAGAGATGATCCCTGCTCATTGAAGCTTACAATCTAGTTGAGACAGACAACACAGTAGCTGTAGACATGGGATACAGCTAGGGGGAATGGTAAGGAAACACAAAGAACATCAGGTGAGTCATGATCCAAAAGTGGCAGTGACGAGTGGAGTTTTCAGCCTGGATTTGAAAACAGTCAGAGAAGGTGCCTGATGTACAGACTCAGGTAGTTTGTTCCAGGCATATGGAGCAGCAAGGTGAAAGGAGCAAAGTCTGGAAATGGCAATAGAAGAGAAGGGCACAGATAGGAATGATTTGCCAGACATCATGCTGGACCTGGTGGAGTTTTGCCACCCATGTCCCTTGGGACTCCCTTGATTCTTCCATGCCCTGATAGGCCACAGCAAGGATTGTTTGAAATATGCGAGCAACATATGACACCTTTGAGTCTCCCTGCAGGGTCACGGCAGTGGGCATCAACACCCAACAACTGGTCTGGCTCTAGTCCTCCGACCTGGAGCAGTGGATCTAGGATAGGACAAGCTGACCAACGTCCGCTGTACCGGGGAGAACTTGTTGGGGAAGCCAGTCAAGGAGAAAGCAGGCAGAATCGAGAAGGAGCACGTGATGCTTTCCAGGCTCTTGAGGAAAACCGCAGATCCCTCATGTAAAAAGTACCAGGATAAGAAGACTTTCTACCCATGGCCACACCAGTACTACCCAGTGCCCCAGAATGCCAAGCCGAAAGTGCAAGCCCCCCTCCAGCAGATTTTGGTATCATCTGCAAACAAGCAGTTATGCCACGAAGGTATTTAGACATGTCTTCACTATCCCACCTTTCCTTTAAGAGTATACATATTAAGATCTTTAAATCTGTCCCCATATGGTTATAACAAAGACATCTGACTATTTTAGTAGCCACCTTCTGCACCGACTCCTTCCTATTTATATCCTTTTGAAGGCGTGGTCTACAGAATTGCACACAATACTCCAAATGAGGTCACACCAGAGACTTAAACAGAGGCCCTCTCACCTCCTTTTTTTCTGCTGGCCATTCCTCTACCTATGCACCCAAGCATCCTTCTGGCTTTTGCCGTCACCTTTTCTACCTGTTTAGCCACTTTAAGATCATCAGAAATGATCACGTCTAGGTCCCGCTCTTCTTTTGTGGACAGAAGTACTTTGCCCCCTATACTGTATTGCTCCCTTGGATTGCTGCAGCCCAAATGCATGATCCTGCATTTTTTAGCATTATATCTCAGCTGAAAAATTCTAGACCATTTTTCAAGCTTAGCTAGATCCCTTCTCATGTTATCTACTTCTTCCTGGGTGTCTACTCTATTGCAGACTTTGGTATCATCCGCAAAGAGGCAAATAAATAAATAAATAAATAAACCTTACCCAACAGACTTCCGCTATATCACTAAGAAAGATGTTAAAAAGAATCGGACCAAGGACAGAACCGTGCAGCCCACTACGGTAACATCCTTCTTGGATTGATCTCCATTTACCTGTACACTTTGTTGCCTCCCATTCAAGAAATTTTTAATCAAGTCCGTCACTTTAGAGTCCATCCGTAGGATGCTCAATTTATTTATAAGTTGCCTATGCAGAACGGTGTCAAAGGCTTTACTGAAATCCAAGTATACCACCTCTAGGGCTCTCCCTCGGTCCAATTTTCTGGTCAAACCAGTCAAAGAAATCAATCAGATTTGTCTGACTAGACCTACCTCTGGTAAACCCATGCTGTCTTGGATCCTGCAATCCATTTGGACTCCATAAACCTCGCTATCCTTGGTTTTGGCAGCGTTTCCATTAATTTACTGACCACAGCATTCAGACTAACCAGCCTGTAGTTCTCAACCTCATCCTTACTTCCTGTTTTGTGTAAAGAGACTACGTGTGCCTTTCTCCAGTCCTCAGGGACCACTTCCGATCCTAAAGAAGCATTGAAAAAGTTAGTCAGTGGAGCTGCTAGAATGTCCCTAAGTTCCTTCAATATTCTCAGATGTATCCTATCTGGCCCCATCGCTCTGTCTACTTTTAGTTTAGCTAGTTCCTCATGAACATAGTCTTCTGAAAATCGTTCAAGATCCCCTTCACTTCTGCTTCTATTTGTGGGTGTTTTCTGGTCCTGCTCTTGGCCCTTCACCTGTGAACACAGAACAAAAATATTTGTTAAGCAATTCCACCTTATCCTCATCAGGTTCTACATATTCTTCCCCTTCCCCCTTGAGTTTGACAATACTACTTTTGCACTTCCTCATCTTGCTAACATATCTGAAATATGGCTTGTCACCGCATTTTATTGCATTGGATATTTTTGCTTTCCTGACTACTTTCCTGGCTTCTCCAAATATTGATGCTTGTCTTCCTCTTTCCGTGATCTCTTGTATTTTATGAAGGCCATGCTCTTTTTCTTCACCTTTTCACCTACTGCTTTTGAGAACTATAGTGTCTGCCTTTTCCTTTTACATTTATTTACCTTTCTAACAAAAAGGTTTATTGCCCTTAAAATACCCCCTTTTCAGTTTTGCCCATTGCTTTTCTACATCCCCCAGTTGTTCCCATCCTGCTAACGACTCCTTGAGGTATTGTCTCATCTTGGCAAAGTTTATTTTTCCTAAAGTCTAAGGCCTTCACTTTTTAAATGGATTTTATCAGCCTTAGTCCTAATACTGAACCACACCATCTGGTGATTGCTGGATGCAAGATGATTTCCCTCTATAACATCAGAAACACTTTCCCCATTGGTGAGCACCAAGTCTAGAATGGCCCCTTCACATGTGGGTTGTCTTACCAGTTGCCAGAATATTTCTCCCTATAGAGAATCTAGGATCTCCTTACTTCTAGATTACACCGCAGCAGGGATGTACCAATCAATATCTGGCATATTGAAGTCACCTATCAATAGCACTTCTCCTTTCATGGCAATACTGCATATGTCTTCTGTTATATCTTCGTTCACTTCTTGCTGTGAAAGAGATCTGCATATCACACCAATGCAAATGGATTTCCCCTTCCCTCTTTCTAGTTTAACCCACAGTGCCTCCTCACTCCTTTTTAAGCCCTGTAATTCTATAGCTTTTACATATATTTTTAACATATAGTGCCACTCCTTCCCTTCTTTCTACCCTGTCCTTCCTGAATAAAGTGGTGGAGGTTTGCAGCTTGGTAAGGTGCTGGATCCTTCTTTTGCAAGGTGGGTCGCTTGTTGGAGTACCTCCTGCACCTCTCGGACTCCAGCCTGAAGTCCACCTTGGCCTGATCGGTGCCTTCCATCAAGGCTTGGGGGCAGGGCCATCTTGGCTCACCTGCTAGTGGCTCAATTCCTGCATGGTCTGCTTCTCTCAAAATCTTCCATCAAGCCCCCTACAGTTGCTTTGGATCTAAATGTGGTCCTCACACAGCTCAGGCAGGCTCTTTTGAGCTGCTCGACTTTGTCTCCCTTAAGTACTTGACCTGGAAGGTCCTTGGTGACGGTCATGTTGGCCCACTGTGTCATTGAGCTCCAGGCTCTGGTGGCCCAACCTCCTTACACCAGGTTCCACCAGAATCAGGTCGTCTTGAGAATGCACCTGCGATTTCTGCCGAAGGTGGTCTCTGAGTTCTACCTCAATCAGTTGATTGTCCTACTGATTTTCTTACTAAGGCTGCATGCCAACTGAGGGGAGGCAGTGTTGCACATGCTGGACTGCATAAGCATGCCTTGGCCTTTTATGTAGACCATACCAATGTCCACCAGCGGTCCACACAGCTGTTTTGTCTCATTTGACCCTAGTAAGTTAGGGATTGCTGTCTCTAAGTGCACACTGTCCCTGTGGTTGGTGGATTGTATCGCCTTGGCATATTTGCAGGACGGACTGAGCCTCAAGAGTCATGTCATGACTCATAGTGTTCGAGCCATGGTCACTTCGGTCACCAACCTGCTCTCAGCCTCCATGGAGGATATCTGCAAGGCTGCCCTGCGGTTTTCGGCGCACACTTTCACAACCCACTACTGTCTGAATGGGGATTCCCAGTGGGACAGCAATTTCAGCCAGGTCATGCTACGGCACCTTTTTGGGTATTAGGTCCAACTCCTGCCCACTGGCCCTTCTGTCCGTCCAGGCTACCTGCAAAAGTTGACTAACTTTGGAGCTGCTGTACGCTGAGGGTGCTGAATCGGTGGAGTCCCTAGAGGGACTATCTTCCTCCTCTTTCTGTTTCTCCAGTTTTTGCCACCCCTGTTGGGCTTGAGCTTCCTTGGTCTTTGGTAGCCTGTAGTTTGGGAATCCCATACGTGAGGACTTACTTCCTGCTTGTTAATGCAGAAAGCGTAGTTACTCACCTGTAGCAGGTATTTTCTGTGAACAGCAAGAATAAGTCCTCATAACCCACCCACCTTCCTGAGTTGTTTTGGCTACTGCTTGAACAATTGACTGGAGAAGATGGTGCCATGACAAGCGGGAAGGCAGGGATGCATGCATGCATGGTGCAGCTCCCAAAAGCTTCCAATAGAAGCTGGGGAGCGTTCTATGTCAGCTCAGTCAGTGACATCAGCCATACATGAGGACTTATTCCTGCTGTTCATGGAGAAGACCTGCTACAGGTGTGTAACTGCTCTATATTCCAACTGTATGTCATCATAATATTTTAATATGATGTTCAAAGGTATACCACAAAATAAAAGATGTCTGTGCAACTTAAACATAGTAATTTCTGAGAAAAAAAAAACTAAATATGACCTGGACAGGATTAACGACACCCTTCACTAACAACTGGTTGTACAACTTTGGCAGTGATGACAGTCTCCAAACGTTTCTTGTAGCTATCTATAAGTTTTGTACAACTGTGTTCTGGTAGTTTCTCCCACTCTTCAACTGTGATTTGTTCCAGCTATTGACTGTTTCAAGGATTCCTTTTACCAATAGCAGATGTCAGCTCTTTCCAAAGGTTCTCGATTGGATTGAGCTGAAGACTCATTACTGGCCAGTTTTAAACAGTCCATTTGTTCCTTTTTAACCATTCTTTTGTACTTTTGGATGTAATGTTTTGGGTCATTGTCCTGCTAGAGGACTCAAGATCTTCGACCCAATCCTAGCTTTCTGACACTAGTAACACATTTTGCTCCAAAATACCTTGGTAGTCCTCTGACTTCACGATTCCTTTAATATGTTCTAGGCTTCCAGTTCTTGAGGCAGCAAAACAGTCCCCAAAATTATGGAACCTCTACCATATTTAACTGTAGGAAGGATGTTTTTTCCTTATAAGCTTCATTTCTTCACCTTTAAATGGTATCGCTAGTCTGCCTTGCCAAAGAGTTCAAGTTTCCACAGAACATTTTCCCAAAAGGATTGTGGTTTCTCAAGGTGAGTTAGGGCAAAGATCAGGCTTGCCTTTTTATGTCTGTCTTTGAGCAGTGGGATCCTTCTTGGTCTTCACCCATGAATTCCTTTGTTTAGCGCACAGCGTATGGTGCAGGTTGAAACCAGCATTCCAGATTTCTCCAGGCCAGCCTTAAGCTCTTTGGATGTTGTACATGGTGTTTTTCCAACAGTTCGCACTAACCTTTGAAGACTACTTGGATTAATTTTCCTCTTCCCGCCACGTCCTGAGAGGGTCTTGACAGTTCCATGAGCAGAACACTTCTTAGGTGGGAGGAGTGGCCTAGTGGTTAGGACAAGGTAGTTCAGGCCGAAGGGCCAGGGGTTCAAGTCCCACCTGGGGACAGCAATCTCAGGCCGGAGGGACTTGGATTTCTAGTCCTATAGGCACTCCTTGTGGTCTTGGGCAAGCCACTTAACCCTCCATTGCCCATGTTCCCTGTAAGTATTAGCGTATGTGTGTCATATCCCCTCGTGCTAAAAGTATCTCCCAATTGACCACTTTGACCCGGTGAAAAGCGGGATATAAATACAGCTAAATAAAAATAAAAATAAATAAATAAAAATAAAATAATAATATTGTGAACTGTAGACACAGGAATCCCAAGGTCTTTGGAGATGGCCTTGTACCCCTTTTGGAGTTTAATGTTTGGTGACAATGGCTTCTGACGATCTAGGGGAACTCTCTTGTCTTCACATTTGTCAAAATGAAGCATGGATTGAATGTGGCCATTTTAAACAGAGCCATCATTCATTGGTTGATTCAAGTCATGTGAGTACTGACAACTGATCACAGATGCATCTAATTTACTGCAATGGGAATGTGGTTCTTCTGTTCAAACTGATTTGAATTGTTTATAAGGGTCCCACAATCATGCCCTGGCAAGTCCCAGTTTTTATACTATTTCCTACTATTTCCTTTTTTAATTGGTCTTCTTTTATGTGTCAAATATATGTGCATATGTAGTCCAAAGCCATTTCACTGGCCAATTTTTTTTAGTAGATATTGGACGTTAAGGTGTTGTACTGCAAGGGTGCTGATTATGTTGGCCACAGCTGTATACTTGTCTCCATAGATTCATCTTCTATTGACAGTTCTCTTCTACTACTATTAATCATTTATAAAGCGCTACAAGGTATATGCAACGCTGTACAGACACACATAATGACGGTCCCTGTTCCTCAGAGCTTACAGTCTAAGTCTGATTACTCGTTGTTGCCCATGTTGAGGTTGTGTGAGGCTTGCTATGTTCTCCCATATGCTTTGGGATGAATACTGAGAAGACCTCTGGTGGTTGAGGCAGATAGAGGCAAGAGCGTGATGTCATTGAAACCTGGTCTTTGCATTGGTTCTTTGTCTCCACCAGTCTGCTGGTGGGGGAACACAAACCAGTTGTCTGGACTGACCTTGCAGGACTCAAGGAAAGGACATTTTCTGGTAAGTAAAATGTCACCTTAGTAGTTCCCTAGCAATGAAGCAGTATGGGAATATTGGGGAAAAATGGTTTTATTGTATAGTTTATCATTTTTTCACCCAAAGAGGGAGAGTGTATAGACTGCCTGGATGTCGCTACTTTGAGCAGCAGCACCATCCAGTGTCCTCCTGAAATACAGCAAGATAGACCGTACAGTACCTAGCATTTCCAGAACAGGGGTGGTTACTTTCTGCCAGTTACATCCTTCTAGGAGGAGACTCCTCTAGGAGGGAAAAATTGTAAGACCTATTTAAACCACTCCCAAAGGCAGAACTCTGTCTTTGGCACATAACTACTGCACCATGATGGAATAAGGTGTCTCTTAAAAGAAAAAAAAAAACCAGGAGCTCTTCAGCGAACAGCAGCAGCAACACCAAAGCAAGGAGTGAATCCAGGACAGCTATGGGGCCCTGTGCCTGCATCAGCATAAGCTCCAGGTACCAGTACCATACTTAGCCCTGTGTAAGTGGTGCAGCCAGACAGGGTGCAAAATGATTAGGGGTGCATGTCAGGCTGCTGGCCCCGGACCCCCCTCCCCCTGTTGCCCTGCCGCCGCTGCTGCCACTTTTTTGTTTTTTCAGAGTGGTGACGACTGCCGCAGCAGCAGTGAGGCAGACTCGTGTTTGCAGGCAGGTAGGGGTCCCTCCTTCCCTTCTCTGATGTAGGTCGCGTCAGAGGAGGGAGGGACCAGGCCAGCCATTCAAACGTGGGTCTTTGCAACTCAGAATTTGAATGGCTGGCCTGGCCCCTCCCTCCTCTGATGTGACCTACATCAGAGAAGGGAAGGAAGGACCCGACCTGTCTGCAAACACGGGTCTGCTTCACTGCTGCTGCTGCCGCCTCCGAGAAAACCAAAAAGTAGTAGTGATGGCAGGGCAAGGGGGGGGGGGGGTGCTGACGGGGGCGCCAGAACTGGAAATAGCATAGGGCACAATTATGGCTTGGTATGGTCCTGCCAGGTACACTGACTGGTAAAGAGTAAAAAATGTAGGAGAGGGGTTCCCACTCGGAGGTGCAAGAGGAGAGACTGGAAAGGGGGGCTGTTACTTCTGGAGAGAAATCTGAAATTGTGAGTATATACTTCTGGGAATTTTTCTGAAAGGAATTTTTTTTCTTTTAAAGCTAATTAATCTGTGAACCCACTATTTTTTTTGTTAAATCAGTCAGGGCCTAGTAACAACAGTTTAAGATTCAATTTAAAAACACAGAAGAGAACTTTCTGGTTACCTTTCATACCCAGTAGACAGCTGTAGTTTAAATTTCATAGTCACTCAGGGCCTAGCATCAGCAAAGTACTTTTAGTTTCAAATTAAAACACAGAAGAGAGCTTTCTGGTTAAATTTAGAATCCAGCAGAGAGCTTGTAGTTTAAATTTCATAATAGGTTAGAGCCTAGTAGCAGCAAAGAGCTATAATTTAAATCAAATCAGAATATAGTTTTCCTCAGCAGCACAGGACAAGGTACTGTGTAGCAGCCCTTTTTTAATAAGTGTTATTTCCCTCCCTTCCCTGGGATAATCGTAGCTGTATAGGTACTTACACATCTTAAAAGACAGGAGGTGCTTTCAGGTGAAGCTCATTACCCAAATCAGTCATACACTAAGGACCTGAGATTAATTAAGCTTCAGATGAACAAGGTATATTAAACGTATTAGGTACAGTTTTATTGGTATAAATACCCATAGCAACCCCTAGTAAGTAAGAACTTAAAGATCTAGACACAAACTTAAAACTAAGATGCAGACAGCAGTCCAGCAGCGGGATGGGGGCTTTCCAGTCTTTTGCATTGAGTGTCACATGTATGATTTTCTCCCAGTTGGTGAGAGGTCTTACATGTGCACTAGGTGCAAGGAGCTCTTTTCTCTCAGGGAACAAGTCCGTTCTCTAGAGGCTAAAGTAGCAGACTTGGAAAACATAAGACAGACAGAGAGGTACATAGACGAGACCTACAGGGATATAGTCCTGAAGTCCCACCTCCAGTCTGGCAGCACCCCTGTTGCCATGGAGGAGAGAGGTCACGTGACAGGAGAGCATCACCCTAGTGTGGCAGGAAGTGATGCTGTAACTAGGACCTGTCCTCCAGGTGATGTAAAACCCTCTCGCACCGAGGAAGTTTCTCCAGGGCCATGTGCCCATGAGGGAAGGGTTAGGACAGCCGTTATAGTTGGTGATTCGATCATTAGGCATGTAGATAGCTGGGTGGCTGGTGGACGTGAGGATCGCCTGGTAACATGCCTGCCTGGTGCGAAGGTAGCGGACCTCACGCGCCACCTAGATAAGGTCTTAGATAGTGCTGGGGAGGAGTCTGCTGTCTTGGCACATGTCGGTACCAATGACATAGGAAAATGTGGTAGGGAGGTTCTGGAGGCAAAATTTAGGCTTTTAGGTAGGAAGTTGAAATCCAGAACTTCCAGGGTAGCATTCTCCGAAATGCTTCCTGTTCCACGCGCAGGACCCAAAAGGCAGGCAGAGCTCCGGAGTCTCAATGCGTGGATGAGACAATGATGCAGAGATGAGGGTTTTGGATTTGTTAGGAGCTGGGGAACATTCTGGGGAAAGGAGGGGCTCTTCCGAAGGGATGGGCTTCACCTTAACCGAGATGGAACTAGGCTGCTGGCATTAACCTTTAAAAAGGAGATAGAGCAGCTTTTAAACTAGATATTAGGGGAAAGCCGACAGTCGCCCAAGAGCGGATGGTTCGGAAGAATGTATCCTTGAAGGATACTACCAAAAGCAGAGAGGTTCCACAAAAGAGTAAAGTAGCCCAAATGCCCTCAAGTATGGAGCAGACAGAGCTTAAAGATCCCAATTTACCCATGTCTAACAATAGCCAAATTAACATGAATAAAATACATTCTCTAAAATGCTTGTATGCAAATGCTAGAAGTCTAAAGAATAAGATGGGAGAGTTAGAATATATAGCACTAAATGAAAGGTTAGATATGATTGGAATATCAGAGACATGGTGGAAGGAGGACAACCAGTGGGACACTGTGATACCTGGGTACAAACTATATCGTAATGATAGAGCTGATCAAATTGGTGGAGGGGTTGCGCTCTATGTTAGAGAGGGCATTGACTCAGAAAGGATTAAAGTTTTGCAGGAAACAAAATCTGCTGTAGAATCTATATGGATTGAAATTCCATATAAAAGGGGGAAGGCAATGGCAGTGGGGGTATACTATCGAGCACCTGGCCAGAATAACCAAATGGATGATGAAATGCTCAAAGAAATCAAGGAAGCTAACAAAAGTTACAGTGCAGTAATAATAATGGGTGATTTCAATTACCCCAGTATCGACTGGGTCAGTGTCACGTCAGGACATGCTAGGGAGATAAAGTTCCTAGATGAAATAAATGACTGCTTCTTGGAGCAGCTGGTTCATGAACCGACCAGAGGGGAAGCCATATTAGACCTAGTCCTTAGTGGAACACCAGATCTAGTGCAAGAGATAAGGGTGTTGGGGCCACTTGACAATAGTGATCATAGCATGATCGCCTTTGATTTAATTAGTGAAGGAGGGATAGTAAGGAAATCCACAGTAGTACCTTTTAACTTTCGAAAGGCAGACTATGATAAAATGAGGAAAACAGTTAAGAAAAAATTTAAAAGGAGCAGTTGCGAAGGTTAAAGACGTACACCAAGCTTGGGTGTTGTTGAAAAATACTATCTTGGAAGCCCAGACCAGCTGTATTCCACGCTTTAAGAAAAGTGGAAGGAAGTCCAAAAAACTGCCAGCATGGTTTAAAGGTGAGGTCAGAGAGGCTGTTGTTGCCAAAAAAGCATCTTTCAGGAAATGGAAAAAAGAGCCAAACGACGAAACCTGGAAACAGCACAAGCACTGGCAAGTCAAATGCAAGGCATTGATAAGGCAGGCAAAGAGAGAATTTGAGAAGAAGCTTGCTGCGAAAGCAAAAACGCGAAATAAAGACCTTTTCAAGTACATTCGTAGCAAAAAACCTGTGAGAGAGTCAGTTGGTCCATTAGATGATAAAGGGGTTAAAGGAGCACTAATAGGCGACAAGGCGATAGCGGAGAGACTGAATGAATTCTTTGCTTCGGTCTTTACTGAGGAAGATGTAGGGATGTTACCCATGACTGAAGTGGTATTTAAAGGTGCGGAAGAATTGAAGGAAATATCGATACATCGGGAAGATGTCTTACAACTATTAGATAAACTGAAGAGTAGCAAATCACCTGGGCCGGATGGTATACATCCAAGGGTGTTGAAAGAACTGAAATATGAGATTGCAGAACTGCTATCAGTAATCTGTGAACTATCATTAAAATCATCTCTAATACCTGAAGATTGGAGGATCGCCAATGTAACACCAATTTTTAAAAAGGGTTCCAGGGGTGATCCGGGAAACTACAGACCGGTGAGCCTGACGTCAGTACCGGGAAAAATGGTAGAAACCATCATAAAGAATAAAATTACTCAGCATGTAGATAGTCACAACCTAATGGGAGACAGCCAACATGGCTTTAGACAAGGAAGATCTTGTCTTACTAATCTGTTATGTTTTTTTGAAGGAGTGAATAAACAGGTGGACAAAGGTGAGTCGGTTGATATTGTGTATCTGGACTTTCAGAAAGCCTTTGACAAGGTCCCTCATCAGAGACTTTTGGCAAAACTAAAGAGTCATGGGATAGGAGGCAGTATACTATTGTGGATCAGGAACTGGTTAAAAGATAGAAAGCAGAGGGTAGGGCTAAATGGCCAATTTTCCCAATGGAGAAAGGTGAATAGTGGTGTACCCCAGGGATCTGTGCTGGGTCTGCTGCTTTTTGACATATTCATAAATGACCTGGAAAGTGGAATAACGAGTGAGGTTATCAAATTTGCAGATGACACAAAACTATTTAAAGTTGTTAAAACCCAAGAGGATTGTGAAAAATTGCAAGAGGATCTTGATAAATTGGAAGACTGGGCATCAAAATGGCAGATGAAATTTAATGTGGACAAGTGCAAGGTTATGCACCTAGGGAAGAACAACCCAAACTATGGTTACACGATAGTTAGGAACCACCACCCAGGAAAAAGATTTAGGCGTCATTGTGGATACCATGTTAAAACCCTCGGCCCAGTGTGCAGCGGCGGCCAAGAGAGCAAATAGAATGCTAGGTATGATAAGGAAAGGAATGGAAAATAAAACAAAAGATATTATAATGCCTCTATATCGTTCCATGGTGAGACCGCACCTTGAATATTGTGTGCAATTCTGGTCGCCGTATCTTAAAAAGGATATAGCGATTTTAGAAAAGGTACAGAGAAGAGCCACCAAAATGGTAAAGGGGATGGAAGGATACTCCTATGAAGAAAGGCTAAAAAGGTTAGGGCTCTTTAACCTGGAAAAGAGACGGCTGAGGGGAGATATGATAGAAGTCTATAAATTAATGAACGGAGTGGAACGGGTAAACGTAGATCGATTGTTTACCTTATCAGAATATAGAAAGACTAGGGGACATGCAATGAAGCTACAGGGTAAACTATTTAAGACTAATAAAAGAAAATATTTTCTCACTCAACATGTAATCAAACTCTGGAATTTGTTACCGGAGGATGTAGTAAAGGCTGTTAGTGTAGCTGGGTTTAAAAAAGGTTTGGACAAGTTCCTGGAGGAAAGGTCCATAAACCATTATTAAGAAGTGACCGAAGATATCAATGCTTGACCCAGTACAAGCATTGTGGAACTTGTGTCTCTTGGGGAAACTGCTAGGTACATATGACCTAGATTGGCCACTGTTGGAAACAGAATACTGGGCTTGATGGACCTTGGTCTGACCCAGTATGGCATATCTTATGTTCTTATGTTCTTAATCAACCCATCTCCCTTCTCTCCTTTTTTCCAAACTACTTAAACATGTGGTTCACTGCCATTGTCTTGACTTTTCTCCTCTCAAGCTCTTATGAATCCATTCCAATCTGGCTTTCATTCTCTTCATTCTACTGAAATGGCTCTTGCCAAAGTTTCGAACAACTTGTTCCTTGCCATATTTAAGGGCATTTACTTGATCCTCATCCTTCTTAATCTTTCTACTGCTTTTGACACCACCTCCTTGATACCCTGTTCTTGCTTGGATTTTGAGGCTCTGTTCTGTTCTGGTTTTCTTCTTTTTCCCATTACACTTCTAGTGTATGTTCTGGTGAATTTTCCTTTATTGTTATCCTGCTTTCAGTTGGTGTACCCGAGGGCTCTTTCTTGGGACCTCTCCTTTTCTTACTCTACACATAGTCCCTTGGTGCTCTCATCTCATCCCATGGTTTTCAGTACCATCTTTACACTGATGACTCTGATCTACCTCTCTGCACCTGAAATTTCTCCAGAAATCCATGCCCAAATCTCTGCCTGCTTATCTGACATTGCTGCCTAGATGTCCTGCCACCATCTGAAATTGAACATGGCCAAAACCAAGCTTCTTATTTTTCCTTCTAAACCCACTTCCCCCTTTCTTTCTTTATGTCTGTGGATAATACTCTAGTCCTCTGTTTCCTCAGCTCACAATCTTAAGGTCATTTTGATTCCTCCCTCTCCTCCACACATCCAACAACTAAAACCTGTTGTTTCTTTGTCTGTAAGATCAGCAAAATTCATACCTTCCTTTCTGAACATACTACTAAGACTGTTATCTAGTCACCTCCCTTCAAGACTATTTCAACCTCCTCCTTGCTGGTCTCCCTCTGAATCATCTCTCTGCACTTCAATCTGTTCACAACTCAGCTGTGTGGCTAATCTTCCGCTAGTGTCTCTATGCTCATATAACCCCTCTTTGTCAAGTCACTCCATTGGCTCCCTATCACTTTCTGCATCCAGTTCAAACTTCTACTGACCTATAAGCGTATTCATTCTGCTTCTCCACATTACCTTCCTTGGGAACTCTGCTTTTCTGCCAGATCCCATCTATCTGTGCCCTACTCTTTCACTGCCAACCTTGCTGCTGCTTATGCCTGGAATAAACTACCCGATTCGGTACATCAGGCTCCATCTCTGGTCCTATTCAAATCCAGGCTAAAAACTCACCTCTTTGAGGCTGCTTTTGGATCCTGATCCCCTTAGCTCCTGTTCACCTCCAATGTTTCCCTACCATTCCCCTAGATATATCCCAGTCACCAGTTATTGTGTTGTCTGTCTTGATTGGACTGTAATTCTGATGAGCAGGGACTGTCTCTTACATGACTCCGTATGCCTTGTAACATTATACAAATAAGTAATAGTAGTAGTAGTTTTTTTCTTCCTCCTCCTTTCTATTGGTATGACTGCTCTTCTCTTTATGAGCAGGGGGTGTGCTGGCAGTGTTTGCATAGATACAGTGGACATTGGGTGCAAGGCTTAAGCAACCAGTACCACCCTCCAGACTCTCTGCTCCCTCCTAATGCAGTGTCTACTCAAATGAATCCATCTTGTGGGTGTAGAGGCTAGATCTATTAAAGACCCCAGCCCTGTAAAGACAGACTCCAACTCCAACTCCATGGTGTAGTAACTGTGAAACCAAAGACAGCTGATGCTGTGATACAGTGGCTATGCCAGCCAAAGACATGGTTTTTATAGTGGTTGAAATTTCCCTCTCAGGAGTCTGCTTCCAGGATGATGACACTGGGTAACAGTAATCTTTCCTGTTCTGGAAAATTATCAGAAAAAATATAGGTCACATTACAATAATTATGTAGGACCATTAAAGGTCTCTGCTGCTTAAAAAAGCAAAAACTGAGGATTATC
The DNA here is from genome assembly GCA_033557465.1 of Ichthyophis bannanicus. Taxonomy (NCBI): domain Eukaryota; kingdom Metazoa; phylum Chordata; class Amphibia; order Gymnophiona; family Ichthyophiidae; genus Ichthyophis; species Ichthyophis bannanicus. The sequence continues at coordinate 905,609,988 of CM066032.1, read as the reverse complement.
TACACATGGTTTTAAGTACAGGGAGAACTCAAAGTTTCTCTATTTACTAACAAGGAGTAGCCTAGTAGTTAGAGCAGTGGCTGGTAACCAAGAGACCAGTGTTTGATTCCCACTGGCACACCTTGCGGCCTTGGATAAGTCACTTAACACTCCATTGCCTTGGAAGAAAGGCATGGCAATCTATTTTGAAGAACACCTTGCCAAGAAACCCCAGGGGCTGCTGGGTCACCCAAAGTCAGGATTGACTCAACAGTACATATTGCATTGTATTGTGCTGTTTACGGTTACTGTCCTTGAAGAGATGCTTGCGGCCTTAATGGGGAGGTCTAGAATTTAGGTCTAATATGATGACACTGGAGATTTTGAATGTTAATTTTAAAGAGGATGAGATGGGTAGAAAGCAATTAGGTTATCCCTTTAAGTGGGTGGTGGAATTGTTTAGGTATCCGGGTATTCCAATAAGAATATAAGAACACAAGATATGCCATACTAGGTCAGACCAAGTATCAAACCCAGTATCCTGTTTCCAACAGCGACCAAGCCAGGTCAGAAAGGTGCACAAATTCCATGCTGCTTATCCCAGAGATAAGCAGTGGATTTCCCTGGTCCTCTTTAATAACGGTTTATGGATTTTTCCACCAGGAACATATCCAAACCTCTTTTGAATCCTGCTGCACTAACAGCTTTTACTACATCCTTCGGTAACGAATTAGAGTTTGCGTGGAGTGAAAAAATATTTCTCTGATTAGTCTTAAGAACATAAGATATGCCATACTGGGTCAGACCAAGGTCCATCAAGCCCAGTATCCTGTTTCCAACAGTGGTCAATCTAGGTCATACGTACCACGCAGTTTCCCCAAAAGACACAGGTTCCGCAATGCTTGTACTGGGTCAAGCATTGATATCCTGGGTCCCTTCTTAATAATGGTTTATGGACCTTTCCTCCAGGAACTTGTCCAAACCTTTTTTAAACCCAGCTACACTAACAGCCTTTACTACATCCTCCGGTAACAAATTCCAGAGTTTGATTACACGTTGAGTGAAAAAATATTTACGCTATATCCTTTTTAAGATACGGTGACCAGAATTGCACACAATATTCAAGGTGCGGTCTCACCATGGAACGATATAGAGGCATTATAATATCTTTTGTTTTATTTTCCATTCCTTTCCTTATGATACCTAGCATTCTATTTGCTCTCTTGGCCACCGCTGCACACTGGGCCGAGGGTTTTAACATGTTATCCATTGTAGCTTCATTTCATGTCCCTTAGTCTTTCTATTTTTTGAAGGAGTAAACAACTGATCTATCGAGGAAGGAGTGGCTCAGTGGTTGGGACAGCTTACCTCAGGCCAGAAGGTCAGGGGTTCAATTCCCACATGGGGACAAGCAACTTCAGGCCAGAAGGACTGGGGTCTCTAGTCCCATGGCCACTCCTTGTGGCCTTGGGCAAGCCACTTAACCCTCCATTGCCTCAGGTACACTTAGATTGTGAGCCCTTTGGGGACAAGGGAATAAAAAGTACCAGTTAGTATACATGTAAACCACACTGATTCTAAAGAGCGCGGTATATAAAATAAATAAATAAATGTTTATCTGTTCCACTCCATTATTTTATAGACCTCTATCATATCCCCCCTCAGCTGTCTTTTCTCCAAGTTGAAGAGCCCTGACCTTTTAGGCCTCTTCTCAAAGGGGTATCCTTCCCTCCCCTTTATCATTTTGATGGCTCTTCTCCGCACTTTTTCTAATTTCACTATATCGTTTTTAAGATATGGTGACTAGGACTGTACACAATATTCAAAGTGTGGTCGCACCATAGAGCAATACAGAGGCATTATAATATTCTTGGTTTTATTCTCCATTCCTTTTCTTATGATTCCTAGCATTCTATTTGCTTTCTTGGCTGCTGCTACACACTGGGCAACTTTCAATGTATTATCCACAAAGATGCCTAGATCCTTTTCCTGGATGGCTTCCACAAGGGTCTTGCATTGAGCTGATTGAGAGTACAGATGACATTGGCATGTGTTTGAGGTCCAGTGGTGGGGCACTCCTTCGCTTATTATTTGGATATGCCCTGCTTCCTTTGGAGCATATGTCTCTTGCATCCCCCCCAAATGGCCCATGGTCCCACCTTGGGATCTTAGTTGGTTCTTTGGGCTTTAAAGAAGCTTCCCTCTCAGCCATCAAAGTTCGCCTCGCTTAAGGATCTCTCTTAAGGCTGTCTTTTTGGTAGCCATTTGCTCAGTAGCCCGCATTTCCGAGTGCAGGCCCTTTCTTGCCAGAACTCTTATTTAACGTTTTCAGTGGAAGTGGTCTAACTTCACCCAATTCCTTCCTTCTTGCCCAAGATAGTTTCTGTCTTTCATGTTCACCAAGTAGTTTCTCCCCCATCCTTTTCCTCTGAACACTGCAGCGGTAGAGATAAAGATCTGCATCTGGTCAACATCCATAGGATACTTCTGTCTTACTTGAAAGTGACTAAGCCTTTCCATAAGTCAGGCAGGCTATGTGGGCTGTTTGCCAAGCTAGGAAGGGGAGAGGCAGCCTTCAGACCCATCTTGGAGCACTAGATGAAGTAAATGCTAGCCTCCGCCTATGGTTTAGATAACAAGTCAGTGCCATCAGATCTGAGGGCTTACTTTACCTGGGCACAGGCTTCTTCTTGAGTGGAGTCCATTGCCCCTGTTGACGCTTGTTAGATGGCAATGTAGTCTTCCTCTCTAATATGTCAGGCATTTCCAGTTGGGTATCCATGCCAGAACAGAGTGGGCATGACCTTTGGTGTAGAGGTCCATAAGGCAGCTCTGTCTTCCTGCCCGGTTGAGTCATAGCTTTGGAACTTCCCATGTGTCTGGCCTAGTCTAGCAGGATGATCTGGAAGGCAAAATTTTACTTACCTGAAAACTTCCTTTCCTGCAGCCATCTTTGACCAGTCCAGGACCCATCTTGAGAGACTTATTCCTGTCTCCACGATAAGAATTGTTGCAGATTTCCTGCCTGTTTGCAGAATTCATGCCTCTGTTCGGGCAAAATGTGTATAGTTAAGTCAAATTTTGCCTTCTTCTGAGGTTATGTTTGGTTATCCTAGAGTTGTCCTCTACTCATTAGTTGCACCAGCACTAGCACCAGTGATGATGTCACTAGAATCTTCTTGTCTTTCTCTGTCTCCATCATCTTCTGGCAGGGGGATACTACCCACTTTTCTGGACTTGGTCTAGCAGGACTCCAGGAAAGGAAATTATCGGGCAAGTAATTGTCACCATAAATGAATGAATTGGTAATTATTCCCAATCACAGAGAGATGTGTTAAATGAGCTAAACCTTAAGGGTTTTAACACTGAGTTAGAGCTGGAATAAGGTTTACTCATGTTCTGGGGATAATCAATCAATGGTGCTGTGCCAGTATTTTTTTAGAAACAGAGAAATTTTACAGCAGATAATGACCATGTGGCCTATCCTGTCTACCTTTCCATGCGAACTATTAAATTTTACAGTTCCTTTATTCACGTAGAGATCCTCTGTGTTTGTCCCATGCTTTCTTGAATTTAGAAACAGTCCTCGTCTCTACCATCTCCACTAGGAGACTATTCCATGCATCTAACACTCCTTCTGTAAACAAATAGTTCTTCAAATTACTCCTGAATCTATCCCTTCCACCTTTATCTTATGCCTTCTTATTGCACGGTTTTCTTCAAATGAAAGAGGTTTTCCTGTGCAAGAGAACATTGAACAACTGGGAGACTGGGCTTCCAAATAGATGAAATTTAATGAGGAAAAGTGCAAAGTTATGCACTCTGGGAACAACAACCCAAACTACAGTTACACACTGCAAGGTTCCACATTAGGAACTACCACTCAGGAAAAGGATTTGGGCATCATCGTGGACAGTACACTGAAATCCTCTACCCAATGTGCAACTGCAGCCAAGAAAACAAAAAGAATGCTAGGAATCATAAGGAATAGAAAATAAAACCAAAAATATTATAATGCCTCTGTATCGCTCCATGGTGCGACTGCATCTTGAATATTGTGTGCAATTCTGGTTGCCATATCTTAAAAAGGATATAGCAGAATTGGAAAAGATACAGAGAAGAGTGACCAAAATGGTAAAAGAGAAAGAAGGATATCCCTATGAGGAAAGACTTAAAAGGTTAGGGCTCTTTAACTTGGAAAAGAGAAGGCTGAGGGGAGATATGATAGAGATCTATAAAATAATGAATAGAATGTAATGGGTAAATGTTTACTCCTTCAAAAAGTAGAAAGACTAGAGGACACACAATGAAGCTACAATGTGGCACGTTTAATCAGAGAAAATATTTTTTCACTCAGAGCATAATCAAGCTCTGGAATTCATTACCAGAGGATGTAGTAAAAGCTGTTAATGTAGTTGGATTCAAAACAGGTTTGGATGAGTTCCTGGAGGAAAGGTCCATAAACCATTATTAAAAGAGGATTGGGGAAATCCACTGCTTACCTCCGGGACAAGCAGTATGGAATGTGCATATCTTTGGGAACCTGACAGGTACTTGAAACCTGGAATGGCCACTGTTGGAAACAGGATACTGGGCTTGAAGGACCCTTGCTCTGACCTAGTATGGCATATTTTATGTTCTAAATGTTTCTATTATATCTCCCCCCTCTTGCCTTTCTTCCAAAGCATACCTATTGAGATCTTTAAACCTGTCCCCATATGCCTTATGACGAAGACCACTGACTATTTTGGTAGTGGACATCTGCACACAATACTCCAAATGAGGTCTCATCAAAGACTTATACAAAGGCACTATTACCTCCTCCTTCCTGCTGGACATTCCTCTCCCTATGTATCCAAACATCCTTCTTGCTTTTGCCATTGCCTTTTCTACCTGTTAGCCACCTTTCAGATCATCAGAAATCTTCACAATACTCTCCCCCACGCCTTCTCATTATTTTGTGGACAGAAGTACCTCACCCCTTATACTGTACTGCTTCCTTGGCTTTTTACAGGACTTGGAGGTTCTGAGTACAGGGTTCCCGTGCTCAGATTTCCTGGGTCTAGGGTAGACCACCATACCCAGGAACCCCAGTTTTGGGGACTATGCTGGTACAGCATCATAGAATAACCCAAGTGTCAGATATATGGATAAACTTTGCTCCATCTCCGACCCAGGAGTACATTTCCTGCATTAAAAAATATGAGCTAAGCACTGGAGCACCTAGTCTAGGGCCATCCAACTTCCTGTCCACTTTCTCACTAACCCATCTACCTATCCATCCATCCATCCACTCCCTAACCCAATCCACCCACCCCACAGCCCCTCATAAGTACCTATTTGGTAGCATGGTGCCTCCTCCACTTTTTTTCTTCCCTGCTGGTCATTTTGAAATGATACTGGTTCAGCTGAAGTCTGTGATCTCAGCTGAACTTGTGCCATTTTTGAATGGCCATCAAGAAAGACAAGATTTAATTAAAACAATTATCCACCTTTACTAGATCATTAACCCACTGAACACGGAGAACAAACTACAATTATTAAAGCAAAATTATTAAATACATAAAACAAAATAATGTAGCTTAATATAAAAAACATGTAACTAAAGATGATAAAGATTAAGATACATAGACAAATATATTTAAAACATAAAACCCATTTTGAGATATCATTCAGAAGGGGAAAAAGAGGTGTTTAACTGAATAGGTAGGCCCTGTAGTTGGAAGCAGGGGAGTGATTAAGTGGATGGCTAAGTATTTGAGTGGGTGGGGGTTAAGTAGCTGGGTTAGTTAGCGAGGGGTTGAGTAGGCTGGTAGGTGGCTAGGGAGATTTAGTGAGTGGATTGGGGATTTCTGATCCCAGGGCAGAGTACCTTTGGCTCAGGAGTTCTAGGGCAGGACTAGAGATCTTCCAGTTTTATGAAGTTTAAAATGATAGTACAGTTAGAGTAAAAGTTTACTACATAAGAACATAATATATGCCATACTGGGTCAGACCAAGGTCCATCAAACCCAGTATCCTGTTTCCAATAGTGGCCAATCTAGGTCACAATTCAAGTGACAGATCAAAGGGGCATTTTGAAAGATTCTTTCTATCAAAGCAAGGGCTGTGTGAATCACCCAGGAAATTGGTCACAGATTACCTTAGAAGCACAGGCATAAATAGTTCAACCAGAGCTCTGTGATTCTCATTCTTGAAGGACTATGAAAAGGCACTGCTATTTCTGGAGAGAGCTCTGCAATTGTAAGTATTTACTTCTGGGAATTTTTCTAAATCTTGCGGAAAAAGTAATTCTTTAGATTAAAGCTGATTAATCTGTATAAATTAGAATCCAGTGTATTTATTAAATCAGTCAGGGCCTAGTATCAGCAAAGAGCTTTTAGTTAAATTAAAAACTCAACAGGTAGGTTTAAGTTTAAAACCGAGCAGAGAGCTTTCAGATTAAATTTAAAACCCAGCAGAGGGCTTTTAGTTTAAATTCAGAACCCAGCAGAGGACTTTCGGTTTAAATGTAAAACCCAGCAGAGAGCTTTAAGTTAAATTTAAAATCCAGCAGAGAGCTTCTAGTTTAAATTTAATACTCAGTCAGGGCCTAGTATCAGCAAAGAGCTTTCATTTAAATCAAATCAGAGTATAATGTAGCATAAAAGGAAAAACAGGGTCAGTATTCTTTGAGCAATAAATTGTTTCTAGAGACCTTTACAAAGAGCCCTTCTAGATAGGGGGCAAGTGACCTGTGAAATTGTTTTTAAAAGGTGTTAAATCTAAGTAACAGAACAAAAGGGCATTTTGAAAGACTCCCTCTATCAAAGCAAGGGCTGTGTGAATCACCCAGGAAATTGGTCACAGATTATCTTAGAAACACAGCACAGGACAGGGTACTGTGTAGCAGCCAGCTTTTAATGTCTTCTTTCCCTCCCTCCCTCCCCAACTGCCACTCACCCCTGGGATAATCATAGCTTTATAGGTGCTTAAACCTCTTAAAGGGAAGGAGGTGCCATATTCACTCTCAGGTGCAGATGTTTATCCTCATAAGGCGTACATTAAGGACCTGAGATTAATTAATCTAGAGGTGAACAAAGTCCATTGAATGTATTGGGTATAGTTTTATTAGTATAAGTATCCCCAGCAAACCTAAGTAAATAAACAACTTAAATACCCAAACACAACCTTAAAACTAAGCTGCAGACATCAGTCCAGCAGCGAGATGGGGGCTTTCCAGTCTTTTGCATTGAATGGCTTTTGGAGCTTTCTCTCTCCCTTCTCCCTTCAGTCCTTACTATGCTCAACTCCTCTTTCGACAGGTCATTTTCCTTCAGCCTGGAAGCATGCCTTGATCCATCCCCTCCTTAAGGAACCCTCCCTTGACCCCACCACCCTGGCTAACTGGCATCCAGTTTCTAACTTTCCTTTTCTTTCCAAACTCCTAGAGTGTTTTGTCTTTGCACAACTGTTCACCCACCTTGCATCCACCAGCGCTCTCCAACCACGCTAGTCCAGTTTCTGCTCGGGTCATAGCACAGAATCTATCCTTCTTTCCTTCCTGAATGAGTTGCATATCACACATGATTAGGGCGACTACACTCTTCTTGTTCCTTGGATCTTTCTGTGGCCTTTGACTTAGTGGATCACCATACCCTTCTCCAGCATCTTGCTGACCTTGGTGTTTCTAGTGTCCCTTGGCTTTGGTTTTGTTCCTTTCTCAGTGCTCGTTCCTTCTCAGTTATGTTCCCCTCTTCCACTTCCCCTCCTATGCCACTGTCTGGTGGGGTTCCCCAGGGCTCTGTCCTGTCTCCACTGCTTTTCAAGATCTTCTTGGCCCCACTTACTCTTCTTGTATAACAGCTTGGTATCTTTGCGTAAAATTACGCAGACGATATTCTCATTCACCAAGCCAGCTCTTCTTTTCCGGATATAGCACCCCTTAATGCCTGTCTTTCCTCTATTCATGATTCGTGTCTGCCAATTTTCTTCAGCTCAACCCTCTGAAGTCTACTGCCACTTGGATCACATTTTGGTCTCCCACCCCCTCTCTGGCTCCCTCCCTTGCTTCTACTGTCATTCCTTTGGTCTCGTCTTTTAGATACCTTGGTGTCACCCTTGACTCTTCCCTTTCCTTCTCTGAACATATCTCCTTGGTCACTCATCGTGCTCTCTTTTATCTTTGACAGCTGCGTGCAGTTCGCCCTTCCTCCTTAATCACTCTCCTTCTAACCCTTGTAGTCTCTAGCATTGATTATTGTAATGTCACTCTCGCTAGCCTTCAACATTCCCAAATCTACTGACTTCATTGTTTACAAAATACTGCTGCCCATATTCTACCCTCCTCCTCCCGCTATGAACATGTCACTCCCCTCCTGGCATGTCTTCACTGGCTTCCAGTACGTTTTAGGATTCAGTATAAAATTCTTATCTTTGTGCACTGAAACATCCACTCCTCCATACCTCAATATCTTGAGGGCCTCCATCATCACACTCCTCATCATCTCCTACGTTCTGTCCATAATTACCATCTGGCACTCCTTTCCCATACGCAGGCACACTTTGAAAGTACCCGCTCCTCTGCTTTTTTCTTTCTGGACCCCTCCCTTTGGAACTCACTCCACCTCAGCCTTTGGTCAGAGCCCTGCGTTGCCCGTTTCAAGTCTGATTTAAAGACCCATCTGTTTCAATGTGCCTTTAACCTTCCACATATCCCCCCTTGAGTCTCCATGCTCCTTTCGCTTCTTTCCCTCTTTCTTCTCTCCTCTACTGTCCTCCTTCTGCTGTCCTATTGATTAATGGCATTCTTTTCCTCCTGTCTCAGCAATCATTTTTGTTTATTGTACACCGCTTTCATGTTCCGACTAAAGCAGTATATCAAATAACCAATAAAGATAAAGAGTGTCACATGTATGATTTTCTCAGTACCAGGACAAATGGTAGAAACCATCATAAAGAACAAAATTACTGAACATGTTGATAGTCATGGCTTAATGGGAGACAGCCAACATGGCTTTAGCCAAAGAAGGTCTTGTCTTAGTAATATGTTAGGTGTGAATAAACAGGTAGACAAAGGTGAGTCGGTTGATATAGTGTATCTGGACTTTCAGAAAGCCTTTGACAAGGTCTCTCATCAGCAACTTTTGGCAAAATTAAAAAGTCATGGGATAGGAGGCAGTGTATTTATTTAGTTATTTTATTTTAGGTTTTTCTATACTGCGCTCTTTAAAATCAGCTCGGTTTACAGTTAGAACAAATTTGTACAGTGCAGGCGGCGTCCGCACTGTACTTACAGGGAACAGAGTTTACAACTTGGCTAACTGGGGTAACTATGTACAGGCTACTTAGTAGCAGGCTACTCAGTTAATAACTATATACACAGGCAAAACAGTCGGGTCAGCAATGGAGGGTGGGGACATGACTGATTGGTGGCTATTTACAAGCTTGTGTGCTATATACAGGATTGTGTGCTCTATACTAGGTTGTGTATTATATACAGTTGCATATCAGGTGTCTGGCCGCGTAACTAGGCAGGGGTGTGACTGCGTGTTGTGGATGTGTCTAGGGTGCTGTGTTGGTTGCGTGAGGCTGGATGTTGTGAATCTCTGTTGTGGGAGTAGTACTGGAGAAACAGGTGGTGTTTCAGAGCCTTTCTGAACTGGGCAAAGTCAGTTAAGTATCGGACGTCGGGTGGGAGGGCATTCCATCATGTGGCTGCGTAGTACATGAAGGCCCTGTTTCTTGTTGCTTGAGAGCACTTCGTGATCTTGCTGGGGATGTTCAGTGTGTTGGCAGCGGCTGACCTTCTGACTCTGTTTGAGGGAGTGGGGAGGATGAGGTCCATGATGGATGTGGAAGTGATACCGTGGATGGCCTTGAATGTCATCAATAAAATTTTGAAAGCAAGTCTGCAGTGGACCGGTAGCCAATGTAGCTGTTTCAGGATTGGCGTTATATGGTCACTCCTGGCAGCTCCGTGTAATATTCTGGCGGCTGCATTCATTGCGAGCTGTAGCGGGTTCAGTGTGCATTTTGGGAGACCTTGTAGGATTGAGTTGGCGTAGTCAAAGTGGGGGGTTACTAAGGCTTGGTATACTGTCTGGAAAACCTCCGGCGCCAATAGGGGTCTAAGATGCCGGACCGTCCTTATTTTGTGGTATATTGCTTTGACAGTGTTATTTACATGGGCTTTCATGTCCAACTGTTGGTCGAGGATGACCCCTAGGTAGCAGATCATGGTTTTGCTTTGAAGCTCCGTGCCTCTCACTTTTAGAGATGCGGGTGGGGGGGGGGGGGTGAACGCTTGGTTCCTGGTGATGAATAGAGCCTCAGTTTTCTTAAAGTTTATTCTGAGGTTTTGTGTGTGGAGCCATTCAGTTACAGTGTCGAAACAGGTGGTTAGAGGTGAAAAGTCCGGATGGTCAGTTGAAAATGGCATGTAGAGTAGCACGTCGTCCGCGTACATGAGGCAGGAGATATTGAAGGAGCGGGTGAGTGCACAGATGGGCTGCATATAAACGTTGAAGAACAGTGCTGAGAGTGAGGAGCCCTGCGGTACGCCCTGTTCTTGCCAGAACGGGATGGAGGTCTTGAGGCCAGTGTGTATGTGCTGCCATCTGTCTGTGAGGTATGATCTGCACCAGCTTAAGGCTGTGTCCTGGATCCCTTTCTCTGCGAGATGCCTTAGGAGCAGTTCATGGTCCACGGAGTCGAAAGCTGCGGCAATGTCCAGGAAGATTAAGGCATATCCCTGTCTTATGTTGTCCAATCCTGTGATTAGTGTGCTGAAGAGACTAGTCAGGAGCGTCTCGACTCCGTGCAGGTCTCTGAATCCATGTTGGCTTGGGTCAAGGGGAGCAGTGGTCTCAATATGGTGTTGGATTTGACGTTGGACAAGTTTTTTGATTATTTTGGCCATTAGAGGGATGCTTGAAATTGGTCTGTAAGAATCCACTTTCTGGGGGTCGAGTTTGGTGTTTTTTAGAAGTGGTCTAATGGATGTTTGTTTCAAGCTTCGTGGGAAAGTGTCCATAGAGAAGGATAGGTCTATAAGTTTGGCTAGAAAGGGGCTGAACTCTTTGCGTAGTGTTTTTATCCAGAACGCTGGGCAAGAGTCGTTTGGGGCTGTGGTGGTGTTGATAGCAGTAGTGGTGTCCTCGATGTCTCTCGCTGATGGTGCTGAGAAGGTGGCTAGAGGTGTTGGGTGTTGCAATCCGTGTATGGGTGTGGATGGTACAGTCTTGTCAGTCTGGATTGATTTCGATTGGAGGTAGTCTGCGAACTCCTGTGGCTGTGTCATGTTCAGTTGGGTGGGCGAAGGTTCGTTTGTAAGGGATCTCACCAAGTTAAATAGGTCCTGTGGTTTGTTCAGGGAGCGCTGTAGGAGTTTGACGTGGTACTGCTTCATTCACTCTGAGATCACTAGATGGTGTTTTTCCAGATGGGCGGTGTAAGTTTCCTGGTCAGCGGTGGAACGTGATCGTCGCCATCGTCTTTCAAGTTTCCTTATATGGCGGCGTGAGGTTTGTAGCTCAGGGGAGTACCATGGCGCAGCCTTCCTTCTCGTTGGTGACGTGTCTGCCACTGGTTGGTGGGAGATGGAGCTGAGGCTTTCATTCCAAGCAGAGAGCATTTCCTCGAGGTTAGGGTCTCTGAGGTCGAATACAGGCCGGGTTTTGTTGAGTATCTGTTCCTTGTCAAAGGGCCAGAAGTGTGCTTTTGCTGTTGTAACTTCATTGGCTGTAGAACGGCTGCTGGTGTGAGCATTTGGAAACTCAGCAGGCTGTGGTCAGACCATGGCACTGGTATGATGGATAGGGTATGCGTATAGTTTAGGCCTGTGGCCACCCGCGGGGCAAAGATTAGGTCCAGTTTGTTACCCTTTGAGTGAGTGGGTGCATTGACTACTTGGTCGTAGCCCAGCTCCTCAAGAGCATTGAGGAAGGCGCTGGAGTGGGCCTCTGGGAGGGCAGAAATATTGAAGTCACCCATGATCCAGTTTGATGTGTGTGGGTTTGTAGAGTTGCAGGCCAGATCTATTATAGTTGAGAGGTCATAGGGAGAGGTGGACGGGGACCTGTAGATTAGGTTGATGGAGTTGTGCTTGTTAGTTATGGAGATGGTGTCGAGGTGTGTGGTGCTGCTGGCGGAGGTCTGCTGAAATTGGAGCTCCGTTCTTGTAAGGGCGAATGCACCTCCGCCCCTCCGGTTGGCTCTGTGGCAGGTGTGTAACGAGACGTTGGGTGGGATGAGTTGGTTCATGATGACCATGTCAACGTTAGTCAGCCATGTCTCAGTGACCAGTAAGATGTCTAGGTTATGGCAGGTTATCAAATCAGCGATGAGGGCCATTTCTTCCACACTGAGCGCGCATTTATAAGGGCGCATTTCAGGTTGCTAAGCTGAGGGCCTTTCTCCTGCTGGAGTTTTTTTGGTGTGCTGGAGTGATACATAGAGTAAGTGAGGGTGCAGGGGGACATTGGTTTCTGCTGCTGCTTGGCGGGAAGTACCCGACCATCTCCTCCCGGAACTCCGTAGGACTGGTATGGGGTTGTGAGTGGGATTGAAGGCAGTGTACTACTATGGATCAGGAACTGGTTAAAAGATAGAAAGCAGAGGGTAGGGCTAAATGGCCAATTTTCCCAATGGAGAAAGGTGAATAGTGGAGTACTCAAGGATCTGTGCTGGGTCTGCTGCTTTTTAACATATTCATAAATGACCTGGAAATGGGAATAACGAGTGAGGTTATCAGATTTGCAGATGAGACAAAACTATTCAAAACTGTTAAATCCGATTGTGGAAAATTGCAAGAGGATCTTATTTATTTATTTATTTATTTACAGTTTCTTTTATACCGCACTATTCGACATCAGCGCGGTTTACAATGAACAGAAACTACACTTACCAAATATTGATCAGTGCTTACAATGAACAGCTGGGTATACATTAAACAGGTTTACATTCAACAGGTTTACATTCAACAGGTTTACATTCAACATCTTGATAAATTGGAAGACTGGGCATCCAAATGGCAGATGAAATTTAATGAGAACAAGTGCAAAGTTATGCACCTAGGAAAGAACAACCCAAACTATGGTTACACAATGCAAGGTTCCACATTAGGAACCACCACCCAGGAAAAAGATTTAGGCATCATTGTGGATAACATGTTAAACCCTCCGTCCAGTGTGCAGCGGTGGCCAAGAGAGCAAATAGAATGCTAGGTATCATAAATAATAGAATGGAGAATAAACAAAGGATATTATGATGCCTCTCTGTCGTTCCATGGTGCGACCGCACCTTGAGTATTGTGTGCAATTCTGGTCACCGTATCTTAAAAAGGATATAGCATTATTAGAAACGTTGCAGAGAAGAGCTACCAAAATGGTAAAGGGGATGAAAGGATACACCTATGAAGAGAGGCTAGAAAAGTTAGGGCTCTTTAACCTGAAAAGAGACGGCTTAGGGGAGATATGATAGAGGTCTATAAATTAATGAATGGAGTGGAATGGGTAAACTTAGATTGATTGTTTACACCATCAAAATATAGAAAGAGTAGGGGGCATGCAATGAAGCTACAGAGTAACTTATTTAAGACTAATAAGAGAAAATATTTTTTCATTCAACATGAAATAAAACTTTGCTACTGGAGGATGTAGTAAAAGCTGTCAGTGTAGCTGGGTTTAAAAAAGGTTAGGACAAGTTCCTGGAGGAAATGTCCATAAACCATTATTAAAGGGGGCCCAGAATATCTACTGCTTGACTCACTACAATCATTGTGGAACCTGAGTCTTTTGGGGAAACTGGTCTGACCCAGTATGGCATATCTTATGTTTTTATGTTCTCTCAGTTGGTGAGGGGGTCTTATGTGCAAGGAGCTCTTTGCTCTCAGGGAACAAGTCCGATCTCTGGAGGCTAGAGTAGCAGACTTGGAAGACAGAGAGGTACATAAACGAGACCTACAGGGATGTAGTACTGAAGTCCCACTTCTAGTCTGGCAGCATCCCTGTTGCCATGGAGGAAAGAGGTCATGTGACAGGAGAGCATCACCCTGGCATGGCAGGAAGTGATCCTGCAGCTAGGACCTGTCCTACAGGTGATGTAAAACCCTCTCGCACCGAGGAGGTTTCTCCAGGGCCATGTGCCCACGAGGGAAGGGTTAGGAGAGCCGTTATAGTTGGTGATTTGATCATTAGGCATGTAGATAGCTGGATGGCTGATAGACATAAGAATCGTCGTGTAACATGCCTGCCTGGTGCGAAGGTAACAGACGTCACACACCACCTAGACAAGGTCAGATAGTGCTGGGGAAGATCCTGATGTTTTGGAACATGCCAGTACCAATAACATAGGAAAGTGTGATAAGGAGGTTCTGGAGGCCAAATTTAGGCTTTTAGGTAGAAAGTTGAAATCCAAAACCTCCAGGATAGCATTCTCCAAAATGCTCCCGTTCCACATGCAGGACCCAAAAGGCAGACAGAGTTCTAGAGTCTCAATGCGTTGATGAGATGATGGTGCAAGGAAGAGGGTTTGGAATTTGCTAGGAACTGGGGAACATTCTGGGGAAAGGAGGGGCTTTTCCGAAGGGATGGGCTCCACATTAACTGGGATGGAACCAGGCTGCTGGCATTAACCTTTAAAAAAGAGATAGAGCAGCTTTTAAACTAGATAATAGGGGAAAGCCGACAGTCGCCCAAGAGCACATGATTCAGAATGATATATCTTTGAAGGATACTAGCAAAAGATTGAAGTTAGGGCATATCAACAGAGAGGTTCCAATAAAGACAAAAGTAACCCAAATGTCCTTGAGTACAGAGCAGACAGAACTTAAAGATTCCAAATTACCCCTGTCTACCAACAACCAGATTAATATGAATAAAATATAGCCTTTAAAATGCTTGTATGCAAATGCTAGAAGTCTAAAAAATAAGATGGAAGAATTAGAATATATAGCAATATATGAGAGGTTAGATATGATTGGCATTTCAGAGACATGGTGGAAGGAGGACAATCAGTGGGACACTGTGATACCTGGGTACAAACTATATTGCAATGGTAGAGAAAATCAAATTGGTGGAGGGGTTGCATTATGTTGGAGAGGGCATTGAGTCACAAAGGTTTAACATTTTGCAGGAAACAAAATTCATTGTAGAATCTCTATGGATTGAAATTCGGTGTAAAAAGGGGAAGGGGAAGGCGATGCAGTGGGGGCGTACTATCGACCGCCTGGCCAGAATGAACAAATGGATGATGACATGCTCAAAGAAATCAGGGAAGCTAACAAAAGTTACAGCACAGCACAGTAACTTTTGTTAGCTTCCCTGATTTCTTTAAGCATGTCATCATCCATTTGTTCATTATAATGGGTGATTTCAATTATCCTGGTATCAACTGGGTCCATGTCACGGCAGGAAACATTAGGGAGATAAAGTTTCTAGATGAAATAAATGACTGCTTCTTGGAGCAGTTGGTTCATGAACCGACTAGAGGGGAAGCCATTTTGGACCTAGTCCTCAGTGGAACACCAGATCTGGTGCAAGAGATAAGGGTGTTGGGGCCACTTGACAATAGTGATCATACATGATTGCATTTGATTTAACAAATGGAGGAAGGACAGCAAGGAAACCCACAGTACTACTTTTTAATTTCCAAAAGAAAGAATATGATAAAATGAGGAAAATAGTTAAGAAAAAACTAAAAGAAGCAGTTGCAAAGGTTAAAGATTTACATCAAGCATAGGTGTTGTTTAAAAATACTATCTTGGAAGCCCAGACCAGCTGTTTTCCATGTTTAAGAAAAGTAGAAGGAAGTCCAAAAAATTGCCAGCATGGTTTAAAGGTGAGGTCAGAGAAGCTGCTGTTGGCAAAAAAGCAACTTTCAGGAATGGAAAAAGGAGCCAAATGACGAAAACTGGAAACAACATAAGCACTGCCAAGTTAGATGGAAGACATTGATAAGGCAGGCAAAGAGAGAATTTGAGAGTATTCAAGGTGCGGTCCCACCATGGAACAATACAGAAACATTATAATATCCTTTGTTTTATTCTCTATTCCTTTTGTTATGATTCCTGGGTGGAGAGGTTCAATATGTTATCCACAATGATACCTAAATTTTTTTCCTGGTGGTAGTTCCTAATGTGGAAACTGGCATTGTGTAAATATAGTTTGGGTTGTTCTTTTCTAGGTGCATAACTTTGCACTTGTCCATATTAAATTTCATCTGCCATTTGAACATCCAGTCTTCCAATTGATCAAGGTCCTCTTGCAATTTTTCCCAATCCTCATGGGTTTTAACAACTTTGAATAATTTTGTGTCATATGCAAATTTGATTACCTCAATCATTATTCCCATTTCCATATCATCTATGAATATGTTAAAAAGCAGCAGACCCAGCACAGATCCCTGGGGTACTCCACTATTCACCTTTCTCCATTGGGAAAATTGGCCATTTAGCCCTACCCTCTACTTTCTTTCTTTTAACCAGTTCCTGATCCACAATAGTGCACTGCCTCCTCTCTCATGACTTTTTAATTTCACCAAGAGTCTCTCATGAGGGACCTTGTCAAAGACTTTCTGAAAATCCAGATACACTGTATCAATCGACACCTTTGTCTACCTGTTTATTCACACCTAACATATTAGTAAGAAAAGACCTTCCTTGGCTAAAGTCATGTTGGCTGTCTCTCATTATGCCATGATTATCTACATGTTCAGTAATTTTGTTCTTTATAATGGTTTCTACCATTTTTCATGGTACTGATGAGGCTCACCATTTTGTAGTTTCCTGGATCACCCCTGGAACCCTTTTTAAAAACTGGCATTACATTGTCATCCTCCAATCTTCAGGTATTGCAGATGATTTTAATGATAATTCACAGATTACTAATAGTAAGTCTGCAATCTCATATTTCAGTTCTTTAAACACCCTTGGATGTATACCATCCGGTCCAGGTGATTTGCTACTTTTCAGTTTATCAAATAGTTGTAATACCTCTTCCGGGTGTATTGCTATTTCTTCAGTTCTTCTGCAGCATCATCTTTAAATACCATTTCAGTCATGGGTAACATCCTTACATCTTCCTCAATAAAGACCGAAGCAAAGAATTCATTCAGTCTTTCCGCTATTACCTTGTCCCCTCTTAGTGCCCCTTTTACCCCTCTATCATCTTATGGTCCAACTGACTCTCCTCACAGGGTTTGTGCTAAGAATGTAATTGAAAATGCCTTTGTTATGCGTTTTTGCTTCCACAGCAAACTTCTCCTCAAATTCTCTTTGCCTGCCTTATCAATGCCTTGTATCTAACTTGCCAGTGCTTATTTTGTTTCCAGTTTTCGCCATTTAGCTCCTTTTTCCATTTACTGAAAGATGCTTTTTTTGGTAACAACAGCTTCTCTGTCCTCATGCTGGCAGTTTTTTTTTACTTCCTTCCACTTTTTTAAAGCGTGCAATACAGCTGGTTTGGGCTTCCAAGATAGTATTTTTAGACAACACCCATGCTTGATGTAAATCTTTAACCTATGCAATGGTTCCTTTTAGTTTTTTCCTAACTATTTTCCTCATTTATCATAGTCTCCCTTATGAAAGTTAAAAAGGTAGTACTGTAGATTTCCTTGGCATCCTTCCTCCATTTGTTAAATCAAACATGATCATGCTATGATCACTATTGCCAAGTGGCCCCAACACCCTTATCTCTTGCACCAGATCTTGTGTTCCACTAAGGACTAGGTCCAAAATGGCTGCTTGAATAGCTCACCTGGCTGATGTATAAGGATGAGTTAACTTAATGCACATTTTTACTCTGGCTTTGACCCACCTTTTCCCTCCAGAAATCAGAGTGATCCGAGACCTTTTACAATTCCGTAAAGCAATAAAACACCACCTCTTTTTGCTCCATTTCTCTCAAGCTGCTTCCCCGACTCCAAGAAAGCATCCTCATCCCCTACAAGAGCCCCCTACACAACATAACGCTCAAGCCCCAAGCACTCTCTCACCAGCCTGAACCTTCTTACGTACTTTCAGATAAAGTATCATCTATTATGCCATATCTTTATGTATATAGTTTCATGTATTCTGCCGCAATCCTGAAATATGTCAATATGTAAATAGTTACCCATGTTCTCCAAGTTCTATTCCCTGTTATAATGTAAACTCTATCAGTCTTCTCTGATCTGAGTATTCTTTGTTAATTGTAAACCGCACTGATAACAAATAGTGCGGTATATAATAATTGTTAAATAAATAAATAAATAAAATAAATAGCAAGCTTTTTTTTAACTGCCAATACATTTTTATACTATGCTTCTATTATACATTTATTTATCATACTTGATATCTTGCCTCACCAAACAGCCCAAGGCAGCTTACAAAAGTTAAAACTTACCTTGGGCAAGTCACTAAACTCTCCCTTGCCTCAGGTACTAACTTAAATTACAAGCCCTGAGGGCACACAGAAATATTTTGTTAGTATAGTGATAAATATCCCTGCTTGTCACTTGGGAAAGTGGGATTCACTTCAGACTTTTGATTCCCTAATGGGGAGGCATGAATTTTTAAAGTGGAAGAGCACTAATGGTTAGATCAGTGATCTAGAACCAGGGACGCCATGGTTCTAATCTTACTGTGACTCTTTGTGATCTTGGGGAAATTGCTCTCTACCTTTTGAGAACCTGACAGGTACTTGTGACCTGGATTGGCCACCATAGGAAACAGAATACTGAACTTGATTGACCTTTAATCTGACCCAGTTTGTCATATCTTATGTTCTTACTTTGTACCCACATACCTTGTAGGCACTTCCCCTTTGAAATTTTGATGTTAATGTAGCAGAGCCATCAGTAATGTGCCTTCTATATCACTAATGAGGAATATATTGGAGTCTTTGATCCATAATATAGAAACAGAAACATGATGGCAGAAAAAGACCACATGGCTTACCTAGTCTGCCCTTCCATATCAACCACTAAAAGAGTCACCTTTTTTTCCTTTAGAGAGCCTCTGTGTTTGTCCCATGATTTTTTGAATTTAGATACTGTCCTCATCTCTATGACCTCCACTGAGAGACTATCCCCTTTCACCCTCATCCTATGTCCCCTTGTAGTAGAACTTGCTTTCAATCAAAAGAGGCTCTCCTCCTGTGCATTTAAACGTCTCAATCTATCACCTCTGTCACGCCTTTCCTCTAAATTATACATAATAAGGTCCTTAAGTCTTTCCTCATATGCTTTATGACAAAGACCACTAACCATTTTAGTAGCCACCCTCTGCACCGACTCCAATCTGTTTATATCCTTTTGAAGGTGCAGTCTTCAGAAATGCACACAATACTCCAAGTGAGGTTGCACCAGAGACTATTTATACAGAGGCAATATCACCTCCTTTCTTCTGCTGGCCATTCCTCTCCCTATGCACCCAAGCATCCTTCTAGCTGTCGCCTTTTCTACCTGTCTAGCCACTTTAAGATCATCAGAAACAATCACACCCAGTTCCCGCTCTTCTTTCACAGACAGAAGTACTTCGCCCCTTACACTGTACCATTCCCTTGGATTTTTGCAGCCCAAAACATAACCCTGCATTTTTTAGCATTAAATCTCAGTTGCCAAATTCTTGACCATTCCTCAAGCTTAACTAGATCCCTCCTCATGTTATCTATTCCATCCTGGTTGTCTACTGTACGGCAGATTTTGGTATCATCCACAGAGGCAAAACCTACCTGACAGCCCTTCTGCAATATCACTAACACCCCTCCTCTCCCGAGCTGCAGTGCCGTGCACCCTGGAACTCTGCTGAGCTAAGAGAGCAGAAGCATGCGCTCCGACGCATCAAATGCTAATGGAGGAAATCACAAGATTCCAAATTGCGGCCCATATAATTGAACATAAGAACATAAGATATGACATACTGGGTCAGACCAAGGTCCATCAAGCCCAGTATCCTATTTCCAACAGTGGCCAATCTAGGTCACAAGTACCTAGCAGTTTCCCCAGAAAACACAGGTTCCACAGTGCTTGAATTAGGACAAGCAGTGGATTTTCAGGTCCACTTAAATAATGGTTTATGGATCTTTCCCCTAGGAACTTGTCCAAACCTTTTTTAAACCCAGCTACACTAACAGCTTTTACTACATCCTCCGGTAACGAATTCCAGAGTTTGATTACATGTTGAGTGAAAAAATATTTTCTCTTATTAATCTTATATGGGTTACACTGTAGCTTCATTGCATGTCCCCTAGTCTTTCTACATTTTGATGGTGTAAACAATCGAACTACATTTACCCGTTCCACTCTATTCATTAATTTATAGATCTCTATCAAATCTCTCCTCAGCCATCTCTTTTCCAGGTTGAAGAGCCTTAACCTTTTTAGCCTCTCCTCATAGGGGTATCCTTCCATCCCCTTTACCATTTTGGTGGCTCTTCTCTGTATGTTTTCTAATAATGCTATATCCTTTTTAAGATATGGTGACCAAAATTGCACACAATGTTCAAGGTGTAGTTGCACCATGGAACGATACAGAGACATTATAATATCCTTTGTTTTATTCTCCATTCCTTTTCCTAGCATTCTATTTGCTTTCTTGGCTGCCACTGCACACTGGGCAGAGGGTTTCAATGTTTTATCCAAGATGATGCCTAGATCTTTTTCCTGGATGGTTGTTCCTAATGTGGAACCTTGCATTGTATAACCATAGTTTGGGTTGTTCTTTCCTAGGTGCATAACATTAAATTTCATCTGCCATTTGGATGCTCAGTCTTCCAATTTCTCAAAGTCCTCTTGCAATTTTTCACAATCCTTTTGGGTTTTAACAACTTCGAATAACTGTGTGTCATCTGCATATTTGATTACCTCCATCATTATTTGCATTTCCAGGTCATTTATGAATATGTTAAAAAGCAGCAGATCCAGCACAGATCCCTGGGGTACTCCACTATTCACCTTTCTCCTTTGGGAAAATTGGCCATTGAACAGCTCAAAACCTACTGCAACATCATGCTCAAATCCATACGGGAATGCTACCACAACACCCTCCTCCGTGCTTTCAACAAACCCAGAGAGCTCTTCAATTTGGTCAAATCCCTCACAAAGGACCCCACCCAAGCACATCAAGACAATACTCTCAACCCCCAGGACATAGTAGATTATCTACAGATCAAGCACAGCTCCATCAACCCCTCCATACTCTTTATCTGCCCCAAGCAAGGCGACTGTTACCACACAGTCCTGGAACACCTTCAGAGACTTACCCCCCCTCCCCACCCCAAAGAACTGGATGCCATCATTTTGCACATCAACACAACTTCCCTGCTGGATCCATGCCCAGTTTCATGGATAAAAGCCACAAAAATGCACTTCTTATCACTCATATCAACCATAGTGCAAACATTTCTATCTCATGTCTACCCCCCCCCCCCACCACCACTCCTCTCAAACAAGCCTCCATCAGACCTCGCCTAAAGAAACCCAAACTGGAGCCTATATTACCCACCTCATACTGACCCATAGCCAGCATGCCCTTCTTGGTGAAAAGGCAGTACAACTCCAGCTGCAAGAACATGTTGACCAACATGCACCTCTTGACCGATATCAACATGGATTTCACCCCCATCATAGTGCAGAAAGTCTTCTGACTTCCTTACTATCAACACTCATTGTAGGAACAGAGAACAAATCAAAAAGCTTCATATTATTTTTCCTGGACATCGCCACAGTGTTTGATACAGTGTCCCATCAAATGCTGTTAGACCAGCTCCACAATATTGGAGTACAGGGCAAGCCTCTCAAATGGATTCACTCATACCATTCTCAGTGAAACCAATTGGTATAAATAGGACCCAGTACATCATAGCCGTACACTCTGCTGCAAGGAGTACCTTAGTGCTCTGCACTCTCCTCCCTGCTTTTCAACATTTACATTCAACAGTTGTGCACAACTATCCAGGAGTTCAATGTCAGCTACCAAGTCTATACTGATGACATAATGATATAGACCCCTTTATCCACAGTTGCCCCCAACTGCTGAAGTCTCTCAGCCTGTTTCAAGGAAATAGTCAAATGGCTTTTGCACCGCAACCTGGCAGTCAACTTCAGCAAGACTGAAATCTTCCATGTTACTAGGGTCCCCGTTTTTACGCCTTCCATAACTGTCAGAATTGATGACATGGACCTCCAGGTCAAAACTCAGGTCAAATACTTTGGAGTTACTTTGGATCAGCAGCTGAACTTCCAAGCTTACATCCAAAATATGGCAGTCTGTTATAAGCTCAAGACACTGTGTAACCTGTGCCCCCTACTCTCCTCTGACAATTTCCATGCAGTATGTCAAGCTATTAACAACCCTCATTTCGACTACTGCAACTCCATATACCAAGGGCTACCTAAACACACTATCCTACTGCTACAGCTTGCACAGAATACCATCTTGCACATGCCATCTTCAGAGCACCCAGACACTCCCACATCACACCCATACTGAAATCCCTCCATTGGCTGCCCATCACCTCCATAATTAAATTCAAGTCTTCACTATCATTCACAAAGCTCAGAACGGCCTCAACAGTCAGCACCTTCAGATGTATGTATGTATGTATTTATTTATTTATTTATTTACTTACTTAGCTGATATTATATACCGTTTTTCTACAAGGCAAAACAGTTTACATAGAACAGAAAGTAAGCGTTTACAAGGAATAGTTGAAACTATGTACAAGTAAACTTTGATATAATGTAATTATACAACAAAACTCAAGGATGTTTACATAGCAACATAAAACTATTTACATGCAGCTTAGTTACCATGTGGCTAGGCATTGTGTACAGCTTCTGGGAAGAGGCAGTGAGGTAGGTTGGGGTGAGGTGTTGGTTAAGGGGGGTGGGTTGTGGGAGTGGAGAGGAAAAGCAAGGGGTACTCTTGTAGGGGGTTTGTATCGGAGGGTGTGTTAAAGTGTTCATCAAAGAGAAAGGTCTTGAGGTGTTTCTTGAAGAGGGTGTGGGACTGGAGGCAGTGAATTGTGGGGGGTAGCTTATTCCAGTTGGTGGGAGCATAGAATTGGAATGCTTTTGTGCAGGTTCGCTGAGGTCTCTTGGTACTCTGTGCTGGTAGGAAGAGATTTGTTGCATTTGACGCCAGAGTCTGCTGTTGTCAGGATGTTTAACTAGAGTTTGAAGTTGTTCTGCAGTGGTATTGAGGAGAGCTCTGTGGGTGGTGACGAGAGTCTTGAATTTGATGCATGATGCAACTGGGAGCCAGTGGAGGGACTTTAATATGGGAGTGATGTGGGAGTGTCTGGGCGCTCCTGCAATGAGTCGTGCAGCTGCATTTTGGGTGAGCTGCAGGGGGGCAAGGGTGGTGTTGGGTAGCCCATGGAGGATAGAGTTACAGTAATCAATGAGAGGAGTGATGGAGGCTTGGCAGACTATGCAGAAGCTGTTGTAGAGTAGTAGAAGGCATAGGATGTGAAGAGTTCAGATTTTGAAACAGATGTTTTTGATAGTGTTCTTGATATGTGGCTGGAAGTTCAGGAGACTGTCAAGGGTCACACCAAGGTACTTGATCTGGGGTTTAACTTGGATTACAGTGTTGCCCAGTTTATGGTTTGGGGGGGGGGGGTAAACTGGGATCCCTGGAGACATGAGTTTCTTCTTGCTGAAATTGTGAGATTGTGCTGTTGTAACCATATGATGATGTCTGTGAAGCAAGTTATGAGGGTGGAGTAGTCAGGGAAGTTAGTATTGAAAGGGGTGAAGATCATTATATCATCAGCATAGAGTAGGTAGCCATGTTGTTGCTCTGAAGGATGTGACAGAGGGGTCTGATATAAATGTTGAAGAGGAGGGAGGAGAGGGCGGATCCTTGAGGTACTTCTTGGGGAGGGTAAAGGGTGATGAGGATTGGTTGCTGGTTTTCACTTGCTGGGTTTGCTGGGAAAGGTAGGAGTGAATCCATTTGAGTGGGGTGTCTTGGATGCCAATGGAGTTAAGTTGATTGATGAGAGTCTGGTGGGATACCGTGTCAAAGGCTTCAGATATGTCGAACAATAATAGTATAAAACCTGAGTGGGGTGTTTCCATTCCAGTTATGAGTATGTTCAGGAGGGATGTGAGTAGTGTCTCGGTACTGTGGAATGGGCGGAAGCCATGTTGGTTTTGATCAAGAGGGCGAATCTGTCAAGGTGCTTCTGGAGCTGAATTTGAACTGCTTTTTTGATGACCTTAGAGAGGAAAGTAACGCTGGTATTGGATCTGTAGGCGAAGTAGGATCCAGGTTGGGTTTTTCAGGAGGTCTCACTGAGGCTATTTTGAGTGATTGGGGGAGGTAGGCCGTTTGAGAGAGGTGTGGAGGATTGTAGATATAAATGGGATCATTGAAGTCTTTAATTGTTTGACCCATGTTACTGGGCATGGATCTCGGGGGGAGGTGGTGGCGTTGATGAGAGTGATGATCTTGCAGTTCATTAGGAGGGACGTCTCGGAATGAGGTCCATGGTTGAGCTGTGGTGGTTGAGGTAGTAGGAGGAGGTATGGTTAAGGTAGTGGAGCCAGGGTACTTATGTTTGGATATGAGAAAATCTGCCATTGTTTGAGGGTGGATGATGTTGTCCTGAAGGGGTTGAGTTGGATCGCTTGTGAGACTTCTGTTAAGGTGAAAGAGTTCTCTTGGTTTATTTATGGCACGAAGCAAGATGTTGCTGTGATGTTCACGCTTGGCATTTAGGGTGTTGGTGGAGTATGTCACATGTTGCTCAAGGTAAGTGGTCAGAAGCTGAGGGTCTTTAGACTTTCTCCACCTTCATTCTAGTCTTCTGAGAAAGCATTTCTAGTTTCTGAGGAAGGCTGAATACCAGGGGACGTGGGGTCAGGGGATTTTGGGAGGGGTAAGGTGTGGGACTTGGAAGGCTTTGGTGATGGTGGTGTTATAGGTTTGTACTAGTAAATCGAGGTCCAAGTGTTGAAAAGCTTGTTTCAGATGTGGGATGGTTTGCTGGATGAAGTTTTCTTTGTTGAAGTTTGTGAATCTTCTTGTTGTGGGAGGTTTAGGCAGTGGGGGGTGTTTGAGTTGAGGGATGGCTAGGTTGAAGGAAATTAGGTGGTGATCAGACCATGGGACTGGAGTGGAGGAGGGAGAGATAGGGCAAGAGGAGGAGAGTAGGTCATTGGGGAGGAAGAGTAGATCCAAAGCACTTCCTTTGCAGTGTGGTGGGGTGTTGATAAGTTGGGTAAATTGGAGATCATTCGTGGCTTGGAGGAAGGCATTGCTGTGGGTGATGTTGATTGAGGGGAGGTTAAGGTCTCCAAGTAGAACAAGATGCTGTTTGTGCAGGACAAAGGAGCATACTACTTCAAGAAGAGAGTCCAGTTGGTCTGCCTTGTGGTGCGGGGGCTCTGTATACAAGACAGATGGTGAGGCATTTATTGCTTATGATGAGGGTGTCCAAACCATGAGCAGATGATGTTCTGGTAGTGGAAAAGCCAAGTTGCTTGCTGGATAGGATGCAGACTCCCCCTCCTCTGTTGGTGGTATGAGGGCAGTTATGGATATTATGGGAGTTGGTGTTGAGTTGATTTAGTAGAACATTGTCTGTCTCTGTGAATCAGGTCTCAGTGATGCAGAAGAGATCGATTGCATTGTCGGTGATATGGTCAGCAAGGGTTTGAATCTTATTGCAGGCAGAACGAGTGCTGCTAGCACCCCTAGCGCTGCTTGTCCGCGCATACAGAGAACACTGAACCTTCTTAGCCTGCTGCCATAGATCTCTAAGAGCAGCCAATATGCCTGCCTAAGGTCATTCACACTCTATGCCCCCTCACTCTGGAATATACTAAACCCCACCCTGTGAAACATCCAGTCAACACAAGACTTTAGAAAACTCCTGAAGACATACCTCTTCCAAGAGCACTATGGAACACATCAGCATAACTACCCATTGCAAGAACACTCTTCCCTAGCCCAGAGCATCTCTCTTAACACCCCCCCCCCCAACAAAGACACCCACCCAAACGCAATCCCTTCCCACTTGTCTCCACATGTGTTAAAATTCACTACTGAGGGATAGTTTGATAAATTCTTATGTTTACAATGTTGACGTTTTGTTATAGAGAGGCATTCCTAACAGGGCCTATGCATTTCAAGCAAAGGTAAGAGTTTGTGGCTTTTTAAATTACTAGCTCTCTGCCTGGGAGCTCTTAAAATGGTTTTGGTACATTTTTAAAACAAAGTTGCATTCTTTTTTGGTGCTTTAGCTTAAAAGGAGAAATATTTTCTTTAGTGGGGTAGGTTTAAAACTCTGCTTTAGTATCTTTCTCAGCTCTTTGAAGCTACTGACACCTAATCAGGTGTTAGTTCCCTCCCTACCCCCTCCCAACTCCCACCCACCCCTAGTGAGCAGTCTTGCTTTATAGGGCACCTCCCCAATTAACTACCCACAGGGACTTGGAACAGCACATTTTGAACATACTTAAAGAGATTTAACTGCTTTTTCTCTGAAAGGACAGCTGGGAAACCGGCTGGTACTTTGGTAGATCTCTCTCTTTTGTTTTAACAGATACCAAAGCTCCACAAACTGAACAATGGCTGGGAAAAATCATATTGCTAAAGCTGTTGCCGCGTTACAGCTTCTGCCTCTGTCCAGACAGAGGTCCCAATGCCAGTTGCCTGCATGCTCAAGCTCTCAGGAAACAAGTGGAGGAACTCAGAGAAGAGGTGGCGAGGCTGAGGAGCATTCAAGACAGTGAGAAGTACATTGATGAGATGCTTCTTGCAACATTTAAGCTCTCCAGCAGAGGAGAAGATGGGTGCCTACAGAATGACGAAGGTTGGACACAAGTCACCAGGGCCTGCAGAATCACCAATCCAACGTCCCAGCCCTTGAATTGAAGAACCATTATGCAGCCCTGGAAGTGAAAGCATCCCTGGAAAGGGAAGAACCTGAGCTCAAGTACCCCAAAGTTGCAGAATCAGTGACCACAAGGAAGTGAAGGGTAGTGGTGGTTGGTGACTCTCTTCTGAAGGGTATTGAGGCGTCCATCTGCCGACCACACTTGATGTCCAGAGAGGTATGCTGTCTGCCAGGTGCCAAAATCCGAGATGTTACAGAGAGTTTGCCAAAACTCATCAAGCCCACTGACTATTACCCAATGTTGCTAATCCATGTCGGCACAAATGATACTGCCAGGTATCCCTCTGAGTGTATCAACAGTGACTTCATGGCTCTGGGACAGAGGGTGAAGCAGATAGGTGCACAGATGGTGTTCTCTTCAATCCTCCCTCTTGAGAGTAAAGGCAAAGGCAGAGAAGGTCACATCCTGGAGATGAATGCATGGCTGCGTGGATGGTGTCATCGAGAGCGTTTTGGTTTCCTGGACCATGGGATGCTATTCCAAGGGTTGCAGAGCAGAGATGGTGTCCATCTGTCCAAGAAAGGTCGACGTGTCTTCAGTAGCAGACTGGCTAATCTACTGAAGAGAGCTTTAAACTAGATTCGTTGGGGATGGGTGAAGAAAGCCCCCAGGTAAGTGAAAGCCCCCAGGTAAATGAGACATTAAATACCTTTATGTAAATGGGCAAAAGGGGCAACATATGGAAAGCGGTATGTATAAATGCCCATAGCATGGGAAATAAGATCTCAGATGTTGAAGCTTTAATGGGAGTGGCTGACTTGGATTTAGAGACAGTTACAGAAACATGGTTCACAGAAAACCATGACTGGGATGTAACTATACCAGGCTATACTTTATTCAGAAAGGACAGGGTAGGAAGGAAGGGGAGGAGGAGTGGCACTATATGTAAAAAATAATATTAAAACTTTGGAATTACAGAGCTTAAAAGGGAGAGAGGAGGCATTGTGGGTTAAACTAGAAATAGGGAAAGAGAAATCTATTTGCGTTGGCATGATATACAGAGCTCCCTCACAAGAGGAAGAGGTGGATGGAGAGTTAATTGAAGACATATGCAGCATGCTAGGAATGGGGAAGTGCTACTGATAGGGGATTTCAATATGCCAGATGTTGATTGGCACATTCCTGCTGCAGTATCATCTAGAAGTAAGAAGATCCTGGATTCTCTACAGGGAGAACTATTCAGGCAATTGGTAACAGACCCCACACATGAAGGGGCCATACTGGACTTGGTGCTTACCAATTGTGAAAGTGTTTCTGATTTTATAGTGGGAGATCATTTTGCATCCAGTGATCACCAGATGGTGTGGTTCAGTATTAGGACTAGGGCTGTTAGAATCCATTCAAAAGTGAGAGTCAGACTTTCCGAACACTAACTTTGCCAAGATGGGCCAATACTTCAGGGAGTCGTTAGTGGGATGGGAACAGCTGGGGGATGTAAAAAACAGTGGGCAAAACTGAAAGGGGATATTTTAAGGGCAACCAACCTTTTTGTTAAAATGGTAAATAAAGGTAAAAGGAAAACGAGACCACTATGGTTTTCGAAAGAAGTAGCTGAAAAGGTGAAGAAAAAGAGGGAGGCCTTCATGAAATACAAGAGATCACAGAGAGAGGAAGACAGGCATCTATATTTGGAAAAACCTAAAGCTAGCAAAGTAGTCAGGAAAGCAAAGATTCAAAAAGAGGAGGAAATAGCCAATGCAATAAAATGGGGGGATATGACATTTTTCAGGTATGTTAGTGAGAAGAGGAAGGGCAAAAGTGATATTGTCATACTCAAGGGTGAAGGGGAGGAATATGTAGAAGCTAATGAGGATAAAGTGGAATTGCTTAACAAATATTACTGTTCTGTGTTCACAAATGAAGAACCAGGAACAGGACCTCAGAAAACACCCACAAACAGGAACAGAAGCTAGGGGCATCTTGAAGAATTTTCAGAAGACTGTGTTCCTGAGAAATTAGCTAAACTTAAAATAGACAAAGCGATGGGACTGGATGGGATACACCCTAGAATACTAAGGGAACTTGGGGACGTTCTAGCAGCTCCACTGATTGAACTTTTCAATGCCTTGTTGGAGATGGGAGTGGTGCCAAAGGACTGGAGAGAGGCACATGTGGTCCCTTTACACAAAAGCGGAAGTAAGGATGTGATTGAAAACTACAGGCCGGTTTAGTTTAACTTTGGTGGTGAGTAAATTATTGGAAATGCTGCTGAAAGAGAAAATAGTGAGGCTTCTGGAGTCCAGCGGATTACAAGATCCGAGGCAGCATGGATTCACCAGAGGCAGGTCTTGTCCAAGCTCCCCCCATCAGCCCATTTGCAATTCTAGCTCCCCATCAGCCTTTTCCAGTCCTATTCCAGCCCCCCATCAGTTCATTTCCAGTCCAAGTTCTCCCCCGTCAGCCCTTTTCCATGCTAGCCCCCATTTCCAATCCTAGCCCCCCTAATCAGCTCATTTCCAGTCCAAACCCCCTCCATCATCCATTTCCAGTCCTATCCTAGTCCCCTATCAGTCCATTTCCAGTCCAAGCCCCCCCCCATCAGCCCATTTCCAATCCTAGCCCCCCCATCAGCCATTTTCAGTCCTATTCTAGACCCTCCCTCCCGAAGACCCCCCGCACCTGTCTAAGCGGCTTCAGAGGTAAACCGGTGAGGCCCACGCTCACCTCTGCACAGCTGCCAGTGTGAAGAGTGGCATTTTCCTTCACACTGGCAGCTGTATTCTAGTGAAGCGCACTGAATGCTGGGAAAGGTTAAAGGGCATTTCCCAGCACTCGTGCGCTTCACAAGAACACAGCTGCCATCATGAGGGAAAATGCTGCTTTTCATGCTGGCAGCTGTGCATAGGTGGGCCTCGTGCAGGCTTCCCCGGCTCATCTCTTAAGCTGGCATTTCAAGGAACACTGTGTGAGAATGAAGTTTGCGTGGGGTCCTGTGTGAACAACATTCTCGCACAATGGACGTGTTGGCCCTGGTAGGCTTTATGAGTCTTGGCAAACTCTCCGTAACATCTCGGATTTTGGCACCTGGCAGATAGCACACCTCTCTGGACATCGTCTGGTCAGCAGATGGATGCCTTGGAACCCTCAGAAGAGGGTTGCCAAGCACCACTACCCTTCACTTCCTTGTAGTCACTAATTCTGCAACTTTGGAGTGCTCGAGCTCTGGTTCTTCCCTTTCCTGGGATGTTTTCATCTTCTCCACTTTCAGGGCTGCATAATGGTTCAAGTCAAGGGCTGGTGGATTGTTGATTCGGCAGGCTCTGGTGACACTTATCCAATTCTCTTCATTCTGTAGCCTCCCATCTTTACCTCTGTTAGATAGCTTGGATGTTTCAAGAAACATCTCATCAATGTACTTTTTGCTATCTCCAATGCCTTTCAGCCTCGCCCCTTTTCTCTGAGCTACTCCACTTGTTTTATGAGGGCTTCAGATCGCAGTCATCCTGCACATAGAACCGGTTCTTCAACTGTCATTGGGTTGTCTGTCTGGACAGGCAGAGGCTGTAATGGGGACAACAGCTTTGGCAATACGATTTTTCCCAGCCATCCTTCAGTTGGTGGAGCTTTGGTACCTGTTGAATTAAATGAGAGAGACCTACCAAAAACCCTAACTTTTCCTCAGCTGTCCCTTAAGAGAAATAGCAGTTAACCTCTTTTATGTGTGTTCTAACAGCGCTGTTCTATATCCCTGTGTTTAGCTAATTGGGGAATTACTCTAGAAAGCAAGAATTCTTACATGAAGTGGGTGGGAGGGATCTAACACCTGACGAGATCAGTGGCTGCAAAGAGCTCACTCTAAATGGAAAGCTGGAAAAAGAAAACAATTTACTCTAATAAGGAGAGCTTTACCACAAAAAAATTCCCCTTTTGCTATACAGAAAAAGATTTAGAGCCTGATTTTCAAAGGCATTTACACGAGTAACTGTTCTAGTTACCCATGTAAATGCCTTAACAGGGACTTTTCAAAGGAACTACACAGATAGTACCTTTGAAAATTCTCTGGTTTGTCTCTTATGCGCTCCGATGCTATGGGGCTAGCATCCGGGCGTTCTGGGGTGGAGCGGAGGCAGAGGAAGTGGCTAACTGGGTAGCATGATTTTCGATGCTACCCAGTTAGCCCTTGGCACTTTAAAGATAGGCATGGAAAACCCTCACCTATCTTTAAGGCGATGGAGCTAACCAGGTAGCATCAAAAATCAGTGCTACCTGGCAAGCTCCTGCGGCTTCTGAGTTGTTCAGTCATAACCGGATTTTCAATGCCGGGGCCGCATATGATCCCCAGCATTGAAAATCCAGGTTAGACGGCGGGTGGGCTATGAGCCAACGCAGCACATAGCACTGCCCAACTGAATATCGGGACCTTAACTTTTAGAAATGAAGACCAAAACCCCTTTAGGAGTTCTCAGGCAGAGAGCTTGTATTTATAAGTCAACAGTATTACCTTGCTTGCAATGGAGACCCTATTAGGAATGCCCTGTCTTTCAGATTTTTGATAGGGAGGGGAAAACAGGGGTTCTGGACATGATGGAACTCCAAAGAAAGAGAGTATCTAAAATGTACCGAGTGAATTGTGAAGTACTTGATTTCAAAGTGGTAATTAGGAAACCTGCAAATTGTGTATTTTGTGCCTCACTGAGACTTTGTTTTTTTCAGTGATTGCACCCATAATTATTTTACAGAGAGCGATTCATTGTTATTCTTGAGTGGAATATTCTTGAACTCAGAAGGTGGTATGCCTATGTATTTCTCTTTCTTTTCCATCCACAGTTTCTCTAGGAAAAAATAAATATAAGTAAACAGACACGTAAGGTGTTTGTTGTTGTTACATGCTGTCGAGTCAGTATCGACTCATAGCGAGCCTCTTGCTAATTGTCTTAAACTGTGTACAGTCACCAGTCAGGTGGCTTATTGTTGATAAACTGGCATCCATAGCTGCTGTTATTGTATCAATCCATCTCATTGCTGGCCTTTCTCTTTTGCGTTGACCTTCAACCTTGCCAAGTATGATGTGTTTCTCTAATCTCTTCGCATGATGTATCCAAACATATTAGTCAAAGTCTTGTTATCTGAACTTCTAAAGAAAGCTTAGGTTTGATCTCCTTGAATACTGACTGGTTTGTTCTTTGAGCAGTCCATGATAAACACAGCACCATAATTCAAAGGTATCGCTTTTCTTCCTATCTGTCTTTTTCACTGTCCAAATTTTGCATCCATATGACATTATTGAAAATACCATGCTTGGACAAGTTGTATCTTTGTATGGAGAGAGACACAACTGCTCTTGAGAATCTTGTCTAGGTCCTTCAGAGCCAGTGGTATATGCCCCAGAGATCTGTCCTTGGTCCGATTCTTTCTAACATCTTTGTTAGTGATATAGCGGAAGGGCTGTCGGGTAAGGTTTGCCTTTTTGTGGATGATACCAAAATCTGCAATAGAGTAGACACCCGGGAAGGTGTAGATAACATGAGGAGAGATCCGTCTAAGCTTGAAGAATGGTCTAGAATTTGACAGTTGGGATTTAATGTTAAAAAAAGCAGGTCAGGCATTTAGGCTGCAGCAATCCAAGGGAGCAATACAGTATAGGGGGTGAAGTAGTTTTGTCCACTAAAGAAGAGCAAGACCTCGGTGTGGTTGTGTCTGATGATCTGAAAGTAGCTAAACAGGTAGAAAAGGCGACAGCAAAAGCTAGAAGAATGCTTGGGTGCATAGGGAGAGGAATGGCTAGCAGAAAAAAGGAGATGATAGTGCCTCTGTATAAGTCTTTGGTGCGACCTCATTTGGAGTATAGTGTGCAATTAGGATATAAACAGGATGGAGTCAGTACAGAGGGTGGCTACTAAAATGGTTAGTAGTCTTCATTATAAAGCATATGAGTACAGACTTAAGGATTTTAATATGTACACCTTAGAGGAAAGGCGGAGTAGAGGTGATATGATTGAGACATTTAAATTCCTCCATGGCATAAATGCACAAGGGGAGAGCCTCTTTCGATTGAAAGCAAGTTCTGCTATGAGGGGACATGGGATGAGGGTGAAAGGTAATCAATTCAGGAGTGATATACGGAAATATTTCTTTATGGAAAGAGTGATGGATCTGTGAAATAGTCTCCCAGTGGAGGTGGTAGAGATGAGGATGGTATCTGAATTCAAAAAAGCATGGGACAAACACAGAGGATCTCTAAAAGAAAAAAGGGGACTGTTGTAGTTATTAATATGGAAGGACAGACTAGATAGGCCATATGGTCTTTTTCTGTCGTCATTTTTCTATGTTTCTATTCTACCAAGAGCAATGCGTTGTTGGATTGCTTGATTACTTGGCATTTCTTTATTGATTACACAGGTACACTACCAAAAAACTGCCTCCAGTTTTGCAACTGATTCCTATAGATTTTGGGGTGCTGAATCCAGGAAAAATAGCCAAAATGTTCCATCACGTCACGTTTTCTTGCAAAATTAGATTTCTTACCCATATAAGGAATGTTCACATAATTTCTTTTTAGCCGACTGCAGTTTATTTTCTTGGCCCAAAATAGAGGTTGTAATGGTTAACTAACTAGAAACACTCCCTCATGATATTTTAGAGTGTTTTGTATTCATTTTATACATTAACAGGACAATTGGGAGGCGGGGGGCTAAATCCAGTACTCGCGCTGGCGCATGTTCTTTCCTGATCGCCTCGCCTCGTTCGCTCGCTCAAACACGGTGGTTGCGACATGAACGTTCCTGTCAAATTTCAGTTTCTTGCAAGTTCATTATTACCTTTTGTTTGCTCAGTCGTAATCCAGCTTTATTCTGAAGTGGTTCACTACAGTTGTAGTTTGCAGTGCTGTGTATTTGTGATGGCTCACAGAGCCAGAGGTTGCGTCAACTCTCCGGACAGTTTTTGTTTTATTTGTGGGGAATATACCGTGAAAAAGCGGCAGAGGAACATTTCTGCATTTATTAAAAAAGTATATTTCGCCTATTTCGGTTTGAAGTTAGGCGATCAAGACAAACCGTGGGCTCCTCACAAAGTGTGCAAGACATGTGAGGAAGATCTACGCTTATGGATGAAAGTTAAAAAACAAGCATTTCATTTCGGAATACCTATGATGTGGCGTGAACAAAGAGACCACAGCAGTGACTGCTATTTTTGCTCTTGCATTGTGAAGGGATACAACTTAAAAAATAAGAACGTAATAAGTTACCCCAACCTTCCCTCAGCAATTAGGCCTATGCCTCATAGCAACGAAGTACCTGTGCCTGAACCACCAAAATCTTTGGATCATATTTGTGTGGACGGTTCTGATCATGATGAGACTCATCAGATGGCTTTTCCCGATGAGTCCAGTACTTCCGAGTTTGAAACTGAACCAGATCCGAAACCTGAACTTTTCTCTCAAGCTGAATTGAATGATTTAGTCCGGGATTTAGGACTCCCAAAAGATGCTGCCCAACTGCTAGGTTCTCGGCTTAAACAGAAAAATCTATTGTCACCAGGAACAACTTTTTATTGGTACCGCAACCGTGAGACACAATTTTTGAAGTATTTCAGCAAAGAGGAAGATTTGGTATTTTGCAACGATATATACGGAGTGATGGAAAAGTTTAAACTCAAGTATGATCCTGCTGAATGGCGGCTGTTCATTGATTCGTCAAAAGACAGCATAAAAGGTGTTCTTCTTCATAATGGCAACACATTCGCTTCAGTTCCTATTGCTCACTCTGTTATTCTCCAAGAAAAATACGAGAATTTGGCCCTGATTCTTCAGAAGATTCGTTATGATGAGCATAAGTGGATGATTTGTGGAGACTTTAAAATTCTATCCATGCTATTAGGGCAGCAATCCAGTTTCACCAAATATCCCTGCTTCCTTTGCTTGTGGGATAGCCGGGCCCGCGACCTACACTGGGGGAAAAAAAGACTGGCCAATTCGGGAGTATTTGAGACCCGGTGAGAAAAATGTTTTTCATGAGAGCTTGGTACCTCGTGATAAAATTCTATTACCACCTCTCCACATTAAGTTGGGTCTCATTAAGCAATTCATCAAGTCCCTTCCAAAAGATGGTGAGTGCTTTCGGTACCTTTGCTCAAAGTTCCCCCGACTTTCTGAAGCAAAGCTAAAGGAAGGAGTGTTTGTTGGCCCTGATATAAGGAAACTCATTTCAGATGGAGCATTCGCTGAAACGATGTCTGAGAAGGAAAAAGAAGCCTGGGATTCCTTCAAGGATGTTGTTCTCAAATTCTTGGGGAACAGGCGGGATGAGAACTATAAGGATATTGTTGCCAGGATGCTCAATGCCT
Organism: Ichthyophis bannanicus; assembly: GCA_033557465.1. Taxonomy (NCBI): domain Eukaryota; kingdom Metazoa; phylum Chordata; class Amphibia; order Gymnophiona; family Ichthyophiidae; genus Ichthyophis; species Ichthyophis bannanicus. The sequence continues at coordinate 905,574,855 of CM066032.1, read as the reverse complement.
TCAAAGAACAAGGCTGTAACATGAGCCTGAAAGTCCATTTCTTGCACTCCCATGTGAACTACTTTCCCGAAAACTTGGGGGCGTACAGTGAAGAACAAGGTGAAAGGTTTCACCAGGACATCAAGGACGCAGAGAGAAGGTACCAAGGAAGATGGAACACCACTATGATGGCTGATTTCTGCTGGTTGCTGCTGCGGGAAACCCCAGATGAAAAATACGCCAAGCAGCGCACCAAGAGAAGCATTCGGGGGAAGAAGAAACGGGCCCACCAGGAGATTGATTGACCCAAGAATGACTTTAAAATCTAAACTGTGTTGACAAATATCATGTTTTTACTAAACTTTGAAATAAAAATTTGCTAGTTATTACCACAGTGTCGGATCTCATTTATTAGAATTTTATTTTCACACCATCGGGTGTCTGTCTTCATGTATTGCAATGGTGCGGTTTGCGTTTTCTATTCTTACATACATACCTGTACAACATTTTTTGCACATTTCTTTGCTTTGCTTTGTGTCTAACCTCGCTCTTATATGCTCAATGTTTGTGCACATGTATGTGGCTGTTTTAAGTGCAGACAATTTTGCTACCATCACAGTGTGTTTTGTTGACATTACTCTATTACTTATGTTATTATTATATTACTTATGTGCTGCCTTGTTACAATTTTCTTTATTCTTATTTGAATAACTACTAAACAATTAGTATAAAGAATTCATCCAAGAAACTTTTATCTCGATCGCACTCAATCTGAAACGTTCACCTCAAACTGCTAACCCAATGTAGCAAAAAATCTGTACGTGATGGAGCAAATTGGTTACCAGATTTGGATTCAGCGCACCAAAAAACGTAAAAATCAATCGAAACATTAGAGGCAGTTTAAAAAAAAATTTTTTTAGTGTACCTGTGTTATTGATCCAAGCACATTAAAGTTGTCAACTATTTCAATTTCTTCTCCATCAACAGTGAATTTATTGATTTTGCCAGTTGTCAGGATCTTTATCTTCTTTACATTAAGGTGCAGGCCCATTTTAAGACTATGGTCCTTGATCTTGAGAAGCAAATGTTTAAGATTGCTTTCACTTTCAGCCAGTAATGTGATATCATCAGCATAGTGACGGTTGTTGATTAGTCTTCCACCAATCTTCACACCTCAGTTGTCTTCATACAGTCCTTCTTCTCTGATGATTTGTTCTGCATATAAACTAAACAGGTGGGGGGAAAGTATGCAACCTTGTCGTACACCTTTGCTGATTTTAAACCATTCTGTTTCTCCTTGTTCCATCTAAACTGTTGCTTCTTGATCAATGTAAAGGTTGAGCAAGAGAACGATCAGGTGTTCTGGTATACTCATGCTTCTTAATGTGGCCCAGAGTTTCTCATGGTTTACACAGTCATAAGTGTAGGAATGGACAGATAAAGGGATACCAGAATCCCCAATATGTAATTGAAGATGGATGAATTTCTTGATACAAAATGTGTTTAGAAGTTTGACTTCTCACCTACTTCCTTTAATAGAATAGGATGTCATGATCATGGGTTCTGTGTAACTGTCTTTAAAATAGATGGAACAGTATTAACGCAAGCAAAAAGAACATAGGCTATGAACTGTGCAACCATAGTTCATTGTACAGTCACTGCTGACAAAACATAATTTTTGCAACTTTTGCAATTATAAATTTCATCGAATATACTATAATCAGATCTTACTCTGTAAAAAGAACTTTGGTGACACCTTGTGTTATTTCATGGTTATAATAAATGACTGTTACTTCCTCTTTTTCTCTAATAAAAAGGAGCTTTTAGGAGGAGAAATTTGAATTCGGCAGGCGTGAAACTATGCATGTCCATAGACCGTCTGTTGCCGTCTTCCCTCTGAGCTCAAAGAAAATAGCACTTTGTGTGTGATTGTATTATGTATTACTCTCTGCCTGTTTCTCACTGCTTGATGGACCAGAGACAAAAAGAGCCATGGTATTGTGGTCAGATCATGGAGTTATTTTCAGTTGGTGCTGGACTCGGATCTCTGTGTTCCTTCAGCAGTTGGAAACAGCAGACAAGTCTCAAGGACACAGGCAGTGGTTGTGTGAGTATACTAAAGAATTGACAGATATCTGTGTGTATATTGTGATTATAATGTAAAGTCGGCAAGGTTAATTAGAGATCTCAGTTAGATAAGTGAAGTGAGATGGGGCAAGAGAAAAGGAAGCCCTAATTGTGAAATGAGGCGCAAGTTTTGGTGAAGCGCCTTTATGTTAATATTCGATGACTGCCAGTAACCACAGTTTGCCGTTCCTCCTTTGTGGAACATTTCAGTGGAGCAAATTGAGGTTAGTTACAGTATGAAATGGCTTTTGAAGCGAATTTCATACCAGTTATGAATGTACCGTGTATGGTTTAAGGCTGAAAAAGTGCAGCAAGCCACTGACTTTGTGTTTAAAAATCCAGTGTTTAGGATGGATAGTGTAAATATAAAAGAAACTGAAACTTACAGGGAAAAACTTAAGTCATTGCTCTATGAAAAAATAGAATTAATCAAACAAAGTTTTAAAGGACTAATTTTCATGTCATAATTGTAGTATGAAGTTTGTTTTCTCTACTTTAGTGATTAAGTGTGCTGTGCATTGTAAGTTTTGATATTTACTGCAGTAATAATGTAGAGATTTCCGGCACAGATAACAGTTTGGCATGACTGCAATATTAGCAGGAAGAAAGTCTTGAGCAACTGTGGTAAGAGTTAATAAGCCTTATTGGGGACGTTAAAAAAAAAACCTCCAAATGTCATTAACTATTTCTCTTACTTGTGTATGTATAGTAAATAAGTTTTGTTTTTTAGGTCTGGATTTGAACTTATTTTGGGTTATGAGAATTTATTTACTGATTCCATTCTATGTGTAATAATGCAAATGCTGAAAAATATTATTAGAAACATTACTCCTTGGTGTTTCTTATGTCTCTGGATGCTTTGGGAAATAATGATTGATATATTCTCCAACTTGTATTTCTAGTTATAATTGATGTGAATGAACGGGAAGATCTTCCATGCTTTGATATATTTAGATATTTGATAAAATTGTGTGATGTAATAAAGGTTTAAAAAATAGTTTTAAAGGAAAGAGAAGTTAGTAACTTAACTGAAAAAAATTGAATTGCTAGTCAAGTTAAGTCAAGCAAGTTTGTTTACTTAAAGGGAAAAAGTGAATGATACAATTACATTCAAACAAGTGAATTAAGTAATTAAAACAGTATGGCGAATATATGTATAATGTTGAAAGTTCAACTATGATAGTGTATAAGTAAATGTCTGAAGAAAAAATGCTGATATTCTCTTAGTCTCTTTTAAACTAATCTGCAGGAGTCGATTGGAGGAGTGATCTTAAATTCTCATGTCTTGTATGTTTTAGTTATTATGGAAAGACCTCTGCAGAACTGATGTTATTAATATTATAAAGATCAAGTGAATCAACAACTGTTTCAGCCTGTACCTTATGGGACAATGGTGCAAGGATGAGGGTTTTGGATTTGTTAGGAACTGGGGCACATTCTGGGGAAAGGAGGGGCTCTTCCAAAGGGATGGGCTTCACCTTAACCGGAGATGTCTCTCTCCATACAAAAGATTCAACTCATTCAAGCCATGGTATTTTCAATAACATCATATGCATGTGAAAGTTGGATAGTGAAAAATATAGACAGGAAGAAAATTGGTGCCTTTTATTTATTTATTTATTTTATTTGCACATATTTATATACCGCCCCTTCCAGAGATCAGGGGCGGTTTACATCATAACAGTTTAAACTTTTACAAGGAACAGTATTTGTGAACTTTATACAAAGAACTGAGTAGAGTGGTACTTAGTGATACAACTTCTAACTATTTACAGAGCTATGTACAGGTATCAGTCATAACAGTATGAACATCAAATGATTTCAAGGAATTAAATCAACAGGTTCAGATCAGAGGCTATTGGGAGGGAGAGGGGGAGGGGAGAGTGGCTGAGAGGGTGGAACACCTTATGTATTGCTGGTCTTGGTGCTGGTAAAATGTTCTATAAATAGGTGTGTTTTTAATTGTTTATGGAATGAGTTCAGGTCTCTGATCCCTCTTAGCGCTTCGGGGAGGGCGTTCCACTGCAATGGTGCTATGTATGTATATGCCCTATTGCTGCTAGATTGTTTAGTGTTGCGGATTGTATGGGGCACTATTAGACTGTTTTGGTTGGGGGGTTCTTCTGGGTCTGTTAGATGGTTGTGTTTGGATGAGTGTTGAGAAGTGTGAGGGTGCTAAGTTATGAACCAATTTGAATGTGGTCATTAGAATTTTATATCTTACTCTTGATGCGATTGGAAGCCAGTGGAGCTCAAAAGAATAGGTGTAATGTGTTCAGAGAGTCTTGTTTTCATTATGATTCTGGCTGTGACATTTTGGGCCATTTGCAATATGTTTAATGTTTTTTTGGGTATTCCTTGCATGAGTCTATTACAGTAGTTGAAGTGAGGTGTTATTAGAGCTTGTACTACTGTTCTGAAGTCAGACAGCTCAATGAGGTTTTGCAGGGGTTGTATTATCCTTAACTTACAGAATATGGTTTTGTTTAGGAGTTTTAGGTGAGGTTCCATGGTAAGAGTTTTATCCAGTGTGACTCCGAGATATTTGACTTCATGTTTAACTGGGAACTGATTGTTATTTAAATGAATTGGTGATGGGGGGTTGAATTCTGTTTTTTTATATGAACATCACTTCTATCTTTTTGAAATTGATACTCATATTGGTCTCATGTAGCCATGTTTGAGTTTCTTTCAGGCATTCTTCTATTTTATCGTAAGTTGGATTATTTATGTCCAATTGGGTGTACAACATAATGTCGTCAGCATATATGTGATACTCTATTTTATGTTTTTTGAATATTGAAGAGATTGGTTTTATGTATAGGTTAAACAGGATGGCAGACAGTGCAGATCTTTCAGGTATTCCCTGAGTTTGAGGGAACGTGGCTGACGCATTGTTTTTGATTTGGACATATTGTATGCGGTCCGTTATGAATGAAGTGAACCATTTGAGAATGTGTCCCTTTATGCCTATGGAATCAAGTCTTGTGATAAGGGTTTTGTGATTCACATTGTCAAACGCTGCAGTTATGTCCAAGAAAATGAGGATGAATGCTTTTTTGGCATTCTCCATTCCCTGAATGATTTTGTCAAACAGGACTAGAAGGAGTGTTTCAGCTCCATGGAATGGGCGGAATCCATATTGTTGTTCATCTAGGGCAGCGATGGCGAACCTATGGCACGCGTGCCAGCTGTGGCACGCGAAGGCCTTGCAGCTGGCACGCGTGAAGGTCCGCAAAAAAAGAAAAAGCTGGCTCTGACTGCTGCCGCGGACGCGGCAAGGGCAGAATGCAGCGTCCCGCGGGGCCCCCTCCGCCCGCTAAGCCCCTCTGCAAGGGCTTTCAGATTCGCGAGGGAGAGCGTCTCCCTCGCGTCTCTGTTAAGCCTGCAGGGGCTAATGGGAAATTTCCCATCAGCCCCTTTAGACGCGAGGGACTGATGGGAAATTTCCCATTAGCCCCTGCGGGCTTAACAGAGACGCGAGGGAGATGCTCTCCCTCGCGAATCTGAAAGCCCTTGCAGAGGGGCTTAGCGGGACATTGCAATCTGCCGCGGCAGCAGCCAGAGCCTGCTTTTTTTTTTTAAAAATTTGCCAGGGGGGGTTAGGACTGCTAATGGGCAGGGGGGGGGGGGTTTGGACTGCTAATGGGCAGGGAGGGGGGGGGTTAGGACTGCTGATGGGCCGGGAGGAGGGGGGTTAGGACTGCTAATGGGCAGGGAGGAGGAGGGGGGGTTAGGACTGCTAATGGGCAGGGAGGGGGGGGTTAGGACTGCTAATGGGCAGGGAGGGGGGGTTAGGACTGCTAATGGGCAGGGAGGGGGGGGGTTAGGACTGCTAATGGGCAGGGAGGAGGAGGGTGGGGGTTAGGACTGCTAATGGGGAGGGAGGGAGGGGGGGTTAGGACTGCTAATGGGCAGGGAGGGAGGGGGGGTTAGGACTGCTAATGGGCAGGGAGGGAGGGAGGGAGGGAGGGGGGGGTTAGGACTGCTAATGGGCAGGGAGGGAGGGAGGGGGGGTTAGGACTGCTAATGGGCAGGGAGGGGGGGGTTAGGACTGCTAATGGGCAGGGAGGGAGGGAGGGGGGTTAGGACTGCTAATGGGCAGGGAGGGAGGGAGGGAGGGGGGGTTAGGACTGCTAATGGGCAGGGAGGGGGGGGGGTTAGGACTGCTAATTGGCAGGGAGGGAGGGAGGGAGGGGGGTTAGGACTGCTAATGGGCAGGGAGGGGGGGGTTAGGACTGCTAATGGGCAGGGAGGGAGGGAGGGAGGGGGGGTTAGGACTGCTAATGGGCAGGGAGGGAGGGGTGGGTTAGGACTGCTAATGGGCAGGGAGGGAGGGAGGGAGGGGGGGGTTAGGACTGCTAATGGGCAGGGAGGGGGGGGGTTAGGACTGCTAATGGGCAGGGAGGGAGGGAGGGAGGGAGGGAGGGAGGGGGGGTTAGGACTGCTAATGGGCAGGGAGGGAGGGGAGGTTAGGACTGCTAATGGGCAGGCAGGGGGGGGTTAGGACTGCTAATGGGCAGGGAGGGAGGGAGGGAGGGGGGTAGGACTGCTAATGGGCAGGGAGGGAGGGGGGGGTTAGGACTTTTAATGGGCAGGGAGGGGGGGGTAGGACTGCTAATGGGCAGGGAGGGAGGGGGGGTTAGGACTGCTGATGGGCAGGGAGGGAGGGAGGGAGGGGGGTTAGGACTGCTAATGGGCAGGGAGGGGGGGGGGTTAGGACTGCTAATGGGCAGGGGGGGGGCGGGTGGGCGGGCGGGGGGGGTAGGACTGCTAATGGGCTGGGGTGTTAGGACTGCTAATGGGCGGGCGGGCGGGGGGGGGGTAGGACTGCTAATGGGCTGTGGGCTGATGGGGGCTGTCTGGAAATGGGGTGATGGGGGTTAGGACTGGTAATGGGTTAGAGGGGGGGCTTAAACTGAAAATGGGTGATGGGGGTTTAGGACTGGAAGTGGGTTGATGGGGGGGGCTAGGACTGGTATTGGGTTTGGGGGTTGCTAGGACTGGAAATGGGCTGATGGGGGGCTAGGACTGGAAATGGGCTGATGCAGGGACTAGAAGGGAATGGATGTTGGGTGAGGCTGGAACTAGAAGGGAGCTGATGTTGGGGGAGGATTAGAATGGGATGGGGCTGGGAGAGTAAAATGGAGAGGGGAAAAATATTTTGTGTGGGAGGGATAAAAAATCTACAATTGGCCGGGTATTGGGAGAGTAAGTGGGGATTGAGGATGGAGGGGTAAAATTTGAGTGGATGAAATAGGAATGAGGAAAGAGCAAAAGGAGAAAGATTAGTATGTTAAAGCGGATGTAGAGAGAGAGAATGGAAAAAAAAACTAGAAGAGAGAAGAAAGGACAAATGGACAGCAGATGATGGAGAGTTAGCAGAAGACATGAAGAAACCAGAAGAAAGTGGCTGGAGCAATTGCAACTGTGTAACTGAGCTGAGGTATTCTGTTTATGTAATTCCTTTTTGACATTGCCACTTGTTCTCTTTCCCCAGTAGGTCATGTATTGTTATTGTCTGAAATGTATTGGTTTAATATTTGCAGTGTTGCCTTTTGATAGGTATGGTGTGGTGCTTTGTGAGTCCTGGTAGTGCTGTTAGGATACGGCGGGTTTGCTATTGGTTCTAAATGGGCAGTGTTTGTAGTAGTTCCTAATGTGCCTGGCGGTTGGCACTGGATTATAGTAATGTAGAAATCTTTTAGTCTGTCTTTATCCATACACTCATTAAGAGACATGTTTACTAAAAGTTAGTGTATGTTAGCATTATGCAAATATTTATGCAAATTGACGTGCTGGCACTTTGAGGAAATTCTTTGGTTTTGTGCGGCAGTTTGGGCACTCGGGCTCAAAAAGGTTAGCCATCACTGATCTAGGGTGTCTGTTGAGTCTATGAAATCCTGGAGCTGGCATTGAACAGCTTTCTCAATGGTTTTAGCTACAAAGGGGATGCTTGAAATTGGTCTATATGTGGCAGGATCTTCTTTGTTTAGGTTTTTATTTTTTAATATGGGACGGATTACTGATCTTTTGAGATCAGTCGGCATGATTCCCTGCTGGAGAGATTGGTTTACTATATGTAAAAGGTAGGGGGCAATTTCAGATTTTGTCACTTTGATCCATGGAACTGGACATGGATCCAGAGGGGATGTAGTTGTGTTAATGTTTGTAATTATTTCCAGGATTTGTCTCTTGTCAATGGTGTGAAATATGGTGCGACGAATACTGTGTATCCCATGGACTGCCCAAAGAACAAATCAGTCAGTATTAGTGGAGATCAAACCTAAGCTTTCCTTAGAAGGTCAGATGACAAGACTTCAACTTTCATATTTTGGACACATCATGCGATCATTAGAGAAAGACATCATGCTTGGCAAGATAGAAGGTCAATGCAAAAAAGGAAGGCCAGCAAAAAAATGGATTGATACAATAACAGCAGCTATAGGTGCCACTCTGTCAACAATGAGCGGCCTGACTGAAGAATGAACACAGTTTAGGACAACTATCCAGAGGGTCATCATAAGTCGACACTGACTCAATGGCACTTAACCACAACAGCACTCTTTAGTGGGCAAGTTTAAGGCATAGACAAACTTGCCACATGCCTAAAGGACCAAATCTACAGGAGGTGCCCTCTCATGTACATAATTGAATAGCTTCTAAAGCAGATTTTTATTCTGGCAAGTCAGTGGCCGGCAGCAAAATGAGTGGTGGGAAGGAACACAGTAGCTGTTGGCTGCAGAAGCCTGTTTATTTTTCCTTGTGTGCTGATTGTCCTCTAGTCAGCAGGAGTCAGGGAACAGTGCTTCCTTCCTGCTGCTTTCTGTTCTGCTGGTTTTCCTTTGCAGTCAGAACTACTTTATAGTAGTTTTATCTACTCCAAACTGTCCATCACCTTGCTAGCTACCCTTGCAAACTCGTCCCACCCTAAAAATCTACCATCTCACAACTGCCCTAACACCTTGCCAAATGTCCCTCCAAAATGTTTCCCCTGCAACTGCCCCACCTTAACACAACTATATCCCTGTATCTGATCCACCCCTCAAAACTACGCAACCTGGGGAGGGGGGGATCAGTGGCCAATTAAAACCAGGACTGGCTCAACCTATTTGAATGACCCAAGGACCTCTAGTAACCCTCCACACAGGGATGATCCATCCATTGTGCAAGAATGTTGATCGCAAAGGGCCCGGCGCAAACTTCATTCTCACACGGTGCTCCTTGAAATGCCAGCTTCAGAGGTGAGCCAGGGAAGCCCGCGCGAGGTCCTGGCTCACCTCTGCACAGCCACCAGCATGAAGAGCAGCGATTTCCATAATGCTGGTAGCTGTTTTTCTTGTGAAACGTGTGAGTACTGGGAAATGCCCTTTAAACTTTCTGGCATTCAGTGCACTTCACTAGAACACAGCTGCCAGCGAGAGGGAAATTGCCGCTCTTCATGCTGGCAGCTGTACAGAGGTGAGCCGGGGCCTCGCGCGGGCTTCCCTGGCTCCCTCTGAAGCCACTTAAGACAGGCACGGGGCTCTTTGGGGGAGGGGGGTGTCTAGGATAGGACTGGAAATGGCTGATAGGGGGGCCAGGATTGGAAATGGGCTGATAGGGGGCTAGGATAGGAAATGGCCAATGGGGGGCCGATGGGGGGGAGGGGCTAGGAGTGGAAATGGGCTGATGGGGTGGTAGGATAGGATTAGAAATGGGCTGATGGGGGCTGGAATAGGACTGGAAGTGGCTGATAGGGGGGCTAGGAATAGAAATGAGCTGATTAGGTGGGCTAGGACTGGAAACGGGCTGATGGTGGACTAGCATTGGAAATGGGGGCTAGCATTGGAAAAGGGCTGACGGGGAAGAGCTTGGACTGGAAATGGGCTGATGGGGGGCTGGAATAGGACTAGAAATGGGCTGATGGGGGCTAGGATTAGAAATGGGCTGATGGGGAGAGCTTGGACTGGAAATGGCTGATGGGGGCTAGGACTGGACACGGGCTGATTCATGGGAGAAGGGAGCAGATGCTGAGTGGGGTTGGAACTAGAAGGGGGCTGATGTTGGGGGAGGACTAGAAGGGGATGGGGCTGGGGGAATGAGGATGGAGAGGAAAATATATTTTGTGTGGGAGGGAAGAAAAATCTACGATTGACTGGGTATTGGGAGAGTAAGTGGGGATTAAGGATGGAAGAGTGAAATTTGAGTGGATGAAAAAGGAATAAAGAAGGAAATGGAGAAAAGAGCAAAAGGGGAAATCTAAGGGGTATGTTTACTAAGCAGTCTTAATGTGCGCCCGGCGATAGTGTGCAGGATGCCATAAAAGGAGTGGGCGTTCTGGTCTAAACGTAGCAAATTGGGATTATCGCGCGATAATGAGCGCTGTGCACATTATCGGGCAATGGATTGAGCTATGCACGTTAACGCGCGTTAACCTTAAGTAGGCGCGCTGACATGCAAAGAGAGCAGCAGAGGTGTAGCACAATGGTTAATACACTGACTGATGGTACGGGGTCATAGGTTCAATCCCCCAGTGTGCCTAATGAATAAAGCTGGCTGAGGCATTACCCTTTACATTTAAGCAGTGCTTTGTGAGGCAGTTTAGTTTTATTTTAATTAGTGCTGCCAGAAAACACACCTTCACAGTGCCGTAACCTAAGGTGCCGCATAAGGCGCTCCAGAGGGCACATTATAAAGTGCACTGTCCACCAAGGAACCCTATAAAGTCCCCTATAGGACGCCTTATAAGGCACTTTATGGGGCGCCTTATGAGGCACCTTAAGGTTACAGCACTGTGAGGGTGTTTTTGCTGGCAGCACTAATTTACATTAAAAATAGACAATGCCTTGGACAGCCCTATCAAATAACCCCACTGTGGGATCAAACCCATGACCTCAGGCTCTACAGGCAGTGAAGTAACCAGTGGGCTACATCTCTATTGCTACTAACACACTCCTGGCTGGCTACAGAGGGACTGCAGGTCACCACACAAACTGTCTGCTGTGGTTACCAGGATAGGGTTAACCCACCTGTACCCATGATGCACTGCACATGCAGATCAGCAATCTACAGATGATCACAAGATGGGGTATGCACCCCCACAGCATCTCGGCCTGGTAGGGGGAACTGAGCGTGTGTGTTACTGGCACAGAGTAGCTACAGAACGTCACATTGTGCAGGTACTGTACTCACCCTGAGGGTGAGGTGGGGTGCCGAGCACCAGGTCTGCAGCACCTGGCTTAGCTGAGCTGGCTATGCTGCAGGTCACCATCAGTGCCAGTGTGTGATAGGTAGTCCTTGCAGACACACTTAGGATACACCTGTGTCCATCTGTATTTCCCAATCACATCTAGCCCTTGTGGACTATGATGCACCCAGAATAGTGCATATCCTGTGTGGGTGCCATGGTCACATGATGGGGAGGAGGGAGGAGAGGGAGGAGAGGGAGGAGGGGGAGGAGAGGGAGGAGGGGGAGGAGGGAGGAGAGGGAGGAGGGAGGAGAGGGAGGAGGGGGAGGAGGGAGGGAGGGGAGGGAGGAGGGGTAGGAGGGAGGGAGGGAGGGCGCAGGGGGAGGAGGGAGGGAGGGAGGGGGGGGAGAGGGGGGAGGAGGGGGAGGAGGGGAGGGGTGCTTGGACCCATAGGCAGATTATGTAGTACCACCGAACCTGCCCTATGGGGCTCAGGGTGGGGGACCCCAGTCCTGCTGGGGAACAGACACCCTACAGGGCAGTCAATGCAGATCTGTACGCATCCATAAAGCAATAGCAGACAGTAGGCCTGGAAATGCTCAGCTGCCCCCCACCACTATCTGACATTCTCCAACAGCAAGCACAATGAGTCTCCAGCCGCTGCATCCTGCAAGGTGTTCCAGCCATACACATACTAACTACAGACAGTCTGCTAGCTAGTCCATAGTGCATGTTCCTGGAGGAGATGTGTGCACCCAAAACTGGGATGTGAGCACACCAACCAAGCAGATAAGTCAGTAATTAGGCACCAGAAGGAAAACCCATAAATATCACTTGAGAGAAATACTATATAGTACTATCGGGGAACCTATTTATTTAGTATACATTTGTATACCACTACTTCCAGTGATCAGCAGCGGTTTGATTACAGATTGGAAATTGTCAAATCATGACAGGAAATTTTTGAGGTATAAACACATTGATTAGACAGGAAAGCACAGCACACAGAGAACTATTTTACAGGGAACATGGGCTATGGAGGGTTAAGTGGCTTGCCCAAGACCACAAGGAGCACCTGTGGGACTAGAAACCCAAGTCCTTCCGGCCCAAGGTTGCTGTCCTCTAGTGGGATTTGAACCCCCAACCTTCCGGCCTGAAGTACCTTGCCCCAACCACTAGGCCACTCCTCCACTCCATGCCGTGGTCACTGCTCAGTCAGGGTGAGAGTGACCTCCCAGCAGGACATGCTGTGGCCACCCTGACCGTGCAGGTGGTGGCTGGGCACTACAGTGTCCCAGCCATTGCCCTATGCCCTGTGCAGATGCATCCTGCCCAGGCCGCCCTGTCCGGGCTATACCCACGGTACCTTGCTCCTCATTATGCACATTGGCAGGCTAACACTGGCAACAGTGCAAGCAGTGTGGGCTGAGTAAGGTGTTGGCAGCCACCACATACTGGATAGACAGACACACACTCCCACACCTATGCCAGCATTGTGCAACTATAGAGGCTTTTGGCAGCCCTGGCCACCGCACCAGTCCTGGGCACAGTGCAGGCATGGCTGTGATACTCAATACTGTTGGGGTCACTCCCCGGGGTGGTGAACACTGTCAGACACCAGACCTGAAACACACTCCACAGACATCAGAGAGGTTGGTATGATACAGCTCAATGAGCAGATTGTGCTTAACGTAGGAATTGCTATCTGCCAGTAATCATAGCAACCTTTTGATATATGTGTACCGTATTCCCAGGTTTAGGGTGGCATTGCTAAGGTATGCAAGTGCTAGTATTGGGAGATGCATGCAGGGCCCAACATCCTGCCTCTCCAGGTGGCTTTGGATAATGGAGCCTGTGGGTGCAGGTGTTTCTGCCCCTGTTGGCCGCTGCTCTAGGGCAGAGGTTCCCAACTCCAGTCCTGGTGGGCCAAACAATGTTCGGGTTTTCATGCTGTCCCTAATGAATATGCATGAGATACATCTGCATACCATGGGGGCGGCGCATAGAAATGCAGCACAGGCATCTTTATTAGAGACAGCATGTTTATGTTATCTGCAATAAAGGTTCCCTCTTTATTACCATGGTTTAGTGCTGGGTAAAACATGGGGACTGGGTTGGTGGGAGCCACAGCTGGGACTTGAACCTGTGACCTTCCGCTCTTGAACACACTGGCTGTGTGTACTGCACCACACTGTTGCCACAGGGAGAGTTCATTCCCTAGGGATACCAAGACTGTCAGACAGAGCCTGTCTGTTGCAGTGCACAGCACCCACCTAAACAGGGCTAGGCCACGGTCTTCTGTGGGCAGCAGCCACTGCCCCCTCCACCACCATGCTGACATGCCTTTCTGCTGGTGGTGCGCAGTCTCAGGCCATCCAGTGTGCCGGTAGGCGGGTGCCTGGGGTAGGGGTGCCTGCATAGATGTCCATGCTTCCCCCAGCACTGCCTGCCAATGTTCTGTGCCCTTGGGGCTACCTGCTGGGTACTATCCCCTGTGACACTGTGGGAAACACACTCGTGCCCATGTTGGGCCCTCATCAGTTGCTGTCTGGCTGCTCTACTGTTTCAGCATTCCTATGGGCCACCTAGGCATCACCCTAGTCCACACTGTGGCCCAGCTGCACCACAGCATGTGCCGCCTGCAGCCCTCTGTATCCCCTTTTCCAGCATCTGTCCAGTTGCCCATTCCGACATGCCCACCCTGCTGTTGCGGAACGTGCACGCCATAGGAAACCTGTCCAATAACAAGGGAAAACTCAGCGCTATTCCACTGTGCGATCATTCACCTTGTATGGGGACAGAGCATAGACCCTTCCAAAATTAATATCTTCTTTTTTTTTAGCTTTCTCGGTAGTGTTTTTTGCTGTTTCCCATTAATATCACTATTGGCCAGCTTGGTTATGTTTTTTTTACATTTTGTTCAGGTCCTTTTCAATGTTTATTTGCCCTTTTGTTCCGTGCACATGTATCACACTTATCACCTTTTGTAGGTTTCCCTGGCTTTGCTGTACATTGCTGACAGAATTGGTTTCTCTTCCCTTTAAATCTGCTCTAACACAAGGGTTTCACTGGCGTTAGTTTTCAGGCCCGGAATCCACAGCGTTAGTGTGCAGGGAGCCTCTCCCCTCCCACTTTCCAACCATTGACCCTCTCTCTCCGCCCCTGGGGAGCCTTCCTCCGCCCTCCGGGAGCCTTTCTCCGCCTTCAGCGCTCGTTTGCGCCACTGCGCGCGTTATCACGTGCTAAGGTACCTTTGCACCCGGTAAAGCACCATTATCGTGCGATAATGTGCCTTATCGCTCGATAACGTGACAGCAGCGCAAATAGCGCCCTTTAGTAAACATACCCCTAAGTATGTTAAAGCAGAGGTAGAGAGAGAATGTAAAAAATCTAGAAGACAGAAGAAAGGACAAATGGACAGCTAGCAGAAGACACAAAGAAACCAGAAGAAAGTGACTAGAAAAATTGCAAATGAAAAATAAAATGCCCAAACAAAAGGGAGAAAATACTTTATTTTGAATTTATTAATTGGCATATGTCAGCTCTGGGAAATGTGCAATGCTAATGTCTTTGCGTTTTGTTTAGTACAAGAGGAAATTAATTTATAGTTTTATTTTTCTGGTGTTGTTATACATTCCAAGTTTGGCTTTTGGGGTTCTCAGTTTAATTATTGTTTTCCTATTTCTAAATTGTGATCCCTTGTTCTCTGTTTGGTGACGGTCTATGTTCTGCATGTGTAACCTAGCTGAGATATTCTATTCATGTAGTTTCTATTTGACAGTGCCACTTGTTCTCTTTCACCAGTGAGAGATGTACTGGTATACTCTGAGATGTATTGGTTTAATATTTGCAGTGTTGCCTTTTTGGTAGGTAAGGTTTGGTGCTTTGTGAGTCATGGTAGTGCTGTTATGATATGGTGGGTTTGCTATGGGTTCTAAATGGGCAGTGTTTGTAGTACTTCTTAATGTGCCTGGCGGTTGGCACTGGAGTATAGTAATGTAGAAATCTGATAGTCTTTCTTTATCCAGACACTCATTAAGAGGCATGATAACATTGCAAATATTTATGCAAATGAGGCCCTGCAATGTCTCCATACATGCCCCCCCCCTCCCCCTCCCCTTGGGCTACCCCTACCTCCACAAAAGGAATAATGCTGCCCTATACTTTAATAAATCTATTCTAGGTCTTAGGAGATTTTTTTTATTTGTTTGTCTCAGCTTTCCCTCCCGCGTCTACACTCTTTTCAATGGGGCCGCGGCTCCGTTATCGCACGGAGTCTGCTATCGCCGTTTAGTAAACATACCCCTAAGCAGGACCATACCTAGCCCTGTGTGAACGGTGTGGCCGCACCGAGCGCAAAGACTAAATGGGCGCATTTCATCTGTCTGCAGTTGCCTGCCGCCGCCACTTTTTCTTCTCTCAGTGGTGAGGGTGACAGGCAACGGCAGACAGCCGAACTGCGCCCCTGTCTGGCCCCTCCCTCCTCTGACTCAACGTCAGAGTAGGGAGGGACAGATCTGCTTAGAGTGCCGGCAACTGCACATTGGGCACACCTGTTTTCTCCCGCTGCCGTCCATAAAGTGGCTGGATGGACGTGCTTGGCAGCGCGCGCCTGATGTGCAAGTCGCACAGGGCGCGATTCACACTCAGTATGGCCCTGCCCCTAAGATACTAATTTGACACAGCTTCTACAACGTTTTCTGTTGTCACCTATCTTTTACTCCAGTCCAATACCCACTTGTGGGTAGTCACCTCTCACCAGCAGCTCTGGATACTCCAAATGCCTTCATAGGTTCTATCAATTTGAGTGTAAATGTGTGTGACTTCTCCAATTCTTTTAACATCTTGGCAACCTCATAATGACGTAAGCCCACAATATTTGTTCCATTAATGCATTCTATGTGATCACCCACATTGATCACTTTGATGGCAGCCATCTTTTATACGCTTTATAAAGGCATAACCATCACCATTGTCAGTAATAGTAAGTCCAAGCGAATCCTCAGATTTCAACACCTCTACTTCCTTTTTTATGCCTTTTACATGGGCAAAAATGAAATCTTCAAGACCAATTTGTCCTCCTAACAATTTGTCCATATCAATTTTGTGCGTGTTTAAAGTTTTAACAGTTGACAAGCCTTTTAAAAAAATGAGTCTCAGTACTTTTGCAAAAGTTAATTAAAAAAACAAAACAAAACCTTTTTTCCCTCACTCCGGTTTATGTTTGTTTAAAGGGCAGACAGAGTAGTTCCGTTCATTTCCATGCCTATTAGCTTATTCTTTCAATTGAAAATGCACAAAAAACTACAACGATAAAGATGCCTCTGCCCTAAAGTTCGCTTAACTTTTTATATACATATATTTAAAACCCAAAACACCAGAAACCTTTCAACAGCCAAGTTGTTTTTTTAAACAGTGCAGTGGTCCTTTCGGATGAACTACGGCAAGAGAAGCAGATCGATTCAAATAACTTTATTGGCACGACACAGGGCAGCCGGGTAACGGAGTCTATAAAGCTGCAAACCCGATCCTGTGGGTTCCACGCCCCTTTACGTCATCAACAAGGGACCTGCGTGAGACTGAGGGCTACTGCACGCTGAGCAGCGCTTCTCTAAGAGCCCAGCGGAGGGTAGAGTCACGCATTGGGGCTCCCTTAGCTCCGCCCTGCCTTCAGTATGTCTCTTCTTAAAGGCGCCTCGTCAGCTTTTGTTGCCAGGTGAGCCTCTCTGTTTGTTTTGCTTTTGTAGCGCGGCGACGTTTCCATTGAGCACCTGCTCGCATTATTTCTTGGTTTATACTGTTGCTACCGCTGAGTTGTAGTAATTTCTCCACACGCAGACCGCGTAGGGAGCTGAGCCATCGTAAAAGCAGAGCAAAATAGCACGTCAGGATATCCAAAATACATTTTTAGAATGATTTTCATATAATACTGAAAAAAGTGGTAGTGCTGGTTTCTTGCTTCTTTATGTTTTAGTATTTCTGGTTAAGTGATCTTTGTGGCTGAGTATTTCCAGTTTTGCTTGCAGATTTTTGGGAGCCTGCCACAGTGTGGAACCACTATTTAAAAGCGTACTATATGTATTATTGTAGCTGAATGTAACCCGCCTTGAACTGCTATTAGAAAGACATGAGATAAATAAAAGTACATAAAATAACATGTAGCAGTGCAGTTGAGAGTGACTCCAAGACCAGGTACAGAAACAGTTGTACTGCTAGCTATGCTAATATTCTTTCCTGCAGTTGATCCGGGCTGCTTATTTTTTCTACCCCAGACACTAGTCACTAATGAAACCTGGTACATTCCTATCCCCACTCTGTCCCTCTGTGTTTAAAACTGAAATAAGCTGCAGCCTACTTTGTTCCAGATTTTGTAAAAGGTGCTACTAAGATGCGTGTTAGTGTAACAGCTGATAAGCATGCAATAAATAATACCAGGAGTCAGTTCAAAGATCCAAGCCAATTTATTGTGCACAAGGCTCAGACAGTCAAGCGTCAAAAAGGACTGAGCAAAGTTCATACAGAAACATATTCATTTTATACATTTCTTTTCAGTTTGATACATGCAGACTTTCTATTGGTCCCAACGCCCCCTGCATTTGTCCAATCAGAGACCCTTTCTGGGTCTAGCACCCTGCTCCCTCCTCTAGGATTGTTCTAACAATGGCACAGTTTCTAGGTATTGATACAATTCTACTGCGAGGTCGTTTCTAGCTCTAGGAATGCAAGTATTGAAACATTTCTATCCTTAGAACACAAGAGAATAATGAAGGATTTATGAATTCATGAAAAACTTCTTGTTAAGCAGTTTTAAAGCAGCTTTCTCAGACTTTCACAGATTTTTGGTTCTTACTAAGATGGGGGTTGGAATCAGGGCCTAACTTACAGGCCTTTCATATTTGCAGGCTATCATAGGCCATAGCCTACGACATTCCCCCCTTAGATTATTCCCACCCGCAAGTTAAAAAGGGTGGGAATTAAATCACATATTATACTCGTGTAACAGCATCATCTTGGGGTATAGGGTAATATTGCCACATAGCTAAAACTTTTGTAGCTGCCTTCCATTCTATAGTGCTATCAATGGCTGCTGGCTTTACTCGACTGTGATGAATCCAGGGTTCAAGTTCTGCAACTTTAACTGCAGTTGGGGTTGATAAGATAACAACATAAGGTCCCTTCCAATGCGGTATCAACGGTGTCTTCCTCCACTCTTTGATCCACACCGAGACTCCAGGCTTGAGAGGATGCAGGGGTTCTGTTAGATGGATGGGCAGCTGATCTTGTACCCACGTATGAAGACTCTGCAAAACAGAACTTAAAGCCAATAGTTCTTGTCTAGTAATTTCAGATCCAATCTGTTTCATATCTCCTTTTATTCCTTGTACAATAGGCGGGGGTCGCCCATACAGAATCTCAAAAGGGGAAACTCCTAAAGACTTAGTAGGGGCTAAGCGTATCCTAAGAAGGGAAAAACCTGAGGCCACTTCAGGTGAACTTCTTGACAAAGTTTAGACAACTGAGATTTCAGGGTTCTATTCATACGTTCTACTTTTCCTAAATTCTGAGGTCTGTAGGCAGTATGCATCTGATAATGTCAATATCTCGGGGCCATATTTAATGGACTTGCCTCCTGAGGTTATCAACCCTCATTCTTTGTACAGGGCCCCATGTGCGTGCAAAGTTGTGAAGACATACTTGGAATCTGTGTACACATTTAGACGGAGCCCTTTTCCTATTATCAGTGCTCTAGTGAGAGCTATCAGTTCAGCTTTCTGTGCTGAAGTCCCCGGGGCCAGAGCTGAGGACTCAACTACCAGATCAAGGGTCACCACTGCATACCTGGAACAACGATGCCCATTGATGACGAGACTGCTCCCATCCACAAAGAAAGTCCGTTCAGGGTCCTCCAAAGGGACATCAGTCATATCCGGGCGACTTGAGAATACAGGGTCCATAATTTCTAAACAGTCATGATCAGGGGGGCCAGGACCAATTGGGAGCAACGTAGCAGGATTCAGAGCTTGACTGACCTTCAATTGTATCTGGGGGTTCTCACACAGCATACTCTGATACTTCAACATTCGTGAATTTGTGAGCCAGAAACTTCTTTTGTGTTCCATGAGGGTCAGAACAGAATGTGGTACAGTAACTTGAAGATTCTGTCCCAGAGTGAGCTTGTCTGCTTCGCTCACTAGGAGGGCTGTAGCTGCAACAGCTCTCAAACAAGGGGGCCAACCTTTTGCAACCACATCCAATTGTTTTGACAAATAGGCTACTGGTCGTTGCCAAGATCCAAGAGATTGAGTCAGCACCCCTAGAGCATTTCCTTGTGACTCATGAACATAGAGACGGAAAGGTTTCTGGACATCTGGTAGACCCAGAGCTGGTGATGACATCAGAGTGGCTTTTAAAGATCGAAATGCTGCATCCTGTTCAGGTCCCCATTCCAATGGAGACTTTTCCATTCCTTTGGTAGCTTGATACAATGGCTTTGCTAACAGAGTGAAATTGGGGATCCATATACGACAGTACCCTGCAGCCCCCAAGAAGGCTCTCACTTGCCTCCTGGTGGTTGGAGTAGGAATACTGCACACAGCTTCTTTGCGTTCCGGTCCCAAGCGTCGAATTCCACTAGACAACTGGAACCCTAGATATTTAACTTCAGTCTGACATAATTGCGCCTTGGCTCTTGAGACTTTGTATCCAGCCTCGTTTAGAAGGTGCAAGAGTTCACTGGTGGCTTGTAGACATTCACTTTCTGAATTTGTGGCTATGAGCAGGTTGTCCACATACTGAAGAAGAACCCTTTGTCCTGGGTTCACAGAGTAGCTTGAGAGATCTTGATTAAAAGCAGCACCGAAGAGAGTAGGTGAATTCTTAAATCCTTGGGGTAATCGAGTCCAGGTAAGTTGGCCCCGCCTTCCTGTTGTGGGGTCTTGCCATTCAAAAGCGAACAAAAATTGACTGGTGGGGGCAATGTTCCCTCTAATTTTCTGTAGGCTGTGTGCGCATAAAATATCAGCTGTGTGCAGCTTTTGAAGGAAGGTTAAATTTTTGTGCGCCACATAACGACACTCGGAGTTATATACTTTAAAATTTGACTAAACGTCAGAATATAGTATGTACACCACATTGATTTTAATCAAATTAAATGAAAATAGACGATTACTAAATGAAATGGGAAATTTCTAGTAATTACAATCATAACTTTTAAATTTTAAGACGTCTGTGTTGTTTTCCTTCAGAATCAGAGCCGTAATTTTTGTGCGCTCTGTTGTAAAGTATGTGCGCTCGCTCAGCGAGGTGTGTGCGCGCACAGCTTAGAGGGAACAGTGGGTGGGGGCTAGGCATATGCAGAAGAAGGCATCTTTCAGGTCCAGGACAGTGAAATGAGTAGCCTCAGCGGGGATCAGTCCCAAGAGAGTATAAGGATTTGGTACTACTGGGTGTATTGTTTCAGTTGCATCATTTACCCGCCTTAAATCTTGTATTGGGCGGTAATCCCCTGTCCCAGGTTTCTTGACTGGGAGAAGGGGGGTATTCCAAAGTGACTGGCACTCCTTGAGAAGTCCATACTTCAGCAGTTTCATCAGATGGCAGTGGATACCTTCAATAGCTGGTCGAGGAAGAGGATACTGCTTCACATGCACTGGTTCCACTCCTGGCTTGAGGGTGACAATGACAGGGGCCATGTTCTTCGCTAAGCCAGGTGGAGTATCCTCTGCCCATACTTCAGGCGGAGCCAAAAGATTGGTGGGTATACAGGAACAAGCTGGCTTGGTTGGAGATACATTATAGAACGCCATTCTTCTTTTCAGGGGACAGTCAGCACCATCAATCCAGCAGGTTTTTGAGTTTACAGTCATTTGCATTTCTCCCCCTTCAGCAAAGGATATCTGCGCCTGGAGCTTAGCAAGCATATCTCGGCCCAAAAGTGGAATATGGCATTCAGGCATATACAGGAACTGGTGCGCTATTTTCTATCCCCCTAGTTCACACATGCGGTTCTGCAGGAAAGGCTTGGTGGCCCTGGCCCCAGTGGCCCCAATAATGGTGATGCATCAAGAAGACAAAGGGGCTACTGGCTTTGCCACCACTGAGTGTTCTGCTCCTGTATCCACCATAAAGTCCATATATTGGTCCCCTGTTTTCAAACTGACCATAGGCTCCTGGGGACCCAGGGTAAACTTGGAGCCTGGTCTGGCCTAGTCTTCATCCATGTCATAGCCTGTTGCAACTGCCACTCCCTCAGTAGCTTCTTCCCTCTCTCGCTTGAACTGTGCTCGAGTCATTCTTCCACGACTCTGAAATCGACCTCCTGTTCTCCAGGGACTCCCTCCTCCCCTCCTGGGGGTGGAGTCAAGATGCGGGCATTCACTTCTCCAATGTCCTTCTCTCTGCAATGGGCGCACTGATTTGCACCCAGTGGGGTCCAATTATTTTTCACGACCTCTTCCACGTCCTCTGCCCCTTCAATTAGGGAAACCTCCTCCACGTCGTTCAATTAAAGCGGCAGCAAGAAGATCTGCTTTCTTCTTCATTTTACGTTCACTTTCTCTTTTACGTTCATTTTCACGATTCACAAACACTTTCTGAGCAACTTCCATTAACTGGGCTGTATTCATGCCCGCAAATCCATCCACTTTCTGTAATTTTCATCTTATATCTCTCTGGGACTGACTTACAAAGGCTACATTTACCATACGCAAATTCTCCTGGGCTGCTGGATCGTATGGGGTATACAATCTATAGGCTTCAGACAACTGCTCATAAAAGGCCGCTGGGCTCTCATCCGGACCCTGGATAACTTCTGATACCTTCCCGATATTCATGGCCCTCTGGCCTCCCTTTCTCAGGCTCTGCATCAAGGCCTGACAAAATCGAGTTAGGGCCGCCGCCCCCCCCCCCCTTTCATTATTCGGATCCCATCTAGGATTCTTCATTTGGGAAAGCTGCGGCGGCTGCTTGTGGGAGATTCATTTCCCCCCTCCTTTACAGGATTCTCTTCTAACCAGCGGATAGCTGCTTGCATAATTCACGCTCGCTCCTCGGTAGTAAAGAGAGTGGACAGGAGCTAGCAGCAATCAGCAATCCTCCCCGTTCAATCCAAGTTGATTTCCCTGTTACAATGTAAGCATTGATATCACTGTTCCGATGTAATGCAAATGTTATGTTTTATGTAAACCGCACTGACTTTGAATAGCGCGGTATATAAGAATGGATAAATAAATAAATAAATAAATCAGACCAGGTGGGCTAAAGAGTTTGCATTATACTAGACATTAACTCTGTCAATTCTTGGGGCTTTTCAGTATAGGATGCATAATACGTTTTCCAGTTCAATAACTCAGTAGTGGAAAAGGGTACATAGATTAGACTGGTTGGTCCTGGCGCCATCTGGCCCTGTTCATTCAGGATAAGTATACCAGGTACTTGACGCAATGGCATAAGGTTACCATCCCTTTGACTTGCTGTTGTACTTCTGAAAGTATAAGGTGGTCTGGATTGTTGAAATTCTGCTCCCCGGCTTTGGCTGTCTGCAGTAAGTGACCCCCAACTGGCAAATGAATCCCTGCTGGCAGTGTCATCGGTGGACTGTGGTCCTCCCAAGGCAGTCTGAACTGAGCCGGGGCTTCCGGTCAAGAGGGGGTGCGTGTCCTCCTGCTGCGGAGGTGGCTGGTGAACTACTTGGGGTACATCTGCAGGGAGGTGTCCCCCCTGCTCCAGGCTCTGCCCGGGGTGGTGGCAGAGCTGAGGGGACTGGCCTATAAAGATACTGGGACGGACAGAGTGGAATGTCTGGAGATTCTGGGGCAGAATAAACGGGCAGCTTTTTTTTTTTTTTAAAGATCCAGACTTCCGGGCCCCCCTCCCTTGTGGTTGCTACTAATCTTCTACACTGTTCCTTATAGCAACGCTTTTATCCAGGAGGGCTATTTTTTCCCTTCACAAACGCTTAACCAGGAATCTATATAGGGGAATTGATCAGGAAACATTTTCTGTACAACCTGATAAACACGGGAAACTATACTAATATCAAAGGTGCCCTCACGGGGTCATGAAGTGACCAACACTGGCCACTCCCTTTCACAGAGCATTCCTAATAGGGACGGAGACATTTTAATTCTGTAGTCTCCAGCAAATCCCTTGCTAAAATTCCTAGTCATACATTTCAACAGAATCTGCGTGGACTCCGACCCCCCCCATGGTGACGTACTTGACAACAGACAGAGGGGGCGGGCAGTCAGGCTGCATTTTCCTGAGGACTATGAGTCAGAACTATGCAACAATATTCCTCTGGGTGCACTTATTAAACAAAGGGTAGGCAGAAAACATAAGCTTAGATTGGTTGTAATAAGCATAATGGATGTGTGTGCTCATTCTAAATAGGAACAATTTAGATAAAGTCCTTAAAATATAAAACTATTATTTTGCAACATGTTATAACAACAATCCCAATAGAAAGAACAATGGCTCCTAACATGACGGCCACATATCTGTTACGTAAGACTAGAGTAAAAATACTTGGCATGAAACTAACTGCCAGCCGCCGTCAGTACTAAGCTGAATAATACAAAGGAATTACTTTAAATCTTACAGTTTAAAAAGCAGATATTCAAAGGACATGAAACGGGTACTTTTTCATAAAGTGGGTGGATATCTGGAGTGCATATACTCCCCTTTTCTTTTTTATTAACAATAAATATGTCCTCTATGAGGTGCTTGCCACAGTATATAAAATCTCGTTTTTACTTTTAATTTTGCTCAATAGCATACGCAGTCAAAACCAAATATATATATATATATATCAAGAATTAGAATTCAAGCTTGATTAACTCCTCATTCACTCAGGATTTAAATCACTTTCAAGTCGCGATCTGGTAACTACTGGCTCGGGATGCTTCATAGTCCTGTCAGGGTTCTTAACCTCTACTTCGAAGGTCAAAGGAAAAACAAAAGCAGTTTCCTTAATTTCTCTATCATTTCTGTTTGGACCATAAAAGACAAGTAGGGCTGAGATATAACAAGAACAGTTGAGGAGATCGAAAGGGGTTAATAAGAACTTAACCCTTTCCAGGCTGAGCCCAAAACTCTCGGGATCCAAAATTCTGACTAAATATTCCTACCAAATGATATATAATACATGACCATAGCAGAAGGAGCATCACTATTAGAACATATTGAATAAGACAGGTACAATTTTCCTAAAATAAGCACAAATTAACCCAGCTGCAGAATGTGGATTAAAAATTGAAAGTAAGCCTTCAAAGGGTTAAAGGATACTAAAACATTCTTTTCTGCGGGCTGTGTGAAAGACACACCCCTTCTCTCTCTGCTTGCTAGAGACTCACGCTGTGCTGGAAAAAAACTGAAATCAGTGAGACAGCTGTCTTTGTACTTAAAAGTGACTCCTGAGTTGGTTTTTCCCTCTTCTTTCTTCTTTTCTTAGTACTATTCCTTAATCGGTAAACTGTTTCACAAATTACCCAACAGAATAATCTTACATTATACCAGAAGGGAAACCCGCGGTTTCAACAGATAACAAAAATCATATACAAACAACAAACAGTAAGGACAACGGAACAATGGGGGAGACAAACACCAAACGCTTCCTCCTTTTCGCGACCTGGGCGCGGTCACCCAGCCAGGAACTGCGCTACTCAGGAGTCCGCTCTCGCTTGGTCTGCCATTCCAGACCTCTTAGTCACCCAGACAGTCATGCCAGCAACAAGAAATTATTTTTCAAATGCCCAAGGTTTTACTGACTAACTCATCCCGAAGGGTTGGTGGCTTCGGCTTCCGCTAACCCTTATGCGGAGCGTACTAGGACCGCCCTTATGAGAGGTGATCAGGCTCTCTCGTCTTTGCGCACTTATGCAAGATGTTCCCAGTTAGTCTATACCAAATTTGTCTCACATACTCATGCAAGGCTTTCCCCAGGCTTCACTGACTCAAATGCCCAAGGTTTTCTACTCACCGGATCTGGTTCCCAATACCAAACCAGTTCATGGGTTGGATCCTGGACTCCCCTTGGGTTCGGAGGTGTTGGCCAGCTGGACACAGTGGTCCGCCGAGGCAAGGCGGAACCCTCCCCGATACAAGAGGACCGGTGGCGCCTGAGGTTTCCCCTGCGGTCGGACAGACACGGTTCCAACCGGACCAAACCTGGAGGCGAAAGTACGTGGTATATTCACTTGAATACCATCCACTACTCGCACATTCCCAGCCAACGCACCAAGAATATGTAGCAGCTGATAAGCATGCAATAAATAATACCAGGAGTCAGCAGTCAAGCGTCAAAAAGGACTGAGCAAAGTTCTTACACAAACATATTCATTTTATACATTTCTTTTCAGTTTGATACATGTAGACTTTCTATTGGTCCCAACGCCCCCTGCATTTGTCCAATCAGAGACCCTTTCTGGGCCTTGCACCCTGCTCCCTCCTCTAGGATTGTTCTAACAATGGCACAGTTTCTAGGTATTGATACAATTCTACTGCGAGGTCGTTTCTAGCTCTAGGAATGCAAGTATTGAAACATTTCTATCCTCAGAACACAAGAGAATAATGAAGGATTTATGAATTCATGGAAAACTTCTTGTTAAGCAGTTTTAAAGCAGCTTTCTCAGACTTTCACAGATTTTTGGTTCTTACTAAAATGGGGGTTGGAATCAGGGCCTAACTTACAGGCCTTTCATATTTGCAGGCTATCATAGGCCATAGCCTACCTCATTAGCACACTGTAGCAGGGCAGGGATAAGGCATAGACAAACTAGCCTAAGGGGTAAATATATAGGAGTGCCCCTTTCATGTGTGTAATGGCCTCTAAAGCAGAATTTTGCTCTAGTAAGTCAGCTGCTGGCAAAAGGAAAAGTGATGGGGAAGGGCCACAGTCACACCCTCTGCAGAGAAGCCTGCTAATCTGCCCTATGTGCTGTCTGTCCTCTAGACAGTAGAAGTCGGCAGAAAGTGCTTTCCTGCTGCTTCCTCTGCAGTCAGAACTGGTGCCCGGGTTGTGGAAATGTCAAATTGTATTATGAAAGGGGTGGGTGGTGGTGAGAAGAAATGTGTCTGCTGGGCTCTAGACAAAAGAAATCACAACATGAACATTTACACACAAAACATGGACTTCCATATCATCCTGTTAGACCACTTCAGACAACTGGGTTATGTCCCCTTACGAGCAAATGCGGAGACAAAGAAACATTCCCAAGGCTTCTTATGACATCATTCTGCCATTAACAGCCAGCACCCTCTAGGGACATACATACTTCAATATTTCTCTGTCTCCAGCAGATGGTGGATCAATTTTTTACAGTTCTGACTGCTGAAATCTGAAAAAAGCCCTGAGAAAGATTGATTTCATTTGTGAGCAACCATTCTTGGGGTGACTTTCTAACCAGAGCGTAGTGCTGGAGGCTCCATTAGAGTCACCCTTAAAACCGGTGCTCTTTTGGATATTATAATACAGAGGAGGGGAATTTGTTCCTTGTCCTTATCCTGCTAAGGGACCGTTTGAGCAGCCTGAATTTTGGAAAAAAATTGGAAAAAAGATTCTTTAAGCCTCATACAACCTCATTGCTCCCCTCTCCCGAAGATTAGAAGAAAGCTCCTCTGTTTGTACCTGCAGATCCTGGCAGCAGGGGAGTAGCACCAAGCCCAGCATGGTTTACCTGCCTTTTGGCTACTACTACTTTATTTATTTAGCTGCTTTTATATATCACCTTATCGGTGCCAAAGTGGTTAACAGATTGAATGAAACTTAACGTTATTGAGTACATGGAGCATAACAGGTCTTTTAAACCAAATTTACCTCGTAGTCAATTTCTAAGACTTAAGAGATTATGTTCCTCTAATACTGATTTTGAGAGACATGCAAGAGAAATGGTAGGACGTTTTCATGAGAGGAGGTATCTTATGGATTGCATTGAAAGTGCATATAATAGAGCAAAATGCTCTGACCATCGAGAGCTTTTAAAGAGCACTATCCACCCAGAGTCTGAAAAACTAGTGTGTTCACTTGCCTTCTCCAATCTATCTAAAGATATAAAAATAAATCCTACAAGAAGGATAGTTAGGTTAATGGTTGCACATAAAAGAAACACTAATCTTCCTACTGTTTTATTTCCCTCTGCCCTTTATGTTCCTCAACCCAAACCTAAAGTGGTGGTCCATTTTAGATGTGGGCACTGCTCGGTGTGCAATCATGCCCTGGTTACTAAGGAATTTTTTAACCATCCTCCCTTGAATCAAAATATATCACAATTTGGCTTTTCAAACTGTGAAACCCAATATGTCATCTACATGGTGGTCTGTCCATGCAATCTGTTATACATGGGGAAAGCTAAACGCACTATATGCACCTGGATCATTGAACACCGTAGTTGTATTAAAAGGAAGATTGAGGACAGGCTACTTGTAGCCCACTGGATTGAAGTGCAACATGACATTTCTGATTTGAAGTTCCTTGTAATCAGGATGGTGAAACCACACTGGGGAGGTGGAGACATAGACCGGATTCTTTTACAAAAATATATTTTTAATTTGAAGACCATGACACCATCTGGTCTCAATTTGCACCAGGATTTTAGTGTCTTTTTCTAAGGTCTTTTTTTATTAATTTTCATTTTTACCAGTCCCCTAGCTCCTGGTGGGCCGACCAGTCAAGCTACCTTCTTTCCCTCTCCCCTCCCCCCTTTATTTATTTATTTTTTAATAAGGACTTTTTACTATTTGATGAGCTTGTTTTAACCCCTCCCCCTTTTAAACCTTATTTATGCTTTTATCCTTAATTGTGCTCTTATCTGTTCCTAATCTTTTATTTTTGGTGCCGATACATGGTTAAAAGTTGGTTTTATCCTTCTAGTTTTTAAATTTATTCCCTTAAATTATTCCCTCTTATTACTTAATTGTATTCTTATTTATTACATTATCTTATTTTATCTATATGAAATTGCAGTACTAAAATTCTCTCTTTGCATGGTCAAAATAGGGATCCATTAGTTGTCAATATATCTCTGTCATAGTTAAGGTTGGCCCATCAGAACACCCCTGAATTCGTGTTATCCTTTTGTCCTTTCACCCCCTCTTCTGATTTTTAGTATTTGCTTTTATTGTCTTTTAAAGAGCTGTTTCAACAAATGATAATTTTATGTTAAATTTTTAGTTGATATTGCTTTAATTTGCATTTCACTTTGCGCTCCTTACTTTTAATTTTAGCGCCAAAAAGGACATTTAAAATTGAGGCCGGCAAGCAGTAGCCTCAAGAACGTCAGTGTGATGGCCCAACGATACAGACAGGCTTCTCACAAGGCAAGACCCACTTCTGTTTTCATTTTAGTTCTTTCACTCCAGGCGCATAAGATCATGTTTTTATTAAGTTTGACAACCTCATATTGTGTCTATATCTGCACACTTCCTTACTGTTTTTGCTCAGTAATACTATAAAGCCATACTGCACACGTTTTTTCTGCATCGTAGACACAACTTGCTAGCATTAAATGTGGATGATTGCACAGTACGTGAACTCTTTTAATAAGTGGGATAATTTTTTACATGTTATCAGCATAACATTTAAAACGTTTTGAGTTTGTTCCCCCTCCCCCCCCCTTGATATTCCCTGTACGAATACTGCATTTCACATCGGCAAGTAGAGGGTCGGCCCCAAGAGAGCTATATGTTGTCAGGTCGCTAGTCGTGAATAATACAATACAGCTTAGGCTGATTTCAGGGACAACATTTGTTGTTAGTAAAGCCTGGTCATCAATGTTGTACAATTCAGACTTATTTCTTTGATAGAAGAGCCCATTATTATTATTATACATTATATATACATGTTATAGTGAAATTATTGGGACTTCCATCTCATTTACCTTCTTATGATTTATTTGGTTCTCAGCCGTCCTTATGAAGTTTAACCTTCCTCTGTTTCTTTCTTATGACATTACAGACAAGTGTTGACACTGTCCGTCCGTATTGGTGAAATTTCTATAAAGCCTTGTTTACAATTTAGTAAGTCCTCTGTGGTTCTAGTATTGTTCTTATCTTCTCCCATTCTATGCTGGTGTTATTTTGAAATATTAACCAATTGTTATGACATATTTATTATTTTTTTATTTAAAAAGGATTTCTATATTGCCTTCTCCTTCAATCAAGGCGGTCTACACAGCAAACAATCAACAAATAATGGTTATTGTGTGTGCATGCAGTGAAAAACAGTGAGTGCGTATGCTGTAGGGTGACGTAGATTCTTGTTGAGCTATTTACAGCGTGCTTTATTATACAATACTATGTACATGGGGGAAAGGGAGAGGGGTTGGTCTGTTGTACTGACTGGCGAGCAGTTTATGTGACGTCCCCGTAGTGTTCGATGAAGAGGGTCATCTTGAGCTGCTTCTGAAAGTCCTTGATGTTAATCATAGGTCATCTGGGAGGGCGTTCCAAATTGCTGGTGCAGCCAGTGAAAGGGCTCGGTCTGCAGTGTCTTTGTGGACCTTGGTGAAGTCTTTTGGTGTGTTAACACGGTTGGAAGTGCCCCTCCTCCTCGGTCGTGTGCTTCTGTCAGATTGTATGAGTGGCTGTAAGCTGAGAGCTGATGTCTGTTGTTTGATTTTGAATATGTTTATGACTGTCTTATATTTGATGCGTGAGCTGATTGGTAGCCAGTGGAGATCTTTTAGAATGGGTGTGATGTGTTCTTGTCTTGCTGTGCCAGATATTATGCGCGCTGCTGTGTTTTGCACCAGTTGCAGTGGCCTGAGTGTCTGCTTTGTGAGACCGAGATAGATTGGGTTGCAGAAGTCTAGTATTGGAGTTATTAGTGCCTGACAGATTGTGCGGAAGTGCTCCGGGGAGAGGAGAGGTTTGAGGCGTCGGATTAGTCTCATCCCGTGGTATGCATTTTTGGTGGTTCTGCTTATGTGTGCCTGTAGATTCAGTTCCTTGTCTAGAGTCACTCCGAGGTATTTTACTTCTGGTTTTATGGGTATGGTTGTGTTGTTTATCTTGATGTTAGTGGAGGGATGAAGTTGGTGTTTTGGGTGATGATTAGTGCCTCGGTCTTGCTGTAGTATATGGTCAGGTTGTTGTCTTGAAACCAGCTGGTCATGTGCATGAGGCAGACTGTTATTTTGGTGTAGTCTGGGTTGTCGAGTGTGATTGGTGTGTATATCATGATGTCGTCGGCATAAATTGTGTATTGTATTTTGTGTTCTTTCATGATGTCGCATATTGGCTGAATGTAGAGGTTAAATAATAGCACCGATAGGGCGGATCCTTGAGGTACGCCTTGCATCCTTGAGGCACGCCGATAGGGCGGATCCTTGAGGTATGCCTTATGGGTTGGGATGTGTTGGCGCCGACCTTGACCTGTATCTGTCTGTCCATTAGGTATGAGTGGAACAACTTCAGGGTGGATCCGTGTAGTCCGATGTTCTGTAGTCTTTCCAGTAGAGTTCTGTGATCCACTGTGTCGAATGCTGATGAAATGTTGATGAAGATCATCAGTATTCCATTCTTGCAGTTGTCTATGAGGTGGAGTATGTTGTTAAAGGGGTATAACAGGAGTGTTTCGTCTCCGTGGTTGGGGCGGAAACCATGTTGGTTGATGTCTAGTGGTGCGTGGTTGTCAATGTGGTCTTGTAGCTGATGCTGTACTGCTTTTTCAGTAATTTTTGCCAGTAGTGGTATGCTTGAGATTGGTGTGTAAGCAGCTGGGTTGTTCTTGTCGAGTGGTGATTTCTTCGGGATTGGTCTTACTGTAGCGAGCTTTAGCTGGTTCAACATGTTTCCTTGGGTCAGAGAACTGTGCACCATGTTGTGTATGGTGTGGATGAAGTTTGACTTAGTAGCTTTAATCCAGGGGTCACCAACCTGCGGCCCGCGGGCCGCATGCGGCCCGCGAGACTCTACCCCGGTGCGGCCCGCCAAGGCAAACTCACGGATTCCTTCATGTCAGCTCTCTCCCTTCTTCTGCAGCCGCGGCTCCCTGCCTCTTAGGGAACCGCGGCTGTGCTTGTAAAATCATTGCGGCTCCGTGCAGCATTGTCCCGCCTCTAAAGGAAGTTGTTTACCACTTCCTTTATAGGCGGGACAATGCTGCACGGAGCCGCGATGATTTTACAAGCACAGCCGCGGTTCCCTAAGAGGCAGGGAGCCGCGGCTGCAGAAGAAGGGAGGGAGCTGACATAAAATATAGGTATGAGCAGGTTTTTTTTTTTTTCGCGGGGGGGGGGGGGTGCGGCCCGCGGGTCTGCCGGTAGTCGGCTGTGCGGCCCGCGGCCCTCTGGAGGTTGGTGACCCCTGCTTTAATCCATGTCACTGGGCATGGGTCAGTTGGAGCCGTGTTTGTATTGAGTGCGGTGATGATGTGTGAGAGCTGCTCTGTGGATGGGGTGTTGAATTTTCCCCAGGTTTTTGGGGGTGTGGTTGGTTTGGTGATTGTGTTTGTTTTTGGTTGTGAAGAGGAATGGAATTTTTCTTGGATGTGGTCTGCGAATGCTTGTGGGTCTATTTGGACTTCGCTTTCGGTCTTCTGTTCCTTGGTGAGGGTTTTCACAATTTCAAAGAGCTCTCTTGGTTTGTTGTTGGATTTGAGTATAGTGTTTGTGTAGTATTCTTTTTTTGTTTGGTTGATGAGTTTGTTGCAGTCCTTTTGCTTTGTTAGGTATAGAGCCTGGGTGTTGGGTGACTTGGTGTGTCTCCATCGCCGTTCTAGCTTTATTTTCTCCCCTTGGTTTGGAGATGCAAAGTTGGATTTTCTATGAATGTAGTGTACATTTCATTTAACACACAGTTTAGTATCTCATACCTGTGGAAATATATTATGCACTTGAAATATGGTATGCTTTATTCTAACCCTCCTCATTTTCTTATTCATCTTTTATTTATCTTTCATATTATTATTACTTATTACTTTTACTTATTTTTTATCCATTGGAATGGCACACTTTTTATTTGCATATTGGTTTATTATCAGTCTAGTTTTTACACTTCGGGGTATGACTACTAAGCCGAGCTAACAGGTTAACCCAGGCTATCTGCTCCTAGGTCTCAATGAAACACATACCCCTTGGTTTTCATTCTAGACACTTCATGTGGGTACATAATGTTGTTGTTGTTGTTAAGTGCCATCGAGTCGGAGTCGACTCATGGCGACCCTCTAGATAGCTATCCTAAATTGTGTTCAGTCTTCAGTCAGACGGCTCATTGTTGACAGACTGGTACCCGTAGCTGCTGGTATTGTATCAATCCATCTCATTGCTGGCCTTCCTCTTTTGCGTTGACCTTCTATCTTGCCAACCATGATGTCTTTCTCTAATGATCTCTCTCTTCGCATGATGTGTCCAAAGTATGAAAGTTGAAGTCTTATCATTTGAGCTTCTAAAGAAAGCTTAGGTTTGATCTCCTCTAGTACCGACTGGTTTGTTCTTCAGGCAGTCCATGGTATACACAGTATTCGCTGCCAGCACCATAATTCAAAGGCATCAATTCTCTTCCTGTCTATCTTTTTCACTGTCCAGCTTTCACATCCATATGATGTTATTGAAAATACCATGGCTTGAACAAGTTGAATCTTTGTATGGAGAGAGACATCTCTGCTCTTGAGAATCTTATCTAGGTCTTTCATAGCCATTCTGCCAAGAGCAATGCGTCGTCTGATTTCTTGACTGCTTGTTGCTTCTTTATTGATAGTTGATCCAAATAGGTTAAAGTTGTTCACGATTTCAATTTCTTCTCCTTCAACGATGAACCTGTTGATTATGCCAGTTGTCATGATCTTTGTCTTCTTTACATTAAGGTGCAGGCCCATTTTGAGACTATGTTCTTTGATTGTGAGAAGCAAATGTTTCAGATCATCTTCACTTTCAGCCAGTAATGTGGTATCATCAGCATAGCGAAGGTTGTTGATGAGTCTTCCACCAGTCTTCACACCTCTGTTTTCTTCATACAATCCTGCTTCTCTGATGATTTGTTCTGCATATAAATTAAACAGATAGCGTGAAGGTATGCAGCCTTGTCTTACACCTTTGCTTATTTTAAACCATTCTGTTTCTCCTTGTTCCATTTGACTGTTGCTTCTTGATCAATGTACAGATTGTACAAGAGTACGATCAGGTGTTCTGGTATACCCATGCTTCTTAACGTGGCCCAGAGTTTCTCATGGTTTACACAGTCAAAAGCCTTGCTATAGTTGATAAAGCACACATAGATATTCTTTTGGTATTCTTTAGTCTTTTCAAGGATCCATCTCACATCCGCAATGATGTCTCTCGTTCCTCGCTCTTTCCTGAACCCTGCTTGCACTTCAGGTAGTTCTTGTTCCAGGTATGGTTGTTGTATCTTTTGAATAATCTTCAGTAGAATCTTGCTGGCATGTGGGATCAGAGCGATTGTGCGATAATTTCCACAGTCAGTTGGATCATCTTTCTTTAGTATTGGTATAAACACAGATGTTTTCCAGTCAGTTGGCCATGATGTTGTCTTCCATATTTCTTGGCAGAGCCTTGTAAGTACGGCAACAGCTGCATAAGATTGCTGTAATACTTCTATGGGAATGCTATCAATGCCTGGTGCTTTGTTCTTTGATAAGGCTTTCAATGCTGCTTCAGCTTCTTCTTTCATCACCAATGGTTCCCGATCATAATGTACAGGTTGAAACGGCTGTTGGTCAACTTGATCTTTATCATATAAAACCTCTGTATATTCCTTCCACCTTTTCTTGATCTTCTCAGCATCATTCAACAAGAACCTTGAGCATCTTGTAACATTCCAATTCGAGGCTGGAACTTTTTCTTTAACTCTCGTAGCTTTAGGAAAGCCGATCTTATTCTTCCTCTAATAGTTTCTGCTTCTATTTCCTTGCATGCGTCATTGTAGTACTTTTCCTTGTCCTGTCTTGCTGCATGTTGGAAATCTCTGTTGAGTTCTGTGATTGCCTGTCTTTCTTCTCTGGCTTTAGCTTCTCTGCATTTCTGGGCAATTTGCAGGGTTTCTTCCGTCATCCATTTTGGCTGTTTTTTCTTTTTCACCTTTTGTAGAGACTTCTCGCTTTCTTTCAACACAACCTTCTTGATGTCATTCCATAACTCTTCTGGAGCTCTGTCATTTGTATCTAAAGCAGCAAATCTATTTTGCAGGCAGTCTTTAAATTCCAGTGGTATATTCTGAAGGTCATATTTTGCTGCATTCATTAGTGGTTTGCTCTTTTTCAACTTTAGCTTGAGTTTGCATACTAGTAGTTGATGATCTGTACCACAGTCAGCTCCAGGTTTTGTCTTTGTTGGTGTTACAGAGCTTTTCCATCGTTGACTTCCACAGATGTAGTCATTTTGATTTTTATATAATCCATTGGGTGAAGTTCATGTGTACAGTCGCCGCTTGTGTTGCTGGAAGAAGGTGTTTGAGATGAATAGATCGTTGGTCTTGCAGAATTCTATCAGTCTTTCTCCAGCTTCATTTCTGTTGCCACGTCCATATTTTCCAACTACTTTGCCTTCTTCTTTGTTGCCAACGTTTGTGTTCCAGTCACCCATGACTATCAGGATATCCTGTTTGCATGTTCTGTCAATTTCAGCTTGTACTTGTTCATAGAACTCTTCAATTTCATTCTCTTCTGCAGCTGTTGTTGGGGCATATACTTGAATTATAGTTGTGTTGATAGGCATTCCTTGTAGACGAATAGAGATTAAGCATTCACTGACTGCATTGTATTTCATTACAGTTCTTGCAAGTTTTTTCTTTATTATAAATGCAACACCATTTCTTCTTTGTGTTTCATTTCCAGCATAGTAGACCATGTGATCATCTGATGCAAAGTGCCCGATGCCAGTCCATTTCAGTTCGCTGACACCCAACAGATCAAGTTGTACACATTCCATTTCATTCTTGACCACCTCCAACTTCCCTTGGTTCATGGTTCGTACGTTCCATGTTCCAATGTGTAAGACATCTTTACAGCTTCTGACTCTCATTTCATGCGCAGCTACATCAGCAGTCAGACGTCCCAAGGGCTTTGATCCAACCACATCATAAATGCTGGCTTTACTCTGAAAAGTCTTCAGCTCTTCCCCAGTAGCTAGTTGAGTGCCTTCCAACCTGGGGGTCTTATCTTACAGCACTATAGCACAATTTGTTTTGTTGTAACTATCCATTGGGTTTTCATGGCAAGATACAGAAGTAGATTGCTGGGTCTTTCTTCCGCGCAGTTTAAGTTTGGTGTTGTTGCCGTTGTCACAGAAATGTGATCCTCCGCCATCAACACTATCCCATTCTGCTGCTGCCCAGATGGGTGGTTTGTCTTGGTCTGGCACCTCAGCTGAGACCTGTCCATCTTGGGAGACCCTGCCAGTAGTTAAACTACCAATAGTTTAGCTCTCAGCATCACTGATGCACACAAGCCCTCACAGCATGACAAGCTGCAAACCAAGTGAGGGAGGTACATAATATGTGCTATAATTATATCCAATGAGGAGTTTTCTATTCTATTTAATTTTATTTCATCTTTGTCTTTATTGAGGTGCTTGATATACCGCCCAACACTGGGGCATCTGAGCGGTTTACAAAATTAAAAAGTGGTATGAGAAAATACGAGAAAGGAAAGAAAGCTTAGTGGGGTGGGGGTGGTGAGAGAGCAACAGTGGGACAACTGAGGGGCAGGGGTCTAGGTAGAGGTGGGTGAGACATCAAAGGCGAGAGAAATGAGGTGGGTTTTTAGTATTGTCTTAAAGTGGGGAAAAGAGAGCTCAAGGCAGAGGTCAGACGGGACAGAATTCCAAAGGAGAGGACCACGGAAGAAGAATGCAGAGGTGTGGGTGAATTCTAGGTGAGTGTGTGAGGCAGATGGGAGAAAAGGGAGATCTGTTGGAGGCAATGATGAGAGGTATTTATTTATTTTATTTTATTTATTTATTTAGTATACATTTGTATACCGCTACTTCCAACGATCATCAGCGGTTTACTTTACATATCAGGGTTGACTGTACAGGACAGGAATTAGCAAAATATACATTTTGATTATGAGGCTTGGCACACAACACAGCAGCTAGGTCAC
This sequence comes from Ichthyophis bannanicus, assembly GCA_033557465.1. Classification (NCBI taxonomy): domain Eukaryota; kingdom Metazoa; phylum Chordata; class Amphibia; order Gymnophiona; family Ichthyophiidae; genus Ichthyophis; species Ichthyophis bannanicus. Next base: position 905,538,528 of record CM066032.1, on the reverse strand, counting down.
TGAATTTACACTCGATTGATGGGAGGTGCCTTTACATATGTACATATATACATTATTACAGGTTCACAATTGCAATTTCTCTTGTCCTATGGTCGGGGGTAGAGTGAATCCACTTTGGCGCAGTGAGCGAGTAGGAAGAGGGCTCGCTGCCTAGGACAGGTTGTAATGAGTCTGGAATAGGTGAGTCTTGAGCTTTTTCCTAAAGTCTTTCAAGTCGCTTGTTGACCGTAGCTCGTAAGGCAGCTGGTTCCAGAGTAGTGGTGCTGCGTATGAGAATGTTCTGTTACTCGTATATGCTTTGACAGTTCTTATGCTATTTGGGACGCAGAGGGTGTTGAGGTTTGTGGTTCTTCTGCTTCTGTTGGGTGGTTGTGTGGTGATTAGGTTGGTGAGGTATGAAGGTGCTATGTTGTGTATGAGTTTGAATGTGGTTACTAGTGGTTTGTATTTGATGCAGGCAGTAATGGGGGGGCCAATGCAGTTCAATTAGTACTGGTGTGATGTGCTCGGTGAAGCCTTTTTTCATGATGATTCTAGCAGCAACGTTTTGCGCCATTTGCAAGATGTTTAGGATTTTCTTTGGTAAGCCTTGTAGAATAGCGTTGCAGTAGTCCAGGTGGGGAGTGATGAGAGCTCGCGCCACTGTTCTGAAGTCGGATTGTTCAATGATATTACGTAGTGGTTGAAGGACTTTTAATTTATGGAATATGGCCCGGTTGGTTATCCGGAGGTGTTTGTCCATCTTTAGGTTGCTATCAAGCATTACCCCTAGATATTTTATCTCGGTCTTTGTGTGATAGACGTTGTTGTTCAGGGTGACTGTGGAGGGAGGGCTGAAGTCCGGTTTCCTGGAGATGAACATCACCTCTGTTTTTTTATGGTTTATCGACATGTTGTTTTCTTGCAACCAGGTTTGCAGCTTGCTTAGGCATTCTTCTAGTTGGTTGTAACTTGGTTTATTTACATCGAGTTGAGCATAAAGCATTAGATCATCTGCATAAATGTGGTAACTGATCTTGTGCTTCTGGAAGATTTCGCAAACTGGTTGTATGTATAAATTGAATAGGAGAGAGGACAGCGCTGAGCCTTGAGGAATGCCTTGGGTTTGGGGGAAAGCGTCTGCCTTTTCATCGTTGAAGTGGACCTGCTGCATTCTGTTTGTTATGTGGGATGAGAACCATTTCAGAGGGGTTCTCGTTATTCCTATGGATGCGAGTCGATTCATGAGTGTACTGTGGTGTACTGTATCAAATGCAGCTGATATGTCTATAAATATAAGCATGAACATCTTGTTTTTGTTTTCCAGGCCTTTGAGGAGGTTGTCAAGCAGTGCTATAAGGAGGGTTTCAACTCCATGATGTTGTCGGAATCCGTATTGAGGTATGGAGGTAGATTAAGTCAGAGAGATATTGTGGGGTGTTGGTGTTGATGGCACAATGAACCAGGGTAAGGATTTTATATTGTATGTGGAACTTTATGGGTAACCAGTGCAAATTAATAAGTAGAGAGGTGATGTGATGTGAGCGGGAGGCGTGAGTGAGTATGCAGGCAGCAGTGTTCTGGAGAAGTTGCGGTCGATGGAGTTGTTACTGTGTGAGACCAACCAGGGCAACGTTACAATAGTCAATGCGGGTGATAACCAGGGAGCAGAGAAGCGCGGGGAGGGGAGCGAAAGAAAGTGATGGATGGAGCGCATCTGGTGAAGAGAATAGAATAAGAGTTGAATAATTGAAGAAAGATGATCACGGAAGGATAAAAAATATTTGTCTTTTATTGTACATTGGTCTTTTAATTGTATATTTGTTTTTTGAGGTACCCCCTGACGAAGGCACTTTATAAATTGTGCCCATGTCAAGGTTGCTGTTTTTAATAAAGAACTTTTCTTCACATCTTGCTTCTTCGTGTTCCCTTGGTAGTCTGTGAGTGTGTTTGTGTTTCCCTGTAGAGCCAGTAGAGGAGGATTCACCAGAACATATACTAAAAGTGCACTGGGAGAGTTAAGAAGAAAACCAGTACAGAACAGAGCCCCTAAATCCAAGCGAGGGCAGGGTATCGAGTGATCAACAGTATCAACTCCCCGATCTTTTTTCTTCCTTCTCCATCTGTCCTTTTCTGTCCACATAGGCTTTAACTACCCTCCTTCCGTCTTTAGTTATATCTAGGCTTGACTTTTGCAATTTAGCCTTCACCGGCATCATCCAATTACAACTTCATCGGCTTCAGTTAGTGCAGAATACAGCAGCGTAGAGACCACATTACCCTTATCCTGATTCATTTACATTGGCTTCCACTGGCTTTTTGCATCCGTTATAAGATTCTTATCCTTGCTCATCGTGCCATATATACCTCTACACTGCAATATCTAGCCAACTTGCTCCAATTTCATACACCTTCCACCAATCTTCGCTCACTTCATGTCAGCCATCTGGTCCTCCTGTCCCCGTCACGTGCTCACATTCAGTCCACTTGCCACTGTGCGTTCTTCTTTTTGGGCCTCCCGAACCTCCCTACCACACTTTCCTATGTCATTGGTACCAACATGTACCAAGACAGCAGATTCCTCCCCAGTGCTTTCTAAGACCTTTGCACCAGGCAGGCATGTTACCATGTGATCCTCACGTCCACCAGCCACCCAGCTATCTACATGCCTAATGATCAAATCACCAACTATAATGGCTGTCCTAACCCTTCCCTCATGGGCACATGGCCTTGGAGAAACCTCCTCAGTGCGAGTGGATTTTACATCACCTGGAGGACAGGTCCTAGCTACAGGATCACTTCCTGCCACACCAGGGTGATGCTTTTCTATCACGTGACCTCTCTCCTCCATGGCAACAGGGATGCTGCCAGACTGGAGGTGGGACTGCAGTACTATGTCCCTGTAGGTCTCGTCTGTGTATCTCTCTTTCTTCCTCCAAGTCTGCTACTCTAGCCTCCAGAGATCAGATTTGTTCTCTGAGGTAGTGCACATGTAAGACCCCTCACCAAATGGGAGAAAAACATACATGTGACACTCAATGGAAAAGACTGGAAAGCCTCCATCTCGCTACTGGACTGCTTTCTGCATTTTAGTTTTAAGGTTGTGTTTATGTATTTAATTTGTTTACTTATGTAGATTTGCTGGGATTATTTATACTAATAAAACTATATCTAATACGTTTAATGGGTTTTGTTCACCTCAAGATTAATTAATCTCAGGTCCTTAATGTATGCTTGATGAGGATAAACAGCTGCACCTGAGAGTGAATATGGGCACCTTCTTCCCTTTAAGGCAGTTATTCCTTACCCAGTCCTTGGGTACCCCCAGGCCAGTTAGGTTTTCAGGGTATCCACAATGAATATGCATGAGATAGATCTGCATGCAATGCTTCCATTGTATGCAGATCTATCTCATGTATATTCTTTGTGGATTCTTGAAATCCTGACTGGCCTGGGGCTACCTGAAGAACTGGGCTGGGAACCACTGCTTTAAGAAGTTTAAGAGCCTATAAAGCTACAATTATCCCAGGGGTGGGTGGGAGTAGGGAGGGAGGGAATGTAGACCTATTAAAAGTTGTCTTGCTTCTAAGGGAAAGGCTTACCAATTTCCTGGGTGACTCATGCAGTCCCTTTGATCTGTTACTTGCCTTTAACACCTATTCAAGACAACTTCACCGATCTTTTGCCTCCTAACTGGAAGGCCTCCTTGTAAAGGTCACTAGAAACAATTTCATTTCTTCCTACTCAGGACTGTTCTATCTGTATGCTAAGCTATGCTCTGATTTGATTTAGATAAAAAGCTCTCTAGAAACAACTTTTATTTCAGTAACTATTTACTCTATTTAACTTCTTTTGTTTAAGCTATACTCTGATTTGATTGAAATTAAAGGCTCTCTAGAAACAAATTTCAGAGTCTATTTACTCTTAATTTTCTTTCTGTGCTAAGCTATACTCTGCTTTGACTTAAATACAAAGCTCTCTGGTGGTACTAAGACCTGGCTGACTCAGCAAAAACACTGAATTCTAAAATACACAGATGCTTTAACCCAATGAATTTCCTTTTTTCCCCTACATTTAGAGTTTATTTCAGAAGATTAATACTCACAGTTGTAGATCTAGTTCCTTGTAGCAGTCCCTTTATTTTGGCGTTATCGACAGTCCTCAACATGGGGGCCCATGGGAGAGGGTCTTCATGGAAATTTCCCCTAGAGACAGTAAGTTATACCAATCTTTTACCTTTTCTTTGGGCCAAATGTGTGGAATACTCACACTTTAGTGCTCAACATAAGGAAAATCTGGCTCTTCTTTGGGAGGCTAGTAAAGCTGTCCTAAGAGGAGATATTATTGGGTATGTACAGGCAAAAAGGAAGCAGATAATGGCCAGATAATACAGTTGGAATGAGCCCTGAGGCTGGCTTGCCATCGCTTAGTGACCTGCCCAAATACAGCTACTCGAAATGCGATTCTGGCGATACAGCAGGAATTAAACTCATTAATCCACATCCGAACCAAGAAATCAATATTTTTCTATCACTTTCGCCTGGAGCTGACTGTGGTACAGATCACCAACTTCTAGTGTGCAAACTCAAGCTAAAGTTGAAAAAGAGCAAGCCACTCATGAATGTAGCAAAATATGATCTTGAGAATATTCCACTGGTATTTAAAGACTGCCTGCAAAATCAATTTGCTGCTTTAGATACAAATGACAGAGCTCCAGACGAGTTATGGAATGACATCAAGAAGGCTGTGTTGGAAGAAAGCGAGAAGTCTCTACAAAAGGTGAAAAAGCAAAAACGGCCAAAATGGATGATGGAAGAAACTCTGAAAATTGTCCAGAAATGCAGAGAAGCTAAAGCCAGAGGAGAAAGAAAGGCAATCGCAGAACTTAACAGAGATTTCCAATATGCAGCAAGACAGGACAAGGAAAAGTACTACAATGATGCATACATGGAAGTATTACAGCAATCTGATTCAGCTGTTACCATACATACAAGTCTCTGCCAGGAAATTTGGAAAACGACATAATAACCAACTGATTGGAAATGATCTGTGTTTATACCAATACTGAAGAAAGGCGATCCAAATGACTGTGGAAATTATCGCACAATCGCTCTGATCCCACATGCCAGCAAGATTCTACTGAAGATTATTCAACAGAGGCTACAACCATACCTGGAATAAGAAGTACCTGAATTGCAAGCAGGGTTCAGGAAAGGGCGAGGAACGAGAGACATCATCGCGGATGTGAGATGGATCCTTGAAAAGGCTATCTATTTGTGCCTTATTGACTACAGCAAGGCTTTTGACTGTGTAAATCATGAGAAACTCTGGGCCACATTAAGAAGCATTGGTATACCAGAACACCTGATTGTTCTCTTGCACAGTCTGTACATTGATCAAGAAGCAACAGTTCGAACGGAACAAGGAGAAACAGAATGGTTTAAAATTAGCAAATGTGTACAACAAGGCTGCATACGTTCCCCCTACCTGTTTAATTTATATGCAGAACAAATCATCAGAGGAGCAGGATTGTATGAAGACAACAGAGATGTGAAAATTGGTGGACAATTCATCAACAACCTTCGCTATGCTGATTATACTGGCTGAAAGTGAAGATGATCTTGAGAAGCGAATGTTTCAGATCAAGGAACATAGTCTTAAAATGGGCCTGCACCTTCATGTAAAGAAGACAAAGATCATGAAAACTGGAAAAATCAATAAGTTCATTGTTGATGGAGAACAAAATGAAATCCTGGACACCTTTAAGAAGTCAAGAAATCAGATGATGCATTGCTCTTGGCAGAATGGCTATGAAGGACCTAGACAAGATTCTCAAGAGCAGAGATGTCTCTTTCCATACAAAGATTCGACTCGTTCAAGCCATAGTATTTTCAATAACATCATATGGGTACGAAAGTTGGACAGTGAAAAAGATAGGCAGGAAGAAAATTGATGCCTTTGAATTATGTTGCTGGCAGCAAATACTACGTATACCATGGACTGCCCGGAGAACAAACCAATCAGTACTAGAGGAGATCAAACCTAAGCATTCTTTAAAAGCTCAGATGACAAGACTTCGACTTTCATACTTTGGACACATCATGCACTCATTAGAGAAAGACATCATGCTTGGAAAGGTAGAAGGTCAACACAAAGAGGAAGCCAGTAATGAGATGGGTCGATACAATAACAACAGTTACGGGTACCAGTCTGTCAACCATGAGCCGCCTGACTGAAGACCAAACACAATTTATCCAGAGGGTCGCCATGAGTCGACACCAACTCAACCGCACTTAACAACAATCACAACAACAACTATTTACATATAACTATTTGTAAATCCTGTAAATATTTATATGTAAATAGTTTAAAATATGTAAATAGTTCGATTATTGTTTAACAAATTATCTACCATACTTAGTCCAATTCATGTTTAATTGTATTTAGCAAAACTGTACCTAGTTAATTAATGTTTCATGTATTTAGCAAAATTGTACCTAGTTAATTAATGTTTCATGTAAAACAGACCTGTTAATCTGTTCATTCCTTGTTCAATGTAAACCGCACCTGATCTGTGGAAGGTAGCGGTATATAAGCAACTGTTAAATAAATAAATAAATAAACAACATCGCCTTTAGTGCTTGGCAAGCTAATGTCGTCCCTTATTAAATCTAATGATGGACCACGGTATGTTGGGGTGCTGAGGGATGCAGTGGCTGTCTACATACCATGACAGAAGGGGTAGAGCAAGTCTTTTGTGTATTTTACCAGAAACTATACCAGGCAGACGAGCAATCGGGGGATATGGGGGCTATATATTTAGCAAGTTCTGGGCTACCGAAATTGACAGAGGAACAAATACAAATACTGAACAGCCCCCATCACACCTCAAGATGTCCAGTGAGGTATTAAAGGCTTGAAAAGTGTCTGGGCTCCTGTCCCGGATGGATTTCAGGGTGAATTCTACAAATTTCTCCAGGATAAAATGACAGATCTCTTATCAGAATATAATATGGATCTAGTTGGGAGAGGGTGCTTTCCTTTCAAACCCAACAAGGCAATAATAGCAGGTCTAGCTAAACCAGGCAGGGGCTTTACACTAATGGGATTGTACCACCCAATATCTCTACTTAATGTAGACATTAAACTTATGGAAAGATTATGGCGGACCGACTAGTAAACTTACTTCTGGCCCTAATACATGGGAATCAGGTCGGTTTTGTGAAGGAATGGAGTATGACGGTGAGCTTAAGATGCATACTTGCCTCAATACACATGAGTTTACGGGATTCACGCTCATTTCTTCTGATAAGTTTTGATGCTGAAAAAGCATTTGATAGGGTCAGCTGAGACTTCATGTATCAGTTACTGGATTCGGTGAGTTTTCAAGGATTTTTTCTGGAGATGGTCCGTCTTCTCTACTCTGATCCTTGTGGAGTAATATTAGTTAATGGTAAGAACAGCAGTGAATCCCCATTGTGGCGCCACTTTCTCCCCTGCTCTTTGTGCTCACCCTGGCGCCTTTGATTGCGAGGGGTCAGGGTAGGACATGAAGAAGTTACCTAGATACCTAGAAGACCTGATACATGGGCTTCCTGCTCTCTTGAGTCTTTTTTAAGAATATGGCCGACTCTCTGGGCTAAAACTAAATTTAGACAAGTCAGAGGCCCTCCCACTTGACCCAACAATTCAACGTGATTGGCACAAAGTATTTCTACTTAAGTGGGCAGATGAACATTTTAAATACTTGGGCATCCAATTAATAGCTAAACTAAGGGAGTTATCTGCAGACAATGTATCGGTTCTTTTGGCGGATCTAATGAAGAGTGTGCAATGATGGTGTGATCTCCCTCTGCTCTCTGGGGGGCCGAACAGCATTGTTCAAAATGGTGCTCTTTTCCAAATGGTTATACACTATGCAAATGCTGCCATTAGTGCTTAAGAAACATGACCTTCGTCTCCTTGAGAAACAGTTTAATAACTTGCTGTGGAAGGGTTGACGCCCAGGGTCAAGTTGGTGGTGTTGCAGTGCCATTGGAGCAAGGAGGGATGGGGGTCCCAGGTGTGGGCCGTTACAATATGGCATGCTTGCTGCGACATGTCCGAGACTGGCTTTGGGATAGGGCAGATTACACCCCCTTGACATTGGAACAACCTTGGTTGCCTCGATGTACTTATGATATATTTTGCATTCTGAGCTGTCTCGCTGCCCATCTGAGGCACGGCGGAATATTCTATTTCAAGAGGTATGGCATGCTTGGCACTACTTTACTAAATTGTTAGGTAGGCCAGCCTCTTGGTCATCTTACCTACCTGTTCGAGGTAATGGAGATTTTTGGCCCGTCATAGAAGTGACCAGCTTTGCGGAATGGGACAGGATGGGCATCGTCAATCTAGAACAGCTTCTCTCAGAACCAGGGAAATTCAGAGGCAATATGGGTTTTGGGGGGTTGATGTGTTTCTACATATGCAAGTTTGTAGCTACATAAGCATGTTACTGGTAGAAGCTTTGGAGAGCAGCTTCTGCTCTCGGATTGAAGAATTACTATTGGGGAGAAATTAAAGAGTCTGTGTCTTGCATCTACATAGAGTTATCTTGGAAGTACTTCTAGGAGCACTGGAGATAAAGCTGGTGGTGAATTGATCTCAGTACCTACAGATCACTGTTGAGGAACAGGAAGTGAGAGCAGCCATGGGTAGCGTATTGGCCCTAACCACTCAAGTTGAGGGACATGCAGTTTAAATTGATATGCCACTTATATTTTGCCCCTCTAATAACTTGGTGGGCTGGAATGGTGAGCTCTGATGCCTGTCCTTGCTATGAAACCACAGCAGTGATCCTAGGCCATATATTTGCCTGGTGGTGATGAGATACTGGTCTCGAGGGTTTGTTTCCAGGAGCTGTATAGCTAATGCCTGTGGCAATTGTCCTGGATATTTGGTCTGGACTGCATCTTCCTGTAGGAAGGGATCATACTTGGATATGACTGGCTTTACTGCTTGCTCGAAAGGCTTGGCTGACTCCTGGAGGTCCGATCTACTGGCAGTGGCATGATGGTCTGCATGGCATTCTCCTATTGAAACGTGAATGGGCGCGGGGAAATGTCTGACATTGGGTCCCCTCCTTAGAGCTTTGGGACCCCTATCTTGAGTCTAACTCTTAGGGCCCGAAGTTGAGTGAGTAATCACCTTGGGTGACAGAAAAGACGAGATCTACCTGTCCCTTGGTAATGGAACTCTGCGTGACATTAGAAGGGGGAGGGATGGGAGGTTGGGGCTGTAGAAGGGAGAGGGCATATTTGAGAAGTATCGGTAGCTCTGGTTAGTGCGAAGAACCGACGCACGCCGGTGCAATTAAAACAGCGTTTATATGGAATATCTGGTGGATCATGAAGAGGGAGGGGGTGGTGAGGTGGGGATCTGGAGATAAGATGTGAGGATACCAATACAATAGGATGCATTCCCTCATATACAATGTCATTGACATGAGGATGTGCCTTAAGGAGGCCTGGAGGGCCACAAACCAGTTTGGTTTTCAGGATGCACCTAATGAATATTCATTAGATATATTTGCATACAAGTGGGGCAGTGCATGCAAATATATCTCATGCATATTCATTAGGGATACCCTGAAAACCTGACTAGTTTGCGGCCCTCTAGGACTGGAGTTTGACACCCCTGCCTTAAGGGCCGTCCCTTTTTGATCCACCGGTTTCCCTCTTATGGACATAAGGTACTCTAAATCATGATTGGGAGGGGAAGGTGGGTTTGTAGAAGAAGTAAAGAACAAAAATTAACGTTTGGAAGTCTGAATTATCAATGCACATCTTGTTCATTTGAGTTGTTAAAACAATTTGTGTATCTCTGTGCTCGTGTTATGTTTCAATAAAAAAGTTTTCTCCTAAACTAAAAGCTCTCTGCTAATACTAGGCCCTGCCAGATTTAAATTTAAGCTACAAGCTCTGCTGATACTAGGCCCTGACTGAGTTAACAAGTACACCCTGAATAGAGGCATGGGGAGGGGTGTCCTGCATGGAGCAGCGGGCGCATCTACTCTTGCCACCTTGCTGGGCAGACTAGATGGACTATGCTGGTCTTTATCTGCCATCATATCATCGTACTATGTTACTGGATTCTAAAATACACAGATTTATCAGTTTTAACCCAAAGAATTCCCTTTTCTCCAAGATTTAGAGAATTTCCCTGAAGTAAATACTTGCAAGTGCAGATTCCTTTCCAGCAGAAGCAGTCTCTTTTGGTAGTCTTTCAAGATTTATCCTTTGACCAAATTGCCCGTCCTTTTTCAGGAGATTGGGTGGTTTGCAAGGGTGTCTGGGTTTAAAATCAACATGGATAAGATGGAGGCATTGAATATTGGTTTGGAAGGAGGACTGTTCCGTTATTTACAGGTGTCCCACTTGTTGAAAGGAAAAGCTATATGGAGTAGCTATGAAAATGATTACAGTGCTTTGGAGGCTTTATGGATAGGTTACCACCAGTCCTGGGGCCTGATTTGTTTGTTATATATAAGGCTTTGCAGCCCCAGGATCTTCAGAGGTGGGGATATATGGAGGTGTGGGAGGAAGATTTATATATACATTTGGAGGACAAATAGTGGGAGAGTATATGCATGACAATGGCAAAATTGTCAATATCTGTTGCAATTCAAGAAAATGCTTATAAAGTATTAATGTGATGGTATTATACACCTGCAAGACTGAAAAAAATGTTTGGGTCTGTTTCTGATTTATGTTGTAGGGGATGTAGGGGGAAAGGTATTATGTTATATATTTGATGGGGATTTCTCAAGATGGAGGGATACTGAGATCATATTAGAGACAGATAAAAATATTTTTGGATTTGACATGGCCTATTGCCCCCATTCTATCTGCTGGGGGTATGACCTGATGGTGCCAACAAATCTGTGCCTATGCAAGTGCTGCACGATATGATATAGCTTGCTTCTGGAGAAAGTTAAACATAGAAACATGACGACAGAAAAAGACCACATGGCCTATCTAGTCTGTCTTTCCATATCAAACACTACAACAGTCCCCTTTTTTCCTTTAGAGATCCTCTGTGTTTGTCTCATGCTTCTTTGAATTAAGATACTGTCCTCATCTCTACCACCTCCACTGGGAGACTATTCCACAGATCCACCACTCTTTCCGTAAAGAAATATTTCCGCATATCACTCATGAATCTATCTGCTTTCACCCTTATCCCATGTCCCCTCGTAGCAGAACTTCCTTTCAATTGAAAGAGGCTCACCTCCTGTGCATTTATGCCACAGAGGTATTTAAACATCTCAGTCATATCACTTCTATCCTGCCTTTCCTCTAAGGTGTACATATTAAGATCCTTAAGTCTGTCCTCATATGCTTTATAATGAAGACCACTAACCATTTTAGTAGTCACCCTCTGTATGAACTCCAGTCTGTTTATATCCTTGTGCGGTCTCCAGAATTGCACACAATACTCCAAATGAGGTCGCACCAAAGACTTATACAGAGGCACTATTGCCTCTTTTCTTCTGCTGGCCTTTCCTCTCCCTATGCACCTAAGCATCCTTCTAGCTTTTGCCATCGCCTTTTCTACCTGTTTAGCTACTTTAAGATCATCAGACACAACCACGCCTAGGTCCCGCTCTTCTTTAGTGGACAAAAGTACTTCACCCCCTATACTATATTGCTCCCTTGGATTGTTGCAGCCCAAATTCATGACTTTGAATTTTTTAACATTTAATTTCAGCTCCAAATTCTAGACCATTCTTCAAGCTTAGCTAGATCCCTCCTCATGTTATCTATATCCTGGGTGTCTACTCTATTGCATATGTTGATATCATCCACAAAGAGGCAAACCTTACCCGACAGCCCTTCTGCTATATCACTAACAAAGATGTTCAAAAGAATCGGATGAAGGACAGATCCCTGGGGCACACCACTAGTAACCTCCTTCTCAGTGTGAGCTCCATTTACCTGTACCCTTTGTCACCTCCAATTCAACCAATTTCTAACCCAAGCAGTAACTTTAGGGTCCATCCCTAGGATGCTCGGTTTGTTTATAAGTCATCTGTGAGGAACGGTGTCAAAGGCTTTACTGAAATCTAAATACACCACCTCTAGGGCTCTCCCTCGGTCAAACTCCCTGGTCACCCAGTTGAAGAAATCAATCAGATTTGCCTGACAAAACCTGCCTCTGGTGAATCTATGTTGCCTCGGATCCTGTAATCCGCTGGACTCCAGAAACCTCACTATTTTCTCTTTCAGCAGCGCTTCAATATTTACTCACCACCGAAGTTAAACTAACCGGCCTGTAGTTTTCAACCACATCCTTCCATTTTTGTGTAAAGGGACCACACAGGGCCGGCCCGTCCATTGAGCAAGAATGTTTTTTGCACAGGGCCCCGCGTTTCAGGGGGCCCCGCGCAAAAATCATTCTGCATCAGCCCAGGTAGATTAAAAAAAAAAAAACCCAGCTGCTGCTGCTGCCGTGGCAGTGGCAGAATCAAGCGTCCCGTGGGGCCCCCCCCTGCCCGGCAGAGCTCTCCCGGCATCAGCTCTATCAGCGGCGGCTTTCAGAGCCACGAAGAGAGAGTTTCCCTTTCTCGCGGCTCTGTTAAGCCCACCGGGGCTGATGGTACTTCCTGTTTCCCATCAGCCCCGGCGGGCTTAACAGAGCAGCGAGAAAGGGAAACTCTCCCTTCGCGGCTCTGAAAAACCCGTGCTTTGGGAGCTGGTGCTGCAGGGAAGGCTCTGCTGGGCAGGGGGGGCCCCGTGGGATGCTTGATGCTGCCGCTGCCACGGCGGCAGCAGCAGCAGCAGCCGGGGTTTTTTTTTTTAAATCTACCTGGGCTGATGGGGGGAGGGGGGCTAATACTGGAAATGGGCTGATATGGGGTTAGGACTGGAGGTGGGCTGATGGGGGGGTTAGGACTGGTAATGGGCTATGGGGGGGGCTAAGACTGGAAATGGGCTGATGGTGGGGTTAGGACTGGTAATGGGCTATGGGGGGGCTAGGACCGGTAATGGGCTGGGGGGGTTGCTAGGACTGGAAATGGGCTGAGTGTAAGGGGGGCTTGAACTGCAGATAGCTGATGGGGAGGGGGGCTTGGTATGGAAATGGGCTGTGTGGGAGGGGCTAGGACAGGAAATGGGCTGATGGAGGGGCTAGGATAGGACTGAAAATGGGCTGTTGGGGGGTGCTAAGTTTGGAAATGGGCTGTAGTGGGGGCTTGGATTGAAATGGACTCATAGAGGGACTAGAACTGGAAGTAGGCTCATGGGGGGCTTGGATTGGAAATGGGCTGAGTGGAGGGGAGCTAGGATTTGACATGGGCTGATGGTGGGGCTAGGAAAGGGCTAGAAATGGGCTGGTGGGGGGCTGGGATTGGAAATGAGCTGACGGAGCGACTCGGATAGGACTGGAAATGTATGGGGGAGCTAGGACTGAAAATGGGCTGATGGTGAGGATATGATTGGAAATGGGCTGATGGGGGGCTAGGACTGGAAATGGGCTGATGGGGGGACTAGAAGGGAGCGGATGCTGGGTAGGACTGGAACTAGAAGGGAGCTGATGTTGGGGGAGGATTAGAATGGGATGGAGTTGGAAGAGTAAAATGGAGAGGGAAAAATATTTTGTGTGGGAGGGAAGACAAATCTACAACTGGCCGGGTATTGGGAGAGTAAGTGGGGATTGAGGATGGTGGGGTAAAATTTGAGTGGATGAAATAGGAATGAGGAAAGAGCAAAATAGAAAGATTAGTATGTTAAAGCAGATGTAGAGAGAGAATGGAAAAAAACTAGAAGAGAGAAGAAAGGACAAATGGACAGCAGACGATGGAGAGTTAGCAGAAGACACGAAGAAACCAGAAGAAAGTGGCTGAAGCAATTGCAACTGAAAAAAAAAGAACAAAAGGTAGAAAAATATCTCTTTATTTTGAATTTATTAACTGGAATATGTCAGCTCTGGGAAATGTGCATCATTAACGTCTGCGCTTTGTTTAGTACAAGAGGAAATTCATTTATAGTTTTATTTCTACAGTGTTGTTGTACATTCCAAGTTTGGCTTTTGGGGTTCCCAGTTTAATTATTGTCTTCCTGTTTCTAAATTGTGATTCCTTGTTTGGTGATGGTCTATGTTCTGCATGTGTAACTGAGCTGAGATATTCTGTTTATGTAATTCCTATTTGACATTGCCACTTGTTCTCTTTCCCCAGTAGGTCATGTATTGTTATTCTCTGAAATATATTGGTTTAATATTTGCAGTGTTGCCTTTTGATAGGTAGGGAATGGTCCTTTGTTTGTCCTGGTAGTGCTGTTAGGATACAGCGGGTTTGCTATGGGTTCTAAATGGGCAGTGTTTGTAGTCGTTTCTAATGTGCCTGGCGGTTGGCACTGGATTATAGTAATGTAGAAATCTTTTAGTCTTTCTTTATCCATACAATCATTAAGAGGCATGTTTACTAAAAGTTAGTGTATGGTAACATTATGCAAATATTTATGCAAATGAGGCCCCACACCGAGTCTCCGCACCACCCTTGGGCCGTCCCTGGGACCACATGAGCCTCTTTCCAGTCCTTTGGCACCATTCCCAACTCCAACGAGGCATTGAAAAGGTGTCAGTGGAAATGCTAGAACGTTCCCAAGTTCCCTCAGTATTCTAGGGTGTATCCCATCTGGTCCTATCACTTTGTCTACTTTAAGTTTAGCTAGTTTCTCATGAACACAGTCTTCTGAAAATTGTTCAAGATGCCTCTCGCTTCTGTTCCTGTTTGTGGGTGTTTTCTGAGATCCTGCTCCTGGTTCTTCATCTGTGAATACAGAACAGAAATATTTTTTTAAGCAATTCCTCTTTATCCTCATCAGCTTCTACATATTCCTCCCCTTCACCCTTGAGTCTGACATACCACTTTTGCCCTTCCTCTTCTCACTAATATATCTGAAATATGTCTTATCTTTCCATTTTACTGCATTGGCTGTTTCCTCCTCTTTTTTAATCTTTGCTTTCCTGACTACTTTGCTAGCTTCTCTAAGTTTTTCCAAATATAGATGCCTGTCTTCCTCTCCTCCCCTCCTTAGATGAGTGGGTGCAACGCTTGAGGAGGGTAGTACTGATGGAGAAGTTAATTGCTATACAAAGACAACAAAGAGATCTGTTTGAATTAAAGTGGAAGCCACTCTTGGACTTTTTGGAACAATTATTCCTTATCGTTCCTCCAGTTTAGTCCTCCACCTCTGGGTTGTGCACCTCCTCCTGCAGCTTGGAGACTGGGCATTTCAAAGTCGTGACATCACTGGATATAGCCTGCTGGTATCTCCCATCAGCCCCCAGTGTGTCCAGTCTCCATGCAGCAGGAGGACATAGTGAGCCTAGCTTCTGGGCTCACTTGGGGGGAACAGATAAGGAGCATTTAGTGTGACAAATTCTATTCTGATTTTCCTTTGATTTTTACTTTTACTTTTACTTTTAATTCAGTTACCTTTGGTTAATTGGCAATCAGGGATTAGTTCCCTTTAGTTATTAGGAACAAATTTCCTTATATTTACAGTAATTTTAAATTTGAGCCTGGCTCTTTAAATTAGTATCAGCTCTCACCTTCCCTCCTTGTCAGTTATTTTCACTTGCTGTAGGCATTCGCCGGTGCGGATCTCTCTCCCTGGACAGTACGGGAGAGAGCTCCGGGACCCGTACAGCCACAACGAAGCTGTGTGAGATGGAGCCTCTCCGTTGCTGTGGGATTTTAATTTTACTCTGTGGAACCGGCTGAATGGTCCTCACCGCGGCTGACATGCGCATCAGCGCGGCTTGAGGATCGGATGAATTCAAGGAGCAGGCTGCGTGGCTTTCGGCCCTGCAGGTAAGGCCTTCGGGCTCTGTCAGTTTGCTGAGGCCTCTATTTTGCAGCGGCTGTTGTTCTTGGCGCCAAAATTCATTGGCGAAGGGGCAGCCATTTTCTCTCTAGGTATTTGGACCGCATAGCGAGAGTTGCAGGGAGCTGCCTGTGTGAGGAAGACGACAGGCAGAATAGCTAGATTTTTGGGCCTAGTGTTTCTTTCTTTTGTTTGTAGGTTTTTTGAGGCTCGGGGGGTTCCTCAGCCTTAAGGGGGCTGTTGTCAGCCCTCTTTATTTTTAAGTTTATTCTTAGTTTTATAGGACAGCAGTTTTGGCATTGATTTCTGATACCACATGTTCTTTCCCTCCTAATCATGTCTCTGAGGAGCATCTGTTAAGTCCCGGGATATTAGGCAAATTTCCAGCTTTTAGGTTCAAGTGCAGAGCCCTAACTTGTAGTTGGAAGGAAGGACAGGCTGGAAGTGTGCCTTTGTGTATTCTATAGTGAAATTTGCCCAGTTGCCTGTGGTTTCACAGGGACAGGTTTAGGAAACCTTCTCGTATAAAAAAGTATATAACATATTCAAGTCAAAAGGAATTATGGTGATAACTCTCTTGGACAGTTGTAACAGGTGCTTGGGTGAGCGCCATGGCCAGTCCACAGATGTGGAATGCTCTGCCATAAGCATTATGTCATGAGAGGGGTTTTATAGTTGTATGTTTTCTTAATGGAAAATATTCCCGTTTAGTTTGGCTTTGCCCAAATTATACGATTTTACGGTAGATTTGTAATGTCTTAATTTTGGCTATATGTGGTTTAATTTTACATATGGAAAAGGCAGCTCAGCGGAGAGAGGTTGCAAAATAGAACTCTGGCCTTTGAAGCTATCTATGCTCCCATTCCATTTATCAGAGGTTCTCCAGTACGGAGAGTATCTGCTAGTGTTCAGTGAATGCCTTAACCCTTTGAAGGCCTACTTTAAATTTTTAATCCACATTCTGCAGCCGGGTTAATTTTTGCGTATTTCAGGAAAATTGTACCCGTCTTATTCAATATGTTCTAATAGTGATTCCTTATCGTCACTCCAGTCCAGTCCCTTTACTTCAGGGTTACGCAACCCTTCCAGCAGCTTGGAGGCTGAGCCCAACCTTTTTGGGGAGGAGCGGAATATATACCACTGGTACCCACTCACTCCAGTATTCTCAGCCTCCAAGCAGCTGGAGGGTTCCGTAAGCCTAGGGCTTACTGGAGTCCTAACTTCCCTTAAATCTGATTTTAATTCTTTTAATTTCATTTAGTTTCTTTTATTTTCTCCTAATTTACTCCATTTAGTTTCCTAAGGCCTTTGGTCTTATTGATTGCATAGTTTTACGTGCTTCTTTCCTGCCTACTCCCTCTCCCTCCCCCCCCCCCCCCCGTTCCCTCTTGCAGCCGGTGCAGTCGGTTTCTCTGCCTGCCTACCTGGAATCCGTCCTCGCGCCGAAGCCCCGCAGCCGGCTGAGCGCTTGAGGACGCGCCTCACACCGGGGAGTTCGTGCGAGTCAGCCCCCCTCCCTTGGGCAGTTCGCGACTCGGAAGGAGGCGGCGACGAGCAGAGAGGCTCGGGGGGTAACGCGAGACCCAGGATCGTGCGGGTCACAGTTCCCAGCCTTCACTCACCGTCGGAGGACGTGCCGGGCAGCGCAAGGACAAGATTTGCAGCTCCCCTGCTAAGGGCTCCACGTGTGGAGCCCTCCACGGAAGTTCGCGGCCTCGGGCCTCAGACAAGCTCCAGAAACGCAAGTACTGCTTTTACAGGAAAGAAATTTTAAGAAGGGCTTCGCCTGAATTCTTGTTTTTCCTATTGTAGGGCTTCTTTGGGAAAGTAATCTTAATCTGAAATAGTTAGCGTTGGCTTGTTCCCGGCCAGTATTTGTAGAGCCTGTCCTCCTCATTGGACTTGTTTTATTGGAGTTAGTTATTATTGAGTAATTTATTGATTTCTTAATTTTATTTAATTTATTTTAATTCATTTTGGCTCCCTTTGATTAAATTGGTACTTTATCCTGGGAGTGAGGCTCAATTCGGGGTACATCTACGAAATTACCTCAGAGGAGCATGGCGGCCAAACCCAGGTGTCCTTCCTGCGGCACGCGGAGAGGCACTACATCGGAGGCAGGTGTCTGCAGGGGCTGCGCTGCAGTTGCTTCCTCTGTAGAGCAAGAACTCAGCCTAGCCATGTCCCAGGTCTCGCAGGGGTCCTCGGATCCCTCTGAAGGGGAAGTAGTATCCCATGTATCCCTGCCCTCTCGCTCAGAGAGCCCCCCTCCCCCTGTTCCCCCCTCCTCTCTGCCCGCAGAAGTAGAGGGAGACGTGGATTTCTTCTCCCCCGAATTTGTGCTCCTACTGCACCAGGCCTATTGTTTGCGTAAAAAGGGGCTTGGCCCGGGAGAAGCGGGTCCGGCGGCCGAGGGCAAACTGGTCAAACCCTTGAGGCCTAACGCTCAGGCCCCTGGGATACCCCCAAAACGCCCCAGGTTGCTAATGGAGGAGACCCTCCCCTCCTTTTCTCAGGACATCCCTGAAGAGGAGACCTCGGAGAAGGAGGAGGAGGAAGAGGAGGAGCTAGAGGAGGGGGAGATCCCTGAGGAGGACCGCTCGCGCATAGTCAGGGTCTTCCGGCGGGAGGAGTTGCCCGCGTTAATAAATGACTCCCTGAAAGCTCTCAATGTGGCCTCGGACGCCTCCACAGAGGAGGAAACCTTGGAAGATCCCTTAATTCAGGCCATCAGAAGATCCCAGAAGGTTTTTCCCGTCCATAGAGTGGTGCGCCAGATGATTCAGGAGGAATGGGATCAACCAGAGTCAGCGTTGAGGGGGATCAGGGCCATGTCTCGGCTCTACCCTCTCCCAGAAGCGGACAAAGAGCTCCTGAAGTCCCCAAGGGTGGATGCGGCGGTCTCGGCAGTGACGAAGAAAACCACCATCCTGGTGGAGGGCAGCGCGGCTTTGAGAGATGCACAGGACAGAAGGTTGGACACGCTCCTTAAACAAGCCTTCGACGTGAGCGCTCTCGCCTTACAGGCCTCAGTTTCTGGGGCATGGGTGGCTCGAGCCTGTTTGAGGTGGTCTCAACAACTACAGGCAGAGGAGAGCTCCTCCGAGGGATCCCTAGCCAGCGCGGCAAGGTTGGAGTCAGGTACGGCCTTCTTGGCGGATAGCCAATATGACCTCATCCGGAGCTTAGCTAAGAACATGGCCTCGGTGGTGGCAGCCAGATGCTATTTATGGCTCCGGAATTGGGCTGCTGACGCCTCCTCCAAAGCTCGCCTGAGTCGCCTTCCCTTTAAGGGGAAACTCTTATTCGGAGAGGACCTTGACAAGTTAGTAAAGGACCTGGGTGAGTCGAAGGGCGGCAGGCTTCCCGAAGACAGGCCCAAGCAAGCTCGGTCTTCTATCCCAGCTCGGAACCAGCCTAGAGAACCTCGGAGGTTTCGCTCATCTAGACCCAACCCTTTCCTCCGGGGTCGTTTTAGCGCAAGGGGCCAAGGATCCCGGGGGTTTCGGGGCAGAGGGTTCTCATCCTCTCCCTCCTCCTCCTTTTCTTCGGGCCCCAGAAAGCAACAATGAGATACCGGGGGCCCAGGAGGGCGGAGGGCCGATAGGCGGTCGCCTGAGGCAGTTTCTTCCCGCCTGGTCCCGAGTCACATCCGATCAGTGGGTGCTGGAAGTGATTCGAGAAGGATACTCCCTCGAATTTGCAAAGCAAATACTCCCAGCCTTCGTTCAGTCTCCCTGCGGGTCCGCAGCAAAAAGAGAAGCCATAGAGTCAACGCTTTCTCGCCTCATAGATCTCGGGGCCGTAGTTCCGGTGCCCCCAGACCAATGCGGTTCGGGTCGATACTCGATTTACTTTGTCGTCCCAAAAAAGGAGGACTCCTTTCGTCCGATCCTGGACCTAAAGCAGGTAAACCGCTGCCTCAAGGTCCCTCACTTCCGGATGGAAACCCTGAGATCAGTGATAGCGGCCGTGAGAGCCGGAGAGTTTTTAACTTCGTTGGATCTTACAGAAGCGTACCTGCATATCCCGGTCAGAAGGGCCCATCAGCAGTTCCTCAGATTCGCTGTCCCTCGAGGTCATTTTCAATTTCAGGCACTACCCTTTGGGCTAGCGACAGCGCCGCGAACCTTTACCAAGGTGATGGTTGTGGTGGCGGCCGCCCTACGAAAGAAGGGAATCTTAGTGCACCCCTACCTGGACGACTGGCTGATCCGGGCGAAATCAGAAGAGGAAAGTCTCCGAGCTACAGTCAAAGTGGTTCAACTCCTGGAGGAGCTAGGATGGGTCATCAATCGGGCAAAGAGCAGCTTGCTGCCTTCTCAGGAGCTCGAATATCTCGGAGCAAAGTTCCACACAGGCAGAGGCAGGGTCTTCCTGTCCAGCTCAAGGATGAGGGACCTGAGAACCCTAGTCTCGCAGTTCTTGGGCAGGCGGCTCCCTTCAGCGTGGCATTACCTACAATTGCTGGGAACCATGGCTGCAGCAATAGAGGTTGTTCCGTGGGCCAGAGCACACATGCGCCCGTTACAGCGGTCCCTGTTGCGGCGGTGGTCCCCACAGCAGCATGCCTTGTCCCGGCAGCTTCCCTGTGCTCCTCGGACCAAGCACTCTCTCCTCTGGTGGAGGTGCCCAAGGAACTTGGGCCGCGGAATGCCCCTCGAGCCTCCTCAGTGGGTGCTGTTGACGACAGACGCCAGCCTGGCAGGCTGGGGAGCTCATCTCAAGGGCCAGTTTGTCCAGGGGCGGTGGTCGGCAGTGGAAGCCTCATGGCCCATCAACCGTCTGGAATTGAGGGCCGTCGCCCGGGCACTCAGGGCTCTCCAGCCCTCGGTACGGGGGAAAGCGATTCGCGTTCTCTCCGACAACGTCACGGCCGTGGCGTACATCAATCACCAGGGCGGCGGCGGCACCAGCAGTCCGGCATTGGAAAAGGAGGCGGACTCCCTGTTCAAATGGGCGGAAGTTCACCTGGAAGCGCTTTCCGCGCAGCACGTGGCCGGTACGGACAACATCATGGCCGATTACCTCAGCAGGTACAGGATAGACCACGGCGAGTGGGAGCTGCATCAGGAGATCTTCGACCAGATAGTAGCCCTGTGGGGTCCCCCAGTCATGGACCTCATGGCACGGTTCGCATCCGCCAAAGCAAGCCGATTCTTCAGCCGGCGGAAGGAAAGGATGTCCGAGGGCCTGGACGCCCTATCTCAAAGGTGGCCCTCGGAGGGTCTTCTTTATGTCTTCCCCCCATGGGCCCTAATTGGGAAGATCCTCCAACGGGTGGAAGCTCACCGGGGCCTAGTAGTCCTCATCGCCCCGGATTGGCCTCGTCGCCCTTGGTATGCGGACCTGGTAAGGATGATCGCCGACCGTCCCTGGCGCCTTCCCGTCAGGAAGGACCTACTCAAACAAGGACCGGTTCTGATGCCGCACGTGGATCGATTCTCGCTTACGGCTTGGCTATTGAAAGGGCGAGGCTCTTGAAGCGCGGCTATTCGCCGGCAGTAATCGCGACCATGTTAAGCGCAAGGAAACGCTCCACCTGTCTCTCCTATGTAAGAGTTTGGCGTATCTTTGAGGCATGGTGTACGGAGCGCCGGAAGAATCCTCTGTTGGCCTCGGTCCCGGAGGTGCTGGAATTTTTGCAAGCGGGTCTCGACAAGGGTCTAGCCCACAGCTCCTTGAGAGTACAGCTGGCGGCCATCGCTTGCTATAGAGGCAAAGTGGGCGGAAAAGCTTTGGGAGCCAATGCGGACGTGGTCAGGTTTTTGAAAGCGGTCAGGCGGCTCAGACCGCAACGAAGATCGGTCATCCCCCCGTGGGACCTCAACCTGGTGCTAAATACCCTAGCCGCGGCACCCTTTGAGCCTTTAAAGAAGGCCTCCTTGAAGGACCTGACGCTGAAGACAGTGTTCCTGGTGGCCATTTGCTCAGCTAGACGAGTCTCCGAGTTACAAGCCCTGTCTGCTCGGCCTCCCTTTCTGTCCTTCCTCAGAGATAAGGTAGTCCTTCGGACGGTCCCTTCCTTCTTGCCTAAGGTGGTCTCTCCCTTTCACGTTAACCAGTCCATCTCTCTCCCAACTCTCTCTCCGAAGGGACCGGGAGGAGGAGATAGTAAGCTTTACCTGCTCGACGTCCCCAGAGCCTTGAAGCGTTACCTCTCTCACACGGCGCCCTTCCGGAAATCAGAACGACTCTTTGTGCAGTTCGGAGGACCTCACAAGGGAGAGGCGGCGGCCAAGGCCTCAATTTCAAGATGGATCAGGGAGGCGATTGCCTCCGCTTATATCCTCAAGGGGAAACAGGTCCCAGGGGGCCTGCGCGCTCACTCAACGCGAGCTCAGGCTACCTCTTGGGCGGAGTTCAGCCTGGTTCCTCCTTTGGATATCTGCAGGGCAGCAACTTGGTCCTCGCTGCACTCCTTCACCAAGCACTACAGGCTGGACGTGCAGAGCTCGGCGGACTCCAGGTTTGCGCAGGCAGTGCTACGTTCCGGAATGGCGAATCCCACCCGGGCGGGTACTGCTCTGGTACTTCCCTGAAGTAAAGGGACTGGACTGGAGTGACGATAAGGAAGAGGTAATTAGACCTTACCTGCTAATTATTGTTCCTGAAGGAACGACAGTCCAGTCCCTATTCCCCTCCCTAGCTCTTTAGCCATTCCGGACGTTCTTAGAGGCGGGTCTACGGCCCGAGGACGGATTCAGGCCGCGCGGGGGGTCAAGCGAGGAAAGGCCCGCGCTGTAGCAGTTCTCCTTCCTCCCTCCCTTGACCTCAGCTCCTGCTACCTATTCCTTCGGAAAAAAAAAAAAAAAAAAAAAAAGTTGAATAGTTATTTTATAGGGTTTTTGACTTGAGTTGGTTCATTTCCGTTTTCACAGTTATATAGGTTTGTTAAGTCTGCTTTTACAGTAGTCTACTGGAGTGAGTGGGTGGTACCAGTGGTATATATTCCGCTCCTCCCCAAAAAGGTTGGGCTCAGCCTCCAAGCTGCTGGAAGGGTTGCGTAACCCTGAAGTAAAGGGACTGGACTGTCGTTCCTTCAGGAACAATAATTAGCAGGTAAGGTCTAATTACCTCTTTTCCTTCTGCTATGGTTTTGTATTATATACCATTTGATAGGAAGATTTAGTCAGAATTTTGGATCCCGAGAGTTTTGGGCTCGGCCAGGAAAGGGTTAATGGGGGCCAGAAGCACGCAGCCAGGCTAGTTCTCTAGCAGCAATAGCAGCAGCTCAGATTCTAGTAGGCATACATCATATGCTGGGCTTACAAGATGGCTTCCATGCTGATCGGCATCAGCCAAGATGGCTGCCGGTTTAGACTGTGAATGTGGAGGCAGCCTGGATGATGGACCTTGCATTCTCTGGAAAATGCCCTGCATACACTGAATCATTTAAATTCGATCAGCTACTGGCAGGACACAATGCACTCTCGCATGCTTTTTTGCTTCAGCGGTCTAAAAGTGAAGTCTGTACCAGGTGGTATAATGGGAACCTGTCTGCAGTTTCTTGGCTTCTTCATTGCTGACTCAATTGCCACTGCGGAATGAGAAAGCTGTATTTCCTAACACCAGGTGCTAGTTGAACTTAAAATATAAAGTCCATCTTTGTGCAGTCAGACGGAATGGGGCGTTACTCTAGCAGGAAGGCCGTGGATTAGTATGCCTGTGATTGGGAGTTGTTTCTACTTCATATTGTTGGCACGGAAAGAGCTTCTCCGAACATATGCTGAAGGAATTTTTGGTTAAGAGATGTCTTTGTGAAAAAAAAAAAGTATTCAGCTGTCCTGAATTCGCCTGTTCTTGATTAACATTTTGAGGCTAAGCAGGGGCAGGCCTGGGTATTACGTGGGTGGATGCACACCTTGCACTACCAGGGGGTGTGGACTCACTGGATGGAAGAGAGCCCTAGAAATCTTCTTTAGCGCAAGATAGGAAAGTAGATGGTTCACTGAAGCGATCGTTGGGGGCAATGCTCTGTCCTTACAAGCTCCCATTTGTGGAGCCTGGGGGGGGGGGGGTGAGAGCATGCTTCAGGTGGTCGCAGTGTTTATGGCAGTCTACTCGCCTGGAACAGGAAAGGATCAGGGAGTTGAATCGACTAGAGCCTGATTTGCTTTATGTGGCAAATGTGCATTATGGTTTAATTCGAGCGCTAGCTAATATTATTGGCTTCCTTGGGGTTCACCCGGAGGTCTCTCTGGTGGAGGAATGGGGCAGCTGATGGTTCGTCCAAGTCGAGGCTCAGTAAGCTCCCAGTTAAAAGTCTTTGTCTTGTCCTTTCCCCGTGGGCTCTTAGTGTATCGAGGCTTTCAGGGAAAGGTACTCTTGGTAGCGCCCGGTTGGACGAGAAGGCCGTATTAGGCTGATCTCATTCGCTTATCCGACGGGCATTTCCTAGAAGTTGCCGGTAGCGGACATTCTGCTGCGGCTAGGTCTGCGGCGAATGTCTCAGGTGGATCGGTGCCCGCCTACGGTTTGGCCTTTGAATGGGCGGGGCTGAAGAAGAAGGATTATTCTGCGGCAGTCTTCGCCACCTTGTTGAGAGCAAGGAGGCAGGCTGCGTCTGGTACATAGGTCCGTGCTTAGCGCCTTTTTGAAGGCTGCTGTTCATGGCGGCAAGTCTGGGCGACAAAGGTGTCTGTATCCTTAGTCTGAGTTCTCTGCAGGACAGTGTCTGAAGGAACTAGCAGCCAGTTCCTTAGAGGATCCAGCTGGCGACTGTTTCTGGCTGTAGAGGTTCTGTGGAGGGAATAGCGCTAGGTGTTCGGATCGATGTGTGGTGTTTCCTTAAGTTGGGACCCGACTGCGCTCCTCTAGGAGAGTTCAGGTGCCACCGTGGGATCCCGATTGGGCCTTAGAGGCGTTAACTAAAGAGCCCTTTGATTCTTTACTCCAGGCGTTGGTAAAGGATTTGCTGTTATAGACAGTGGCTTTGATAGCTCTTTGTTCGGTGCGACGAGTTTCGAAGTTTCAGGCGTTGTCATGTAATGAGCCGTTTTCACCCTTTCTGGATAGAGGGTGGTGTTTGCGACCAGTCCCATCGTCCTTCCAAAAGGTGGTATCTGATTTTTCGCCTGAGCCTATTGGTTTCTCTTCCAGTTCTCGGTTTTTCTGGAAGGGGAGGTTTTTATTCGTAGCTTACGCCGATAGGAAACATAAAATGCAGGGTGTGGCGTTCGTTTCTTTGTTTTTGTGTGTTGGTTGGAGGTCCCCGCGAAGGGGAAGCAGCAGCGAAGGTGGCCATTTCGCACTGGGTTAAGGCGGTGGTTGCCTCAGCATTCTGGTGGCGAGGTTGTACGATTCCAGGGGGCTTTCTGACTCTTGCTACCAGGGTGCAAGCAGCTTCATGGGTGGATCACTGTGTCATTCCACCAGGGGGGATTGGTAGAGCAGCTTCCAGGTCGTGTCTTCATTCCCTCAGTAACCACTGCTGCCTAAATGTTCTGGCAGTAAAGGATGCCTGTTCCGGGTCGATGGTGTGGTGAGTTGGCTGGATAGGTCCCTCCCAATGATTACTGCTCTGTTACATCCCAGAGGTGGACGACTAAACTGGAGGAACGATAAGGAAATAGAAATTACACTTACCTGGTAATTGTCGTTCCTTGAGTGACGACAGTTTAGTCCTCATTCCCGCCCAGGGGTGTGATTTCTTCAGAGTTTATTTTCAGGCGGAGTGGAGCATCAATCTCAAGGAGTAGACAGATCCTTTCAGATTCTAGATCGCAGTGAGTATCCCTCTCTGTTGTTTGTTCATTCTCTCTTATTTAAAAGAGGGGATGGTATAGGAAACGTGTTTGCATAGGGGGGACGTGAATGTAAAGTTAAAAAAAAAAAAAAGAAAGAAAATATAAGACTGATAAGGTTAAAAAGGTTCCTCAAGTTGAGGAATGGAGAGTTATTTAAAGCTATGGTATAGTTACTTATTTGTTGTTCCTTTGAGTTTGCTTTGTCAATAGTACACTGGGGGCTGATGGGAGAAACCAGCAGGCTATATCCAGTGATGTCACGACTTTGACATGCCCAGTCTCCAAGCTGCAGGAGGAGGTGCACAACCCAGAGGTGGAGGACTAAACTGTCGTCACTCAGGGAACGACAATTACCAGGTAAGTGTAATTTCTATTTATACCTTCTTGTGGGGAGGGTGAGGGGTTAGGGGTTGGAAGACAATAGAAAATGTTGATGATTATGGTGTGTATATGGCTTTGATCCTATGTTTAATCTCTAATAAAAATTGAAAAAAACAAAACAAAAGGAGTTTAAACTTGATTTGGAAAAGGACAGGGAGCCAGTGTTGCTGATGGAACAGTGGGGTGACATGGTCATATCGTTTATCATTATAGATAAACATTACTGCTGTATTCTGAATTTTGGGGGCATTTTACTTGAGCCTGTGAGATGCCTGTCAGAAGATAATTGAAATAATTCAGTCTATTTATAACTAATTTATTTATTTTATTTATTTATGTATTTAAAAGCTTTTCTATATCGCGCTATTTAAAAACTAATGAGTGAAGCACTATTTTTAGGGCTTTTGTGTCGTGGTAGGATTTCAGTGCTCTTATCTTTCTCAAAGCAAAGAAACAACTTTGAACAGTTCTTGAGATATAGGGGCTGAAGGTTAAGTGATCATCCAGCAGGACTCCAATGGAATGAATCTAGGTCTTAATTGCAATCAGTGTGGAATAAATTTGTGTGGGATAGGGAGGTAGATGTTCATTATGAGAGATCATTTTATGAGATTTGAGATTTCAGTCCTGGAATGCAGACTGGTATGCTTAAAGAATGGCAGGCAAAAGAGCTCATGCAAGTGGAACGATGCTGTGATCCTGTTTGCAGAACTATAGAGGCAATATGTTTTGGGAGATAAAGATATTTTTACATACCTCACTACTACTGCTTCGTATTATTTGTATAGGTCTACAAGGCATATGCAACGCTGTACATACACATGTAAAAGACAGTCCCTGCTCATTAGAGCTTACAATCTAATCAAGACAGATAACAGAACAGCTGAGGACAAGGACACATAGGGGAGTGACAAGGAAACATATAGGAGACCAAGCAGATGAGGATCCAAAAGTAGCCTAGAAGAGATGAGTTTTCAGCCTGGATTTGAAAAGGGCCAGAGATGAAGCCTTACACACAGGTAGTTTGTTCCAGGCATAAGGAGCAGCAAGGTGGAAGGATCGAAGTCTGGAATTGGCAGTAGAAGAGAAGGACACAGATAGAAGAGATCTGCCAGAAGAGCGGAGCTCCCAAGGAGGGGTGTAGAGAGATAAGA
The DNA here is from genome assembly GCA_033557465.1 of Ichthyophis bannanicus. NCBI lineage: Eukaryota > Metazoa > Chordata > Amphibia > Gymnophiona > Ichthyophiidae > Ichthyophis > Ichthyophis bannanicus. Next base: position 905,511,393 of record CM066032.1, on the reverse strand, counting down.
GAGGAAAGGTAGTGAGGAGCAGCAGAATGGATACATTTACATGTCAGTAGGAGAAGTTTGAACTTGATACAGAAACAGATAGGGAGCCATTGAAGCGACTTGAGGAGAGGGGTTATATGAGCATATTGAGGCTGGTGGAAGATTAGCTGCGCATCTGAGTTTTGAAGAGATTTAAGGAGAGAGAGATGATTCAGAGGGAGACCAGCAAGGAGGAGGTTGCAATAGTCTAGATGGGAGGTGACTAAAGAGTGGATAAGTGTCATAGTAGTTTGTGTAGAAAGGAAGGGACGGATTTTGCCAGTGTTACAGGCAAAAAAGCAACAGGTTTGAGCTATTTGTTGGATGTGTGAGAAAGAGAGAGTAGAGTCAAAGATGACCCCAAGGTTGCGAGCTGAGGAAACAGGGAAGAGATAGAGAAGGAAGGAAGGGGGAAGATGGGTTTAGGATGAAAGATAAGGAGTTCAGTTTTGGCCATGTTCAGTTTCAGACGGCGGTGAGACATCCAGGCAGCAATGTCTAATAAGCAGGTCTGGATTTCAGGTACAGAAAGATAGATCTGAGAGTCATCAGCATAAAGATGGTACTGAAAACCATGGGTGGAAATAAGTGCATCAAGGGACTGAGTGTAGATAGAAAAAAGGCCAGGTCCCACTACAGAGCTCTGAGGCGCAACAACTGAAAGTGGGATGGCAGTAGAGGAGGAACCGCTAGAAAATATACTTAAAAGTGCAATAGGAGACGTAAGAAGAAAAACAAAACAGAGCCCCTAAATCCAATTGTGAGGACAGGGTATCGAGGAGAAGGTGGTGATCAACAGTGTCAGAAGCAGCAGAAAGGTCAAGAAAGATGAGAATCAAGTAGAAGCCTTTGGATTTGGCAAGTAACAAGTCGCTGGAGACTTTGGCAAGAGCCGTTTCTGTGGAATGCAGAGAACGAAAGCCAAATTGCAGTGGGTCCAGAGAAGAAAGAAAGTCAAGACAGTGGCAGTGAACCACTCGTTCAAGTAGTTTTGAAGCCAAGGGGAGAAGAGAGAATGGTCAATAACTGGAAGGATGGGTAGGATCTAGTGAAGGCTTTTTGAGGAGAGGTGTAACCACAGCATGTTTGAAGGCCACAGGAACAGTTGTAGTGGATACTGATAGGTTAAGGATATGACAGAGCGATGGGATGACAGCAGAAGTGAGAGAGTTTAGTAGACAGATGGGGATGGGATCTGAGGAGCAGATAGTCATTTTGGAGGAGAGAAGATTTGCAGTTTCCTCCTCCATGATTTCAGAAAAGAAAGAAAGGGTGACTGGAGGTGAGGGAACGATTTGTGATTGAAGAGGGGGAAGATGAGGTGGAGGTGACCCTGGACTTTATCATGGAAGTAGTCAGCCAAGGTCTGGGCAGACAGTGAAGGAGGGATTAGGGGAGGAGGGACCTTGAGGAAAGAATTCAGCGTAGCAAAGAGACAGCGAGGATCAGAGGTAAGAGAGTTAATCAGATGGTCATAGTACTCTTGCTTGACAAGTGCTATGGCCAACTGAAAAGAGGTTAGCATGAATTTGAAATATAGATAGTGTGGTGGAGAAGCAGGTTTAGAGTGGAGAAAAAGAGAGGAAAAACAGTCCTTTTTTCCTGAACCCAAAAGAACTGCGGGCACAGCAAGGGTTAACAATCTAAACAAAGCCAGAGATTCCCTGCACAGTAGTGTAGAGCCAAAGACACACCCAGTTCCCATGGAAACCGAGGGAGGTGATGGGAGAGGTTTGGGGCGGAGTCAAGAGCCATAGGACAGCCCCAAACATTTAAGCAGGGAAGTTTCATTCACAGGAAAAAGGGAGACCCAGGCACAGCTCCACATTCAAGGAAAAACGGAGACCCAGGCACAGCTCCATATTCAAGGAGAGACAGAGAGAGAAACACAGCTCCACGCTCAAGGAGAGACAGAGAAGGAGCAGACACAGACAGAGATTCAGATTCAACCTCAGGAGTTGTTGCAGCATCAGTGGGACGGAGAAAGCTGAACAGAGACAGGAACAGAGAGGAGAGAAGGTCAGAGCAAAGCCCAGTGGAAAACTCTTCTGAGGAAGAGATATTTTGTAAAAGCTGGTGGACTGGCCATTCTCAGTGTAAGGAGCCTCTGAAGACAGAGCTGAGGAGCAGAGACCTTACTGGAAGGTTTAGAGGAAATACCTTCTGCAGACAGTACAGGGACAGTTCCAGCCTGGAGCAGAGCTCAGCTGACAGGAAACCTGCAGCTGACGTGAAGCCTGGAAAGGTTGGTTTTAACCAAGCTACTGTTGGGAAGCAGAGGAGTAGAGTATTCCTGAGAGAACCTGAAAGCAAGGGTACGTCTCTAGCTGAGCCTACAAGGGGACACCACTCTGCTGGCAAAGTGAGCCCTTTACAAGCCCTTAAAAAGCTTTTGAATAGGGAAGCCTTTTCCTGCCCTTCCCCCACAACCTCCCGTAGTGAGAAGTCTAATTGGGAGCAGCTGATAAAAGGTTTGCAGCATGTAAAGGCTCCTCAGGCAGACGCTGTGGAGAACAAGTCTCTGAGAGAGTCCAGTGGAGAGGAGATGGAACTGGGAGACACTTATTATGAAAGTGAGGTTTCTGATATGGAGTTTGAATGTTCCCTTTGTGCCAGAGAGGAATAAGAAGCTGAAAGGGTTTTTAAAGTAATTGGAGAAAAACCCAGAAGTTCTGAATGAGAATATTCTTTGCTAAATGCCCATAACTTTTAGCCAGGCAAATTAATGAATGCTGGTCTGATAAAGCTGCAAGATTAATGGAGCCCTGAGTGAGCTAAAAGTTTGAAAGTATCTTGGAGAGAAATGTACTGAGTTTTAAAGCCTGTTGGTGGACCAGGGAATTAGTGCTATGCAAAGCTGTGAAAGTAACAGTGAAGTACTGTACTGCCTCCTGGGGACCGGAGAACAGATTGCTGTTTGTAAAGGATTACCTTTTATGAATATGTGTTTAAACTAAGCCGCAGAAGCAAGACCAAGCCAAGGACTGTGTGATAAGGCTTATGTTTATGAATGGAGAAGCATCCTGATTATTTTTGTTTGTAACATTCAAATTCCTTACCAAAGAATTTGATTTGGTCAAGTAGAACCTTATTTCCTAAATAAAAAGAAATTTCCTGCGACCTTTGATCTTGGCTCTAATCTATCCAGACACAACTACATGCGAATGGGCTAATTCTAATACAAAGGACAATCGGGGTGTGCTCTTACCCCTAGGCAACTGCCAGGCCACAAGGGGGAGCTCCGACAGGTGGCGTAGTTATTGGATTAGGAAAAAGAAAAAAAAAATCTACTAACCTAAGCTACAAGAACATCAGGAGATACAAGTGGCTAGAGAAGACATCCTGAAGGCTTCCTCAAAGTTCCTGCAGAGAAGAAAAACCTGAACCAGAGAGTCAGCAGAGCGGAGCGGAGTTGGAGAGTCCAGCTGCTACTGACGGTGCTGAGAGGCCTGATTCACCGCTTGCAGCAGGTAAACCCGTATCTAGAGGGGTTGATCCAGGATATTGCTGCAAGGGGGAGGTTCTGCAGTTAGAGGAGAGGGGGTACTGCTTCTATAAGGGCCGCACTTGGTGTGTCTTTTTCTTTTTGTTTCTTTCCAGCATCGGGAGATGGAGCGAGCGGAGTTCCTCAATTGGATGGCAGACAGCTTCCGGCAGCAGCAGGATATCGCTGTGAAGACTCAAGAACGGATGGCTGCCATGATGAGGGAACAACAACAGCCGCTCCTGGATATGATGGCCGCATGGATGGGGGAACAGAAGAAGACATCAGAGAAGCTAAGGACAATATCTGGTTCCTTAGGAACTTTACTAGGACTTGGACATGAGGGTAAAGGGATTTTTTCCTTTGGGCCTTTGACCCAAGATGATGACATCGATGACTATTTTGATGTGTTTGAACGAGTGGCAGTCCTAAGTGGATGGCCAGAAGAGCAATGGGCCATACGCATAGCGGCCTCCCTTACAGGGGAAGCTCTCGCAGCTTATAGGGCCGTGCCCGCTGAGCTTGCCTCCACTTATGACGAAGTAAAAAAGGCCGTGAGAGACCGGTTGGGATTGACTCCAATGGTCTACCGCCGTCTTTTTCGGGCATGTAAGCTAAGGCCAGATGAAACCCCTTGCGCTTTGTGTCAGCGTATCAAAGCGCTAATGTATAAATGGTTAATGCCAGAAGGGAAAACCATTGAAACCATTTTGGATAATATTGCCCTTGAACAGTTTATAGAGGCTGTGCCACAGGAAATGCAATCTTTCTTGATCTTACAGGATTGCAAAAGCACAAAAGATGCAACTTCTTTGGCAGAGCGGTTTTTAGAAGCTCGGGTGGTTAGCCAAATGAAGGGTGCAGGTTTGAACCAGGCAATTGTAAGAGGATCGGAAAGGATGAGCAAGACCATGCTAGGAGAAATTACCCGAGGTAAATCCCTAGGAAGGTCAGGGTATGAGCAACGAAAATGCTTTAGTTGTGGAACTAAGGGACATCTAAGGAAGGATTGTCAAGCCAAGACGGTACTAATGACCAACCCATCCCAAGAGAGAGGAGAGGGGTTTTTACTGTCCGTAGAGGTGGAGGACATCCCAGTAGGAGCGCTTTTAGATTCAGGCGCTGACTAATCGATGGTTTCCCAGCAGCTGTGGGCAAAGATACAAGCCAGGGGAGGTCACACGAGAAAACATTCAGAGGGGAATATAAAAATTAGATGCGTGCATGGCGCAGCGTCATCTTACCCCTTACATACAGTAAAGGTGAAAGGCCTAGGCTTGAAAAGAAACATCACTGTAGCCATAGTCCCAAAACTGCCACATTCATTAGTTTTGGGGAGAGACTGGCCACAGTTTAAGCGAGGACTAGCTAAGGGTTTGGGGTCCAAGACAGGGTTAGTGTCCACTAGGGCCAAAACCAAGGCTAGGGAGGAAGAAGAGGATTCGAGCGGCGATCCTATGTGTAGTTTGCCCACACACGAAGAGCCGATAACATCCTCCAGGGAAAGGAACAGACAGAAGAAGGCAGATAAACGCCATGGAAAGCAGGCCAGGGCTCAGAACCGGGCAGACTTAGCCGATGGAGAGGGATTGCCCTGGGCTCCTGCAGAGCTGGTAGGAAAGTTCCCCTCTTTCCCTAATGAGCAAAGGGAGGATCCTGCCCTAACGCGAGCGTTTGATTTCGCCAACACGGACTCAGAGATATTGCCACGATTTGTGCTAGATAGGGAGATACTTTACCGAGAAAGTTTAGACCCCCGTTTAGGAACCATAAGGAAGCAACTAGTAGTCCCTACCGCTTTTAAAAATTTGGTCCTAAGAGTAGCACATGACCATCCTGTGGGGGGGCATAAGGGTTTCCATAGCACCCTAGACCAAATCATGGCCCGCTTCTATTGGCCTGGCATATTCAAGGAAACTGCAAAGTTTTGCGAAGCTTGCCCAGCGTGCCAGAAGGTTACCATGGTTCATCCAAAAAGGGTGCCATTAATTCCCTTGCCATTGGTAACGAAACCAGTGGACAGGTTGGCTATGGACATAGTAGGGCCTCTAACCAAGACCCCTAGGGGATATCAATATATACTGGTTATTGTTGATCAGGCGACGCGTTTTCCGTGGGCCATTCCCCTGCGCAATGTGTCAGCCCGGACCATGGCCACGGAAATCATAAAACTCTGTTGCGAGGTTGGGTTCCCGAGAGAAGTTTTAACTGACAGGGGCAGTAACTTCCTATCGCGTTACCTTGCCCAAGTCTGGGACGCCTTTGGCATAAGACATATAAAAACTGCTGCCTATCACCCGCAAACTAACGGCCTCGTAGAAAGACAAAACCAGACCCTCAAACGAATGTTGAGGAGAAGTCTGGAAGGCGATATGACTGAATGGGATATAATGCTACCATTCACCTTATATACCTGCAGGGAGCGCTGGCAGACTTCAATGGGCGTCTCTCCATATGAACTTATGTACGGGAGAGCTCCCAGAGGGGTACTGGATATCTTAAGAGAGCAATGGGTTGAACCCAATCTAGAGGAGATAGAGGTACCAAAGTTTTTAAGGGATTTAAAGGGATGCTTAGAGCGGACGTCCCAAGTTGTAATAGACAATATGACGGCGAGCCAAGCCCGCCAGAAAGGTTACTATGACCGGCGCACCCGACCACTTCAATTAGAGGTTGGTGAAAAGGTACTGGTAACCGTGACAGGCCCAACTTCAAAGTTCTAGAGCAGGTGGAAAGGACCCTATAAAGTCCTCAGACAGGTAGGACCAGTCTCCTATGCCGTAGGGACTGGAAGAGGGAAACAACACATTTTCCACATTAATGTACTGCAGCCATGGCACGAACGAGTAGCACTGGCCCGGCTGGCTGCAAGAGAGGACAGGTCAGATAAGTATCCCGCAGGCCCACATACCCAGAGAAGGATTCCGTGCTGTGCGGTAGAAAAGACGCCAGCCCGGAATATCTTAAGGGGGGGGGGGGGGTTATGTGGTGGAGAAGCAGGTTTAGAGTGGAGAAAAAGAGAGGAAAAACAGTCCTTTTTTCCTGAACCCAAAAGAACTGCGGGCACAGCAAGGGTTAACAATCTAAACAAAGCCAGAGATTCCCTGCACAGGAGTGTAGAGCCAAAGATACACCCAGTTCCCATGGAAACCGAGGGAGGTGATGGGAGAGGTTTGGGGGCGGAGTCAAGAGCCATAGGACAGCCCCAAACATTTAAGCAGGGAAGTTTCATTCACAGGAAAAAGGGAGACCCAGGCACAGCTCCACATTCAAGGAAAAACGGAGACCCAGGCACAGCTCCATATTCAAGGAGAGACAGAGAGAGAAACACAGCTCCACGCTCAAGGAGAGACAGAGAAGGAGCAGACACAGACAGAGATTCAGATTCAACCTCAGGAGTTGTTGCAGCGTCAGTGGGACGGAGGAAGCTGAACAGAGACAGGAACAGAGAGGAGAGAAGGTCAGAGCAAAGCCCAGTGGAAAACTCTTCTGAGGAAGAGATATTTTCTAAAAGCTGGTGGACTGGCCATTCTCAGTGTAAGGAGCCTCTGAAGACAGAGCTGAGGGGCAGAGACCTTACTGGAAGGTTTAGAGGAAATACCTTCTGCAGACAGTACAGGGACAGTTCCAGCCTGGAGCACAGCTCAGCTGACAGGAAACCTGCAGCTGACGTGAAGCCTGGAAAGGTTGGTTTTAACCAAGCTACTGTTGGGAAGCAGAGGAGTAGAGTATTCCTGAGAGAACCTGAAAGCAAGGGTACGTCTCTAGCTGAGCCTACAAGGGGACACCACTCTGCTGGCAAAGTGAGCCCTTTACAAGCCCTTAAAAAGCTTTTGAATAGGGAAGCCTTTTCCTGCCCTTCCCCCACAACCTCCCGTAGTGAGAAGTCTAATTGGGAGCAGCTGATAAAAGATTTGCAGCATGTAAAGGCTCCTCAGGCAGACACTGTGGAGAACAAGTCTCTGAGAGAGTCCAGTGGAGAGGAGATGGAACTGGGAGACACTTATAATGAAAGTGAGGTTTCTGATATGGAGTTTGAATGTTCCCTTTGTACCAGAGAGGAATAAGAAGCTGAAAGGGTTTTTAAAGTAATTGGAGAAAAACCCAGAAGTTCTGAATGAGAATATTCTTTGCTATATGCCCATAACTTTTAGCCAGGCAAATTAATGAATGCTGGTCTGATAAAGCTGCAAGATTAATGGAGCCCTGAGTGAGCTAAAAGTTTGAAAGTATCTTGGAGAGAAATGTACTGAGTTTTAAAGCCTGTTGGTGGACCAGGGAATTAGTGCTATGCAAATCTGTGAAAGTCACAGTGAAGTACTGTACTGCCTCCTGGGGACCGGAGAACAGATTGCTGTTTGTAAAGGATTACCTTTTATGAATATGTGTTTAAACTAAGCCGCAGAAGCAAGGCCAATCCAAGGACTGTGTGATAAGGCTTATGATTACGAATGGAGAAGCATCCTGATTATTTTTGTTTGTAATATTCAAATTCCTTACCAAAGAATTTGATTTGGTCAAGTAGAACCTTATTTCCTAAATAAAAAGAAATTTCCTGCGACCTTTGATCTTGGCTCTAATCTATCCAGACACAACTACATGCGAATGGGCTAATTCTAATACAAAGGACGATCGGGGCGCCCTCTTACCCCTAAGCAACTGCCAGGCCATAAGGGGGAGCTCCGACAATAGTCAGGATGGGTATGTGATTTAACACTAGAAGCCCCAAAGTGTGTCAGTTGATGCAAATGCATCTTCGAAGTTGTATACCAGCGCCACTGCTAGAACCATGTCAGTCATGTTCCATGACTTTGTTAGCAAAGATGTTCAAATATGTGCATCGAAAATTAATGACAGATGCACCACCTAGCGGGAAAATGAATTTATACCTAGTAGCCCCAAAGTACATCAATTGACGCACTCAGTTGTATTGGATGCGTCAGTTGACGTACTTTGGGGCTTCTAGGTATAAATTCATGTTCCCACTAGGTGGCGCATCTCAATCACTGTTTACAGGTTTACTCCGACATTACAAACAATAAACACACGATGACGTCATGTAATGACGTCACGTACTGCACGTATTTAACAAATAAGTAACTTCACATTAATTCACATCTGCATTTCATGCTAAACGCAGTTGTCGTGATAATGCGTCAATTGACGCACTTTGGGGTTCCTATGTAAAATTCCTTTTGGGGCTTCTAGTGTTAAGCCAAAGGTGCTCAGCTGAGCAGGCAAGGAATATAGGTTGAGGTATGATATGCCTCACAGGTCAAGAAATGGGAGGAGCAAGTGTATCCAGAGCAGAGAGTGTTATATAATTTGTCACGCCTCCACCAATCGCCTCTAGCTTAGAGGGGCGTGGTTATTAGAGGAACTTTCCGCTATCCGCTTTTTCAGCTTTTTCAAACTATTTCCCCGCAGTGTCCTCTGGGAAATGTAGTTTTTGTTTAGCTGTATGGGTGCATCAGGCAGAAAGTTGTAGTCAGGCTCAACGAGGTAAGGCAAATGACAAAAATTTATTTTGCACACAATGGTTCGAACATACCACATACAGAATAATTTATTCAGGACTCTTTGAAGTAGAGTATTGTCCAAAAACAAACCCAAACACAAAAATGGCTGTTTAAAGGTTCTCTATAGTTCAGGATATACAGTCTTTAACAGCAAGGATATTGCATTCCCTTTTTAGCCTTGCTGGCTAAAGCACAAAAACAAATCACATTTAAAGTCTGTGGTAGTTTAGCTTCTATTCAGCTTCAAACCTTTCTTGGTTACCTTCCAAGTAACAAATATAATCCAGGGGCAACAGAAAGCTTTGTTCTAATAGCTACTTTAGCTTACCCCAGTGTCATCATTCCAGCAGCAGGTCATTAACAAGCTTATATCACAGTTCCAGGCTTGCTCCTTAGTCCCCGTAAACTTCCCCTTTACACACACGAGGGAATCATGGCCACCCTGCTTGTGGACTATGGGTACCTTTTTCCTGGAAGACTTTCTTTCAAGAGCTGGCTTGTTCTCTCTACGTTCCCAGGTTTAAAGCTTGGCAAAAGGAACAATCCATGGGAGTGTCCTCATCATTCAGCTTCACCTCGGGCTCTCCCAGCTTCATGGGTCCTGACTCCCCGTCTCGCTCACAGTGCTCGGCTAACAGCCTCCCGGGGGATCTTGGAGTCTCTCTTGTTCCTGGCCCCAAACTCTCTTGCAGACGTGTTATATGCCAATTAGCACTTTCTTCTGGAAGCTCAGTTCCTCTGCTCTGCTCAGCACCAGTCAAACTTCCCTTGCTTGTATCTGTGCCTCTGCTCATGTCAGCCTGGCTTCCTGCTTCTCTTCCCCCTTTCTCACAGTCTGGCATAGGTTTATATTTCCAGGGCTCTAGCTCCAACTCCTCCCTTCCCAGGTGACGGCAATCAGCCTGATTTCGGGCACCTGAGTGCTTGGAGAATTCCCTGCCATAGGGGTTCTGGGCCCTGTATCTTGTCCTCTTCATTCCACTAGGGGGAGCATGAAACGTGGGCCACTTGGAAGTTTTCTGATTCCTGGAGGTGGTTGTGGCTTTCCTACCCTGATTTGGTGAAAGGGGGCCCTTTACTAAGGTGAATTCCCTGTCTCTTTGTCCTCCCCCGGACTCCAGATAGGCCTCCTTGCCACAAATTATACAAAGAACTGATAAAGGAGCACCTTTCTGGTGAAGTGCATTTAGAGCTTGTCAGACGGCTGCCTAGGGTGAGAACTTACACAATCTTGACGATGCATATATTCATATGATTCTTGCAAGGTATTGTGGGTATTGTAGTTCATTCACTCCCAAACACAGCTGATGACAATAATTTGAGTTGTGAAACCAAGTGGTAAGATCAATAAAATACTTCTTTTATTGATGGGGTTTAATTCACCCAGCACATGTATGCTTGATAGCACTATAAATGAGGTTACTTGCTTGCAGTGTTTAAAATGGATAACAAAAAGTCACAAAGTAAACCAGAAACAACCTTCAGCTTGTCAGGCAATTAGCTAATGTTTTCTTAGCAAATAATTACCAAATACAAAGGCACAAAGAAAAGAATAAACTTTGCTGGTTAGGTTAACTTCTGCTTATTTTCCACGCAGATCTCAGCAGTGATTCTCCCTTGCTCACCCACACAATCAGGTGCAGCCCTAATTACTATCAATGGACCAGCTGAAAGCCTTTAGCTGGCTGGCTGCTACTGTGTGAGCCCAAATCCTGCTTTAAGAGCTGTTTGCAGTGGAAATAAAGAACAAAGTTAGGTTTCTTTGTGATGGCTGATGTGTTTGCTCAGAGAAAGCTAGCAATAGCATTTAGATAGAGAACAGTCCATATAAACTGTATTTTCATCTGCTGTATCAATCAGCATATGGTCACTATCATACATTGGCACAGACGAGTCTTTCATTAAGGCACTATCATGAGAATGCTTATTCCCTTGCTGCCATTCTCTATTATAGATAGGGTCTGGATCAGTGTTCATACCTGAGCCTCTCCTGCTATCATTATTCCTCTCTGTATAGCCTGGCCAATATGTAATCCAATTCTGATGTCCAGCCTTCCAATCTTGATCCCTGGACACTGGATCTCCTCTCACATACCTTCTGGCCTTGGTCTGAAAGTCCCTTCCACATGCAGTCTTCTCTCTTCCAGGTAGCCACTGGTGATTCCTATCTCTGCCACTCCATTCCTCTGGCTGAATCCAGTCCAATGGACTCTGCTGGCTTTTGGAATACCTCCCAGTATGAGTACTGCCTTGGAATCTCCCAGACCTTCCAATGGCCTTTCTTCTCTTCCTTCCAGAGAGTTTCCTTCTCTCTCTATCTGCTTGGCTTGGCTTCTGTTTCTCCAGGTGATACTGGTGCTTGTAGCCGTTGCTGAAGCTCTCCCCTCTGTATCTCTTCCTGAAGCTGTTCTTGAAACTGTTGCTGAAACTGTTTCCTGAAGAATAATCTCTATTCTTATTCTTTCCTAATGTGTGCTGCTCCCTAACACAGCGCAGCTGTGTTGAATCAAGCCCTGCCCTTTGAGATGAGTGCTTAGGGATTACCTCATAGCTCTCTTGATTGCACACACATTCTCTCACTTCAGCCCCTCTCATGGCTGCTGGAAAGCTGGTGCATTCTGGGACTGGTAGTCTTTTATGTGAAAACTCTGTTTTCTCAATTCTACCAGAACTGACAGGTTGCTTGTTCAGAGTCACATCATCTTTTCTATAGCTCCTACCTGAGCTATGATAAGCTTCCTTATCACAAGCTATAGGATGACTTCTTGTAGGGGGAGGTAAGCTGGGTGGAGGTCACTAGATTGCATCTGGCTTTAGTAGATGTGACTGGCCAAGAACATGTGATGTACATGCTAATAAGTGAAATGTTGAATTAGGAATAAACCTGACAGAGAAAGATGTTCTCGCTGCACTTTCTAGGATCCCTCATTTTATGGTCAACAAAGCCTTGTGGGATATGCAGTTTAAGATGCTGAGACGGACTTTCTTCTTCTCCATTCGGCTGTTTTGGACAGGGTGTGTGGGTAGCCCTCATGGTCTAAAATATGGAGCTCTGCATGTCTCCCCGTGTTATATGTTTTGGACCTGCTCAAAGGTTCAGGATTTCTGGTCTGAGATGCAGTGGTTAATTGCACAAATGATGGGATGTCATCTAGCCTTGCAGCCCCAGGCTATAATATTTCATGAGACTGATGGGCTGCACCTCCAGAGGGCAGGTAGATGCTTTTTGGTCAGAAGGGTATGGCTGCTGGGACAAAAAATCCATTTTGTCATCCCGGTAGAGCTGGAGCTGCCCTCCTTTTCGCAGTGGAGGAATACTTAGCACTAACTTGTAAGGATGGATCATATATTTATTTATTTATTTTTAAGTGTTTAGCTTGTGCATTTCCAGTAATAGTTCAAGACGAGTTACAATCAGGTACGGTAGGTATTTCCCTGTAATTGGATGGTTTACAACTTAGATTTGAACTTAAGGCAATGGAGGGGTAAGTGACTTGCCCATAGCCACAAGGAGTGCATGATTTCTTTGGTCACCAAGCCGCTGTTCTAACTACTGTGCTGCAGTTAATCTTTAAAATATTATGGGTGTATGGGAGGTGGGGGAAAACAGATGGCGGTCCTTCATAAATGTGTGGGGAGACTATCTGTAAACTCTTTTCCCTAGGCTAGAAGCAGTATTTAAAATTTCTTATAATGTCATGTGCTTGATTGAAAGGTCAAGAGGTAAGATATAATTCTAGGGTGGCTGTACCATCGCACATCCTGCACATTGGATGGTTTTCTTTGGACCTACTATGAGGAGGGCTGGGATTAAGGGGGGTGGGGAAGAGGAATGTAGGTAGGGGCAAGTTAGATACAAGGTATTGGAAAGACAGACAAAGAGAGAATTTGAAAAGAAGCTTGCTGTGGAAGCAAAAACTCATAACAACTTTTTCAGCTACATTCCTAGCAAAAAACCTGTGAGAGTTCGTTGGAACCATTAGATGATAGTGGGGTTAAAGGGGCACTAAGGAACAACAAGGCCATAGGCTAGAAAATGAATGAATTCTTTGCTTCGGTCTTTACTGAAGATGATGTAGGGAAGTTACCCATTCCAGAAATGATATTTAAAGGTGATGTATCGGAGGAATTATAATAAATCTTAATAAACCTGGAAGATGTAATACAGGAATTTGATAATCTAAAGAGTAACAAATCACCTTGACCAGATGGTATACATCCCAGGGTGCTGAAAGAACTCAAACATTCAATTGGAGACCTAGTAATTTCTAAACTATCATTAAAATCGTCTATAGTACCTGAAGATTAGAGAATGGCCAAGTAACGCCGGTTTTTAAAATTGGTCCGGGGTGATCCAGGAAACTATACACTAGTGAGCCTGATGTTAGTTATGGGCAAAATGGTAGAAACCAGGCCTCAACAAATTTTCTTAAGAGCCAGCAGCCTATCTCAATCCTGCTATTCTCCTCTGGCCCCCAAAATAGGCACATTTGAAATTTGTTACCTACCTTCCAACAAAATTGCTCCGGGTGTGCTTGAGTCTACTGCTGCTGCCTCAGTCACAAAAAGAAAAGACTCCAGTGAGCCACTTCTGCTGCTGCTGCCTCCAAATCTGGGCTGCTCCTTCATCTGCTGCCTACTACCATTCCAACCTCACTCAAGTCGCAGACTGATTACTCCCACTCCCTCTCCATGGTCAGCACAGATGACAGCAATGCCGACATTGACCAGCAACGATCAAGTTCAAGCTGCTCTGCCACAGCAAGTTTGTGCAGCCCTAGACACTACACAGCATGCTACTACCCTTGTGCTCTGCCTGCAAGCTCCAAGCACCACATCAGTTATTTTAGTCACCATAGTGACATGGCGCCTGGGGTTTGTCAAGTCTTGGTAGAAACCTTTATAAAGAACAAAATTACTAAACATGTAGATAGTTATGGTTTAATGAGATCAAGGCAAAGTCTTTTCTCACTAAGCCATGATATTTTTTTGAAATTGTGAATAAACAGATAAAGCTGAGCCAGTTGATATAATGTATCTGGATTTTCAGAAAGCCTTTGACAAGGTCCCTCTTGAGAGATTCTGGGAAATTAAAAAGTCATGAGATAGGAGGCAGTGCACTATTATGGACTGGGAACTTGTTAAAAGATAGAAAACAGAGTAGGACAGTTTTCTTATTTTTCCACAGATTTTTGGTTCTTTTCTAGTTATAATGGGAGTTAGGATCCAGGCCTAACTTACAGGCCTTTCATAATAGCAGGCCATGCTAGGCCATAGCATACCTCATTCCCCCCTTTGATTATTCTCACCCGCAAGCGAGGAAGGGTGAGAATTAAATCACTCATTAGTCAATTAACACATTATACTGGTGTAATGGCATCATCATCGTGGGGTATAGGGTAATATCGCCACATAGCTAATACTTTTGCAGCTGCCTTCCGCTCTATTGTGGCAGGTGAAGGCCTGTGATCCACAATGTCTGACATGAGCAAGCAGGCCTAACTAGCTTGACCTGTAAATGAAGTCTGTGGAGAGGCTAAAAGGAGTTGCACATCCCCCAACATGCTGCTATTGTAGAATAAGAACTCAGTAAAACTATTGAATTAGCTTAGACAAGCAGAACTGAAAGTTGGAAAAATACAGAAAAATATGTTTGAAAGCCACTGATAAGAAAATACAGCTGTAAGGGATTTAACTAAAACTGCTGACAGAAAGGTTACAGAGCCCTGCTTCCCTACACGTACTAACTAGCCCAATGGCCTTTGAAGTAGGAAAGTAACAAGTTGGTAAACTGGCCATTGTAATTGGGACTAGAAGGGGGGTGAGCAGGTGCTGAGCCCACTCCAAGTACATAATTGGATAATCATATCAGTACCGGGACCAATAGAAGGGGTACGGGACGTATGGGAGGTTACCGGGACCAATGAAATGTTTTTCTATACCTAGAATTGAGCAAAAGTCTATAAAAGTTGCTGTTTTGCCAGAGAACATTGCTCAGCCATTTTGAATTTGATTCTGCTTGAGACTTGTGCACAAATAAATGATTTGGACCTTCTGAACAGACTCCTGGTATCATTGGTTTGTCTGCGCTCTGCTGCTACATATTCTTGGTGCGTTGGCCGGGAAGGTGTGGTATTAGAGGGTATATAGGGCAATATAGCACGACTTTCCGCCTCTACAGGTTTGGTCCTGCCGGGATCGCGCCCTTCCGACGGGGGCTCGCTCCCTGGCGCCACCGGTCCCTTGCATCGGAGGGAGCTGGCCGGACCTCGGCGGGTGCTGGGCCCGGCTGGAGCCAACACCTCGAACTCGAGTGAGGGGAGTCCGAGGTCCAACTCATGCGCTTGCTTGGGAACTTTGAGGACCGGATCCGGTGAGTAAAGTTTTGATTTGGTATGTCTAGACAGATAAGAAAGAGCAGTACTGCCACTTGAATCTTGCATCTTGAACTTGGAACTTGGTAAGAGAGCTTGATCACCTCTCAAAGATGGGCCGATTAACCCCGCATGAGTATTCGCAGGGCGAAACCCCCGTCTTCTTGTATTTTGGAATTTGAACAAGACTAGTCAGAATAGACAGGATTGGATTGCATTCCTGGGATACGTTGCTAGCATGATTGTGTGAATGAAGTGTGAATGAGAGGTCTGGCAGCACGGACCAAGCGAAGGCGGACCCCTGAGTAATGCAGTTCCTGACCGGGCAACCGCGTTCAGGTCGTAAAAAGGGGGAAGCGACTGTCGTCTTGTCTTGTTATTTGTTTTCCCTATATGTTTCTAGGGCCGTGAGAACCCCTTACCCACGGTCCGCCCTCCTTTTCCCTTTTGTCTGTTGTTGCGCGCACACATCGAAATGGGAGGGGCGGGGTCTACTAGGAACACTCCATTAGAATGTATGATCGCACATTTTAAAGAAGGATATTCCGGAGATTATGGTATTAAAATGACTGCAGCCCGTTTACAGATTTTGTGTACTAGGGAGTGGCCTGATCTAGACCCTACCTGGCCGCGAGAGGGAACCTTTAATGTAGGAATTATTCAGTTAGTGCACTGTAGAGTGTGAATAGCGCACCCCGATCAGTACCCCTATATAGATTCCTGGTTAAGTATTTGTGAAGATCCGCCCCCTTGGGCGAAGCGCTGTTATGAAGAGCAGTGCAGAATAATGTTAGCAAAGACAGATTATAGTCAGAAAATAGAACAGCCTAGACAGAAAGGGAAAGGTGAGAAATCCAGGAAGAAACCCATCCTGGTAGATCATGATTCCCCAGAAGTGATTACCCGACAGCCCCAAACCCAGCGCCCAGTGAGAGTAGCCCCACGTCCTGCCCCAGAGCCCCGGAGACAGCGGGAGCGGGACCCAACCCCTGAGTCATCACCCGAAGAGCAGGTAGATGAGCTCCCTTTAATTGAAGAAGATGATTATACCGAGACAGAAAAAGGAGAATCAGATACAGAAACAGAGAAGGAAGAAACTGAAAATTCCCCGAGTGATACTGACAGTGTAAAAGCGGCTGCCAGTGTTAGCTCGCCAGTAAAGAGTAAATCTAAAGTAAAGCACGTAGAGAAGAAGAAAATAACCCCTGATAGGAAAGTTACAAAAATATCTCTCAGATCCCAAAAGACATCTACTGCCAAGATGATGCCTTTACGACAAGTCCCGGAATACCCGTAAGAAATGAAGATAATGAGGTGGTGGCGGGACCCCTAAGCTATGTGTATGTTCCCTTCTCTACTACTGATTTGTTAAATTGGAGGACACATTATGCCTCCTATACCAATAAACCCCAAGAGCTTACAGAACTAGTGAATACTATTATGGAAACTGTGATAAGGAAGCTTATCATAGCTCAGGAAGGAGCTATAGAAAAGGTGAAGTGACTCTGAACAAGCAACCTGTCAGTTCTGGTAGAAATAAGAAAACAGAATTTTCTTATAAAAGACTACCAGTCCCAGAATGCACCAGGTTTCCAACAGCCATTAGAGGAGCTGAAGTGGGGAAACGTGTGTTCAATCAGGAGGGCTATGAGGTAATCCCTAAGCACTCATCTCAAAGGGCAGGGCCTGATTCAGCACAGCTGCGCTGTGTTAGGGAGGAGCACTCATCTAAGCAGAATAAGAGTAGAGTTTATTCTACAGATGGGTATCTTCATGATCACCTTGGATATCCAGAGAAGGATCATGAGTTTCATCTGAAGGATTATCAGAAGCAGAAGCCAAACCGGACGGACAGAGAGGGAAAGAGACCCTCTGGAAGAAAGAGGAGAAAAGCCTTTGAGAGGTCTAGAAGAGTCCAAAGCAGTACGTATACTGGGAGGTATTCCAAGGGCCAGCATACACCATTGGACTGGGGAAAGCCAGAGGAATGGTGCTGCAGAGCTAGGAATCTCCAGACGCTACCTGTGAGGGAGACGGCTGCACGTGGAAGGGACCCTAAGACCTGTGCCAGAAGGTATGTGAAGAGAGATCCAGTGTCCAGGGATCTGGATTGGAAACTGGACTACATACTGGCCAGGCTATATAGAGAGGAACTCTAACAGCAATGGAAGCTCAGGTATGAACACTGATCTATGCCCTAGCTATAACCTTGAAAGACAGCAGGGAAACAAGTATTCTCCTGAAAGTGCTCCATTGAGAGATTCATCTGTGCCAATCCATGATATTGACCCCATGCTTGTTGAACAAGGGGGAATAATAGCAGATGAAGATCCTATTTATATGGACTGTTCTCTGTCTAAACTCCGTTGGTAACTTTCTGTTATAAAGTACAGCAACCATCTCAAAGAAATATAAACTTGTTCTTTAATCTACTCAGAAAAGCTCCTGAAGCAGGATTTGACCCACACAGTAGAAAGCAAGCCTGCTAAGGGGTTTCAGCTGGTGACTGCTAGCAATTAAGCCTTACCTAATTGCTTGTGAGCTAGGAGAGAATCACTTCTGAATCTATGTGGGAAGTAATCAGAAGTTAACCTGAAAAGAACAGTTTGTTTCTTGCTTTGTGGCTTTTCATTTGTTGTTTTCCTGATTTTGACTTTGTTTTTCCAAGTTAACACTGAAAGCAAGTTACCTGATTTATGTGCTACCAAGCATATCTGTGTTGGGAGAAATAACCCCATAAATAAATATCTTATTGGCTTTACCCAAGAGCACAACTAAATTATTGTCAGCAGCTGTGTCTGGTGTGAATGAACTACATTGCCCACAATACCTTGCAAATCATATAGATATATGCACTTGTCAAGACTGTGAAGATTCTCACCCAGGCAACCGTCTGAGAAATGGCGTAGTTTTTCGGATTGCTTTTGCACAAAGGGGATTTACTTGCTGAGGATTACAACTACAGTTCAAGTTTAAAGCTGGAAAAAAAAAAAAAGATTTTCCCTCAACTGCACTTTGGAGGAGAAGTGGATGTCCCAGGAGGAAAAGACCCTGTGCAGAGCTGGATTCATCACTGACACAAGGTAATAAGTACCTGGGCATGTCTAGTGGTGGATGGGAGTAAGCACAGGGGTAATTGAAAAAAAAAAAAGTAGAAAAAAAACACACCTGTTTGGAAGGTGGTGCACTTTGGTTTTTTTTTTCTTTGTTTCTTGCAGGGATCAAGATGGATCCAAGGGAGATGGCTGAATGGATGGCAGCCCAATTTAGCAGGCAACAGGAGCTAGCACAGCAGGCTCAGGACACTGCTATGAAAGCCATAATGGAGCAGCAGAGGCCAGTGCTTGATCTGGTGCAAGCCCTAGTTCAGCTGCAGAACCAAAGTGGAACAGATGCAAGACCAGCAGTAAATACTGGTACACCACATGTGGACAGTGTGGGACTCAATCAAGGGATTGGGGCATTTAGTTTTGGGAAGCTAACTCCAGATGATTATGTTGATGATTTTCTAGAGTCTTTTGAAAGAGTGGCACAAGCATTAGCATGGCCAGAGACCCAGTGGGCAGTAAGGCTGGCAGCCTCATTAACTGGAGAGGCGCTTGCAGCGTATAGAGCAATGCCAGCAGCCCAGGCTTTGATTTATAAGGATGTAAAGGCTGCTATTAGAGATCGCCTAGGGTTGTCTATTTCAGAGTATAGGCGAATGTTTAGAGCTACTACATTGAGAGTGGGTGAGACACCCAGGGCTCTGAGTCAGAGAATCAGAGGTTTAGCTGTAAAATGGTTGGAGCCTGAGCAAAAGACGGTTGAAATGTTATTAGATATTATAATGCTTGAACAATTTATGTCTGGGGTGCCTAAAGATTTGCACACTTTCCTTATACAGCAAAATTGCCAAAATCTTGGAGAGGCAACCATGCTAGCAGAGAGATTCTTGGAAGCCACGCAGGCTTGCCATAGAATGGGTGGCCCTCTGAAGATTGGTGCTGAGGCAAGATGTGCTGTATCAGAAAAGAAAATAATTAAAAATGTTTCTGAAAATGAATGTACTGTATCAAACCAGATGACACAGTGGAATAGAAAGAAATGTTTTGAGTGTGGAAAATGGGGACATTTAGAAAAGAGATGCCAGACACACACTAGCTTAGTGGGTGTGGATTTAAAACAGCCCAAAGAAGGATTTCTTTTGATGGTTGATGTGCAAGGAAATACCACAAATGCTCTGTTAGACTCTGGGGCAGACCAGAGTATGATGTCAAAAAGGCTTTGGAAGAGGATAGAGGCCCAAAAAGGATTTGTGCCTGGAACCCCTGAAAGCCAAGTTCACATCAGATGCATTCATGGTGCTGCAACATCATATCCCACCTATAGGCTAAAGGTTAAGTGCCTGGGGGAACAAGAGGAAGTCCTGTTAGCAGTGGTGCCTAGGCTACCCTTTGATTTGGTTCTAGGAAGAGACTGGCCAAGATTTAAGCAGGGTCTAGTGGAAGGACTAGGAAAGAAGGAGGGAGAAGGTTTAATGGTAATAGCTCCCGGGCCTTTATTTGGAAGTCCTCAGACCCCAGCTAAAAAGATGGTTAAGCGTCCAGAAGACCAAGCTACCCCAAAGCAGACATTCGTCCTAAAGTACCATAGGGTCACAGAGAAGGCCCAAGCTCCTAAGCGGGCAACCCCTCAAGCTGCTGGGTTTGACCTGTGCAGCATAGAAAATGTGACTGTACCTAGCCAAGGGAGAGCCCTGGTGGACACTGGTCTCCAAGTGGAAATACCTATTGGATGCTATGGGAGAATAGCCCCAAGGTCCGGATTAGCCCTTAAATATTTCATCGATGTGGGTGCAGGAGTAATTGATCCCGATTACAGGGGCAATATTAAAGTTCTGTTGTTTAATTTTGGACAGAATGATTATCACGTGAAGACAGGAGACAGAATTGCCCAATTGATCTGTGAGAGGCTGGGTTTTCCACCTGTGGAGGTGGTCACATCCCTGGAGAATTCTGAACGTGGAACCAAAGGCTTTGGTTCTACTGATGTCAAAGGGGTTAAAAGCCTAGCTGCCACCTGTGCCCGAGAGAGGGAGGTGAATGAAGAGGAAGATTTGGGACCCCAGGTATCTGATTGTAAAGAAATATCAGAGCCCCAAATAGGTGAGGACCTGACAGTGGTACAACAGGAAGAAATTAGGAAATTGCTTAAAGAATTCCCAGATGTGTTGACACCCATACCTGGGAGACACATTTGGTTGCCCATGAAATAATAACTCCACCGGGGAAATTAGTTCGTCAAAGGCCATATCGCTTGCCTGAAGCCAAGAGACAGGAAGTAGTGGCACAAGTCCAGGAGATGTTGGACATGGGAGTAATAGAGGAGTCAAAGAGTCCCTGGAATAGCCCCATAGTCCTGGTGCCGAAGCCTGATGGATCTTTAAGATTTTGTATTGACTTCCGGCAGGTAAACGCCATATCAGTTTTTGATGCATATCCAATGCCAAGAATTGAAGAGCTGTTGGACCAGCTGGGACAGGCTCAATACTTAACCACCCTTGATATGACAAAAGGATATTGGCAAATCCCTCTCACCAGGGAGTCGAAGCCGAAGACTGCGTTCAGCACCCCCGTTGGCCTTTTCCAGTTCAAGAGGATGCCTTTCGGACTGCATGGAGCAGCGGCTACCTGCCAAAGGTTAGTGGATCAGGTACTTCGACCCCACCAAAATTATGCTTTTGCATATATGGATGATGTCATAATCCATAGTAACACCTGGGCGGAGCATCTGAAGAGGATCAGGGCAGTCTTGTGCTCCATGAAGCAAGCGGGAATCACTTTAAACCCGAAGAAGTGTGCCTTTGCAAATAGGGAGGTAAAATACCTGGGCCACCTAGTGGGAAGAGGAAAAATTAAACCTCTAATGAGTAAAGTAGATAGCATCAGGAATTTTCCTCCTCCAACAACAAAGATACAACTAAGCAGTTTCTTAGGACTTTTTGGATACTACCGCAGGTTTATACCGCAATTCGCAGAGAAAAGTGCAATTTTCACGGATATGCTGCGGAAGAATTGTCCAAACCAGCTAAAGTGGACACCTGAAGCTGAAAAAGCGTTTTCAGTCTTAAAAGGAAAATTGTGTACAGGACCGGTACTGAAAGGGGTGGACTTCAAGAAACCCTTTCTGGTTCAAACGGATGCATCGGATGTAGGGCTAGGAGCGGTTCTATCCCAGTGTCATGATGGGGAGGAGCATCCTGTGATGTACCTGAGCAGGAAGTTGTCACCGGCTGAACAAAAGTATTCCACAATAGAAAAAGAATGTTTAGCTATCAAGTGGTCAGTGGAGGCGTTAAGGTTTTACCTTAGAGGGAGAAAGTTCCAGTTGGTCACGGACCATGCCCCACTTAAGTGGTTGCAGCAAATGAAGAACCACAATGCCAGGTTGACACGCTGGTACATGGCCTTACAGGCATTTGATTTTCAAGTTGAACATCGTGCTGGGAAGTTACACAAGAATGCGGATGCCCTTTCCCGTATTACGGACTGTAGAGAAGAAGTTTCACCAGTGACACCAGTCCGTAATAACTTAAGCAGGGGGGTATCATCTGAAGGATTATCAGAAGCAGAAGCCAAACCGGACGGACAGAGAGGGAAAGAGACCCTCTGGAAGAAAGAGGAGAAAAGCCTTTGAGAGGTCTAGAAGAGTCCAAAGCAGTACGTATACTGGGAGGTATTCCAAGGGCCAGCATACACCATTGGACTGGGGAAAGCCAGAGGAATGGTGCTGCAGAGCTAGGAATCTCCAGACGCTACCTGTGAGGGAGACGGCTGCACGTGGAATGACCCTAAGACCCGTGACATAAGGTATGTGAAGAGAGATCCAGTGTCCAGGGATCTGGATTGGAAGGCTGGACATAAGAACTGGACTACATACTGGCCAGGCTATATAGAGAGAACTCTAACAGCAATGGAAGCTCAGGTATGAACACTGATCTATGCCCTAGCTATAACCTTGAAAGACAGCAGGGAAACAAGTATTCTCCTGAAAGTGCTCTATTGAGAGATTCATCTGTGCCAATCCATGATATTGAACCCATGCTTGTTGAACAAGGGGGAATAATAGCAGATGAAGATCCTATTTATATGGACTGTTCTCTGTCTAAACTCCGTTGGTAACTTTCTGTTATAAAGTACAGCAACCATCTCAAAGAAATATAAACTTGTTCTTTAATCTACTCAGAAAAGCTCCTGAAGCAGGATTTGACCCACACAGTAGAAAGCAAGCCTGCTAAGGGGTTTCAGCTGGTGACTGCTAGCAATTAAGCCTTACCTAATTGCTTGTGAGCTAGGAGAGAATCACTTCTGAATCTATGTGGGAAGTAATTAGAAGTTAACCTGAAAAGAACAGTTTGTTTCTTGCTTTGTGGCTTTTCATTTGTTGTTTTCCTGATTTTGACTTTGTTTTTCCAAGTTAACACTGAAAGCAAGTTACCTGATTTATGTGCTACCAAGCATATCTGTGTTGGGAGAAATAACCCCATAAATAAATATCTTATTGGCTTTACCCAAGAGCACAACTAAATTATTGTCAGCAGCTGTGTCTGGTGTGAATGAACTACATTGCCCACAATACCTTGCAAATCATATAGATATATGCACTTGTCAAGACTGTGAAGATTCTCACCCAGGCAACCGTCTGACAAAACCCACCAACCAACATGGGCAGATTGCCGCCAGCTCCTG
Source organism: Ichthyophis bannanicus (assembly GCA_033557465.1). Taxonomy (NCBI): domain Eukaryota; kingdom Metazoa; phylum Chordata; class Amphibia; order Gymnophiona; family Ichthyophiidae; genus Ichthyophis; species Ichthyophis bannanicus. Next base: position 905,488,268 of record CM066032.1, on the reverse strand, counting down.
TCCACCTTATTTACTACAGAGGAGCGGACACGAATTAGAAAAGCAGATAACCCGGTAGCTCCAGGAGAAAGGGGGGAGGAAAGAATAGATAATCGGGAAGCGGCCCAGAGAGAATTCCCGAATGAAGACTCCCGATGGGATCCAAATACAGAAAGAGGATCCAGAGCCCTAGCCCGTTTTCGCCAAGGCTTTATACAAGGCCTGAAAAGGGGGGGCCAGAAAGCTATGAACCTTTCCAAAGTTACTGAAGTTACCCAAGGTATAGATGAGAGCCCAGCAGTGTTTTATGAAAGATTAACTGAAGCATATAGAATGTATACTCCCTATGATCCCGATGCACCAGGAAGTTTATGCATGGTGAATTCTGCTTTGGTAAATCAGTCTCAACCAGACATTAGACGGAAATTACAGAAATTAGAAGGGTTTGCGGGCATGAATGCAACTCAGTTATTGGAAGTCGCTCATAAAGTGTATGTGAATCGTGATAATGAAAGGCAGAGAGAATGTGATCGAAAGATGAAGAAGAAAGCTGATTTTTTGGCTGCGGCCATAGTTGAACAGAAAAGGGGAGGTATCCCTAGTCGACGGAGCAGAGGAAGGGGGCGGGGCCGAGGCGGAAGCCGGCCCCAGCTAGGCATAAACCAATGTGCCTACTGCAGGGAGGAAGGACATTGGAGAGATGCATGCCCGCAACTTGAAGACGCCCACCAAGATGACGAAAACAATCATCAATGGAGAGAAGAAAGACGAGGCCGTCCCCGAAACTGCGGAGGAGCCAATCGAGAGCAATACCAGCGAGAAAGAGGAGAAGCCGTACAAGCATTGGCTACGACAGCCCATGATGAAGATGACGTGGATTAGGACAGACCGGGCTCTGAATTTGCTTTAGGTCTCCAGGAGCCTATGGACGGAATACAAATAGGAGACCAAGTTATGAACTTTATGGTTGATACTGGAGCAGAACATTCAGTAGTAGACAAAAAGATAGCCCCATTTTCTACAAAAGCAGTCACCATTGTAGGAGCAACTGGTGCCAAAGCTACAAAACCTTTTCTTCAGAATCGCATATGCAGTCTAGGAGGACAGCAAATAACTCATCAATTCCTTTACATGCCTGAATGTCCAGTGCCACTACTGGGACGAGATATGTTAGCCAACTACAAGCCCAAATATCCTTTACTGAAAAAGGAGAAATGCAAATGACTGTGAATTCTCAAGCCAAGCCTGCAGGAATAATGCTGCTTACAGTTCCCCGAGAAGAAGAATGGAGATATTACAGTGATGAATCTGCACAAGACACCTATTTTGAACAAACTTTGAAAAGCATTGATGCGCCACCTGGAGTATGGGCAGAAGGCAGTCCTCCAGGCCTAGCCAAACATATAGCTCCAATAATTGTAACTCTCAAGCCTAGTGCTACACCAGTACATGTCAAGCAGTACCCTCTCCCAAGAGCTGCAATTGAAGGCATCCACCGCCACTTGCAAAGATTACTAGAACATGGCCTACTAAAAGTATGTCAATCCCCATGGAACACTCCACTCTTGCCAGTGAAAAAGCCTGGAACAGATGACTACCGCCCAGTGCAAGATCTAAGAAGAGTGAATGAAGCAGTTGAGACCATACATCCAGTTGTACCCAATCCTTACACTCTTCTAGGACTGATACCTGCTGAAGCTACCCACTTTACTGTTCTGGATTTAAAAGATGCATTCTTTTGCATAAGATTAGCCCCCATAAGTCAGATATTATTTGCATTTGGATGGCAGGACCCTATCTCTGGAAGAGGGGGCCAACTTACTTGGACACGATTACCCCAAGGATTCAAGAATTCGCCTACCATCTTTAGTGCTGCACTGAATCAAGACCTTTCAAGCTATCCAGTGGCCCCGGGGAAGAGAGTGCTTCTCCTATACGTGGACGATCTGCTGATAGCTGCTGTATCAGAAAGTGAATGTATACAAGCCACCAAAGACCTCTTGCAGTTACTAGATGAAGCTGGATACAAAGTTTCCAGAGCAAAAGCACAACTATGCCAAAAAGAAGTGAAATACTTGGGCTTTCGTATAACCAAAGGAAGCCGAAAATTAGGCAGAGAGAGAAAAGAAGCAGTATGCAGAATTCCAACCCCAACTACCAGAAAGCAAGTCAGAGCCTTTCTGGGAGCGGCAGGATATTGCCGAATCTGGATTCCCAACTTTGCCCAAATCGCCAAACCACTGTATGAAGCCACAAAAGGAGAAGAAAAGTCGCCACTGGAGTGGGGACCTGAGCAGGATACAGCCTTCAAGACGTTAAAGGAAGAATTGATGTCATCACCAGCACTTGGACTACCAGATGTTCACAAGCCTTTCCACTTGTTTGTACATGAAGCACAAGGAAATGCCTTAAGCATGTTGACTCAGAAATTGGGAAATTGGGAGCGACCTGTAGCATACCTATCGAAACAAGTGGACACTGTGGCCAAAGGATGGCCACCTTGCCTGAGAGCAGTTGCAGCTATAGCATTGTTAGTGAGTGAAGCAGATAAGCTCACACTAGGACAGAATCTACGAGTCACTGTGCCACATGCAGTCCTTGCCCTTATGGAACAAAAAGCAAATCATTGGCTCACCAATTCCCGAATGTTGAAATATCAGAGTATGTTATGTGAGAACCCACAGATACAACTGGAAGTGAGCCATGCCTTGAATCCAGCCACCTTGATACCCATTAGTGAAGAACTCCCAGAACATGACTGTATAGAAGTCATGGACACTGTATTCTCAAGCCGACCTGACCTGACAGATGTGCCCATAGACAATCCTGACCAAGTCTATTACGTAGATGGAAGCAGTCTCATCATCAATGGATGACGCTGCGCCGGATATGCAGTAGTCACTCAACATGAAGTCGTTGAGTCATCAGCTCTAGCCTCAGGTACATCAGCCCAGAAAGCAGAATTGATAGCACTTACTCGAGCACTACTGTTAGGTGCAAAACTTGTGTTAAATGTATATACAGACTCTAAATATGCCTTCACTACCCTACATGCTCATGGAGCTCTCTATAAAGAACGAGGGCTCATCACGTCCGGAGGAAAATCAGTCAAGTATGGCCCGGAGATACTGATGTTACTTGATGCGGTATCGGCCCCAACTCGTGTAGCTGTCATGCATTGCAGAGGACATCAAGCAGGAAAAGGAGAAGTTGCTCGAGGAAATAGGTTTGCAGATGCCTCAGCACGACAAGCAGCCATGACAGGACAAATTTCGCCACAAGCCATGCCGATGCAGGCAGCATTGTTTCCAGTACCCTTGAACTTATGGACACCACGATATACCACCAAAGAATTAGATTACTACTGTAATAAGGAAGATGGAGTACTGAAAGATGAATGGATTGAGCTGCCACCAGCAGAGGGCAGCCAACCCCCGGGACGAATAGTAATCCCTGAATTGTTGGGTCCAGCCTTTATCAAAGCTTTCCACGAAGCCACCCACTATGGGAAAAGTGCTATGGAAAAAGCACTCAGACCACATTTTTGCATTACCATGTTAGCAGCCTTATCAGCTTCAGTGGCACGCCAGTGTCTAATTTGTGCCAAAAATAATGCCAAGCAAGGTCCCACACCACCACCCCGAGTTCAGTCAGGAGGTGTAACCCCCATGCACCACCTGCAAATTGATTTTACTGAAATGCCAAAAGCCAATGGATATCACTACCTATTAGTATTAGTTTGTACTTTCTCTGGGTGGGTAGAAGCCTTCCCAACCAGAACTGAGAAAGCCCGAGAAGTCATCAAAGTTTTACTGAGAGAGATTGTTCCTAGATTTGGAATTCCAGCAGTAATAGGGTCAGACAATGGGCCCTCATTTGTTTCTCAGATAACTCAACAGTTAGCAAAAGCCTTGCAGATACAATGGAAGCTTCACACTGCATACAGACCCCAGAGTTCAGGGAAAGTTGAGCGAATGAATCGTACCTTAAAAGCCCAAATGTCTAAGCTTTGTCAGGAGACACGCCTGAAGTGGCCGCAAGTGCTCCCAATAGCTTTACTCAGAATACGCTCAGCTCCTGTGAAGTCAACAGGATTTTCCCCTTTTGAAGTTCTGTATTATATTTATTTATTTATTATTTATTTAAAGTCTCTTTTATACCGCGCTATTGACATCAGCGCGGTTTACAGTGAACATTAAACTACACATCTCAGCTTGCTGATTTGTGTTTACAATAAACAGGTATCATAACTTGGGTATACATTAAACCCCCACCAATAGTGCAGGGAATTAAAGGAAGTCTAGCCCAAATTGGTTCAGAAATAACCAGGCAAGAACTCCTAGCTCTTAGTTTTGTTCTGCAGACTCTCCATGCGTGGATCCAAGACCAGTTGCCTATCAACTTGACGGAACCCTTGCATCCCTACCAGCCTGGTACCTCGGTGTGGATCAAAGATTGGAAGAAGACACCGCTGGAACCCCATTGGAAGGGACCATACACCGTCATCCTGTCTACCCCAACTGCAGTAAAGGTAGCAGAAATAGATTCCTGGATCCACCACAGCAGAGTCAAGCCCGCAGCTGATCCAGAACCTGAGCAGTGGACAGCAGAGCAGCATCCTGATGCACCTTTGCGAGTTATTCTGAGATGGCAACCAGCAGCTTAGACACTTTATCACAGTGCCCTGCAGTAGCCAAGTCTTTCGAAGAGGATTGCTGTTTTCCATACAGCAAGAGTTTGTTTCAACGAACCTCATGTGTGTGATTTTACACACTACTTTGATGCTACATTGATTAACAATATTTAGAACCAACTAAAGTTGATAAGTTGGTTAATGTGTGATGGACAACTTGAGGATCTTCAATCAACACTCAGCACCCGTTGAATTGCTTCATTAGCAAACGGGACGAAGAAAAGAACGTCGTGGTCAAGATTTTCAAGCTGAGGATTCAGAAGAACTCCAATCAACATGTATCTTTGTCTTTACTTCGCCCTGGTTGCCTGTTTTGGAGGCTTTGAACTGACTCATGCCTTGCCTCCATGCACTGCTTGCATTACTTCTACTCGGACTGGACTGAAAATAACTCAGACTTTGATTTATCACTCTTACTATTCCTGCACTGGTAAAGTGACTCGGTGTATTTATAACACCACTGAACTGAATGTTTGTACCAAGGGTAAATCTAAAGTATGCTTTAATCCGCATCAGAATCCATCCTATTACACCTTGGAAATGAGATGGAAAGATGCAAATGGACCTTTGATCAATGCCACACGCCCACTCACAGATCCTAGTAAATCTGCTATTTTGTATTTTGATGCTTGTGAAGTAATCAACAGAGATAGTCGTTCTAAGTGTGGTAATTGGGAAAAAACATACACATGGAATGACAAATATGTGTCCAGAAGGGACCACTGGATGGGGAGCATGCACAGGAAAGAAAGTCTTAGCCGATGTATATAGTACAGCCCCAGAGTCAGATTACTTCTGCCCAAGATGGGAATGTGTCTTTTATGCCACCTGGATTGGTATGGTAGAGAATACCAACAAAGATAATCGAATGGCTGCATTGCGGAGACCATATGTCAAAGATATAGACAAATGCAAGAAAAATGCTTGCAATCCCTTAGAGCTTGTTGTTCTGAGACCTGAAAATTGGAAACAAGGATTCCGATTTGGTCTACGAATTGCGGGTCTGGATCAGATCCAGGAACCATAATATATATAAAATTAAATACCCAAGCCCATAAATCATCTAAGTACCATATCCACGACACATTCTATGAAGCCATGCATGTAAATAAGTTTGAAATTCCCCATCCCTCTCAGAACTTATTTTTAGAATTAGCTGGAGCAGTAGTATCCAGTCTAAAAATCTCAGATTGTTACTTTTGTGGGGGGACACAAATGGGTGACCAGTGGCCATGGGAAGCCCAAGAATTGAATTATTCTATGACTTACAATCAAACTGAACTACATAAGACTACCAGCGAATGGGTGTTAGCGCACTCAATAGTTGGACGTCTTTGCTATGCACGAACTGGACCCCAGTTCAAGCAACAGGTAGGACAGCTGGTCTGTCTTAGCCAAAAGTTCTATAATGACACCACCAAAAAGACGTCTTGGTGGTCAGGAATTAAAGAACCTGAACCCCCTAACCCATTAGCCAGATTCCCTGAGCTTTCTCATTTATGGACTAATCTTGCCAAGCCTCATGCCTGGCAAGCCCCACCTGGCCTATACTGGATCTGTGGAAACCGAGCATATGCCCGACTCCCTACACACTGGGGAGGGGCGTGTGTCTTAGGGACCATCAGACCTTCTTTCTTTCTTCTAAACACGGAACATGGAGAACAATTAGGATACCCAGTGTACACAACTAATCACAGACACAAAAGAGCACTGAGACAGAAGAGAGCACCCCTCCAGGTAGGCAAGTGGGAGAAGTGGAAGGGTGATGATTGGCCACCAGAAAGAATCATTGAATATTATGGGCCTGCCACCTGGAATGATGATGGTATGTGGGGCTATCGAACCCCAGTCTATATGATTAATCGTATTATCCGCTTACAAGCAGTAGTTGAAATAATAACCAATGAGACTAGCCAAGCTCTTACACTTTTAGCTAGACAGAGTACCCAAATGCGCACTGCTATATATCAAAACCGCTTAGCACTTGATTATTTGTTGGCAGCTGAAGGAGTATGTGGTAAGCTGAATTTAACTAATTGTTGTTTGAAAATAGATGACAAAGGTCAAGTGGTTGAAGAAATTGCTGAAACTATGCGAAAGCAAGCTTATGTGCCAGTACAAACTTGGCATTCACTAAAGTTTCCTAACTGCTTTGCTAATCTTTTCTCATGGCTAGGAGGACTTAAAACTTTCCTTATACTAGTACTAATCATTGCTGTCATTTTCTTATTGCCATGCATAATCATTACAACAACTCAGATCATCCCTCAATAGACTTAGATAATGGCTAACCAGTTTTTATCTAACAAATCCCAAATGACCTACACATACAATTCTTCATAGCTGATACTGTACTTTGAATAACGCTTAAGCCCCACATAATGTGTATTTGTACATAATGTATATAGTTTACACTGTTCTATACTGTTCTGTATTAACACTAGTTGTTTATCTTATTGTTATTTGGTCATATGATGTTTTATGTAAAACAAACTCCGATTTGTTAACTGTTGTTTATTGTGAACCGCAACTGAACTATGGAAGATGCGGTATATAAATCATTGTTAAATAAATAAAATAAAATAAATAAATAAAAATAATCCCATGTTGTATGCGTTCTATTCATAGTGCTATTGAAAGTACAGTTGAGCGGAAGACCGCAACTAAGATTATGGCCTTATACCAACCTAAACCTCCTGCATATAATCGGAATCCTCTGACCATGATATAACCATTTTAAGTGATTTAATTCTCACACCTTATTAAGTAATAGGGTGAGATTAATCAAAGGGGGGAATGTGGCAGATGAAGGCCTGTGATCCACAATGTCTGACATGAGCAAGCAGGCCTAACTAGCTTGACCTGTAAATGAAGTCTGTGGAGAGGCTAAAAGGAATTGCACATCCCCCAACATGCTGCTATTGTAGAATAAGAACTCAATAAAAGTATTGAATTAGCTTAGACAAGCAGAACTGAAAGTTGGAAAAATACAGAAAAATATGTTTGAAAGCCACTGATAAGAAAATACAGCTGTAAGGGATTTAATTAAAACTGCTGACAGAAAGGTTACAGAGCCCTGCTTCCCTACACGTACTAACTAGCCCAATGGCCTTGGAAGTAGGAAAGTAATAAGTTGGTAAGCTGGCCATTGTAATTGGGACTAGAAGGGGGGTGAGCAGGTGCTGAGCCCACTCCAAGTACATAATTGGATAATCATATCAGTACCGGGACCAATAGAAGGGGTACGGGAGGTTACCGGGACCAATGAAATGTTTTTCTATACCTAGAATGGAGCAAAAGTCTATAAAAGTTGTTGTTTTGCCAGAGAACATTGCTCAGCCATTTTGAATTTGATTCTGCTTGAGACTTGTGCACAAATAAATGATTTGGACCTTCTGAACAGACTCCTGGTATCATTGGTTTGTCTGCGCTCTGCTGCTACACTATAGTGTTATCAATTGATGATATTATCATGCGTAAGCAAAGGGGTAGGAGACAAGGGAGCAACAAGCACATGGCTAATATGAATAGTACGATCAACATAAGGGATTTCAGACCACCAATCCAAGAAAACAATGAACCAAACCACCCATCCATCTTTAAACTGTGCCAAGTCTGGACAGGCACAAACGTTTGCTCTCTCATCTGGGTGGCTAAATCTTCAACTACATGCCCATTATTGTCAATCTGTAAACAACAATTACTTAGGTTCAACTTCCCACATACCCCACCATCAGCTGCTAACAAATAATCTAAAGCTAAACGATTTTGATAAATGGCTGTACGCATTTGTGTACTTTGCTTTGCTAGAAGGGTTAGTGCTTTACTAGTTTCATTGGTTATTATTTCAACAACAGCTTGCAAACGTATTATTCGATTAATCATATAAACAGGGGTACTGCTGTAGCAAAGTTCAGTCAATGAATAAGTCCAGGAGTCGATTGACAGGGTCCAAGTCAGTTTATTGTGCACAAGGCCCAGTCAGTCAAAGCTTCAAAAGGTACTGAGTGAAAGTTTATACAGAGACATAACTTTTTATACCTCTTTTTCAGTTTGATACATGAAAACTTTCTATTGGTTTGTGATAAGGAAGCTTATCATAGCTCAGGAAGGAGCTATAGAAAAGGTGAAGTGACTCTGAACAAGCAACCTGTCAGTTCTGGTAGAAATAAGAAAACAGAATTTTCCCATAAAAGACTACCAGTCCCAGAATGCACCAGGTTTCCAACAGCCATCAGAGGAGCTGAAGTGGGGAAACGTGTGTTCAATCAGGAGGGCTATGAGGTAATCCCTAAGCATTCATCTCAAAGGGCAGGGCCTGATTCAGCACAGCTGCGCTGTATTAGGGAGGAGCACTCATCTAAGCAGAATAAGAGTAGAGTTTATTCTACAGATGACCATCTTCATGATCACCTTGGATATCCAGAGAATTGTCCTCAGTATCCTGAGAATCAGCTTGAGTTTGATCATCAGTTTCATCTGAAGGATCATTAGAAGCAGAAGCCAAACCGGACGGACAGAGAGGGAAAGAGACCCTTTGGAAGAAGGAAGAGAAAAGCCTTTGAGAGGTCTAGAAGAGTCCAAAGCAGTACGTATACTGGGAGGTATTCCAAGGGCCAGCATACACCATTGGACTGGGGAAAGCCAGAGGAATGGTGCTGCAGAGCTAGGAATCACCAGAGGCTACCTGTGAGGGAGACGGCTGCACGTGGAAGGGACCCTAAGACCTGTGCCAGAAGGTATGTGAAGAGAGATCCAGTGTCCAGGGATCTGGATTGGAAGGCTGGACATAAGAACTGGACTACATACTGGCCAGGCTATATAGAGAGGAACTCTAGCAGCAATGGAAGCTCAGGTATGAACACTGATCTATGCCCTAGCTATAACCTTGAAAGGCAGCAGGGAAACAAGTATTCTCCTGAAAATGCTCCATTGAGAGATTCATCTGTGCCAATCCATGATATTGAACCCATGCTTGTTGAACAAGGGGGAATAATAGCAGATGAGGATCCTGTTTATATGGACTGCTCTCTATCTAAACTCCGTTGGTAACTTTCTGTTATAAAGTACAGCAACCATCACAAAGAAATACAAATTTGTTCTTTAATCTACTCAGAAAAGCTCCTGAAGCAGGATTTGACCCACACAGTGGAAGGCAAGCCAGCTAAGGGGTTTCAGCTGGTGACTGCTAGCAATTAAGCCTTACCTAATTGCTTGTGAGCTAGGAGAGAATCATTTCTGAATTTATGTGGGAAGTAATCAGAAGTTAACCTGAAAAGAACAGTTTGTTTCTTGCTTTGTGGCTTTTCGTTTGTTGTTTTCCTGATTTTGACTTTGTTTTTCCAAGTTAACACTGAAAGCAAGTTACCTAATTTATGTGCTACCAAGCATATCTGTGTTGGGAGAAATAACCCCATAAATAAATATCTTATTGGCTTTACCCAAGAGCACAACTAAATTATTGTCAGCAGCTGTGTCTGGTGTGAATGAACTACATTGCCCACAATACCTTGCAAATCATATAGATATATGCACTTGACAAGACTGTGAAGATTCTCACCCAGGCAGCCGTCTGACAGGTTCTAACTTGATACATGCAAACTTCTCATTGGTCTTACATTCCCTGCACCTGTCCAATTAGAAATCCCTCCGGAGCCTAGCAACTGGCCCCCTCCTTTAGGATTGCTTGAACAATGGTACAGTTCTAAATCTCGTTACATTTCTACTGCAAGGTTAACTTTGGCTTCTGGAATGCATATACTGAAACATTTCTGTTCTTTCACACACAAGAGAATAATAGAAGACTTATGAATTAATGAAAACTTCTTATTATGCATTTTAAAACAGTTTTCTCATTTTCCACAGATTTTTGGTTCTTTTCTAGCTATAATGGAAGTTAGAATCCAGGCTTAACTTACAGGCCTTTCATAGTAGCAGGCCATGCTAGGCCATAGCCTACCTCATTCCCCCCTTTGATTATTCTTACCCGCAAGTGAGAAAGGGTGAGAATTAAATCAATTATTAGTTAATTAACACATTATACTGGTGTAACAGCATCAGCATTATGGGGTATAGGGTGATATCGCCACATAGCTAATACTTTCGTAGCTGCCTTCCGCTCGATAGTGTTATCAAGTGATGATGTTATCATGCGTAAGCAAAGGGGTAGGAGACAAGGGAGCAACAAGCACATGGCGAAAATGAATAAGACAATCAACATAAGGGATTGCAGACCACCAAACCAAGAAAACAATGACCCAAACCACCCATCCATCTTCAAACTGTGCCAGGTCTGGACCGGCACGAATGTCTGTTCTCTCATCTGGATGGCTAAATCTTCAACTACATGCCCATTATTATCAATCTGTAAACAACAATTACTTAGATTCTATTTCCCGCGTAGCCCACCTTCAGCTGCTAACAAATAATCTAGAGCTAAACGATTTTGATAAATGGCTGTACGCATTTGTGTACTTTGCTTTGCTAGAAGGGTTAGTGCTTTACTAGTTTCATTGGTTATTATTTCAACAACAGCTTGCAAACGTATTATTCGATTAATCATATAAACAGGGGTACGATATCCCCAAGTCCCATCCTGCTCCCAAGTAACAGGTCCATAGTATGCGATGATTCTTTCCGGTGGCCATTCTTCACCATCCCATTTGTCCCATTGGCCTATTTTCAAGGCCTCCTTCAGCTGTCAACTTCTGTACACAGGATATCCCAGTTGTTCTCCCTGGGATGTAGGCAGAAGGAAAAAGGAAGGTCGTATGGTTCCCAATACACATGCGCCTCCCCAGTGATGAGGAAGTCTGGCATATGCTCGGGTTCTGCAAATCCAGTACAGTCCAGGTGGTGCTTGCCAAGAATTATATGCTGCTAAGTTAGTCCAGATACTAGCAAGTTTGGGGAACTGAACTAGAGGATTGGAAGGTTCAGTAGTGTTGACGCCGGACCACCAAGATGTCTTCTTAGTGGTACTGTTATAGAACTTCTTATTGAGACAGACCAGCTGCCCCACTTCCATATTAAACATTGGTCCATAGCGAGAAAAACATAAGTTACCCACAATGGAGTGGGCCAATACCCATTCACCTGTGGTATTGTGTATATTAGTCTGATTATATGGAACAGAATAGTTCAATTCTTGTGCCTCCCAAGGCCGTAACATGGAGACTAGATGCGACTGCTCCTGCTAATTCAAGAAATAAGTTCTGGGAGGCAGGAGGAATTTCAAACGCTGATTTCATGGCTTCATAAAAAGAATGATGTATACGATAAGGTGAGGATACATGGGTGTTGGTTTTTAATCGCAGATATAAAATAGTCCCAGGATCTACACCTCCTCCTGCAATACGCAACCCAAACTTGTATCCTTGCTTCCAGTGGCTGGGGTTGGCTATGAAGAGTTGGAGAGGATTACAGGATCCTTTCTGACATTTCTTTGGCTCTGATAGTCTAATCTTTGTTAAACTACCTTTCCGATTATCTCCATCTTGTCCGGTTGGTGCATTCTTCCAGGTAGCAAAATATATGCATTCCCATTTTGGGCAAAAGTAATCATGTCTAGATGAAGTGGTGTAGATGGTGGCTGCTGTACTCTTTCCAGTACATTTTCCCTATCCATAGGCTCCTTCTGGACACATGTATTTATCATCATAATAGTATGCTCGCTCCCATGACCCACATCTGTGGTAAGCATTTCTGTTGATTGCATCGCAAGCATCAAAGTTCAAGATAACAGGCTTTGTGGGGTTGGTGAGAGGTTTTGTTATATTCAGGATGGCTCCATCTTCATCATTCCAGCGTATCTCAAATGTATAGTAGGATGGATTCTGTCGAGGGTTGTAACAAGTCTTACTTTTCCCCTTTGTGCAAATATGGATATGAAGGCTCACATTGGAAACATAGTCAGATCAGTCTACTACAAGATCCGCTCACTTAGGCATCTACGCTCCATGCTTGAACCAACTGATTTTTGGACAATTTTCCAGGCATTGGTCATACCTCATTTCGACTATGCCAATGCCATATTACAAGGTCTTCCCCAGTCTACACTAAACCCGCTGCAGCTAGCCATGAACGCGGCAGCAAGAATCCTTCATGGAGCATCCAGGAGCAACCACGTGACGCCTCTGCTAATACAGTTGCATTGGCTACCCATTCAGGCTAGAATAGTTTTCAAGATCTTGATAATCACTTTTAAAGCTGTTCACAATCTCTCATCCACATCCTTAACCTCCCTCATCCATGCCACATCACCAAATAGAGCAAGAAGATCCACGGCTACAAACTCCCTAACAGTCCCGAAGGCACTCACTGCTTGCACTAAATCGACAGCCAACAGGGCTTTCAGTCTCATTGCCCCAAGATACTGGAATGCATTACCCCATGATATCCGGGCTATTAAGAATCTACCACATTTTAGGAAAGCCCTCAAAGGCCATCTTTTCAACAAGTACCTTATTGAGCCCAACTGCATCCCCTAGAGCTCCAAGACACCCCCGATACCTTTCCCAGACAAACTTATAGCATACCAACAACACACCAAGTTGATACCCAAACCCATGACGCGGAATGTGTATTCTATGCATTCTCTTTGATTATGACTCCATGTAGTAAGTTTTGTAAATAGTTACCCCTGTTATCCAAGTTTTTGTTCCCTGTTATTTGTAAACTCATACATTTATCTGTACTGAGCATTTTGTTCCATGTAAACCGCGCTGATACCGAATAGTGCGGTATATAAGAGAATGTAAATAAATAAATATTCAATTCAGTGCCATTATAAATACACCGGCTGACTGTACCAGTGCAAGTATAGTAGGAATGATAGAGCAAAGTCTGAGTAATCTTTTGTCCAGTTCGGGTGGTGGTTATACAAGCTGCACAAGGGGGTAGAGCAAAAGTCTTTTCTAAGATTCCCAGGATCACCATTACCACAAAGCAATAGTGGAAGAGCATGGTGATTTCAGTCTCTGGAAGTTAACTGGGGGGTTGAGGATAATAAACTGTGTTGAGCTTTCTTCTGTTTCTGCTGCGATGGTCACTTTCACGTGACGTAGGTGGATTCTGTACAAAGCTGGCTGTTTCCGCAAGGTAAGTCGCAATGGAGTCTCTGGATCATTCACTGATGTCCATTGACCAGGATCAGGAGCAGCTGCCGGCTTTACTCAACTGTGGTGGATCCAGGGTTCGAATTCTGCAACTTTCACTGTGGTGGGGGTTGACAGGATGACGACATAAGGTCCCTTCCAATGCGGCGCCAGTGGGGTTTTTCTCCACTCTTTCACCCACACAGATGTTCCTGGCTTGAAGGGATGCAGAGGTTCAGTCAGGTTGATGGGCAGTCGGTCCTGCACCCACGTTTGAAGTTTCTGCAAAACAGAACCTAACGCTAATAGTTCTTGTCTAGTTATTTCAGATCCTATCTGTCTCATGTCTCCCTTTATTCCCTGCACTATGGGTGGAGGTCGCCCATACAAAATCTCAAAAGGGGAGACTCCTAAGGATCTGGTGGGAGCTGAACGTATCCTAAGAAGGGCTATGGGTAAAACCTGGAGCCACTTCAAGTGTGTTTCTTGGCAAAGCTCGGACAACTGAGCTTTCAGGGTTCTATTCATGTGTTCTACTTTCCCTGAGCTCTGGGGTCTGTAAGCAGTGTGTAATTTCCATTTTATTTGCAAAGCTTGAGCTAACTGTTGGGTCACTTGAGATACAAATGATGGACCATTATCTGACCCTATAGTTGATGGTATTCCAAATCGGGGAATGATCTCATGGAGCAATACCCTAGTGACTTCTCGGGCTTTCTCATTTCGGGTGGGGTAGGCTTCTACCCACCCTGAAAATGTGCAGACTAACACTAACATATAGTGATATCCATTTGCACGGGGCATTTCAGCAAAAGTCTATCTGTATATCACTCTTTCACACACAAGAGAATAATAGAAGACTTATGAATTAATGAAAACTTCTTATTATGCATTTTAAAACAGTTTTCTAATTTTCCACAGATTTTTGGTTCTTTTCTAGCTATAATGGAAGTTAGAATCCAGGCCTAACTTACAGGCCTTTCATAGTAGCAGGCCATGCTAGGCCATAGCCTACCTCAGTACGATATCCCCAAGTCCCATCCTGCTCCCAAGAAGCAGGTCCATAGTATGCGATGATTCTTTCCGGTGGCCATTCTTCACCATCCCATTTGTTCCATTGGCCTATTTTCAAGGCCTCCTTCAGCTGTCAACCTCTGCACACAGGATACCCCAGTTGTTCTCCCTGGGATGTAGGCAGAAGGAAAAAGGAAGGTCGTATGGTTCCCAATACACATGCGCCTCCCCAGTGATGAGGAAGTCTGGCATATGCTCGGGTTCCGCAAATCCAGTACAGTCCAGGTGGTGCTTGCCAAGAATTATATGCTGCTAAGTTAGTCCAGATGCTGGCAAGTCTGGGGAACTGAACTAGAGGATTGGGAGATTCGGTAGTGTTGACTCCTGACCACCAAGATGTCTTCTTAGTGGTACTGTTGTAGAACGTCTGATTGAGACAGACCAGCTGCCCCACTTCCATATTAAACAGTGGTCCATAGCGAGAAAAACATAAGTTACCTACAATGGAGTGGGCCAATACCCATTCACTTGTGGTATTGTGTATATTAGTCTGATTATATGGAATAGAATAGTTCAGTTCTTGTGCCTCCCAAGGCCATTGGTCTCCCATCGTTGTTCCTCCACAAAACAAACAGTCTGAAACATGGAGACTAGATGCAACTGCTCCCGCTAATTCAAGAAACAAGTTCTGGGAGGCAGGAGGAATTTCAAACTCTGCTTTCATGGCTTCATAGAAGGAGTGATGTATACGATAGGGTGAGGATACATGGGTCTTAGTGTTTAATTGCAGATATAAGATAGTCCCAGGATCTATACCTCCTCCTGCTATACGCAACCCAAACTTGTATCCTTGCTTCCAGTGGCTGGGGTTGACTATGAGGAGTTGCAGGGGATTACAGGTACCTTTCTGGCATTTCTTGGGCTCTTGTAGTCTGATCTTTGTTAAGCTGCCTTTGCGGTGATCACCATCTCGTCCCATAGGTGCATTCTTCCAGGTAGCAAAATATACACAGTCCCATTTTGGGCAAAAGTAATCATTTTTTCGATGTGGTGGTGTAAATGGTGGCTGCGGAACTTTTTCCTGTACACCGTCCCCATCCGTAGGCTCCTTCTGGACACATGTATTTATCATCATGGTAGTATGCTCGCTCCCATGACCCACATCTGTGGTAAGCATTTCTGTTGATTGCATCACAAGCATCAAAGTTCAAGATAATAGGTTTTGTGGGGTTGGTGAGGGGTTTTGTCGCATTCAGGATGGCTCCATCTTCATCATTCCAACGTATCTCAAATGTATAATATGAAGGGTTTTGTCAAGGGTTATAACAAGTCTTACTTTTCCCCTTTGTGCAAATATTCAGTTCGGTGCCATTATAAATACACCGGCTGACTGTACCAGTGCAAGTATAGTAAGAGTGATAGAGCAAAGTCTGAGTAATCTTTTGTCCTGTTCGGGTGGTGGTTATGCAGGCTGCACAAGGGGATAGGGCAAAAGTCTTTTCCAAGATTCCCAGGATCACCACTCCCACAAGGCAATAGTGGAAGAGCATTGTGATTACAGTCTTTGGGAGTTATCTGGAAAGTTGGGTATGATGAACTTGTTGAGTTTTCTTCTGTTTCCGCTGTGATGGTCACTCTCGCGTGGCGTAGGTAGATTCTGAAGATTCTCTATAAAGTTGGCTGTCTCCTCAAGGTGAGTCGCAATGGAGTCTCGGGATCATTCACTGACGTCCATTGGCCAGGATCAGGAGCAGCTGCCGGCTTCACTCGACTATGGTGGATCCAGGGTTCGAATTCTGCAACTTTCACTGCCGTGGGGGTTGACAGGATGACGACGTAGGGTCCCTTCCAATGCGGCGCCAGCAGGGTCTTTCTCCACTCTTTCACCCACACGGACGTTCCTGGCTTGAAGGGATGCAGAGGCTCGGTCAGGTTGATGGGTAGTCGATCTTGCACCCACGTTTGGAGATTCTTCAAGACAGAACCTAAAGCTAATAGTTCTTGTCTAGTTATTTCAGATCCTATCTGTCTCATGTCTCCCTTTATTCCCTGCACTATGGGTGGAGGTCGCCCATACAAAATCTCAAAAGGGGAGACTCCTAAGGATCTGGTGGGAGCTGGACGTATCCTAAGAAGGGCTATGGGGAGAACCTGGAGCCACTTCAGGTGTGTTTCTTGGCAAAGCTTGGATAACTGAGTTTTCAAGGTTCTATTCATACGCTCTACTTTCCCTGAGCTCTGGGGTCTGTAAGCAGTGTGCAACTTCCATTTTATTTGCAGAGCTTGAGCTAACTGTTGGGTCACTTGGGATACAAATGATGGACCATTGTCTGACCCTATAGTTGATGGTATTCCAAATCGGGGAATGATCTCATGAAGCAATACCCTAGTGACTTCTCGGGCTTTCTCAGTTCGGGTGGGATAGGCTTCTACCCACCCTGAAAATGTGCAGACTAACACTAAGATATAGTGATATCCATTTGCACGGGGCATTTCAGCAAAGTCTACCTGTATATCACTCTTGGGGTTGGAACAGGACCTTGCATGGCATTATTTTTGGCACATATCAGACATTGCTGTGCCACCGAGGTGGTCAGGGATCCTAGCAGTGAAATACAGAAATGAGGTCTCAGGGCTTTTTCCATGGCTGTTTTTCCATAATGTGTGGCTTGATGAAAAGCTTGAACAAAGGCTGGCCCTAATGCTTCAGGGATCACTGTAGGACCTGGAGGTGGACTACCTTCTGGGGGTGGCAACACTATCCAACCTTGTTCTGTCAAGACTCCTCCCTCCTTTTCACAATAATAGTCTAACTCTCTTGTAGTGTATCGGGGTGCCCAGGAACTGAGGGGCACAGGGAATAGGGCTGATTGCATTACAGTATCTTGAGTCCTAACTTGTCCTGTGGTAGCTGCCTTCCGGGCTGTGGCATCTGCAAATCTATTCCCTCGGGTAACTTCTCCTGCTCCTGCCTGATGACCTCGGCAGTGCATGACTGCCACTTGTTTGGGGGCCCACACAGCATCTAATAACATCAATATCTCGGGCCCATACCTAATGGCCTTACCCCCTGAGGTGATCAACCCTCGCTCTTTATACAAGGCTCCATGTGCATGCAAAGTAGTGAAGGCATATTTGGAATCTGTGTACACATTTATGCGGAGTCCTTCTCCTAATGTCAAGGCTCTGGTGAGGGCTATCAACTCAGCTTTCTGTGCAGATGTTCCTGGGGTCAGGGCTGAGGACTCAACTACCAGATCAAGGGTCACCACTGCATATCCAGCACAACGATGTCCATTGATGACCATACTGCTTGCATCCACAAAGAAAATCCGTTCAGGGTCCTCTAGAGGGACATCGGTCAAATCAGGGCTACTTGAAAATACAGTGTCCATGGTTTCTAAGCAATTATGATCAGGTGGCCCAGGACCAATTGGAAACAATGTAGCAGGGAACTTTCTCAAAACCAACAGGTTGCAAGACCCGAGGCAACATGGTTTTACCGAAGGACGATCTTGCCAAACAAATCTGATTGAGTTCTTTGACTGGGTGACCAGGGAACTAGATCAGGGGCATGCGATGGATGTCATCTACCTGGATTTCAGCAAAGCCTTTGATAGTGTTCCTCATCGGAGGCTTGTCAACAAACTCAGTAGCTTGGGGATGGGTCCCAAGATAGTAAACTGGATTAGAAATTGGTTGACTGACAGACGACAGAAGGTGATTGTACATGGAGCTCACTCGGATGAGAGGAAGGTGATTAGCGGGGTGCCCCAGGGTTCGGTCCTGGGCCCGGCACTGTTCAATGTATTTGTGAGTGATATTGCTGAAGGACTGAATGGAAAAGTCTGTCTTTTTGCAGACGACACGAAAATTTGCAACAGAGTGGACTCCCGCGAGGGAGTGGTTAACATGAAGAAAGATCTACAAAAGCTGGAAGACTGGTCTAATGCTTGGCAACTACGATTTAATGCAAAAAAGTTTAGTGTCATGCACTTGGGTAGCAGGAATCCAAGAGAAATGTACATGATAGGGGGCGAAAGATTGGTATGCACGGTTCAGGAGAAAGACCTTGGTGTGATTATCTCTGATGATCTCAAGGTGGCAAAACAGTGCTACAAGGCGGTGGCAAAAGCCAGGAGGATGTTGGGTTGCATACAAAGAGGGATTACCAGCAGAAAAGAAGAGGTACTTATGCCACTGTATAGGTCACTGGTGAGGCCTCACTTGGAATACTGTGTTCAGTTTTGGAGACCGTATCTTGCAAAGGATGTAAAAAGACTGGAGACTGTTCAGAGGAAGGCGACCAAAATGATTTGGAGCCTGCGTCAGAAGCCTTATGAGAAGAGACTTGAAGACCTAAATATGTACACTTTGGAGGAAAGGAGGGACAGGGGAGATATGATTCGGACCTTTAAATACTTAAAGAGAAATGATGAACAAACAAACCTCTTCCAAAGACGGGGAACCTGTAAAACTAGAGGGCATAACATGAAGCTGCAAGGGGGTAAATTGAAAGGCAATATCAGGAAATATTTTTTCACTGAAAGGGTGGTGGATGCTTGGAATGCCCTCCCAATGGAAGTGGTAGGGGTGAACACGGTGATGGAATTCAAAAAGGCATGGGACAAACACAGAGGATCCCTTTACAGCAATAGGATAAAAACAAAATAAACGGTACCATCTAACTTCTGAACCATATAACGTCTCAACAAATAGGGGTGTCCTACATGGAGTGGTGGGTTTACCCCTGAACAAGGATATGGGGAGGGGTGGCCTGCGCGGAGCGACAGGTGCACCTGCTCTTGCCATCTTGCTGGGCAGACTGGATGGACCATGCTGGTCTTTATCTGCCGTCAACTACTATGTTACTATGTTACTATGTTAGGGTTCAGAGCTTGACTGACTTTCAACTGTATCCGAGGGTTTTCGCACAGCATGCTCTGATATTTCAACATTCGTGCATTGGTTAGCCAGAAGTTTCCTTTGTGTTCCATGAGAGTCAGAACAGAGTGTGGCACGGTGACTTGAAGAGTTTGTCCTAGTGTGAGTTTATCTGCTTCGCCCACTAGGAGGGCTGTTGCTGCAACAGCTCTCAAACAAGGAGGCCATCCTTTTGAAACTATATCCAATTGTTTTGACAGATAGGCTACTGGTCGTTGCCAGGATCCAAGAGATTGAGTCAATACTCCCAATGCGTTTCCTTGTGACTCATGGACAAAAAGATGGAAAGGCTTCTGAACATCTGGAAGACCTAAAGCTGGGGATGACATCAGGGCCTTTTTCAAAGTCCGGAATGCTACATCTTGTTTGGGTCCCCAGTCTAGTGGAGATTTTTCCATTCCTTTGTTGACTTGGTATAATGGTTTTGCAATTTATTTATTTATTTATTTATTTATTACAGGCTCTTATATACCGCTCTATTCAGAATCAGCGCGGTTCACAATATAACAACATACCATAACAACAAACTGTTAGGTTTTACAGAGAACAAGGTCAGAGAACTTGGAATAAAACATGGGACGTCATTACTGCAACTATTTACAAGAGTATTTACAAGTATACAATCAGCAATCAGCGCAAAGTTGGGGATCCATATGCGACAATATCCTGCGGCCCCCAGGAAGGCTCTTACTTGCCTCCTAGTGGTTGGAATGGGGATATTACATACAGCTTCTTTACGTTCTGGTCCTAGACGTCGGATCCCACTGGACAACTGGAATCCTAAATACTTGACTTCAGTTTGGCATAGTTGTGCTTTGACTCTTGAGACTTTGTATCCAGCATCTCTGAGAAGGTACAAAAGTTCACTAGTAGCTTGTAGGCATTCACTTTCTGAGTTGGTGGCTATGAGCAAGTCATCTACATACTGAAGAAGAACCCTCTTTCCTGGGTCCACTGGATAACTTGAGAGATCTTGATTCAGGGCAGCACTGAAGAGAGTAGGTGAATTCTTGAATCCTTGGGGTAATCTGGTCCAGGTGAGCTGGCCCCGCCTTCCTGTTGTGGGGTCTTGCCATTCAAAAGCAAATAAAAGTTGACTGGTGGGGGCTAGGCGCACACAGAAAAAGGCATCTTTCAGGTCCAGGACGGTGAAGTGAGTAGCCTCAGCGGGGATCAGTCCCAAGAGAGTATAAGGGTTTGGTACTACTGGGTGTATAGTTTCAACTGCATCATTTACTCGCCTTAGATCTTGTACTGGGCGGTAGTCCCCTGTCCCAGGATTCTTTACTGGGAGAAGGGGAGTGTTCCAAGGTGACTGGCATTCCTTGAGAAGTCCGTACTTCAGCAGTTTCATCAAATGGCAGTGGATTCCTTCTATGGCTGGTCGAGGGAGAGGATACTGCTTCACATGCACTGGTTCCACTGCTGGCTTGAGGGTGACAATGACAGGGGCTATGTTCTTCGCTAGGCCAGGTGGATTATCTTCTGCCCATACTTCAGGTGGGGCTATGAGGTTGGTAGGTATACAGGGACTAGTTGACTTTACTGGAGCTGCACTATAGAACCGCCACTCTTCTTCTCGGGGAACAGTAAGCACCATCAATCCAGCAGGCTTTGGGTTCACAGTCATTTTCATTTCTCCCCCTTCAGCAAAGGATATTTGTGCCTGGAGCTTGGCAAGCATGTCTCGGCAGAGTAGTGGAATAGGGCACTCAGGCATATACAAGAACTGGTTCGTTAACTTCTGTCCCCCTAGTTCACACATGCGGTTCTGCAAGAATGACTTTGTGGCGTTATTTCCAGTGGCTCCCACAATAGTGACAGATCGTGAGGACAAAGGAGCTACTGGCTTGGCTACTACTGAATTTCTGCTCCTGTATCTACCATAAATTCCATGTATTGGTCCCCTATCTTTAAACTGACCATAGGCTCCTGGGGACCCAGGGTGAACTTGGAGCCCGGTCTGGCCTAGTCTTCATCTATGTCATCCAGGTCATAGCCCGTTGCTACTGCCACTCCCTCAATGGCTTCCTCCCTCTCTTGCTAGAACTGTGTTCGGTTCATTCCTCCCCTCCTTCGAAATCGTCCTCCTGGCCTCCAGGGACTCCCTCCTCCCCTTGCAGGGGCAGAGTCCAGATGCGGACACTCATTTCTCCAATGTCCTTCTACCTTGCAGTAGGCGCACTGATTTGCACCGAATTGAGGCCTTTCACTTCCGCGGCCTCTTCCACGTCCTCTGGTCCTTTGATTAGGAAAACCTCCTCCACGTCGTTCGGTTATAGCAGCAGCAAGAAGATCTGCCTTCTTCTTCATCTTTCGTTCACTTTCTCTGTCTCGTTCATTTTCACGATTCACAAATACTTTCTGAGCGACTTCCATTAACTGAGCTGTATTCATGCCCGCAAATCCATCCAATTTCTGCAATTTTCGCTTTATGTCTCTCTGGGACTGACTAACAAAGGCCGCATTTACCATGCGTAAATTTTCCTGAGCGGCGGGATCATATGGGGTATACAATCTATAAGCTTCAGACAACCGCTCATAAAAGGCCGCTGGGCTCTCATCTGGACCCTGGAGAACTTCTGATACTTTCCCGATATTCATGGCCCTCTGGCCTCCCTTCTTCAGGCCCTGCAATAAGGCCTGGCGAAATCTGGTTAGGGCCGCCGCCCCACTTTCATCATTCGGGTCCCATCCGGGATCTTCATTGGGATATTCTGCAACAGCTGCTTGTGGGGGATTTATTCCTCCCCCTTCTACAGGGTTCTCTTCTAACCAACGGAGGGCTGCTTGCCCGATTCGCCCTCGCTCCTCAGTAGTAAAGAGGGTAGACAGGAGCTGGCAACAATCGGCCCAGGTAGGCTGATGGGTTTGCATAATGCTAGACATTAATTCTGTTAATTGCTGAGGCTTGGCTGTATAGGATGCATAATGCATTTTCCAGTTTAATAAATCTGTAGTGGAAAAGGGTACATAAACTAAGCTGGTTGGTCCTGGTGCCATCTGGCCCTGATCATTTAAAACAGGTATTCCAGGCACTTGGCGTAATGGCATTAGGTGCCCTGCTTTCTCCTTCTTCTTGGGAGTTATGCTTCTTAAATCATAAGGCTCCTGGGCACAAGTCTCCTTGGTGGGTGACCCTGAACTGGCAGGAGAGCCTCTGCTTTCTATCTCATCAGAGGACTCGAGTCCCCCTGCTGTGCTTGGGCCTGACTCGGGACTATCACTCGGGGTAGGGTGCTTCTTAGGCTGCTGCATCGGTATTTTCTGGGGCTTCTCTTCTGGCTCTACTTCAGGTCGTGGTGCTGTGGGAACTAACTTCTGTGTGTGCTGGGGTAACCTATCCAGAATATCTGGGGACTCTGGGGCAGAATACACAGGTGGCTTCTCTTCCTTAGCTTTTCTGGTTCCCCTAGTAGTAGCTACAAATATTTTACAGCGCTCCTCATAACAGCGCTTCATCCATGAGGGCTGCTGTTCACACACACTTAACCAGGAATCTATATAGGGGAACTGGTCAGGATACACTCTAAGTATGAGCTGATGAATTTGTAAAACTGTTTCTAAATCAAAGGTGCCTCCACGGGGCCATGAAGCAGCTAATGCGGGCCACTCCCTTTCACATAACATTTTTAATCTGGATGGAGTCATTTTCATACCATAATCACCTGAAAATCCTTTACGGAAATTCTTGATCATACATGCCAACGGAGTTTGCGTGGACTCCGTCCCTCCCATAATCTGAACGTACCTACGTACACTACCTACGTACTTAACGTACCTACGTACGCTACATACCTACGTACACGTAATGACATACAAGATAACGAACAATAAGGATAGGTAGTATGGCTGTAGGTAAGGGGTCCGTACAGCCCACAGAACACTGGGGGGGACAAACACCACTCGCTTCCTCCTGTTTGCGACCTGGGCGTGGTTGCCCGGCCAGGAACTGCGCTACTTAGGAGTCCGCTTTCGCTCGGTCTGTATTTCAAGACCTCTCACTCACACACGCAAGCATATTTCAACAGGAAATCATATTTCAATATTTCAAGTGCCCAGGTTTTCTGACTAACTGACTATTCCAAACAAGAAGGGTCGATGGCTTCGGCTCCCGCTTTCTCTTACGCGGAGCTTACTAGGACCGCCCTTATGGGAGGTGAACAGGCTCCCTTGTCTCACCCACACTCATGCGAGATTTCCCAGTTAGTCTATACCAAATATACCAAATCAGTCCTGCGCACGCAAGACGTTGTCCCAGGCTGTTCTTTCTGACTATTGAATCACAAAAATGTCTACTCACCGGATCCGGTCCCCGATACCACACCAGCTTCTGAGTTGGAGCCAGGACTCCCCCGGGTCGGAGGTGTTGGCCAGCTGGACCCGATGGCCCGCCGAGGCAGGCGGAACCCTCTCCGGCACAAAGGGGCCGGCGGCGCCTGAGGTTTCCCCCGCGGTCGGACAGACATGGTTCCAACCGGGCCAAACCTCAAGGCGAATTGCGTGGATTATTCACTTGAATACCATTTACCACTCGCACTTCCCGGCCAACGCACCAAGAATATGCTGTAGCAAAGTGCAATCAATGAATAAGTCCAGGAGTCAATTGACAGGGTCCAAGCCAGTTTATTGTGCACAAGCCCAGTCAGTCAAAGCTTCAAAAGGAACTGAGCAAACGTTTCTACAGAGACATAACCATTTATACCTCTTTTTCAGTTTGATGCATAAGAACTTTCTATTGGTTCCAACTCAATACATGCAAACTTCTCAATGGTCTTACATTCCCTGCACCTGTCCAATTAGAAATCCCTCCGGAGCCTGGCCATGCTAGGCCATATAACAACTATATTATATAGGGTACCCTCTGTAAACAGACCAAACACTTTTCAGCATGCTAGGCCATAGCCTACCACAATTTTATGTTGGTATTTCAGGATTTCTATATTTGCAATCAGTTGTTAGAAATAATGTTGACATTATGAAGGTAGGCACAAAGGAATAATAGCAAAATACAAAACACCCTTTCCATATCGTCCTGCTAGATCAATCCAGACAAGTACGTTGTGTTCCCCTACCAACAGATTGGTGGAAACAAAGAACCAATGAAAAACCACATCACTCCCATGCCTCTATACGCCTCAGCCACCAGAGGTTTCTTCAGTATTTCTTTGTCTCCAGCAGATGTGTGGCAGGCTATGGCCTAGAATAGCCTGTAAATGCATGAGAGGCCTGTAAGCTAGGCCTGAGTCCCAGCTCCCACCTGAGAATAGTAATGCTGAGAAAAACCAAAGTCAGTAAAAGTTAGAGAAACTGCTTTAAACTGCTTTTTGATAGGGTTGTATAAATCCTTTGTTGAATTCTTCTATGCTGATGACAGACATGTTCCAGTACTCTGTATTCACACATTTTCTAAGCTAGCAGTGACCTTGTAAGAGAAATGTATCAAAGTCTAAGATCTGTGCCTTTGTTAGAGAATTCTGAGCAGGGAGAAAAGAGTGCTAGGCCCAGAGAGAGATCCCAATTGGATGGGCGCAAGGGTCAGTAGGACCAATAGAAAGTTTGCCTGTATTTAACTGAAGAAGAAAGGTATAAAAGGTGTTGTTTACTGGACTCCATTGCTCAGACCATTTTGAATGTGACAATTGCCTGAGACTTGTGCACAATAAATTGGCTTGGATCTTCGAACTGACTCCTGGTTTTATTCATTGCGTGCACTTCGCTGCAACAGATGGAGGATGGATTTTCTTCTCCCTGAAGAAAATTCTGAAGATTTGAGAGGAAAAGATTGATTAATGCTCGTGAACGACCACCTTGAGGGTGACTCTCACGAGTGCAACATGGGAGGCTCCACTAGACTGTGGTCTTTTCAGTTTGCCATAGGAGGAGGGAGAATTGGTTCAGCTCCATGCTCTTATCATAAGAGCCTGTTGAACAGCCAGAAATTAGAAGGATTTGGAAGGATCTGAAAGAGTGCAGCAGCCTCCCCTCTCCTCTGTTCCCCCTGCTCTCTCCTGAAGATTACAGAAAGCTTTCAGAGGGATCTGCCTGCCAGTCACCTTATACGCAGTACTGCAAAAGCCAGTGAAACAATATCAGGGAAGTAGAGCTGAGCCTGGCACGGATCCTCTGTCTGGGGCTCTCAGGGGGTAAGTACTAAGACTTGACCTTGTCATTGTCCTTGTTGGGGACTCTCGATTCCATCTGAGTGGGACGCAATTAGGGATAGACTGCTGATGACAATTGGTGTAGTGTGGGAGTTTTCTGACTTTTTCTGCACACATTAGTAGTGTTTTCTCCTATTGTTGTCATCTCTACATGCATTCCACCCAAGCGGCTCCAATGCACATTCCTACCCTAATGCCTATAACGCACATTGCAGTAAAAGTGCAGTTATTGTGTGGTAGGCTCAGGCCTATGATCCATGCTGATTGAACTAAACAGGCAGGCCCGAGTAGCTTGACCTGTAAATGAAGCTTATGGTTAGGCCCAGAGGAATGGAACCCCCCCCCCCCAATATTGCCTCCATAGAATTGAAACTTAACTCAGCTTAACTGAACATAGCTAAGCAGAAACGAAACTTAGAAAGGACAGAAAAACAGCTTTAATTGATACTGATAAGATGTGTGAAGCTTCTATGGAATTAATTAACTCTGTTGAGAGAAAGGTTACAGTGCCCTGCTTTCCCACATATTCCAGCTGGTTAGCGACCTTGGAGGAGAAAAGTATCAAAGTTGAAGAACTGACCATTGTAATTGGGACTGTAAGGGGGGGAAACAGGTGCTGAGCCCAGTCAAGGGCCCTCATTGGATAGCTACGTAACAGTACCGGGACCAATAGATGGTGAAAGAAGGGTTACCGGAACCAATGAAAGGTTTGCCTATGTCCAGAATGGGAAAGAACAGTATAAAAGTTGTTGTTTTGCTAGAAACCATTGCTCAGCCATTTTGAATGTGATTCTGCTTGAGTCTTGTGCACAAATAAATGATTTGGACCTACTGAACAGACTCCTGGTATTATTGGATTGTTTGCGCTCTGCCTCTACAATTGCATGCTGCATTACAAGTGCTATTAATGTGAGCCTTTGGGCCGCTGAGGTCTTAACGCATGGCGTTGTGAAACTTGCCTTAACTGTCTTCTTCCAGGAATCGTTATTTGGTCTGTGGCAAACAAAGTGCCTCATCTCTGGCTTCTAGACCCTGCTCTTCTAGCATGGCAACTCCTGAGTTGTCCCTGGTGGGATTGCTTCCCCTCTCTATGCTGTGGAATGCAGTTAGTCTGATCTTGCCTGTTTAAGGGTAGGAGGTGGCAGATGGCACTGTGGGTAAGGATAACCAGCCAGCTGGAGGTTCCAGCAACCGTGCTGTGCGCTGCTCCCTGTCTTCTAGGGGATTGATGGCGACTGGGTCCGCTGATGTAGGGGGGTTGCTTCCACGAGGAGAGCTTTGGGAGTCTGGCTTGTCCTCCCCAGAATTCTTTTCCTTTGTACAACAGGCCTGATCATTCTGCCATGGAAATTTAGACCCCGCGGCCTCTGGATTTCCTCCGAACGCATTTTCGTGAGGGACAGGCTGAGAGTGTAAGCCCTGTTCGATTGCCTATGGCTAAGTGTCCCTGGAGATGGGAATCAGCTGGGATCTGTACTGTGGCTTTGATTCAGATGTTTGATATGGATTAAGAAGTACTCTCACCTTCAAAGAATTGTGAGGAGGCTGATGTCATCTTCCTGTTCTGGAAGGAGGAACTGGAGGCATTGATTCCCAGGTTCTCAATGACCTTGAGCTTAGTGGTTGCTCCAGGCATGGATCAGGAACTGAGGATGCATCCTCTCCTGCAAGATGAGGGGAAATACACTACTGTCTTCCTGTTTCCGGAAGTGCTCAAGGGCCTGTTCCGTTTGGAATAGGAGTCCCCCATCTCCCCGCTTTGGTGCTAAGGGTGTATAAGAGGATGCAAACTCTCCCAGAGAAGGGGTGCATTATGTAGTTTGATGATTCCAAGGTGTATATGCAAGTCACAGTGGTTACCAGATGGACCACCATTCCTGTGGAAGGCTGATCGGCCTTAAAGGATACTCTGGACCGAAAGGTGAATTTGTGTTGAAAATCCAGTTCTCTCTGGCGACTGCTATTCTTCAGTCGGCAGCATCTGCAGGCCTGATGTCTTGAGCCCTCATCCAGTGGATTCAGTCTCTTCTGCTGAGTGATTATACCCTCTTTGGAGTTAGCTACAGCCTTCCTTTCTGATGCCATGTACGGCCTGGTACATCTAGCGGCCAGGGATTGTGCTCTGTCAATGGTAATACAGTGTTGGCTTGGCTTGAACACAAGGCAGCGGACTCATCTTCCAAAACCCGGTTGCCCATCTGGCCTTAGAGAGATGCTTCTGTTGGGTCTGATTAGGAGAAGCTAGTGAAGGACCTGGGAGAGACAAAACCTTACTGCCTTCTAGAGGAAAGGTCCAAGGGGCTTGTGAAGTGTGTAGGAGACCCTTTTCTGTCAGCCTCCGCCTGCTTCTTGTGGAATCTCGGACTCCCATTGTTACTGGCCTGGAAACCTTTCTTCCCCTCTGCTTCAGGCTTGTTCTCAGTCCTTTGTCGAGTGCTTGGGCCCAGGGACCTGATCCCATCCAGAGGAGGACTCTCCCGGGCTATGCAATAAAGGTTTGGGGTCTCATTCCCTGACCTCTCCGGTTGGGGGCATGCTTTGCCTCTTCTTCAGGAACGTGACCGGGTCACCAAGGATCACTGGATGCTAGTCCCCCTTCAGTACTGCTTTGGCCTGGAATGCAAAGAGCTATTCTGGCCACTTGCTTCTTCTCCCCTTGTGGTTCTGCGAACAACAGGGCCACTTTGTGGATCAGCTTGGACAAGTTGCCTTTCCTGAAGTAGTGGTGCCCGTTCTCCAGGATGATCAGGGCAGGGACAGGTACTCCATCTATTTCGTGGTGGCCAACATAGTAGGAACATTCCGGCCCATTCTGGACCTCAAGTGTGTCAACGAGTGCTTGTGCATCATGCGTTTCTGGATGGAAACTTTGCAATCCAGGATTCAGGCAATGTGCAGAGTGGGTTCCCGGCATTTCTGGTTTTGACCGAGGCGTATTTTCATTTCCTGACCTAGGAGTTCAGGAAGTATCTGTGTTTTGTCATGCTTGGCTCTCACCTTCAGTTCACTGCCATTCCATTTGGACTCTCCACTACCCGAAGGACGTTTACCAAGGTCATGGTGGTGGTGTCTGTGGCGCTATGGTGCCAAGGGATTTGTGTGCACCTATATTAGGGCTATTGGCTCATCCAAGCCCATTATCCTTCAGAGGCATCTCAGGTAGCTCCCCGAGTGGTATTTTTTCTGATGAGCCTCGGCTGGGTGATCATTTGAGGAAGAGCCAGTTGTTGCATTCCCAATCCCTGGAGACCCTGGGAGCACGTTTTCGATACTCAAATGTGCAGAGTCTTTCTGCCAGTAGAGAAAGTCAAGTTGTTGGATTGCCTAGCACTATTCTGTTTGTAGCAGACTCTGAGTTCAGGTTGATCTTCATCAGCAGTTCAAGCTCAGGCTCCTGATCCCAATGATTGTGAAGGCCTACCTGTGGTGGTGGCAGCAGTCCCCCCCTTCTGAGGAAAGGTGTGTTGCTGGACGATTACTCATGGATCCTTTTGGTGATGAATGCCAGTCTCAGGCTGGGGAGGCCATTGCTAAAGCCATTAACCCATTAACTGCCCTGAAGCGAGGGCCATCAGGTTGGCTCTAATGCAGCTCCGGCGCCCAGTCAAAGGCCGGGCAGGCCATGTGTTCTTGGACAACGCCACGGTGGTGGCTTCTGTCAATCAGCTAGACAGCATGAGGAGTGCCGGGGTAGCCCTGGAGATGGCTCTCCTGTTTGTCTGGGCAGCGAAGAGCCTCCTAGTTTGTCAGCTCTGTACATTGCCAGAATACTGTGGAAACATATTTTCTCATTCGGCACTCTCTGGTCACAGGAGAGTGGGAGTCGAGTCAGGGGGTGTTTTCAGTTATTTCTGCACTGCTGGGGTCACACTGAGAGGGAGCTGATGGCAACCCACCCCAATGCCAAAGTGTGCTGCTTCTTCAGCTGCTGTGTGGAGATGGTGTCCGAAGGCTTTGATACCCTGGCTTAACCTTGACCAGATCAGCACCTGCTGTAGGTGTTTTCTCCATGGCCTCTGATGGGGCTTGTGACTCAGTGTATGTAGCGCCATTTAAGAAGGCTTATTCTGGTGGCACTGGGTTGGTCGAGGAGAACATGATGCGCAGATCTGATCCTACGAGTGCCACCTCTTCACTTGCCTCCATCTTGGGGCTTATTGTGTCAGGGGATGCTTGTCCTGGAGGAAGCAGTTCCTGTAAGGAGATGGTTAGTGCATATGGTGTTCCACTCTGCTCAGAGCCCGGAGGATGTCTACCAACCTGGCATAAGTGTGAGTCTGGTGCCTTGAGTGCTGGTGCGGCGCCTGGCTCCTGAAGCAGCCAAGATGATGTCTCTATGGCTTTTTTGCAAGACGGTCTGGAGAAGGGCCTTTTTTCCTCTTAGCTCTCTGAAGGTTCAGGTGGCAGCTTTGGCCTGTTTCCGAGGGCCATTTGCTGGTAAGTCTCTAGCCATACACCTAGATGCTTTGTGCCTTCTTCAGGGGGGTTTAGCATCTACGTCCTCCCCTATGGTCTGTGATTCCCTCCTGGGATCAGGGTCTGGTGCTTGGGGCCCTGATGTCAGAGCCCTTTGAGTTGTTGAAACGCACTACTCTGCAGGACTTGATGGTTGCGATTGTTCTGCACGGCAGATTTCTGAGCTGCAGGCTCTGTCCTGCCGAGATCCTTACCTATCTTTTTCTGAGGGGACTGTTTCCATTTGGCCTTTGCCTTCCTTCTTTGCTGAAGTCACTTCTCCCTTCATGTGAACAAGGCAGTTTGCCTGCTCTCTTTCTCTATGGGACAGTGTCGGGGGAATTTATTTATTTAACTTGGCCTATATATCGCTCTTCTACCAGTCAAAGCGGTATACATTCAGGTACTGTATATGTATTTTTCCCTTGTCCCCAAAGGGCTCACAATCTCTTTTTTGTACCTGAGGCAACGGAGGGTTAAGTATCTTGCCCAAGGCCACAAGGAGCACTTGTAGTACTAGAAACCCCAGTACTTCTAGCCCCAGGTTGCTGTCCTTTTAGTGGGATTCAAACCCCTGGCCCTCCGGCCTAAGGTAACTTGCCCCAACCACTAGGCCTTGTGGATGTGTGGAGGGTGCTTCTCTGGTTTCTTGGAGGTTACGAATTCTTTTCTTAAGTCAGACCATCTTTTTGTGTTGTTTGCTGGCCCACGCAATGTGATATGGCAGCTCAATCTGCATTGGGGCACTGGATTAAGGAGGCTATTGCCTTGGCGGATCTGAGGAAAATAGTTAAGAAAAAAACTAAAAGGAGCCGCTGCAAAGGTTTAAAAATTTACATCAAGCATAGTAGTTGTTTAAAAGTACTATCTTGGAAGCCCAGACCACATGTATTCCATGCTTTAAGAAAAGTGGAAGGAAGGCCAAAAACCTGCCAGCATGGTTTAAAGACGAGGTCAGAGAGGCTGTTGTCACCAAAAAAGCATCCTTCAGGAAATGGAAAAAGCAGCCTAATGATGAACACCGGAAACAACATAAGCATTTGGCAAGTTAGATGCAAGGCATTGATGAGGCAGGCAAAGAGAGAATTTGAAAAAAAGCTTGCCATGGAAGCAAAAACACATAATAAAAGCCTTTTCATGTACGTTCGTAGCAAAAGTCCTGTAAGTCAGTTAGACCATTGGATGATAGAGGGTTTAAACAGGTGCTAAGGAAGGACAAGACCATAGCAGAGAGACTGTATGAATGAATTCTTTGCTTCAGTCTTTTCTGAAGAAGATGTAGGGAAGTACCTGTGCCTGAAATGTTATATAAAGGTGATGTAGTAGAAGAATTGAAAGAAATATCAATAAACTGTGAGGATATATTATAATTGATAAACTGAAGAGTAGCAAATCACTTGGACCCAGATGGTATACATCCAAGGATGTTGAAAGAACTGAAATATGAGACTGCAGACCTACAGTGATCTATAAGCTATCATTAAAATCATCTGTAGTATCTGAGGATTGGAGAGTGGCCAGCGTAACTCCAATTTTTAAAAAGGATTCCAGGGGTGATCTGGGAAACTATAGACTGGTGAGCCTGACATCAGTACTGGTCAAAATGGTAGAAAGCATTATAAAGAATAAACTTACAGAACATGTAGACAGCCATGGTTTAATGGGAGAAAGCCAACATGGATTTAGCGAAGGAAAGTCTTGTCTTACTAATCTATTTCTTTTTTGAAGTTGCGAATAAACAGGTAGACAGATGTAAGCCGGTCGATACAGTGTATCTGGATTTCAGAAAGCCTTTGACAAGGTCATGGGATTGGAGGCAGCGTACTATTGTGGAGCAGGAACTGGTTAAAAGATAGAAAGCAGAAAGTAGGTCTAAATGGCCAATTTTCTCAATGGAGAAAGGTGAATAGTGGAGTACCCCAGGAATCTGTGCTGGGTCTGCTGCTTTTTAACATATTTGTAAATGTCCTGGAAATATGAATAACAAGTGAGGTGATCAAATTTGCAGATGACACAAAATTATTCAAAGTTGTTAAATTGCAAGAGGATTGTGAAAAATTGCAAGAGGACCTTGAAAAACTTTCAGACTGGACATCCAAATGGCAGATGAAATTTAATATGGACATGTGCAAAGTTATGCACCTAGGAAAGAACAACCCAAACTATGGTTACATGATGCAAGGTACCACCTTAGAAACAACCACCCAGGAAAAAGATTTAGGCATCATCGTGGATAATACGTTGAAACCCTCCGCCCACTGTACACCAGTGACCAAAAAAGTAAATAGCATGCTAGGAATCATAAGGAAATGAATGGAGAATAAAACAAAAGATATTATAATGCCGCTGTATGAGTTCCATGGTGCAACCACACCTTGAATATTGTGTGCAATTCTGGTTGCCGTATCTTAGAAAAGGTACAAAGAAGAGCAACAAAGGGAATGGAAGGATACCCTATGAGAAAAGGCTTAAAAAGCTGGGGTCCTTCATCTTGCAAAAGAGACAGCTGAGGGGGGATATGATAGAGGTCTATAAATTAATGAATGGAGTAGAACGGGTAAACCTAGATCAGTTGTTTATGCCATCAAAAAGTAGAAAAACTAGAGGACACAAAATGAAGCTACAATTCAATCCATTTAAGATTAATAAGAGAAAATATTTTTTTACTCAATGCATAATCAAACTCTGGAATTCATTACCGGAGGATGAAGTAAAAGCTATTAGTGTAGCTGGGTTTAAAAAAGGTTTGGACAAGTTCCTGGAGGAAAAGGTCATAAACCATTATTAAAGAGGACCCGGGAAATCCACTGTTTGCCATGGAACAAGCATTTTGAAAACCGTGTGCCTCTTTGGGAAGCTGCCAGGTACTTGTGGTCTGGATTGGCCACTGTTGGAAACAGGATACTGGGCTTGATGAACCTTGTTCAGACCCAGTAAGGCATTTCTCATGTTCTTATGTTGCGGAACCGGCTTGTTTTGGAGAGTTTGCGTGTCCATTCTATCAGCGTGCAAGCGTCTTTGTGGGCAGAGCAGAGCTTAGTAGTCCCTGCAGACATTTGATATTGTGGGCATCACCTCCACTTTTGTCAGGTATTTCTGCTTGGATGTCCACACTCGGGTGGACACGGTCTTTGGCTATATGGTTTGCGAGGTGCTGTTTTCTCTTTCTGCCCATTGGAGGCATAGCTTTGGTATATCCCACTTGTCTGGACTGGTCTAGCAGGACAATATGAAAGGTGGCATTTTACTTACCAGATAAAGTTTTTCCCTTGAGTTCTGCTAGACCAGTCCAGGGCCCACCCCTGGATATATGTTTTCTCTGTTCTTCTGAGATGGTACCCTTGGATCTGCTATGATTCCTATATTTGGCTCTGCAGGTTCATCTTCTATGAACAACCTTCTCTTTATGCTTTCCTGTACATAGTTCTCTACTGTTTGCTCATTGTTGCCCATACTGAGATTGCGTGATGCTTGCCATGTTCTCTCATATGCTTGGGGGTGAAGATTGGAGGATCATCTATAATAACCTGAAGATTGGAAGATGGCCAATGTAACACCAATTTTTAAAAAGGGTTCCAGGGGTGATCCAGGAAACTACAGACCAGTGAGCCTGACGTCAGTACAGGAAAAAATGGTAAAAACCATCATGAAGAACAAAATTACTGAACATGTAGATAGTCATGGCTTAATGGGAGACAGCCAACATGACTTTAGACAAGGAAGATCTTGTCTTTCTAATCTGTTATGTTTTTTTGAAGGTGTGAATAAACAGGTAAACAAAGGTGAGTCGGTTGATATAGTATATCTGGACTTTCAGAAAGCCTTTGACAAGATCCCTCATTAGAGACTTTTGACAAAACTAAAAAGTCATGGGATTGAAGGCAGTGTACTACTGTGGATCAGGAACTGGTTAAAAGATAGAAAGCAGAGGGTAGGGCTAAATGGCCAATTTTCCCAATGGAGAAAGGTGAATAGTGGAGTACCCCAGGGATCTGTGCTGGGTCCGCTGCTTTTTAACATATTCATAAATGACCTGGAAATGGGAATAACGAGTGAAGTAATCAAATTTGCAGATGAAACAAAACTATTTAGTTGTTAAAACCCATGAGTATTGTGGAAAATTGCAAGAAGATCTTGATAACTAGGAAGACTGGGCATCCAAATGGCGGATGAAATTTAATGTGGACAAGTGCAAAGTTATGCACCTAGGAAAGAACAACCCAAACTATGGTTACACGATGCAAGGTTCTACATTAGGAACCACCACCCAGGAAAAAGATTTTGGCATCATGGTGGATAACATGTTAACCCTCCGCCCAGTGTGCAGCAGCGGCCACGAGAGCAAATAGAATGCTAGTTATCATAAGGAAAGGAATGGAAAGTAAAACAAAGGATATTATAATGCCTCTGTATCATTCCATGGTGCGACCACACCTTGAATATTGTGTTCAAGTCCGGGTGCCGTATTTTAAAAAGGATATAGCATTATTAGAAAAGGTACAGAGAAGAGCCACCAAAATGGTAAAGGGGATGGAAGGATACCCCTATGAAGAGATGCTTAAAAGGTTAGGGCTCTTCAACCTGGAAAAGAGACGGCTGAGGGGAGATATGATCGAGGTCTATAAATTAATAAATGGAGTGGAACAGGTAAACGTAGATCGATTGTTTACGTCATCAAAATATAGAAAGACTAGGGGACATGCAATGAAGCTACAGGGTAATAATCTATTTAAGACTAAGAAGAGAACATATTTTTTCACTCAATGTGTAATCAAACTCTGGAATTTGTTACCGGAGGATGTAGTAAAAGCTGTTAGTGTAGCTGGTTTTAAAAAAGGTTTGGACAAATTCCTGGAGGAAAGGTCCATAAACCATTATTAAAAGGGACCCGGGATATCACTGCTTGATCCAATACAAGCATTGTGGAACCTGTGTCTTTTGGGGAAACTGCTAGGTACTGTGATAAGGAAGCTTATCATAGCTCAGGAAGGAGCTATAGAAAAGGTGAAGTGACTCTGAACAAGCAACCTGTCAGTTCTGGTAGAAATAAGAAAACAGAATTTTCCCATAAAAGACTACCAGTCCCAGAATGCACCAGGTTTCCAACAGCCATTAGAGGAGCTGAAGTGGGGAAACGTGTGTTCAATCAGGAGGGCTATGAGGTAATCCCTAAGCACTCATCTCAAAGGGCAGGGCCTGATTCAGCACAGCTGCGCTGTATTAGGAGGGAGCACTCATCTAGGCAGAATAAAGGTAGAGTTTATTCTACAGAGAATGAGCTTGAGCTTGATCATCTTCATCATCAGGAGGATCATCAGAAGCAGAAACCAAACCGGACGGACAGAGAGGGAAAGAAACCCTTTGGAAGAAAGAGGAGAAAAGCCTTTGAGAGGTTTAGAAGAGTCCAGAGCAGTACGTATACTGGGAGGCATTCCAAGGGCCAACATACACCATTGGACTGGGGAAAGCCAGAGGAATGGTGCTGCAGAGCTAAGAATCTCCAGACGGTACCTGTGAGGGAGACGGCTGCACGTGGAAGGGACCCTAAGACCCGTGCCAGAAGGTATGTGAAGAGAGATCCAGTGTCCAGGGATCTGGATTGGAAGGCTGTACATAAGAACTGGACTACATACTGGCTAGGCTATATAGAGAGGAACTCTAACAGCAATGGAAGCTCAGGTATGAACACTGATCGATGCCCTAGCTATAACCTTGAAAGACAGCAGGGAAACAAGTATTCTCCTGAAAGTGCTCCATTGGGAGATTCATCTGTGCCAATCCATGATATTGAACCCATGCTTGTTGAAGAAGAGGGGGTGATAGCAGATGAAGAATCTGTTTACATGGACTGCTCTCTGTCTAAACTCCTTTGGTGATTTTCTGTTATAAAGTACAGCAACCATCACAAAGAAATACAAACTTGTTCTTTAATCTACTCAGAAAAGTTCCTGAGTAGGATTTCTAGCCACGCAGTAGAAAGCAAGCCAGCTAAGGGGTTTCAGCTGGATAACTGCTAGCAATTGAGCCTTACCTAATTGCTCGTGAGCTTTGAGAGAATCACTTCTGAATCTATGTGGGAAGATATAAGAAGTTTACCTGAAAAGAACAGGTTTTTTTCTTTCTTTGTGGCTTTTGGTTTGTTGTTTGATACATTGCTAAGAGAATATTAGCTAAAGCCTACAGAAAAGACCAGTTTGTTGCCAACCAGGTCTTATTTCTTTTGCTTTGATTGCCTGATAAGTTAAAATGTTGTTTTCCTGATTTTGTTTTTTCCAAGTTTAACACTGAAAGCAAGTAACCTGATTTATGTGCTACCAAGCATATCTGTGTTGGGAGAAATAACCCCATAAATAAATATCTTATTGGCTTTACCCAAAAGCACAACTAATTATTGTGAGCAGCTGTGTCTGGTGTGAATGAACTGCATTGCCCACAATCCCTTGCAAATCATATAGATATATGCACTTGCCAAGACTGTGAAGATTCTCACCCAGGCAGCCGTCTGACAGTACTTATGACCTAGCTTGGCCACTGTTGGAAACAGGATACTGGGCTTGATGGACCTTGGTCTGACCCAGTATGGCATATCTTATGTTCTTATGTACTTAAGAGACCTCTGGTGGCTGAGTCATATAAAGGCATATGAGAGTGATATCACTGAAACCTGGGCTTTTCATTGGTTATTTTGTCTGCACCAATCTGCTGATAGGGGAACACAACCCACTTGTCTGGACTGGTCTAGCAAGACTCAAGGAAAGGACATTATCTGGTAAGAAAAATGTCACCTTTGCCAGCTTGCTAACGATGATTAGAAATTCCTAACTGTTGAGCGATTATGATGCAGGTTAGCAGGCATGAAGCCCTTCTTTTGGGGGCTATTGCTTCCTCCTCTTCCTCCTCCCACAATCGTATTGGTTATCAGCAGGAATGAGCATAAGGTAGGCGAAATGGAGGGAGGGAGGATGTAGGTTATGAGGGAGTCACATCTTTTGCTTTGGGGCCACATTAATGGTCCTGCTTTGATGAGGGATTGATGAAGTTGCAACTAAGGAGTAGGTAGAGGAGATCCTCTCCAAATTCCAGCACAAGTTTCCATCTAGCATTCATTCTGCTGCTCCTTTCTACCTGTCCTCTTTCATCTCTCCCTACACTTCTCCTCGGGAACTCCATTGTTCTGGCAGATCGCTTCTATCTGTGCCCTTCTCTTCCACTGACAACTCCAGACTTCAATCTTTCCACAATGCAGCCTTGAACGCAGGTAATTTGTTTCAGACATATAGGGCAATATGTCTGAAACAAATTACCTGCGTTCAAGGCTGCTTTTGAATCCTGACCCGCTTAGTCTCCTGTTCTCCAGCTATGTGTTTCTTTACTATTCCCCTAGACATATCCTAGTCCCTAGTTGTTGTGTTGTCTGTTTTGACTAGATTGTAAGCTGCGATGTGCAGGGACTGTCTCTTATATGTCTCTGTACAGCGCTGCATACGCCTTGTAGTGCTATACAAATGAGTAGAAGTAGTAGTGGTAGTAGGATAGAAACATAATGGCAGATAAAGGCAATAAGGCCTATCCAGTCTGCCCTTCCATACCAACTACTAGTCTCTTTTTTTCCTTTAGAGATCTTCTGTGTTTGTCACATGCTTTCTTGAATTCAGATACAGTCCTCGTCTCTACTACCTCCACTCGGAGACTATTGTAAGCATCTTCCACTCTTTCCATAATGACATATTTCCGAATATTAGTCTTGAATCTATTCCCTTTTAGCTTCATCCTATGCCCCCTCATTGCAGAGCTTTCTTTCAATTAAAAGAGGCTCTTCTCCTGTGCATCTATGCCACGGAAGTATTTAAACTCTCTGTCATATCTCCGCTTTCACACTTTTCCTCTAAAGTATACATAGCAAAATTTTTAAGTCTGTCCCCATAAGCCTTATGATGAAGCCCACTGACCATTTTGGTTGCCACTCTATCGACTCTATCCTGCTTATATCCTTCTGAAGGTATGGTTTCCAGAAATGCACAAAATACACCACATAATTTATACAGAAGCACTATCACCTCCTCTTTCCTGTTTGCCATTCTTTCCTTCTGCACACAAGCATCTTTCTGGCTTTTGCCACTGCCTTTTCTATCTGTTTAGCCACCTTTTCTTTCACTTTAAATGTTTATTGCATGCTTTAAAACATATGCTCAACAATCAATATTAACACCTCCCTTATCTTGTTTTCCTTCTCCCCCCCTGCCCACCCTTTTCCCCCAACCCTGTGAGCTCTCTCTTCCCTCATGCACTCTTCAAGAACCTTTCCCCCTCCCCTCCCCTCCCCTCCCCTCCCCTCCCCTCCTCTCCATCCAGGTCCACATGGCTTCCCAATGCTTCCCATTATCTTGTTTAGCAATCCTAAGATCATCAAAAACAATCACTCCCAGGTCTCACTCTTTTGTGGTCAGAAGCACCTCATTTCCTATACTGTACCACTCCTTTGGATTTTTGCAGCCTAATGCATGATACTGCATTTTTTAGCATTAAATCTCAGCTGCCAAATTCTCAACCATTCTTCAAACTTCACTAGACCCCTCCTCATGTTATCTACTCCTTCTTGGGTATCTACTGTATTGCAGATTTTGGTATCATCCACAAAGAGGCAAACTTTATCTGACAGCCCTTCTGCAATATCACTAACAAAAATGTTAAAAAGAATCGGACCAAGGACAGATTTCTGCTGCACACCACTGATAACATCCTTCTGCTCAGAGTGAGCTCCATTTACCTGTACCCTTTGTCGCCTCCCATTCAACCAGTGTCTAACCCAGTCTGTCACTTTAGGGTCCATCCCTAGGGTGCTCCATTTATTTATAAATCGCCTGTGCAGAACAGTGTCAAAGACTTTGCTGAAATATAAGTACACCACATCTAGGGCTCTCCCTTGGTCCAATTCTCTGGTCATGCAGTCAAAGAAATTAATGAGATTTGTCTGATAAGACCTGCCTCTAGTAAAACTATGCTGCCTCACATCCTGCAATATATTGGACTCCAGAAACCTCACTATGCTGTGTTTTAGCAGCTTTTCCATTAATTTACTTGCCATAAAGATCAGACTAACCGACGATATGTAGTTCCCAATCTAATTCTTACTTACACTTTTATGTTAAGGGATGACATGTGCCTTTCTCCAGTCCTCTCAGACCACTCCTGACTCTCAAGAAGCATTGAAAAGGTCAGACAGTGGAGCCACCGACTTCTTGTTTAGCTAGCTCTTCAAGAACACAGTCTTCTGAAAATCAGCCAAGATCTGCCTCATTTCTGTTTCTATTGGTCTGTGTTTTCTGAGGGCCTGCTCCTGGCCCTTCATCTGTGAACACAGGACAAAAATATTTGTTAAGCAAGTCCTAGTGGAAATGACATATGCTGTCCAACCTGACCCAGACAGAAGCCTACTGTGGGCCACCCTAATTTGCCTATCTCTGGTCGTCTACAACTATTAAATTTTTATGTAGTGTTACAAGGTCTACATGGTGCTGCACATAGAAGAGACAGTCTCTGGGGGGCAGTTTCTCCAAATGGGTTTGTTTTGTACATATCATGATAGTCGTGAACCTCCTTCCTAAGCCAGGGTATGTGGAGTATGATCTCGGTCTCTAATTTACTGCTAACACTCGCTGTTATAGTTGCATCATGCCAAAGAGAGCTTCCTTCTGGAATTCATAAGATGAAACATGTATAGGTAACTTGTCAAGGTGCAATTGGAAGTTTCTCTTAATTAGGCCTTTGGCCGCCATTACAATGGGAAATATTTCTGCATCTTTCTGTCACATCTTTTTGTTTCCGACTCCATTTCTTGGTATTTAAAAATCTTCCTCTCCAGACAATTCACAGAATAATCGCTTGGAACCAACACTTTTCTTATCAGTGCTGTTCTGGTGTTTTTCTGCTTTACTACTATATCAGGTTTCCTCGCATCCAGCTTCTTATTCATCCGAATGAGAATTTCCCAAGTGATCATAATCTCTTCATTCTCTGTAATTCGCTTAGGGGATGATCCCTCTGCTTTTCTGGTACAATGGTGTTTTAGTGTTTACAAAGTTTTCAGTGGATGACGTGTGCCACCTTGTTGTGCCTTTCTGTATAGAAATTTTCTGTCATCAGAACTTTGCAACCAGCTACGAGAGGAGGTCTTTCTTACAGAACCTGCACATGTCTGTTTAACCAGTTTTCTCTAGGCTTGCTGTAAACCATCTCATCCATAATCCACTATCCTGAGCTGCAAGTATCAATCTCTCATCTTTAGGATTCAGTTCACTTCTCCTTAACCATTCATGTTTCTGGGCTTGATCAATAAGTGGTTCCTGGAGTAACACTTTGTATTTCCCACTGTATTTATGCTTTTGCCAGTTGTCCTTGTTTGCTGATCTGATTCTTTGAGGAGTTTTTTCTCTTGTTTCACAAATTCTGTTGCTTCCTTTCCTATGTGTATTGGTGGATTCTCATCCAACCCTTCAGCTCTTCAGAATGCTTGTCCAAGGTTAATAATGCAGATATGTCTGTACATATAATTGATTTCTATGGTGGCCAGTTCTCCTTTGGCTCTAGGGATGTACAGCTCTGTAGAGATTATAGTGTAGTTAAAAAATGGACAGTAAGGAGCAAACATGGATCCCAAAGTATAGTGATGATGTTGAGATTAGCATTTTCTCCCTCTCCTTTGCTTTGACCTACTGACAGATGGCTTGTTGCAGTGGAATCTGTAAAGAAATCTGTACTGAAATATGTAAAAAGAACTTCTGTTAGATAGATATAGCAAAGTAGAGGGAAGGCAATAACTATAAGCATTATTATCTTTACTGTAGATCAGTAGTTCTCTAGCAAGTCAGGTTTTAAGGATAGCCACAATGAATATGCATGAGAGAGATCAACATACAATGGAGATAGTGCATGCAGATCTCTCTCATGCATATTCATTGTGACTATCCTCAAAAATTGACTGACTAGGTGTGTCCCGAGGAGTGGGTCGAGAACCCCTGTTGTAGATTAACACCACCATGGTAATGGCATGCACAGAATGCACCCTTCATCCTGTGGAAGTGAATT
The DNA here is from genome assembly GCA_033557465.1 of Ichthyophis bannanicus. Taxonomy (NCBI): domain Eukaryota; kingdom Metazoa; phylum Chordata; class Amphibia; order Gymnophiona; family Ichthyophiidae; genus Ichthyophis; species Ichthyophis bannanicus. The sequence continues at coordinate 905,446,839 of CM066032.1, read as the reverse complement.
GTGATAGCCTTTGAATTATTTTTTTTTTTTGGGGGGGGGGGGATGCAGACTAGAAACCTAAAACAGTGCCTTTTTATTTGCACTTCAAATATGCATTATTTATCAGCAGTAAAAAAAAAAAACAATTAAATTGCAGGAAAAGAAAATAAGAATAAAAAAACAACAACAAAAATAGTATCAATAACAATATAATATAAAAAGTCAGCATTTGAATAAAAAACAGAAGGGGAACAAGAAATCAAGTTTAAAAAAGTATGATATGCTATATATTTTAATAAACTGGCAATACATTTATATGCTAAACTAGATTGCAGAAATTGGACCAAAGAAAAATTATCTTGTCGCAATTTTATCTCGAAGTAATAATTCTAATTGGGGAGGATAAAAAAATATGTATCCAAATTTTTTAATACCTAAGTATTTGCAGGGAACTTTAAGGAAAAACATGGCACCGATACTTGTTGCTTGCTTCTGTACTTGGAGGAAAGTCTTTAAACTGAGTGGATCTAGTCGCATCGGGGAAAATTCATTTCAAAGAAGTTGATCACAGAAGGGTTTATAGCAATGAGTTTGTATCAGTTGAACAATGAGAAACAGTGCATTCCAACTTTATTAATATGCATTATTTATCAGCAGTAAAAAAAAAAAATTAAATTGCAGGAAAAGAAATTAAGAACAAAACAACAACAACAAAAATAGTATCAATAACAATATAATATAACAAATCAGCATTTGAATAAAAAACAGAAGGGGGAACAAGAAATCAAGTTTAAAAAAGTATGATATGCTTTACATTTTAATAAACTGGCAATACATTTATATGCTAAGCTAGGTTGCAGAAATTGGTACAAAGAAAACTCCTTGCCTGTAAATTACCCAACAGAAATATCCCTGCCCTCCCTGCTGTCCAGAATAGGGTATATTGTGTTGTTTTCCTACATCTTTGACTGTCTGCTCCCTTTGCCTCCTGATTGTTTGGTATTTCACTGCCTGTTGTACTTATTGTATCCTTTGATTCCTCTGATGTTTTATTAACCTACTCTCTTCTCCTTCCCCCATTGCTTTCATTCTCTCCTCCTTTCTTGTCCTTACTTTTGCTCCACTTTAGGTCTCTCTTCCTCCTTCCCTTTTGCTGCTCCCTTGACTTCTGCCTTCCTTTGTGATGCACAATCTGGCTAATCTCATCCATATCCCTCTAGCTTCTCCTTCTCCCTCTCCTCCACCTCCCTCTTCTGGTGATTTCACCCCTATTCCTTCCCCTCCTAGACGTTTGTCTCATTCTGTACTGAGTTCCTCTCGCAAGTTGTCCAATCTTATTCATATTCTCCTTCTTTCCCCTTCCTCTTGTACCCTTTGGAACGCACATTCTGTCTCTGATAAACTCTCTTTACACATGATCTTTTCCTCTCCAATGCTTTTCATCTTCTTGCTTTAACTGAGACCTGGCTCCTCCCTGACGATACCACCTCTGCTGCTGCCCTCTGCTTTGGTGGTCTCCAGTTCTCCCATACTCCTCGTCCTACAGGACGTGGTGGTGGGGTTGGCCTTCTTCTCTCCCCCTCCTGTCATTTCCAACCTCTTCCTCTGCCTCAGTCTCATTCCTTCCTCTCTTTTGAGGTCCACTCTATTCGCCTCTTTGCCCCACTTCCTCTCTGGATTGCTGTTGTCTATCGTCCTCCTGACAAGGCTTTTTCTTCTTTTCTCTCTGACTTTGACTCTTGGCTTTCCCTCTTTCTTATCCCTACCTCCCCTACTCTTATTCTGGTTATTTTAACATCCATGTTGATAACCCCTCTGATCCTCTTACTCTGAAGCTCCTCTCTCTTACCGCCTCATTTGGCCTTTAACTTTGTTCCTCTGCCCCCACTCACCTTCATGGCCATTGTCTGGATCTGGTTTTCTTTTCTTGCTCCTCTCCCTCTAACTTCAGTAATACTGTTCTTCCTTTATCTGATCATCACCTTCTCTCCTTTAATCTTCACCTCCCTCCCCCCCCTGCCTCGTCCTGTCTCCTCCACTCTTTTTAGGAACCTTCTTGCCATTGATCCCCTGGTTCTCTCCTCTACCATTTCTCCTTCTCTCTCCTCTGTTTTGTCCTCCAAGTCTGTTGATATAGCAGTGATGTCCTATAATGCTGCGCTCTTCTCAGCCCTGGATGTTTTCGCTCCTCTCATCCCTCGTCCTGTTATGCGTTCCTTACCTCAGCTCTGGCTCTCTCCCACTATTTGCTATCTTCGCTCCTGTGCCCGCTCTGATGAGCGTACCGGGCTCAAATCCCACTCCCCTGAAGATTTCCTTCATTTCAAATTCATGCTCTGCTCTTTCAAATCTTCTTTAGCTCTTGCCAAACAAGATTACTTTGTTCGCCTGACTAATTCTCATGCCTCTGATCCTCGCCGTCTCTTCATTGCTCTCAATTCTCTCCTCAAAGTGCCTCTGTCTCTGATCCCTCCTTCCCTTTCTGCCCAGGCTCTGGCTGATTACTTCCATGATAAAATCCATAAGATCACTCTCCAGTTTCCCCTCTAAATCCCCGATTTCCCTTTCCTGCTTTCATTCTCTCCCCCCTTCTCATCCTACCCTCTCTTCCTTCCCCACGATTTCTATTGATGAAACTGCTCTTCTTCTCTCCTCCTCCAAGCTCCTCTGATCCTATCTCCTCCCATCTCCTCTCCTCTATTCCCTCTACCTTTGTCCCCTCCATTTCTCATATTCTCAACCTTTCGCTCTCTACTGCTACTGTCCCGGCTGACTTTAAACACGCTGTGGTCACGCCTCTCCTTAAGAAACCCTCACTTGATCTCTCTTGTCCTTCTAATTATCGCCCCATCTCTCTCCTTCCTTTCATTTCTAAACTGCTCGAACGTGCGGTTTACCGCCGTTGTCTTGACTTCCTCTCTTCCCATGCTCTTCTCGATCCCTTACAATCTGGTTTTCGTCCTTTGCACTCTACTGAAACTGCTCTTGTCAAAGTCTCCAGTAACTTGTTCCTGGCTAAATCTAAAGGCCTTTACTCTGTCCTTATCCTCCTTGACCTTTCTGCTGCCTTTGACGCTGTTGACCATGATCTTCTCCTTGACACTTTGTCCTCGCTTGGCTTTAGGGACTCTGTTCTCTCCTGGTTCTCCTCATATCTCTCCCATCGCTCCTTTAGTGTATGTTCTGGTGGCTCCTCCTCCTCTGTTACCCACTCTCGGTTGGTGTCCCCCAGGGTTCTGTCTTGGGTCTCCTTCTTTTTTCTCTCTATACCCAATCCCTTGGTGCGCTTATTTCCTCTCATGGTTTTCAGTACCATCTCTATGCTGATGACTCCCAAATCTATCTCTCTACTCCTGATCTTTCTTCTGCTTTCCAGTCCCAGATCTCTTGCTGTCTCTCTGCCATTGCTGCCTGGATGTTCCATCGTCGCCTGAAATTGAACATGGCCAAGACTGAACTTCTCATTTTTTCTCCTAAAATTTCCCTTTCTCCTTCTTCTTTTTCAGTCTCTGTTGATGGCTCTGTTCTCCAACCTGTTTCATCTGCTCGCAATTTGGGTGTTATTTTTGACTCTTTGCTCTCTTTCTCCTCTCATATCCAACTCATCGCTAAGACCTGTCGCTCCTTTCTCTTCAACATTGGCAAAATCCGCCCCTTTCTCTCTGAGCTCACTACTAAAACCCTCATCCATTCCCTAATTACCTCCCGCCTTGATTATTGTAACCTCCTTCTTGCTGGTCTCCCTCATTCTCATCTCTTCCCTCTTCAGTCTATTCAGCACTCTGCTGCCTGTTTGATTTTCCATCAGCCTCGTTTTGCCCACATCACTCCTTTCCTCAGATCTCTTCACTGGCTCCCTATCCGTTTCCGTATTCACTTTAAGCTTCTCCTTCTGACCTATAAGTGCATTCACTCTGTGACTCCTCAGTACCTTTCTTCTCTCATTTCTCCCTATTTCCCCTCTCGTGTACTCCGTTCTTCTTCCCAGTTGCTTCTTGCTATGCCCTTCTCCTCTATTGCCATCTCCAGATTCCGCTCTTTTCACCTTGCTGCTCCTTATGCTTGGAATAAACTTCCTTTGTCTATACATCAGGCATCTTCTTTGCCCCTCTTCATACTCAAGTTAAAAGCTCATCTTTTCTCCTCTGCCTTTGGCTCTTGATTTTGCTGTTCTCCTTCCTTCCCCTCTTTTATTTCACCTTTCTTTCTTCCTCTTACACTTGTTCTTACCTCTTTCCTTTGTCCTGTCTCTCCTGCTCTTGTCTCTTTGCCCTTGTTCTTATCTTTTTCTACTCCTATTCTTGCTTTGTCTTTTTAGATTGTAAGCTCTTTTTAGCAGGGACTGTCTTTTTTGTGTTTTCATTGTACAGCGCTGCGTGTGCCTGGTAGTGCTTTATAAATGCTTAGTAGTAGTAGTATCTTTAGTATCTAACTACTGCAAATGCAATGTGTGCCTTCAAGTCAATGCTGACTCCTAGCGACCCAGAAGCTCCTGGGTTTTCTTGGCGGTGTGACCGGAAGTAGATTACCAGGCCTTTCTTCCAAGGCACTGGAGGTGTAGCAGCAGAGAATACACAACCCAATAATACCAGGAGTCAGTTCAGAAGGTCATAAGAACATAAGAACATAAGAACATAAGAACATAAGATATGCCATACTGGGTCAGACCAAGGTCCATCAAGCCCAGTATTCTGTTTCCAACAGTGGCCAATCTAGGTCATACGTACCTAGCAGTTTCCCCAAGGGACACAGGTTCCACAATGCTTGTATTGGTTCAAGCATTGATATCCTGGGTCCCTTCTTAATAATGGTTTATGGACCTTTCCTCCAGGAACTTGTCCAAACCTTTTTTAAACCCAGCTACACTAACAGCCTTTACTACATCCTCCGGTAACAAATTCCAGAGTTTGATTACACGTTGAGTGAAAAAATATTTTCTTTTATTAGTCTTAAATAGTTTACCCTGTAGCTTCATTGCATGTCCCCTAGTCTTTCTATATTCTGATAAGGTAAACAATCGATCTACGTTTACCCGTTCCACTCCGTTCATTAATTTATAGACTTCTATCATATCTCCCCTCAGCCGTCTCTTTTCCAGGTTAAAGAGCCCCAACCTTTTTAGCCTTTCTTCATAGGAGTAGCCTTCCATCCCCTTTACCATTTTGGTGGCTCTTCTCTGAACCTTTTCTAAAATTGCTATATCCTTTTTAAGATACGGCGACCAGAATTGCACACAATATTCAAGGTGCGGTCTCACCATGGAACGATATAGAGGCATTATAATATCTTTTGTTTTATTTTCCATTCCTTTCCTTATCATACCTAGCATTCTATTTGCTCTCTTGGCCGCCGCTGCACACTGGGCCGAGGGTTTTAACATGGTATCCACAAGGACGCCTAAATCTTTTTCTTGGGTGGTGGTTCCTAATGTGGAACCTTGCATCGTGTAACCATAGTTTGGGTTGTTCTTCCCTAGGTGCATAACCTTGCACTTCTCCACATTAAATTTCATCTGCCATTTTGATGCCCAGTCTTCCAATTTATCAAGATCCTCTTGCAATTTTCCACAATCCTCCTGGGTTTTAACAACTTTAAATAGTTTTGTGTCATCAGCAAATTTGATAACCTCACTCGTTATTCCACTTTCCAGGTCATTTATGAATATGTCAAAAAGCAGCGGACCCAGCACAGATCCCTGGGGTACACCACTATTCACCTTTCTCCATTGGGAAAATTGGCCATTTAGCCCTACTCTCTGCTTTCTATCTTTTAACCAGTTCCTGATCCACAGTAGTACACTGCCTCCTATCCCATGACTCTTTAGTTTTGCCAAAAGTCTCTCATGAGGGACCTTGTCAAAGGCTTTCTGAAAGTCCAGATACACAATATCAACCGACTCACCTTTGTCCACCTGTTTATTCACTCCTTCAAAAAAACATAACAGATTAGTAAGACAAGATCTTCCTTGTCTAAAGCCATGTTGGCTGTCTCCCATTAGGTCATGACTATCTATATGCTGAGTAATTTTATTCTTTATGATGGTTTCTACCATTTTTCCCGGTACTGATGTCAGGCTCACCGGTCTGTAGTTTCCCGGATCACCCCTCGAACCCTTTTTAAAAATTGGTGTTACATTGGCGATCCTCCAATCCTCAGGTATTAGAGATGATTTTAATGATAGTTCACAGATTACTGATAGCAGGTCTGCAATCTCAAATTTCAGTTCTTTCAACACCCTTGGATGTATACCATCCGGCCCAGGTGATTTGCTACTCTTCAGTTTATCTAATAGTTGTAGGACATCTTCCCGATGTATCGATATTTCCTTCAATTCTTCCACACCTTTAAATACCACTTCAGTCGTGGGTAACATCCCTACATCTTCCTCAGTAAAGACCGAAGCAAAGAATTCATTCAGTCTCTCCGCTATCGCCTTGTCGCCTCTTAGTGCTCCTTTAACCCCTTTATCATCTAATGGACCAACTGACTCTCTCACGGGTTTTTTGCTACGAATGTACTTGAAAAGGTCTTTATTTCGCGTTTTTGCTTCCGCAGCAAGCTTCTTCTCAAATTCTCTCTTTGCCTGCCTTATCAATGCCTTGCATTTGACTTGCCAGTGCTTGTGCTGTTTCCAGGTTTCATCATTTGGCTCTTTTTTCCATTTCTTGAAAGATGCTTTTTTGGCAACAACAGCCTCTCTGACCTCAGCTTTAAACCATGCTGGCAATTTTTTGGACTTCCTTCCACTTTTCTTAAAGCGTGGAATACAGCTGGTCTGGGCTTCCAAGATAGTATTTTTCAACAACACCCAAGCTTGATGTACGTCTTTAACCTTTGCAACTGCTCCTTTTAGTTTTTTCTTAACTGTTTTCCTCATTCTATCATAGTCTCCCTTTCGAAAGTTAAGGGGTAGTACTGTGGATTTCCTTACTATCCCTCCTCCACTAATTAAATCAAAGGCGATCATGCTATGATCACTATTGCCAAGTGGCCCCAACACCCTTATCTCTTGCACTACATCTGGTGTTCCACTAAGGACTAGGTCTAATATTGCTTCCCCTCTGGTCGGTTCATGAACCAGCTGCTCCAAGAAGCAGTCATTTATTTCATCTAGGAACTTTATCTCCCTAGCATGTCCTGTTGTGACACTGACCCAGTCGATGCCGGGGTAATTGAAATCACCCATTATTATTACTGCACTGTAACTTTTGCTAGCTTCCTTGATTTCTTTGAGCATTTCATCATCCATTTGTTCATTCTGGCTAGGCGGACGATAGTACACCCCCACTGCCATCGCCTTCCCCTTTTTACATGGAATTTCAATCCATAGAGATTCTACAGCAAATTTTGTTTCTTGCAAAACTTTAATCCTTTCTGACTCAATGCCCTCTCTAACATAGAGCGCAACCCCTCCACCAATTTGATCAGCTCTATCATTTCGATATAGTTTGTACCCAGGTATCACAGTGTCCCACTGGTTGTCCTCCTTCCACCATGTCTCTGATATTCCAATCATATCTAACCTCTCGTTTAGTGCTATATATTCTAACTCTCCCATCTTGTTTTGTAGACTTCTAGCATTTGCATACAAGCATTTTAGAGACTGTATTTTATTCATATTAATTTGGCTATTGGTAGACATGGGTAATTTGGGATCTTTAAGTTCTGTCTGCTCCATACTCGAGGGCATTTGGGCTACTTTACTCTTTTTTGGAACCTCTCTGCTTTTTGTAGTATCCTTCAAGGATACATTCTTCCGAACCATGCGCTCTTGGGCGACTGTCGGCTTTCCCCTATTATCTAGTTTAAAAGCTGCTCTATCTCCTTTTTAAAGGTTAATGCCAGCAGCCTGGTTCCATCCCGGTTAAGGTGAAGCCCATCCCTTCGGAAGAGCCCCTCCTTTCCCCAGAATGTTCCCCAGTTCCTAACAAATCCGAACCCCTCATCTCTGCACCATTGTCTCATCCACGCATTGAGACTCCGGAGCTCTGCCTGCCTATTGGGTCCTGCACGTGGAATGGGAAGCATTTCGGAGAACGCTACCCTGGAAGTTCTGGATTTCAACTTCCTACCTAAAAGCCTAAATTTAGCTTCCAGAACCTCCCTACCACATTTTCCTATGTCATTGGTACCAACATGTACCAAGACAGCAGACTCCTCCCCAGCACTATCTAAGACCTTATCTAGGTGGCGTGTGAGGTCCGCTACCTTCGCACCAGGCAGGCATGTTACCAGGCGATCCTCACGTCCACCAGCCACCCAGCTATCTACATGCCTAATGATCGAATCACCAACTATAACTGCTGTCCTAACCCTTCCCGCATGGGCACTTGGCCCTGGAGAAACCTCCTCGGTGCGAGAGGGGTTTACATCACCTGGAGGACAGGTCCTAGTTACAGGATCACTTCCTGCCACACCAGGGTGATGCTCTCCTGTCACGTGACCTCTCTCCTCCATGGCAACAGGGATGCTGCCAGACTGGAGGTGGGACTTCAGGACTATATCCTTGTAGGTCTCGTCTATGTACCTCTCTGTCTGTCTTATGTTTTCCAAGTCTGCTACTCTAGCCTCTAGAGAACGGACTTGTTCCCTGAGAGCAGAGAGCTCCTTGCACCTAGTGCACACGTAAGACCTCTCACCAGCTGGGAGAAAATCATACATGTGACACTCAATGCAAAAGACTGGAAAGCCCACATCCCGCTGCTGGACTGCTGTCTGCATCTTAGTTTTAAGTTTGTGTTTAGATCTTTAAGTTCTATATGTACTAAAGGGTGCAATGGATATTTATACCACTAAAACTGTACCTAAGAAGTTTAATATACCTTGTTCACCTGAAGCTTAATTAATCTCAGGTCCTTGGTGTATGACTGATTTGGGTAATGAGCTTCACCTGAGAGCACCTCCTGTCTTTTAAGTTGTGCAAGTACCTATAAAGCTGTGATTTTCCCAGGGGAGGGTGGGTGTGGGGAGGGAGAGAGGGATATAACACTTATTAAAAAAGGGCTGCTACACAGTACCTTGTCCTGTGCTGCTGAGGAAAACTATATTCTGATTTGATTTAAATTATAGCTCTTTGCTGCTACTAGGCTCTAACCTATTATGAAATTTAAACTACAAGCTCTCTGCTGGATTCTAAATTTAACCAGAAAGCTCTCTTCTGTGTTTTAATTTGAAACTAAAAAGTACTTTGCTGATGCTAGGCCCTGAGTGACTATGAAATTTAAACTACAGCTGTCTACTGGGTATGAAAGGTAACCAGAAAGTTCTCTTCTGTGTTGTTAAATTGAATCTTAAACTGTTGCTACTAGGCCCTGACTGATTTAACAAAAAAAATAGTGGGTTCACAGATTAATTAGCTTTAAAAGAAAAACAATTCCTTTCAGAAAAATTCCCAGAAGTATATACTCACAATTTCAGATTTCTCTCCAGAAGTAACAGCCCCCCTTTCCAGTCCGTCAAGGTCCAAATCATTTATTTGTGCACAAGTCTCAAGCAGAACCAAGTTCAAAATGGCTGAGCGATGTTCTCTGGCAATACAACAACTTTTATAGATTTTTCTACCATTCTAGACATAGGAAAACATTTCATTAGTCCCGGTAACCTCCCGTACCTCCCGTACCCCTTCTATTGGTCCCGGTACTGATATGGTTATCCAATCATGCTCTTCGTGTGGGCTTAGCACCTGCTCACCCTCCCTCTAGTCCCAATTACAATGGCCAGTTCACCAACTTGTTACTTTCTTACTTCCAAGGCCATTTAGCTAGCTTTGTACGTGTAGGGAAGCAGGGCTCTGTAACTTATCTGTCAGCAGTTCTGTGGGCATTTAAACATGTTTTTCTGTATTTTTCCAAGACTCAGTTCTGCTTATCTAAGCTAATTGAATTGCTCTACTGAATTCTAATTCTACAATAACAGCTTTATTGGGGGATGTGCAACTCCTTTGGGCCTCTCCACAGGCTTCATTTACAGGTCAAGCTAGTTAGGTCTGTCTGTTTAGTTCAATTAGCATGGATCATAGGCCTTCGCCTACCACATTCCCCCCTTTGATTATTCTCACCCGCAAGTGAGAAAGGGTGAGAATCAAATCACATCATACTAGGTAAAGGTGTAGGGTAGTAGTTTCACATAGCTGGTAGCTTTGTAGCTGCCTTACACTCTACAGTGTTATTAATAACTGAAGTTAGCATCTGCAAGCAAAATGACAAGAAACAAGGGAGCAACAAGCAGATAGTCAAAGTCCATAGTTTGTCAAGAGTGGGAAAAAGAACTAAAGGATTAGAAGGTTCAGGAGCATTTATACCGGACCACCAAGATGTCTTCTTTGTTGTGCTGTTGTAAAACTTCTGATTTAGACAGTCCAGCTGTCCGATCTTCATAGCAAATTGTGGTCCGGTGCGAACAAAACACAAACTGTCAACAATGGGGTGGGCCAATACCCACTCACTAGTAGTATTATGTAAATCAGTCTGATCATAGGGGATGGAATAATTCAGTTCTTGAGAACAAACAGTCATAAATGTGGAGACTAGATGCTACTGCTTCGGCAAGTTCAAGAAACAAGTTCTGGGAGGCATGAAGAACCTTTAGCCCAGTTCGTGTGTTACTTATACAGGCTGCACAGGGAGGTAAAGCAAAAGTCATTTCAAAGCACTCCAAGGCTGCTGCCAAAATAAAGCAATAATAAGAATTCATAATGGGCATAGTCTCTGGAGAATTGGTGGAACTGTTGGTATCCATAATAGATAACAAATATAGAGTTGATTGTAGATCCTCAAGCTTCTGCCGTACGTAGACCTACCAGCTTTGTGGCAGGAGTAGGGCTGTAGATCCCAAAGTATCACTGTCCTCTGGGATGTCTCAGGTTCTTAAAATATCATAGTACAGTCTCTCAGGCTATTAAGGCCTCCTTAGAGCAGTTCACTTTTCAGGAGAGCAAAACAGTTTTTTTTATTATTTTATTTTCTCAGAGCATTTGAACACAGTCTCTTAGAAGACTCAATTCCTTAACACAACACAGTCTATTTCTGATGATTGCAGCTTTCTCCAGATGCGAGGCTTACCTTCAGATAAACAGATAGTCTTGAAATAGTGCAGTTTCTGAGGGACCAATAAGTCTTAGGTCCGTGGTTGTTGTCGTAGGGTGAGGCGCAATGGAGTCTCAGGATGCTGTACAGTAGTCCAGTGATCAGGTTCAGAAGCAGTTGCTGGCTTTTACTCGACTATAATGGATCCAAGGTTCGAATTCTGCGACTTTTACTGCAGTTGGAGTTGACAAGATGACAACATAGGGTCCCTTCCAATGCAGGGCTAATGGTATCCTTCTTCACTCTTTGATCCACACCGAGACTCCAGGCTTGAAAGGATGCAGGGGTTCAGGCAAATTGATGAGTGATCAATTTTTTGTACCCAGGTATGAAGACTCTGCAAAACAGAACTTAAAACCAATAGTTCATGCCTAATAATTTCAGATCCTATCTGTCTCACATCTCCTTTTATTCCCTATAAATAGGCTACAGATTCTCAGAATCTCAAAAGGGGAAATTGCTAAAGACTTAGCAGGGGCTAAGTATATCCTAAGAAGGGCTATAGGAAGAACCTGGGGCCACTTCAGATAAACCTCTTGGCAAAGTTTAGACAACTGAGATTTCAGGGTTCTATTCATACATTTTTTACTTTTTCCTAAATTCTGAAATCTGTAGGCAGTATGTATCTGATAATATCAAAATCTCGGGGCCATACTTAATGGACTTGCTTCCTGAGGTTATCCACCCTCATTGTTTGTATAGGGCCCCATGTGCATGCAAGGGTGTGAGGGCATACTTGGAATCTGGGTACACATTTAGACAGGGCCCTTTTCCTATTGTTAGTGCCCTAGTGAGAGCTATCAGTTCAGCTTTCTGTGCTGAAATTCCTGGGGCCAGGGCTGAGGACTTAACTACCAGATCAAGGGTCACTACTGCATATCTGGCACAACAATATCCATAGTTTCTGAACAGTCATGATCAGGGGGTTCAAGACCAACTGATAACCATGTAGCAGGATTCAGAACTTGATTGACTTTCAATTGTATCTGGGGATTTTCACACAGCATACTCTGATACCTCAACATTTGTGAATTAGCTATAAGTTTCCTTTGTGTTTCATTATGGTTAGAACAGAGTGTGGTATAGTAACTGGAAGATTGCTCACTAGGAGGGCTGTAGCTGCAACAGCTCTCAAACAAGGTCCAGCGGAGTCCAGCGGATTACAGGATCCGAGGCAGCATGGATTCACCAGAGGCAGGTCTTGTCAGACAAATCTGATTGATTTCTTTGACTGGGTGACCAGGGAGTTGGACCGAGGGAGAGCTCTAGATGTGGTGTATTTAGATTTCAGTAAAGCCTTTGACACTGTTCCTCACAGGCGACTTATAAACAAACTGAGCACCCTAGGGATGGACCCTAAAGTTACTGCTTGGGTTAGAAATTGGTTGGGTGGGAGGCGACAAAGAGTACAAGTAAATGGAGCTCACTCTGAGGAGAAGGATGTTACCAGTGGTGTGCCCCAGGGATCTGTCCTTGGTCCGATTCTTTTTAACATCTTTGTTAGTGATATAGCGGAAGGGCTGTCGGGTAAGGTTTGCCTCTTTGCGGATGATACCAAAATCTGCAATAAAGTAGACACCCAGGAAGGTGTAGATAACATGAGGAGGGATCTAGCTAAGCTTGAAGAATGGTCTAGAATTTGGCAGCTGGGATTTAATGTTAAAAAATGTAAGGTCATGCATTTGGGCTGCAGCAATCCAAGGGAGCAATACAGCATAGGAGGTGAAGTACTTTTGTCCACTAAAGAAGAGCGGGACCTAGGCGTAGTTGTGTCCGATGATCTTAAAGTAGCTAAACAGGTAGAAAAGGCGACGGCAAAAGCTAGAAGGATGCTTGGGTGCATACGGAGAGGAATGGCTAGCAGAAAAAAGGAGGTGATAATGCCTCTGTATAAGTCTTTGGTGCGACCTCATTTGGAGTATGGTGTGCAATTCTGGAGACCGCACCTTCAAAAGGATGTGAACAGGATGGAGTCGGTGCAGAGGGTTGCTACTAAGATGATTAGTAGTCTTCATTATAAAGCATATGAGGACAGACTTAAGGATCTTAATATGTACACCTTAGAGGAAAGGCGGGATAGAGGTGATATGATTGAGATGTTTAAATACCTCCGTGGCATAAATGTTCAGGGAGAGAGCCTCTTTCAATTGAAAGCAAGTTCTGCGACGAGGGGACATGGGATGAGGGTGAAGGGAGATAGATTCAGGAGTGATATATGCGGAAATATTTCTTTACGGAAAGAGTAGTGGATCCGTGGAATAGTCTCCCAGTGGAGGTGGTAGAGATGAGGACAGTAACTGAATTCAAAAAAGCATGGGACCAACACAGAGGATCTCTAAAGGTAAAAAGTGGACTGTTGTAGTTGTTGTTATGGAAGGACAGACTAGATGGGCCTTGTGGTCTTTTTCTGTCGTCATGTTTCTATGTTTCTAAGGTCCAAGAGATTGAGTCAACACTCCTAGAACATTTCCTTGTGACTCATGAACATAGAGACTGAAAGGCTTTCTGGACATCTGGTAGACCCAGAGTTGGTGATAACATCAGAGTGGTTTTCAAAGATCAAAAGGCTGCATCCTGTTCAAGTCCCCATTCCAATGGAGACTTTTCCATTCCTTTGATAGCTTGATACAACGGTTTTGCTAGCAGCACAAAATTGGGGATCCATATACAACATACTTTGTGGCACCCAAGAAGGCTCTCACTTGCCTCCTGGTGATTGGAGTAGGAATACTGCATACAGCTTCTTTGCATTCTGGTTCTAGGCGTTGAATTCCGCTGGACAACTGGAATCCTAGGTATTTAACTTGTTTGGCATAATTGCACCTTAGCTCTTGAGACTTTGTATCCAGCCTCATTAAAAAGGTGCAAGAGTTCACTGGTGGCTTGTAGACATTCACTTTTTTGGTGGTTATAAGCAAGTTGTCCACATATTGAAGTAGAATTCTTTCTCCTGGAATTACTGGATAACTTGTCAAATCTTTTGCTGAGTGAGGCAAGTTCTTGAATCCTTGAGGTAATCTTGTCCAGGTGAGATGGCCCCGCCTTCCTGTAGTGGGGTCTTGGGCTAAGCGTATGCAGAAAAAGAAAAACATCTTTTAAATCCAGAATGGTGAAATGTGTGTAGCTTCAGCAGAGATCAGTCCTAAGAGTGTGTAAGGATTTGGCACAACTGGATGTATAGTTCCAGCTGCATCATACATTCTTTCTTAGATCCTGCACTGGGCGGTAATCACCTGTCCCAGGCTTCTTAACAGGAAGAAGGGGAGTGTTCCAAGGTGACTAACATTCCTTTGAAAAGTCCATACTTCAGCAGTTTCATTAAATGGCAGTGGATTCCTGCAATGGCTGGTCAGGGAAGAGGATACTGCTTCACATGCACTGGTTCCGCTTCTGGCTTGAGGATGACGATGACAGGGGTTATGTTCTTCGCTAGGCCAGGTGCATTATCTTCTGCCCATACTCCAGGTAGGGCTATAGGGTTGGCGGGTATACAGGAACTTGTTGTCTTAACTGGAGGTGTGTTATAGAACCGCTACTTCTCTTCTTGGGGAACAGTCAGCACCATCAATCCAGAAGGCTCTGGGTTCACAGTCATTTACATTTCTCTCTCTCCAGCAAAGGATATCTGTGCCTGAAGCTTTGCAAGCAGATCTCGGCTCCAAAAAGTGGAATAGGGCACTCAGGCATATGCAGGAACTGGTGCATTATTTTCTGTCCCCCTTGTTCACTCATGCCATTCTGCAAAAAAGGCTTTGTGGCCTTAGCCCCAGTAGCTCTGATAATGGTAGTGCATCTAGAAAAAACACAGGGGCTACTGGCTTTAGTATTCTGCTCCTGTATCCCCCATAAAAGTCCATATATTGGTCCCCTATTCTTCAGACTGACTCCTGGGGACCCAGGGAAACTGGAGAGTCCGGTCTGGCCTAGTCTTCATCCATGCTGTAGCCCTCTCAGGCTGCCACTTACTCTATAGCTGCTTCACTCTCGTGCTGAAACACTGTGCTTGGTTTTTATTCTGTCTATGACTCTGCAATCAAGTACTCCCTCCTCCCCTCCTGGGGTGGAGTCAAGATACAGGCATTCACTTCTCTAATGTCCTTCTTTTTCTACAATGGGCGTACTGACTCGCACCCAGTTTTTTTACTTCCTCTGCTCCTTCGATCAGGATAACCTCCTCCACATCATTCAACTAAAGCATCAGCAAGAAGATCCGCTCTCTTCTCCATCTTCACATCCACTCTCTCTATCACATTCAACAATTCACATACTTTCTGTTCAACTCTTCCAGTAACTATTATGCCCGCAAATCCATCCAATTTCATTTCTGTTTTATATCTCTCTGGGACTGACTGACAAAAATGCAAATTCTCCTGGGCTGCTGGGTATAGTGAGGGCTGCCTGCACTATTTGGATTCTGAATAATACTGTTTATTAATTCAATTAAATCCTAAAGCTTTCAGCTCAGTAAATCAGTGGCAAGGAAAAAAAAAAAAAACACCTAAACAAGTCTGGTCAGCTGACTGGCTGGCAAACTACTTGGGAATCTGCAGGGAGGAGTCCCCCCCCTCTCCCTAGGCCCACACTGTTTCTCCTAGCAACGCTCTATCCGGGAAAGGGTTTTTTTTTTTTTTAAACATTTAACCAGGAATCCTATGTAGAACTGATCAGGAAATATTCTCTGCACAATCTGATAAACACGGGAAACTATGGAGCCATAAAGTAACTAACACTGGCCACCCCCCTTTCACAGAGCATTTCTAATAGGGTGGGAGATTTATTTATTTATTTTTTAAAATCTGTAGTCTCCAGCAGAGCCTTTGCTAAATCCCTCTGACCCCCCTTTCTCTCCCCATGGTGACGTAGTTAACAACAGACAGAGGGGCGGCTATTCAGGCTGCATTTTCCTATGGACTATGAATCAGAACTACAGAATAATGTTCCTCTGGGTGCACTTATTAGGAAAAAAAAACATATTATTACTGTGAACAAAGGGTAGGCAGACAACATGAGTGTGTGATAACAACAATTCCAATAGAAAGAACCGAACATATACACTTTTTCCCTTATTTTATTTTTATTAACAATAAGCATGTCTTCTATGAGGTGCTTGCCGTAGTATATCAGGAACTAGAATTCAAGCACGATAAACTTCCTTATTCACTCAAGATTTAAATCACCTTCAAGTCGCGATGGCTCTTAACCTCTACTTTGTAGGACAAAAGGGAAAACAAAAGCAGTTTTCTTAATTTCTCTATCATTTCTGTCTGGACCATGAGATCTGCCTATCTGATCGGAATAAAGTATTTATTTTAAAGTTATATGCCATAACATGTAATACTAGCTTTACAAAATCCTCCACACTTGGTCCGTAACCACAAAGCAGGGCTTGAGATATTAGAACAGCTAAGAAGCTGGAAAGGGGTTAATAAGAACTTAACCCTTTCCTAGGCTAAGCCCAAAACTATTGGGATTCAAAATTCTGACTAAATATTCCTATCAAATGATACACAATACATGACCATAACAGAAGTAACATCACTTATTAGAGCATATTGAACAAAACAGGCACAACTCTCCTAAAACAATCACAGATCAGCTCAGCTTCAGAACGCTGAAAACAAGCCCTCACAGGGTTAAAAAGACACTGCACATTTTACTGTCTCTAAACACGCCCTGTCTCTCCCCTAGCTAGTTGTGCTGAAACTAAAATGAGTGAGACAGCTTCTTGATTTTACAATGCCTAGCCCAAATGTTTGCGTCTGTTTCCTTTTCTTAATACTATTTCTTAATCGGTAAACTGTCACAAATTACCCAACAGAATAATCTCACATTTATACCAGAAGGGGAACTCGCAGTTTCAACAGATAACAAAAATCAGATACACAGTTAGGACGGACAATACACCAAACGCTTCCTCCGTTTCGTGACCTAGACGCAGTCGCCCGGCTAGGAACTGCGCTAGTCCAGAGTCCACTCTCACTTGGTCCGTGCTGCCAAACCTCTCATTCACACTTCATTCACACAATCATGCTAGCAACGTATCCCAGGATGCAATTCAATTCTGTCTATTCTGACTAGTCTTTTACAAGTTCCAAATACAAGAAGACGGGGGTTTCGCCCTGCGAATACCCATGCGGGGTTAATCGGCCCCGTCTTTGAGAGCTCTCTTACCAATTTCCAAGTTCCAAAATTCAAGTGGCAGTACTGCTCTGTCTCATCTGTCTAGACTTTCAAAACCAAAATTCTACTCACCGGATCCAGTCCTCAAAGTTCCCAAGCAAGCGCATGAGTTGGACCTCGGACTCCCCTCACTCGGGTTCGAGGCGTTGGCTCCAGCCGGGCTCGGCACCCGCCGAGGTCCGACCAGCTCCCTCCGATACAAGGGACCGGTGGCGCCAGAGAGCAAAGTCCCGTCGGAAGGGCGCGATCCCGGCAGGACCAAGCCTGTAGAGGCGGAAAGTCGTGGTATATTGCCCTATATACCCTCTAATACCACACCTTCCCGGTCCAACGCACCAAGAATATGTAGCAGCAGAGAATACACAACCCAATAATACCAGGAGTCAGTTCAGAAGGTCCAAATCATTTATTTGTGCACAAGTCTCAAGCAGAACCAAGTTCAAAATGGCTGAGCGATGTTCTCTGGCAATACAACAACTTTTATAGATTTTTCTACCATTCTAGACATAGGAAAACATTTCATTAGTCCCGGTAACCTCCCGTACCTCCCGTACCCCTTCTATTGGTCCCGGTACTGATATGGTTATCCAATCATGCTCTTCGTGTGGGCTTAGCACCTGCTCACCCTCCCTCTAGTCCCAATTACAATGGCCAGTTCACCAACTTGTTACTTTCTTACTTCCAAGGCCATTTAGCTAGCTTAGTACGTGTAGGGAAGCAGGGCTCTGTAACTTATCTGTCAGCAGTTCTGTGGGCATTTAAACATGTTTTTCTGTATTTTTCCAAGACTCAGTTCTGCTTATCTAAGCTAATTGAATTGCTCTACTGAATTCTAATTCTACAATAACAGCTTTATTGGGGGATGTGCAACTCCTTTGGGCCTCTCCACAGGCTTCATTTACAGGTCAAGCTAGTTAGGTCTGTCTGTTTAGTTCAATTAGCATGGATCATAGGCCTTCGCCTACCACAGAGGGTTAAGTGACTTTCCCAAGGCCACAAGGAGTGCTAGTGGGAATTGAACACTGGTTGCTTGGTTACCAAGCCAGTGTTCTAACCACTAGATTACTCCTCCAACTACTAGGGCTTATGAAATCTACCCACCTGGCAACAATGAATTTTCATGGCTAGCCAGCTGATTTGTATTAGCTTTGGCAGTTGAAGCCTAGAGGAGGGGGCTGCATAGAGGATAGTGAGAAGACTACACAAGTGGGGGAGGAGAGGAAAGAGTGTGAGAGTGAAGTTTAGACAGTTTGGTTGTCATTACTTGTCATTTGTTGTTATCTGTTGTCTTATTTTATATTTTTTTGTTTTTTATTGGCTTATTATGCTGTTTGTAAACGGGGGCGCTGGGCGTGAATGTCCACAGTCTTGGCAAAGGCAAAATACTGTTATGACTTGCAAAGGATTGTGGGGAATGTAGTCCATTCATACCAGAATCAGCCGTTCACAAAATAATGAGTTGTGGTGCTCGAGTGTAAGCAAAGAAAAATATACTTTATTCTTGGGGTTAATTCTCCCACACAGATTTACTTGGTAACACAAAAGGACAACTTGCTTCAGTATTGTACTTAGAAAAACAAATCATGATATAAGCAACTGAGCTTCTTAAGCAATCAATCAAACAATAAAGACCTTGATGGGAAACAGAAAGGTCTTTCTGAGGGCTCCTGCTAATACCTTTTAGCAGTGCTCCAAAAGCAAAAACAAAACCCAAAAAGTAACCAAAAACTGTTCTTTTTCAAGGATAACTTTCTTGTATTTTCACACACAAACAGTAGTTTCCTTTCAGAGCTCACGTGCAACTGTGCATGGCTTAATTACCAATAATTAGCCAGCTGCAAACCCCTTTGCTGGTTCACTTTCTCTACGTGGCTCAAATCCTACCCTAAAGCTTTCTTGTAAACTTTTCTGGGTAGATAAAAGAACAAGTTATATTTCCTTTTGATGGTTGTTGTATTTGTGAAAGTATTTTACCACAGCAGCCTAGACAGAGAACAATCCATGTATTCATTCTGATCATTTAAAATATCTCCTTCTTCTTCAACTATCATAGAATCAATATCATGGTCTGGCTCAGAGGAATTCCTTAATGGAACACTCTCAGGACAATACTTGTTTCCCTGCTGTCTTCCAAGTGAAGAGCTAGGGCATAGATCAGTGTTCATACCTGAGCTTCCTTTGTTGTTAGGTTTCCTCTCCAGATATCCTGGCCAGTAAGTAATCCAGCTTTTATGTCCAGCCTTCCAATCCAGATCCCTGGACACTGGGTCTCTCTTCACATACCTTCTTGCACTGGTCTTAGAGCCCCTTCCAAATGCAGCCGTCTCCCTCACAGGTGCCGTCCGGGAATTCCTGGCTCTGTAACCCCACTCCTCTGGCTTCCTCCAGTCCAATGGAGTATGCTTGCCTCTGGAATGACTCCCAACACACGTACTGCTATGGGCTCCTTCTTTAGACCTCCAAGATGTTTTCCTCTTCTTCCTTCCACGTTGATGCTGCTGCTTCCTCTCTCTGTCCTTGAGCTCTGAGTTCCTCAACTCCATCTGATCTTGTGTAGAATATGTTTTACTTTTAACTTGTTTAGAGGGATACTCCACCCTAGCACAGCTCAGCTGTGCTGAATCAAGCCCTGCCCTTGGAGATGAGTGATTGGGGATTACCTCATAGCTCTCCTGATTGAACACACGTTTCCCCACTTCAGCTCTTCTAGAGGCTGTTTGAAACCTGGTGCATTCTGGGACTGGTAGTCTTTTATGAAAACATTCTGTTTTAGTATTTCTACCAGCTAAGACAGGTTGCTTGTTCAGTGCCAATTTACCTCTATTATAGCTCCCTCCTGAACTATGATAAGCTTCCTTATCACATGTTTTTTATCTTGTTTTCTCAATGTTTTATTATGAATGCTTTGTAATCTGCCTAGATTTTTTAGATAGTGTAGAATATAAATTATTTTAAATAAGTAGAGGGCTACAGAATGAGGCGAGGCAAGGCAAGAGGAGGATGATAGGGGTGGAAAGCCCCAGCTGTTGTGTTGCCTCAGATTGTAAGCTCTGATGAGCAGGGACAGTCTCTTACATGTCTCTGTACAGCGCTGTGTACACCTTGTAGCGCTATACATTGATTAATAGTAGTAGAGTGGGAGGACAGATGTGCCGTACTTAAATGCACTTCTATTCTGGCAAGTAAACTATAGGCACATTTCTAGATTTCTAAATTGTGCTCATTCTAAAGGGAAACAGTCTTAATGGCTAAATAAAGCTGTGTTGGTTTTGTGCTGTGTTTGCAGCTGGCGCACACTGAGATGAGAGGTTGACCTTCTGTGGAGTGTCTACAAACAAGTCTCATTTTCAGACTCATGCTGCGAATCAACCAGAATGTGGTTTTGGCCTTGCTGACCTTGGCAAGTTCCCTCTTTCTACTCTTCCAATTGTACTACTACAAGCATTACTTATCAGCAAAGGTAATTTTTTTTCTGCCTGAGAAAAGTCATGCTCACTTTCTCTCTTACAGGAGCACAGTGCCTTGACTTAGCTGACAAAATGTTTACTTTCTGATTGGCTTCTATAGAGCCGCAGCACTTGCCAGATTCATTCAGATGTCAAATTGCCCATCTCTTGATTCCATTACTTCTTTTTTTGTGCCTATTTCTAGCCTTGCTTTCTTTCTTTTGTTTGTTTGGGATTTTTTGCAGAATTTTACTTTGAAATTTTGTATACACATTATTGAAGCAGTAAGTTTGTGCCTTTCTAATATCAAGTGATGAAAACCAGACTCTGCTGGCATTACCGTGCACCTTAATTACAAGGCATTGCGCGTGTTCTTTGTTTAAAAAAAACTAATTGAAGATGTAAACAACAAAGTAGGTACAGAAATATAATGAGCAACCAGGCACATCTTTTTAAAAAGACTGTGTTTAATTAACCATAATGCAGCCAAACCAGCATTTCCATTTTCAGAGGAGAACCTTTGTCAAGAATGAAGTTGAGGCACATAATCTTTACACACAATTGGTGAACACCGATTCCTAGATGCAGACATGACCAAGGATTTTTTTTACAATTTTCAAGAAATGGATTTCAAGCACTCTATAAGCACTCTACTACATTCCAAAAGGATGCTCAACTTTCATCTTATAGAGCCATTGCCTTCAGCATTCGAGCTCCTCATCTATGGAATTCCCTTCTCACTGAACTTTGCTCGAAAACACCATATAAAAAAATCAAGGCAGCTTTAAAACCTGTTTTTTCTCACAGACTTTTCAATGACCATCTTTCCTTTTCACATTGTTCAGTTCTATATTTCCCTACTGTGTCATGCAATAGACTTAAGTTTTTATTTTTGAAATTGTTATGCTATTCCATTTCCCCCCCTTTTGTATTCAAAGGGTTTTTTTGTTTTGTGTGTTAATTTGACTTAAAAAAAAAAAACCCGAGACAATTTAAATGAATGGATATTGTAAACCACCATATTGCAAATGCTATTGGCAGTATATCAAATCATGCAAATAAATAAATACCCTCCCTTTTTGGGGTTTTGTTTTGTGTAAAAGGAATCCTGTCAAGGACTCTAACTTATCTTCTTTTTTCGTTTTTCTTTCTGTTGGGTCTGTCAAGAATGGGCCCTTTTTTTCCAAGTTGAAAGGGGAAATGTCCACACAAGACAGCACAAGATGGGTAAGTGGAACTCTGTATGTATACTGCTGACAGAAAGAGAGAGATAGATATTGGGGAGAGAGGGAACTTCATGGTCTGGATTTTGACAAGCATGATATTTTAATTTGATGTTTACTAGGCACTTAGAAACACATTCCCTATTATTGTCATAGTTTTTTTTGTATCTGTTGGCTTTGAAGGTAAGGACAGAGTAGATCTGCCTGAGCTGAATTCAGCTGCTAGGATTATGGTGGGTACAGCATGGACTGCCCTTTTTTTTTACCTTGCTTCCTCTTGTAGATGATTGAACTTTACCACAGTGGTAATGAAATTGGCTAAACCCCCCCCCCCCCCCGGCCATTGCTGCAGCATTCCGTATTGCAAATACACCTTTAGGGGGTAATTTTATAAGGAGGTGCCTAATGTTAGATGCCAACAACCTATGGTCAGTGTTGTATTTTACTCATTGATTCACATAAGTGGCCACATATGTGCATTAATGACCTCTTATAAAATACTGACTAGCATAAATTTATGTGCGTTATTTGCATGGCATGTACTTTCACTGTGGGCATGCACATGAGCAGAGTTTGGGTAGACTGTGGGCGGTGCAAGCAAAAATGCGTGTAGATTGTAGAATACAATAATTATGCGTGTACTTGCAAAAGATAGGCATGGTCATTTTGATTGCATCTTACTTTGAGGTGCATTATCTTCTGCTTATGCTAGTATTTTATACAGTCAAGTATAAGCATGCTTGACTTGTAAAACAGGTATAAAATATGTAGCTTTGCAAAGCCTATGAGCAGTTGGGAATTCTAGCTGAAAAGCAACACCACAAGATTTACTCCTGGGGAAACTGCACACAAACTAATAAAAAAAATTGGCATGCAGTATTTTAAAGTTCTACATGTGTCATTTGGCAAAATAACAGAATCACTGACTTTGAATAACAGTTAAAAATGCAATATAGAAAATGTTATTACCCAGAAATGCAGAATTTAAAAAAATGTTTTCAGTACTGTAAAAGTACATCAAAAAACCCAACCTGTCCTCCCAGTTCTCTTCGCTACCTACCAAAGAATGGCTCCCACCTTAGCTTGTTTTCTCTTATCCTCGTAGCTAAGGCCTCCATCCCAGGATCAGTCCCTGTTCTGTCCCCAGACATGGACAATCTTCAGCCATTAGTGCTGGAATGCTGCCTCTTCAAGGGTTGCCACCCTTATGATGCTGGAAAAGAGGAGAGGCTCTGGGACAGTTAAAATAAATAAACTCCCCCTCCCCAAAATCAGGCCAGTCTCCTGATCAGTTGCTCCCCTTTAGGAAAGGGAAAAAGCTGCTAGTGCCTGCAGCAGAAAGTGGGAGCCAGGTACAGGAATGGGAGGAAGGAAGGGCTCAGAGAACTACCAGAATGATGGGGATAGCATTGTTTGACATAACAACAGTGAGTGGTAAAACCTCTGGCAGCAGGGGGGAATAAAAAGCTGTGCTAGTATGAAGGAGGTTGCCTCCTTTCTCTTCCAGCTGGTTTGGGCCTTTGCACTCTTTACTTCCTCTTTAGGGCAGTGCCAGAGCTGGATTTACATTTTGGGTACCCATAAGAAAGGGGAAGAGGAAAGTTGCCTTGGCCTCTATTCCCACCCTAATTGCTGCATCCCAGATACTCTCTTTAGGTCGCCCCCCCCCCCCACACCTTCCTGTTCTTATCTGCTTGGGTTGCAGCAGCAAAATCTGCACAGTGAAGCTTGAACCTGCTTGCCTTTCTGCTTTGAGTTTTGGATAAATTGTGCTGTGCTTGGCGTGGCCCTTAGGCATAGGACCGTGCGGGGCCATTTAAAATGCTGCTACATTGGTTCTGCTTGTTGTAGAGATCGGAGCGGTGGAGGGGTGATGTCGACAGCGGAGGTTGTGAGTGGGAGCTTAAACACCTGGTGGTATGATATCTACCTCTTCAGATGCTATGTGGAGCATTTCTTCTTGTCTCCTCTATTCCTCTAACTATCACTGTATCTCTTATTCTGTCCTATCTAATTAATGGCGTTCTTTTCATATTTTCTGTAACTTTTATGTAATATTGTAAACCGCTCTGATGCTTTGGCTTGAGCGGTATATTAAATGTAATAAACATAAACATGGTAATAAGGAAACCGGGGGGGGACTTGTGCGAAGCTCTGAGCAGGAAGACAGGCAGGTTCAAGTTTCACTGTGCATATTTTACTAGCTGCTGGCACTTATTTTAAAAAATGAGAGGCAGATTCGGGTGGAGGCAGAGGTAACGTTCTGGTGTCTATCAAAATTTTGGCACCGGAGGCATGAATAGGTAATAGCATATTCTCCAGGACCAAGCAGGAAGTCAGTCCTCACTTATGGGTGACGTCGGCGCCGACGGAGCCCTCGCGGAGCAATTTTCCCCAGCTTTCAAAGAAAGCCTTTGGGAATTGCAGCGCGCATGCGCGGTCCTCTTCCCGCCCAAGGGTGCCATCTTAGCCAGTCTTCTTTTTTCCGCGGAGCCCTACAGACGTCCCCGTCTTGTCCCCGCGAAAAAGTCGATATTTCTTCATTATTTTATTCTTTTTCCTTCGGTTCGACGCCGGTCTTTTTCCCGCCCGGACTCGCGACGCCGGTCACGAGTCCTCTTCTTCTTTTCGGTTTTTCTGACTTAGTCAGTTTTCGTTTTCGATTTTTCCCTGGCAGCCCGGTCCTTTGACCTCGCCGGGGCCCTTTTTCCCCCGATGGCTGCCAGTGGTTTCAAGCGGTGTGGTCAGTGTGACCGAAATATGTCACTAACTGACACACACGACTTTTGCCTCCGCTGCCTGGGCCCGGATCATGAAGAAATGATCTGTGGGCCCTGCGGCAAAATGTCCTCCAAAGCGTTGAGAAGTCGGCGGCATCAGCGGGATAGGATCTTCGCTGACCCCAGCCGTACCCGGACCTCGTCGGAGACCTCCGCGTCCAAGGGTTCCAGCTCGGACCGTCGCCGGAGTTCCTCCGACAGGGGTTCTCCCTCCGGGGACCATCGACGTCAGGTGAAACCCGCGAGGGCGGCGTCGGTGGACGCTCCTGGCTCCGCGAGGGCCAGGTCGCATAGCCCCGATAGCCGCCCCGGGTCCTTGGAGAAGGAGCACCTCCCGAAGCGACCTCGCCTGGAGTCGGAGCTGCCTGCTCGGGTAAGTCCTGTGGTCCTCCTGGACTCGCCTCCGCGACAGCCGACGTCGGGCCCGACGCCGTCGGGGCCCGAGTCGGGGGCTGCTGGGTCACCTGAGCTCGGACTCAGGTTGACGGCCTTGGAGAGCAGACTCTGTGCCTTCATGGACCAGCAGCGGGCACTGCTCGCTGGCTTCGCTGGCGTCGCTGCCCCGACCGCCGGGACGTCGACGTCCAAGTCGACCCCGGAGACCGAGCCGATCCTCGAGTCCATGCGAACTCGAGTCGATCCTCGGTCGAGGTCACCCTCGGCCTCCCGTTCGGGACCGAGGTCGCCGACGCCGACTCCCTCGGCGTCGGGGCGGCAGGCGCCGCGCCCTGCCCGGGCCGACCCCACCGAGTCCTCGTCGGAGTCGGTCTGGGAGTCTGAAGAGGAAGAGTCGCCTGATTCTTTCCGGACTCGGTGTGTCCCCTCGGACTCACCGGAGTCCGAACCTCGGAAGCAGTCCCCCCCGGAGGATGCCCGGTTCTCGGACTTCGTCAGGGATATGGCCAAGGCTTTGGTCTTCCCTGCGGACCCCGAGGAGAAGCCTCGAGCCAAAGAGCTCGACGCCCTCCAGTATGACTCTCCCGCAAGGGAACACTTTACTGTACCGGTTCCTCCTATGCTGGAACGACTACTCTTCCGCATGTGGGAGAGTCCGGCCACCTCGCCGGTCCTGAGCAAGCGGGTCGATTCTATCTATCGAGTCCGCAAGAGCCCTGGCTTCCAAAAAGCACAGCTACCACACCATTCCATGGTAGTGGAATCGGCCATGCATCGTCTTAAGAGCCAGAAGATGCACTCCTCGGTGCCTCCTGGCAGGGAGGCCCGTAACCTGGATGGCCTTGGTAAGAAGTGTTTCCAGGGCTCTATGCTTGCGTGTCGTGTCCAGACCTACCAGCTATACATGGGCATGTATCTCCGAGACCTGGCTAAAGAGCTAGCCGGATTCTCCGCTGGTTTGTCCGAGGAACCCTTGCGGAGGTTCCTGGCCTTGTCCACTGGCATTTGGGAATGCTCAAAATTCATGTCCCGAGCGGCCTATGATGGCTTTGAAGCATCGGCTCGAGTGGCCGCAGCCGGCATCGGTGCCCGCCGACAGGCTTGGCTTCAGTCGTCTGACCTTGAGCCCTGGGTGCAGGACAAGTTGGTCGATGTCCCCTGCCGAGGCGAAAACCTCTTTGGCAAGCCCATGGCTGAAAAGGCTGCACAGATTGAGACGGAGACTCTCACCAGGACCAGGCTTTCTAGGAAGACCTCCGCCCCTTCCCAGAAAAAGAAGGGCTCGGGAAAAAAAGTCCTTTTACCCGAGGAAGGCGGCTGCCTACAAACAATACCCCCATTATCAGGCCCCTGCAGCTCCCCAACAGGGCCAGCAGGCCAAGGGACGGGGTAACGGGTCCCGTAGGCAGCAAGCCCCCAAGCCTGCACCACCAGCCCCTGCTCAGCAGGGTGGGGTTTTTTGACTGCTTAAGCATAGCCTCTCCCCCCCCGCTGGTTCCTCCCAGCACCGGAGGCCGGCTGGTTCACTTCGCCCACAGGTGGTCCAGCATCACCTCAGATGCCTGGGTGCTTCAAGTCGTGCGAGAAGGCTATCTTCTCCACTTCCACCAGGTCCCTCCCTCCTATTTTCCGGGAGAACCTCCTCGACCCCCTCTGCACAGGGAATTACTCCTTCAGGAGTTGGCAGGTCTTCTACAGGAACAGGCGGTGGAACCGGTGCCCCACCACCTAAAAGGTCAAGGCTTTTATTCCAGGTATTTTCTAATACCAAAGAGAACAGGAGGCCTCAGACCCATCCTGGACTTGCGCAACCTCAACAAGTTCCTTGTGCGAGAGAAGTTCAAAATGCTTACCCTTGGAATCCTTCTGCCCTACCTCCAGCAGGGAGATTGGCTATGCTCCTTGGATCTAAAGGATGCCTACACGCACATCCTCATCCACCCAAGCCACCGCCAATACCTAAGGTTTGTGGTGGCAGGAAATCATTACCAGTACAGAGTACTGCCCTTTGGCCTGTCCTCCGCACCGCGAGTCTTCACAAAATGTCTCGCGGTGGTGGCGGCCCATCTCCGGCTTCACGGCCTATATGTCTTTCCGTACCTCGACGACTGGCTCATCAGAGCAGCGTCCGCTCCGGAGGTCACCAACGCCGCACGCCGCACGGTGACTCTTCTGCAGTACTTGGGCTTTGTTATAAACGTCGCAAAGTCCACTTTGCTCCCCTCACAGGATCTCGAGTTCATCGGCGCAAGGCTGCGCACTCCTCAGGCACGAGCGTACCTACCGCTCGACAGGGCTCAACGGCTCATGGACCTAGCCGACCGTTTTCGCAGCCAGCCCCTGGTCTCCGCCAGGCGCTTCCTGAGACTACTCGGCCATATGGCTTCCACCGTCCATGTGACCCCCAATGCCCGCCTGAATATGCGGCCTGCTCAATGGTGTCTCCGCCAGCAGTGGCGACAAGCCACAGGCGGCCTAGCAGACCTATTGCGCGTCTCCGAGCCGCTGATCTCGTCTCTCCGGTGGTGGCTTCAGCAGCCGAACCTGATATTCGGAATGCCTTTCCAGTCACCTCAGCCGGCCCGGGTGCTGACAACAGATGCATCCCTCCTGGGCTGGGGAGCGCATTGCCAAGGGGCACGTACTCAGGGCCTCTGGACCACGTGGGAGTCTGCTCAGCAGATCAACTTCCTGGAGCTCAGGGCGATCCGCCTGGCTCTCAAGGCCTTCTCCCACCTGACTTCTCACCAGTCCGTCCTTGTCCAGACGGACAATCAAGTTGCCATGTTCTACGTGAACAAGCAGGGGGGCACGGGCTCCTTCCTCCTCTGTCGGGAGGCACAGAAGCTCTGCTCTTGGGCCGTCTGTCACGGCATTCTCCTCAAGGCAGTTTATCTCCCAGGCCAAGAGAATTACCTGGCGGACAAACTCAGCAGGATCCTCCAGCCGCACGAGTGGCGTCTGGATCCCTTGGTAGTTCAGAAGCTCTTTCTAAAGTGGGGCCTCCCCACGGTGGATCTCTTTGCCAGTCCTCACAACCGGCAACTTCCTCACTTCTGCTCTCGTCAGCCACACCCCCTTCGGGTTGCGGCGGACGCTTTTCTACTATCATGGTCGGGGAGCCTTCTGTACGCTTTCCCTCCCATCCCGCTAGTCTCTCGGACTCTTTTCAAGGTTCTCCGAGACAAAGCCTTCATGATCCTGGTGGCCCCTCGCTGGCCCAGACAGCCGTGGTTTCCGCTCCTGCTGCAATTAGCGGTGGAGGATCCATTGCCTCTGGGGTTACAACCGGATCTCCTCACTCAGGATCAGGGGTCTCTGCTACACCCCAACCTCAGGTCTCTCAACCTCATGGCCTGGCTGCAGAGAGGGTAGTCCTCGCTCCCCTTCTCCTGCCGGCAGAGGTGGAGGAGGTCGTCCTAGCTTCGCGACGACCTTCTACCCGCAAATGCTACGCCCTTAAATGGCGTCGTTTCTCCGTTTGGTGTACCCGACAGTCTCAGGATCCCTTCTCCTGCCCGGTGTCGGTGGTCTTACAGTACTTGCTTTACCTCTCTAATCTGGGACTTAAGTCCAACTCCGTCAAGGTTCACCTCAGTGCTCTTTCAGCACATCATGTGCCGGTGGACGGCAGACCTCTCTCCAACGACCCTCTCGTAGCGAGGTTTCTCAGAGGTCTCCTTCTACTTAAACCACCTCTGCGCCCGCCAGCGCCTGACTGGGACCTGAATGTGGTTTTACAGCGGATCACCTGTCCGCCTTTTGAACCTATGGCTACCTGTTCTCTCCGTTTTCTTTCTTGGAAAACACTGTTCTTGATAGCCCTCACTTCCGCTAGACGCGTAAGTGAATTGCAGGCCCTCGTGTCTGATCCCCCTTACACTCGGTTCTACAAAAATAGGGTAGTCCTAAGGACTCACCCAAAATTTCTTCCAAAAGTGGTCTCCCCTTTTCATATCAATCAGGAGGTGGTACTTCCAACCTTCTTTCCCAGACCACACTCCAGCCGAGCTGAAACGGTCCTCCATACCCTGGACTGTAGAAGGGCTTTGAACTTCTACCTTGACCGTACGCGGGAGCACCGTAAAGCTGCTCAGCTTTTTGTATCTTTTGACCCCAATAAATTGGGGCTCCCGGTCTCCAAGCGTACACTGTCCATCTGGGTTGCGGACTGTATCACTTGGGCTTATGGGGCAGCCGGACTCTCCTTGGAAGGTCGAGTCACGGCTCATTGCGTTCGGGCAAAGGCCACGTCAGTGGCTTACCTCCGCTCTGTTCCGCTGGCAGACATCTGCCGGGCCGCTACTTGGTCTTCGAGCCAGACTTTTGCGGTCCATTACTGTCTCGAGAGGGAGTCCCGCAGGGACAGTGCTTTCGGACAGGCAGTCCTCCGTAATCTCTTTGAGGTCTGAGCAACTCCTACCCTCCATCCCGGATGTGGGCTACCGGTGGGTAATAATTCAGCGAAGATTCTTTCCTTCTGTGCTGCTGAGCTAGAGGGAGCTCATTTTTGTGCTTAGGGTCTCCGGTAGCCTTGAGCTTGGGAGTCCCATAAGTGAGGACTGACTTCCTGCTTGGTCCTGGAGAAAGCGTAGTTACTCACCTGTAACAGGTGTTCTCCAGGAGCAGCAGGAATCAGTCCTCACAACCCTCCCTCCTCCCCTTGGAGTTGCAATCGTCTGCTTTAGTTTTTTTGCAAATTTTTATGCTGTCTTTTTTAGCTATGTCATCTGACTGGCTAAGATGGCACCCTTGGGCGGGAAGAGGACCGCGCATGCGCGCTGCAATTCCCAAAGGCTTTCTTTGAAAGCTGGGGAAAATTGCTCCGCGAGGGCTCCGTCGGCGCCGACGTCACCCATAAGTGAGGACTGATTCCTGCTGCTCCTGGAGAACACCTGTTACAGGTGAGTAACTACGCTTTCTTTTGTGTCCAGTTAGTATAACTCTTGGCATCAAACAACAACAACATAAGACACAAATTCTGAGAAGTAAACGAGCAAAATGTTGTTATGATCTAATTCTAGATTGTTCTTTTTTTCTGTTTTCAAACAGCGGGCTGTGAAGAAGTTTCTTGGATTAATGACAAGCCACAATGTGCCAGTGTATCTCACTGATATCTCGGTCTTGAGCCTGCTCCAGGAAAATCGAGAGCAGCTTGGAAGCTCCCCCGACAGCATCAGCCCAGGGTGCAGGTACTTCTGCACCTCACGGGACTTCACCACCTTTGCAGTAGTGGAGAAGTTTTGGAAGCATGAGGTGAGGCTGCAGGGTGTCCCTCCATTCCTCTTGTTTCTGCACCTACAGTACCATTCATTGGCATTCCCAGTTTCTTGAAACTGTGATACAAATTTCAAGCCATTGTGCAGCTGGTTATTTAATAATGCTTGATTTATTCTCTTTCTTATGATCCCAGAGGGATAAGAGGGTGAAATAGGGTTGCCATGTCAGCCCAGCTGCTCAGGTGGCAAATGCTATGAACTGCTGTGTGGAAGGCCCCTGGTTCAATCCCCTCATTGAGCTTTCTGCTGCCTAGGTCGGTTGAGGTAGGAGATGCCACAGAAGCAGCATTCACAGTTCCCAGGGAGAGGGTCCTTGCTTAAGGTTGACATCTAGGGAGCATACTCAGTGCCCTTAGTTGTAGAGTCCCAAAAAGAGAATTGGTGTGTGGCCTCTGGCCCAGTAGTGTTACTGTGACTAAAGTAAGTTGGGAGGGGATATATAATGGGAGAAAACTCCAACAGGGAAGCCTCATGTCTCTAGATCCCATGGCTCTGACTGAAGGAGGAGGGGATCATCTAAGAAACTACAGACCCATGAGTCTGATGGTGCCCTATTAGAATTACCGGGCATAAGGATAAACATAGCTTAATGGAGAAGAACCAGCGTGGAATTAACAAGGGGAAGTCCTGCCTTACTAGACTATTACAGTTCTTCAGTGGTGTAGATAAATCTAAATAAGGAGTTGCTGGTTGATGTATTATATCTGGATTTTCAGAAGACATTTGATTTAAATTTCCTTAGGAGTCTGTCATAAGGAATTTTGGAATATGTTTACTAAACAGCGGTAAAGGAGCAGTCTTTTCTGTGCATTAATGGCAGTGATAAGGGGTTACTGTGCGGTAAGTGTTCTGGGTGTGTTCCAGCATTATGGGGTGCTAGTGGACATTTAGCAGGCAGTAATAGCACATGCTGCATTAAGAGGCGGTATTGGACACTTAGCGGGCAGTAATAGGACATTAAGGGGTGGTAGTGGACACTTACCATGTGGTAATAGCACATGCTGCGGAAAGGTGTCTGGCATGCACCTTAATGCAGAAAAGCCACTGAAACGCTGAAAGGGGGGCAGGGAAGCCATTGGAGAAGGTATGGATGCAAGCACAATTGGTAGCTGATGGAGTTGACTCATCTGATGCCTGGCAGTGTGGCAGTATGTGTGATGAGCATGTTTGACTGTATAGCAGGCTTATGCTGTTGACTAGGCGAGATAGGTGGCTGCCTAGTGATGAAGGTCAGTGTAGGTGTTGGCTGTGTCATGGGTGGGTGGTAGAGTCAGCGGAGGGGATGCAGCAGTGGGGGGCACTGTGACAGGCATGCAGTCCTAGATGCACCTGAAAGCATATACCGTGCCGTAAGCTACATTATAGTGTCTGTGAGGTGTTGACAAGTATCCAGATGTACTGTCAGTGTGTGGCACACCATAGGCCAGGAAAGTGTCTAGGTGGAGGCAGCGTGTGCCTGATGTGGGCAACAAAGGGAGGATTGTCCATGAGTGCGCATATGGAGCAGTCACAAGATATGCAACGAGTGTTAGGTGCCAGAATGTACGAGATATATCCTCTTTACATAAAGCTGGGAGGTCACAATGATAGCATAACAGAAAATGCATTCATACCAGGCAAGGATTATCTCTTACGTGTATGCTCTGATGAGCAAGGATTATCTCTTATGTGTCTGTGCAGTGCTGTCTGCGTCTAGTAGCGCTATATGCACTTAGAGATGATCTCTGCTGTAGGTCCACATCACTGCTGGTATTTAGCAGGTGTTGTCTGCAATGTGTTATGCTTTTTTCCCTGTTTCCTGCATGCTGAGGGTGACAGTAACAGCAACAGCTCGGCCCTGTGTTCTGCCCATTGGGCACTAACTCTCCAATAACAATGTAGGTTAGTGGCTAGTGTCAAAATGCTGCTGCCATAAACAGCCACTGCAGTGGGAGTGTATAGGCTGGCATGGGGCTACTGCTACAGCCTTCCCTCGACCCGTCCGTCCTTGCTCATTGGCGTCCTGTCTCAAACTATGACCTAGATTGGCCACTGCTGGAAACAGAATACTGGGCTTGATGGACCTTGGTCTGACCCAGTATGGCATATCTTATGTTCTTATGTTGCTGACATGCTTCCCTTCAGCTGACCTTTGGCACATGCTGTAATGCACATGGTGCACACGATCAGGACAAGGCCTCTATCTGCTGCAGGCTGGTGCCACTTCCCACGCCACCAACAACACGCCACCATGCAGACATGCCCATGCACTGTCAGTGGTGGTGGTCGCAATCCCAGCATGTTAAACATGCGGGTTTGGCAGGCACCTTAGGCACAAGGTCTGGATGGGGGGGCTAGGGCACACATGGACGGCCACGCAGCCCCCCTACCAGCTGCCCATGAATGGGCCCCATCACCGCCTGTCACCGATATATCTCGGGGGGAGGATGGCAGCTTCTGCTGTAGTATTTCCCCAGGCACCTGCATTTTCCAGCTACCTGGAGGGCTACAGCACCTGGCACTATTGGCCTCTTCCCCCACAGCTGGGTTCTGCGGCAGCGGGAGGGGGGAGGCAGCCTGGATCTCTGCCTGGGGTGCCAGGACCCTTGGACCACCCCATGTGATAAGAACATAAGAACATAAGATATGCCATACTGGGTCAGACCAAGGTCCATCAAGCCCAGTATCCTGTTTCCAACAGTGGCCAATCTAGGTCATACGTACTATCACGTGTCCCTATCCCCAGCCACGTGCTTAGGGGATTAGGGTTGCCATTTTAGTCCTCTTTAAAGGGTTTGAAAACTATTTCCTTCAGGAGCAGTGCCCTCTGGGAGTTGTAGTTTCCCTCTTAAAAAGGATAGTCATGGAGACATCGAGTGAAGGCAAACATGACACAGTTTATTTCCCCAAAATATGCACAAATAAGGTTCAAACGCAAAAGTATCTGGATATTTCCTCCAGGACAAAAAGTACAGAAAATATTTACATCCTTAAGCTGAGTAACTTCTCAAAGACATTAAACAGACGCAGACGTTTCATCAGTCAAAACAGGCAAATCAAAAGTACAGCTTCTTAGGTTCAGCAAAGTAAAGAACATCTTTCTGCTTCCTTAGTGAGATAATATACAGTGCTGTGCAAGCTTGTCTTACTTAACCTGGTTCCTACCTTAGCAAGGTTAAGTTTTCTTGGTAGTGCTTTTTCCCAAAAGCATTTACTCAGGCTGCTACTCCTTAACCAAGGATTCAGTAGCCTCTGCACGACACCAAGAACAGTCCATTGGCAGTTCAGTAATCAAGGGGTCTGGTTCATTATATTCCACTTGCATTTCCTCCTGCTCTGGAATTATAATATCCTGCACTGAGCCCTCATGACTTGCCTCTGGTGGAATTCTTGCTGAGGATTCCTGTAACTCCCTCCAGGACTTCTCTACCCGGTAAGGAATATGGAGAACTGTATTACTGGATATCTTTCTTTGGTTCTCTTGCCCCAGTTCCTCTCTGAGGTTTAACCACGGTTCTCTGTTGGAGGCTGGGTTCTTCTGCCTCCTGGTTTGAAACCTAGGCACCCACCTCTGAGTGTTGTGAACCTCTTGGTCAGGAACAGAAGTTTGGAACCTGCTCTGCTCTCTCCGTCTGAACAGCTCTTACCTGGTTTCCCTTGTGCCAGACTCTTTCCAGGTCCTTCTTCTTTCCTCTGCTTGGAACTTTCTTTCTGGGAACTTCCAGCTCAATTTCCAGTCCTGCTCTGAGTCCGTCTCTGACTCTGTCTTCCTGGACTCTCTCCTTGAGTGTTTGCTTGCTCTGCTCTTCCCTTCTGAGCAACCTTTTCCTCCTGAGCAGCTCTTCTCCCCTCTGCTTTTCCCTAAGCAGGGTTTATAAAGGTGCTTCCTGGGCAGCGTTTCTCTCTGCCTTAACAGGTGTTCATAATCATGCTCCAAGCCTGCTACTCCATCAGCAGAGTTTGGGTGTGGCAGCCTAGCCTCAGAAACTCTAAGCTTGCTCTGAAGCCTGTGCACTGCTGGAATGTTTTTAAAGGTACAATCATTGATTTTCTCTAACTCTGCAGGCTCACCAGTGCCTTCCTCATCACAGTACCTAGCAGTATCCCCAAGAGACACAGGTTCCGCAATGCTTGTATTGGGTCAAGCATTGATATCCTGGGCCCCTTTTTAATAATGGTTTATGGACCTTTCCTTCAGGAACTTGTCCAAACCTTTTTTAAACCCAGCTACACTAACAGCTCTTACTACATCCTCCGGTAACAAATTCCAGAGTTTGATTACACGTTGAGTGAAAAAATATTTTTTCTTATTTGTCTTAAATAGTTTACCCTGTCGCTTCATTACATGTCCCCTAGTCTTTCTATATTCTGATAGCGTAAACAATCAATCTATGTTTACCCGTTCCACTCCATTCATTAATTTATAGACCTCTATCATATCTCCACTCAGCCGTCTCTTTTCCAGGTTGAAGAGCCCTAACCTTTGTAGCCTCTCTTCATAGGACTAGCCTTCCATCTCCTTTACCATTTTGGTGGCTCTTCTCTGTACCTTTTCTAATAATGATATATCCTTTTTAAGATACGGCGACCAGAATTGCACACAATACTCAAGGTGCGGTCGTACCATGGAACGATACAGAGGCATTATAATATCCTTTGTTTTATTTTCCATTCCTTTCCTTATGATACCTAGCATTCTATTTGCTTTCTTGGCCGCCGCTGCACACTGGGCCGAGGGTTTTAACATGTTATCCACGATGACTCCTAAATCTTTTTCCTGGGTGGTGGTTCCCAATGTGGAACCTTGCATTGTGTAACCATAGTGTGGGTTGTTCTTTCCTAGGTGCATAACTTTGCACTTGTCCACATTAAATTTCATCTGCCATTTGGATGCCCAGTCTTCCAATTTATCCAGATCCTTCTGCAGTTTTCCACAGTCCTCTTGGGTTTTAACAACTTTAAACAGTTTTGTGTCGTCTGCAAATTTGATAACCTCACTAGTTATTCCCTTTTCCAGGTCATTTATGAATATGTCAAAAAGTAGCGGACCCAGTACAGATCCCTGGGGTACTCCACTCTTCACCTTTTCTATTGGGAAAATTGGCCATTTAGCCCTACCCTCTGCTTTCTATCCTTTAACCAGTTCCTGATCCACAGTAGTACACTGCCTCCTTTCCCATGACTTTTTAGTGTTGCTAAAAGTCTCTGATGAGGGACCTTGTCAAAGGCTTTCTGAAAGTCCAGATACACTATATCAACTGACTCACCTTTGTCTACCTGTTTATTCACACCTTCAAAAAAACATAGCAGATTAGTAAGACAAGATCTTCCTTGTCTAAAGCCATGTTGGCTGTCTCCCATTAGGCCATGACTATCTACATGCTGTGTAATTTTGTTCTTTATGATGGTTTCTACCATTTTCCCCGGTACTGACGTCAGGCTCACCAGTCTGTAATTTCCCGGATCACCCCTGAAACCCTTTTTAAAAATTGGCGTTACATTGGCGATTCTCCAATCTTCAGGTATTACAGATGATTTTAATGAAAGTTCACAGATTACTAATAGCAGGTCTGCAATCTCATATTTCTCCAGGACCAAGCAGGAAGTCAGTCCTCACATATGGGTGACGTCGGCGCCGATGGAGCCCCCATGCGGAGCATTTCCCCAGCTTTCAAAGAAAGCCTTTGGGAATGCAGCCACGCATGCGCGGTCCACTTCCCGCCCAAAAGGCGCCATCTTGCTCAGTCTTCTTTTTTCCACGGAGCCCTACGGACGTGTGTCCCTGTCACCTGTGGAAAAAGTGGATTTTCCTGCATTGAGACGAGTTATTTTTCTTCTGATCGACGTCGGTTCCTTTCCCGCCTGGACTCGGTACACCGGTGCTGAGCCCAGATCTCTTTTTTCGGTTTTTGTCCTTAGAGGCTGTGTTCGCGCCATTTTGTCTTTTCCCTGGCAGCCCGATTTTTTGATCTTGCAGGGGCCCTTTTCCCCCCGATTGCTGCCAGTGGCTTTAAGAAGTGTGATCGGTGCTAGAAGCTGATGTCTCTCACCGACACACATGACTGCTGCCTCCGGTGCCTGGGGCTTGACCATGATCCTAAGGTCTGTAGTCCCTGTGGCAAAATGTCTTCGAAGGCATTGCGGAGCCGTCAGCACCAGCGTGAGAGGATCTTCTCCGACTTGGCGTCTCGGGAGTCTGACCCCGAGCATCGTCGGGGCTCCTCTGAGAAGGAGTCCCCCTCGAGGGAGCACCGAAGGAAGAAGAAACCCGTGAGGGCGGCATCGGTGGACGCTCTTGGCTCCTCGAGGGCCAGGTCGCATAGCCCCGATCGCCGTCCCGGGTCTTCGGAGTCGGAGAGGCCTGCAAAGTATCCTCATGTGGAGTCAGAGGCCCCAAGTCACATGAGTACTGTAGTCCTCGTGGACTCTCCTCCGGGGGAGCCGACTTCGGGCCTGACGCCATTGGGGCCCGAGTCAGAGGCTGCTGGGTCTCCTGAGCTTGGACTCAAATTGACGGCCTTGGAGAGCAGATTGTCTGCCTTCATGGAGCAGCAGCAGGTGCTGATCGCCGGCCTCACCAGCGCATCTGCCCCGACCACCAGGACCTTGACGTCCAAGTCAACCCCGGAGGCCGAGCCGATACTCGAGTCACCCTCGGCCTCCCGTTCGGGACCGAGGTTGTCGACGCTGGTACCCTCGGCGTCGGGGCGGATGGCGTCGGTGCCCGCCCACTCGGAGCCACTCGATTCCTCCTCGGAGGAATCGGCATGGGAGACTGAGGAAGAGGAGTCCCCGGACCTTCCAGACTCGGTGTGTCCCTTCGGACTCACCGGGATCCGAGCCTCGGACAAGGTCCCCCCCCCCGGAGGATACCTGGTTCTCGGACTTCGTATGGGACATGGCCAAAGCCTTGGCCTTCCCGGCGGACCCCGAGGAGGAGCCTCGAGCTGAGGAGCTCGAGGCCCTGCAGTATGACTCTCCTCCCAAGGAGGCCTTTACTGTGCCGGTTCCTCCGATGCTGGAGCGGGTGCTCTTCCGCATGTGGGAGGCGCCGGCCTCGATGCCGGTTTTAAGCAAGCGGGTTGATTCCATCTATCGAGTCCGCAAGAGCCCCGGGTTCCAAAAGGCACAGCTACCGCACCACTCCATGGTTGTGGAATCGGCCATGCATCGCCTGAAGAGTCAGAAGATGCACTCCTCGGTGCCTCCCGGCAGGGAATCCCGGAACCTGGATGCCCTCGGTAGAAAGTGCTTCCAGGGCTCTATGCTTGCTTGCTGCGTCCAGACTTACCAGCTGTACATGGGCATGTACCTTCGAGACCTGGCAAAGGAGAACGGGTTCTCTGCTGGTCTGTCCGAGGAACCCTTGCAGAGGTTCAAGGCCTTGTCTTCTGGTATTCGAGAGTGCTCGAAGTTTATCTCTCGAGCAGCCTATGATGGATTTGAGGCTTCGGCCCGAGTAGCAGGGGCCGGCATCGGTGCACGTCGCCAGGCCTGGCTACAATCCTCGGACCTCGAGCCATGGGTACAGGACAACTTGGTCGATATCCCCTGTCGAGTCATACTGCAGGGCCTCGAGCTCCTCAGCTAATAAAAGAAAATATTTTTTCACTCAATGTGTAATCAAACTCTGGAATTTGTTACCGGAGGATGTAGTAAAGGCTGTTAGTGTAGCTGGCTTTAAAAAAGGTTTGGACAAGTTCCTGGAGGAAAGGTCCATAAGCCATTATTAAGAAGGGACCCAGGATATCAATGCTTGAACCAATACAAGCATTGTGGAACCTGTGTCCCTTGGGGAAACTGCTAGGTACATATGACCTAGATTGGCCACTGTTGGAAACAGAATACTGGGCTTGATGGACCTTGGTCTGACCCAGTATGGCATATCTTATGTTCTCTTTGGCAAGCCCATGGCTGAAAAGGCTGCAGAACGCGAGACCGAGACTCGTACCCGGACAAGGCCGTCCAGGAAAACCTCTGCCCCTTCTCAGAAGAAGAAGGGCTCAGGGAAAAAGGCCTTTTACCCGAGGAGGACCACTGCCTTCAAAACCTACCCTCACTTCCAGGCCTCTGCAGCTCCCCAACAGG
The DNA here is from genome assembly GCA_033557465.1 of Ichthyophis bannanicus. Taxonomy (NCBI): domain Eukaryota; kingdom Metazoa; phylum Chordata; class Amphibia; order Gymnophiona; family Ichthyophiidae; genus Ichthyophis; species Ichthyophis bannanicus. Next base: position 905,408,405 of record CM066032.1, on the reverse strand, counting down.
GCCAGCAGGCCAAGGGGCAGGTTCATGGGCCCCATAGGCAGAAGGCTCCCAAGCCTCCTACTCCGGCTCCTGCTCCTGCTCAGCAGGGAAGGGGTTTTTGACTATGCCAGCATAGCCTCTCCTCCTCTCCAGGGCACAGGAGGTGGCCAGCCATCACAGGGGATACTTGGGTGTTAAGCATCATCGAAAGGGGCTATCTGCTCCACTTCACCCAGATACCCCCCTCCTACTTTCCAGGGAAGCCTCCATGACCCCCTCTGCACAGAAACATACTCCTTCAAGAGTTGGAAGGTCTACTACAGGACCAGGCGGTGGAACCGGTGCCTCACCACCTGGAAGGGCAAGGCTTCCACTCAAGGTACTTCCTGGTACCAAAAAGAACAGGAGGCCTCAGACCCATCCTCGACCTGAGAAATCTGAACAAGTTTCTGGAGAGGGAAAAGTTCAAGATGCTTACCCTTGGAATCTTACTGCCCTACCTCCAGCAGGGAGATTGGCTATGCTCCTTAGACCTGAAGGATGCTTATACTCACATCCTCATCCATCCAAGTCACAGGCAATACCTCAGATTTGTGGTGGGAGGGAACCACTTCCAGTACAGAGTACTTCCCTTTGGCCTCACCTCTGCCCCCAGGGTCTTTACAATGTGCCTGGCAGTGCTTGCGGCCCACCTCAGGAACCAGGGGATCTTTGTGTTCCCTTACTTGGACGACTGGCTTATCAGGGGCCGGTCTCTGCAAGAGGCAAGGCAGGCCACCTTCAGAACCATATCCCTGCTTCAGCACCTGGGTTCGTTATAAACTTCCCAAAGTCCACTTTAGTCCCCTCACAGGACGTAGAGTTCATAGGGGCAAGGTTGGATACCATCCATGCAAAGGCCTATTTGCCTGTGGACAGAGCTCACAGACTGATGAAGTTGGCCGGCCAGTTTCAGGGAAACTCTCTGGTCTCTGCCAGACACTTCTTCCGGCTCTTAGGTCACATAGCTTCCACAGTGCATGTCACCCCAAATGCCCGTCTGCACATGAGGCCGGCTCAGTGGTGCCTCAGGGCACAGTGGGTACAGGCCACAGGAAAGTTGTCAGACAGGATAAGGGTGTCCAAACCCTTGGTGGACTCCCTACGCTGGTGGAGGCATCTCCAGAATTTGGTCTCGGGGAGTTCCTTTTCGAGCCTCCCCGCACACTCAGGTGCTGACAACCGATGCTTCCCTGCAAGGCTGGGGAGCACATTGCCAGGGGACCTGCACCCAAGGCCTATGGTCTCCGTGGGAGGCCGCCCAGCAGATCAACCTGTTGGAATTTGGAGCCATTCGGCTAGCCTTACGGACTTTCTCTCGGGTCCTCTCTCACCAGTCTGTCCTAATTCAGACGGACAACCAGGTGGCTATGTTGTACGTGAACAAGCAGGGAAGCACAGGGTCCCAACTCCTGTGCCTGGAAGCACAAGCTCTCTGCTCCTGGGCTATCAATCAGAGCATGACCCTCAGGGCGGTCTACCTCCCAGGCCAGGAAAACTACCTGGCGGACAGGCTAAGCAGATTCCTGCAGCCTCACGAGTGGCAGTTAGATCCTCGGGTAGTCCAACAGATCTTTCTGAAGTGGGGACTTCCAACCATGGATCTTTTTGCCAGTCCGCTGAACAGGCAACTACCCAAGTTCTGTTCCAGACAACCTCATCCTCTGACGGCAGCAGCAGATGCATTCCTGATCCCCTGGTCCGAAGGCCTGCTGTATGCGTTTCCTCCCACACCTCTGGTGGCCTGGACTCTATTCAAAACCCAGCATAACCGAGCCACGCTGATCCTGATAGCCCCCAGGTGGCCCAGGCAGCCGTGGTTCCCTCTTCTTCTGCAGTTGGCGGTGGATGCTCCACTTCCTCTGGGGCTGCAACCCGATCTTCTGACTCAGGATCAGGGATCCCTCTTTCATCCCAACCTCAAATCCCTCAATTTGATGGCCTGGCTGCTGAAAGGCTAGTCCTTGCTCCCTTACTCCTACCAAAGGAGGTTGAAGAGGTGGTGTTGGCCTCCAGGAAGCATTCCACTCAGAAGGCCTATGCTCTGAAGTGGCATAGGTTTTCCACTTGATGTTCTCAACAGCAGGAGGATCCCTTCTCCTGCTCGGGCCCGGTGGTACTGCAATACCTGCTCCACCTGTCCAACCTGGGACTTCAGTCCAACTCTGTCCGGGTCCACCTCAGTGCCCTCTCAGCTCACCACTCGCCGGTGGATGGACAATCCCTCTCGGGCCACCCTCTGGTGTCTCGCTTCCTCAGAGGCCTGCTTCTGCTCAAGCCTCCTATTCTTTCTCTGGCCACTGAGTGGGATCTCAATGTGGTCTTGCAGCAACTGACTCGCCCACCTTTTGAGCCAATGGCTACCTGCCACTTACGCTTCCTATCCTGGAAGGTGTTGTTTCTTGTGGCACTCACCTCGGCCAGGTGTGTGAGTGAAATTCAGGCCCTGGTCTCGGATAGGCCATATACCAGGTTCTATAAGAACAGGGTAGTCTTGAGGACTCATCCTAAGTTCCTTCCCAAGGTAGTGTCCTCCTTCCACCTCAACCAGGAGGTGGTACTTCCGACGTTCTTTCCCAGGCCGCACGCCAGTAGGGCAGAAACTGTCTTGCATACCCTGGATTGTAGAAGGGCGCTGTCCTTTTACCTAGAACATATGCAGGAGCATAGAAGGGCTTCTCAGCTCTTCATTTCCTTTGACCCTAATAAATTGGGGTTGCCTGTCACTAAGTGTACGTTGTCCATCTGGGTGGCGGACTGTATCGCCTGGGCATACAGGGCAGCCGGCCGCTCCCTGGAGGGTCGAGTCACGGCCCACCGGGTCAGGGCGAAGGCCACATCAGTAGCTCAATTCCGTTCTGTCCTGTTGGCAGACATCTGCCGGGCCGCTACTTGGTCTTCAAGCCAGACTTTTGCGGACCACTACTGCCTTGAGAGGGAGTCCCGTAGGGACAGTGCTTTCGGGCAAGCGGTACTCCGTAATCTCTTTGAGGTTTAGGCAACTCCTACCCTTCAGCCCTGGTGTTGGGCTACCGTTCAGGTGTGGTCTCCGAGAAGATTCTCTCACTGTTGCTGAGGCTCTAGAGGGAGCTCTATTTTTCAGCCTGAGTTCCTGGTAGCCCAGAGCTAGGGAGTCACCCATATGTAAGGACTGACTTCCTGCTTGGTCCTGGAGAAAGAGTAGTTACTCACCTGTAACAGGTGTTCTCCAGGAGCAGCAGGAATCAGTCCTCACGACCCTCCCTCCTCCCCTTGGAGTTGCAGTTGTATATAGTTCATTCTCTTTTTGCGTGCTGTGACCTCGCATGCGTGGCTGCATTCCCAAAAGCTTTCTTTGAAAGCTGGGGAAATGCTCCGCATGGGGGCTCCGTCGGCGCCGACGTCACCCATATGTGAGGACTGATTCCTGCTGCTCCTGGAGAAAACCTGTTACAGGTGAGTAACTACTCTTTCAGTTCTCTCAACACTCTTGGATGTATACCATCCGGTCGAGGTGATTTGCTACTATTCAGTTTATCAAATAGTTGTAATACATCTTCCCGGTGTAGTGATATTTCTCTCAATTCCTCTGCAGTATCACCTTTAAATACCACTTCAGTCTTGGGTAACATCCCTACATCTTCCTCAGTAAAGACCGAAGCAAAGAATTTATTCAGTCTCTCCGCTATAGCCTTGTTTCCTCTTACTGCCCCTTTTAACCCTCTATCATCTAATGGTCCAATTGACTGTCTCACAGGCCTTTTGCTATGAATGTACTTGAAAAAGTCTTTATTTCGTGTTTTTGCTTCCGTAGCAAGTTCCTTCTCAAATTCTTGCTTTGCCTGCCTTATCAGTGCTTTGCATTTAACTTGCCAGTGCTTGTGCTGTTTCCAATTTTCGTCGTTTGGCTCTTTTTTCCATTTCCTGAAAGATGCTTTTTTGGCAGCAACAGCCTCTCTGACCTCACCTTTAAACCATGCTGGCAGTTTTTTGGACTTTCTTCCACTTTTCTTAATGCGTGGAATACAGCTGGTCTGGGCTTCCAGGATAGTATTTTTAAACAACACCCATGCTTGATGTAAGTCTTTAACCTTTGCAACCACTCCTTTTCGTTTTTTCTTAACTATATTCCTCATTTTATCATAGTCTTCCTTTCGAAAGTTAAAAGGTAGTACTGTGGATTTCTTTATTATCCCTCCTCCACTAATTAAATCAAACTCGATCATGCTATGATCACTATTGCCAAGTGGTCCCAACACCCTTATTTCTTGCACCAGATCTGGTGTTCCACTAAGGACTAGGTCCAGTATGGCTTCCCCTCTGGTCGGTTCATGAACCAGCTGCTCCAAGAAGCAGTTATTTATTTCATCTAGAGTATGGTGCTAAAGGTGATGCAGTGTCAGTTTTTTTAGTGCAGTTATATTCCTAGGTGATTTGCATATAAAGCCAAGTTGTTGGCTTCTGATTGTATACAACATGTATTGAATGCAATATGAAAAGTGGATCATTTTTGCACTGCTTTTGTTTTTTGTCGAAATATGAGGTGATTTTGAACAAATGTTTTTTCCAGAGACAAGCAGGGGAGATGTAGGCACACTGTATGATGGATCCAGTGTCCTGGAGCTCTCCTCTAGTTCAAGGGAACTATTAAAGGCTTCTCCTGAGCCCTATTAAAGGCTTCTCCTGAGCATGTATGGTTATTCCTATGTGTCATAGTGCCCCTTTTCCCTCAATTTACTGTTTTCATGCTCCAAGTAGGTCGCAGCTCTCCTCCTCTCCCTCTCTCCCTTCTGAGTATTTTCACTAAACTACAAAAAAATGTAAAGAGCATATCAGCAGAGAGATCTATTTTGGATCATACCTCCAGCAACCAAATTTTCTTCATCACCAGGTAAGCCTATTCCTGTGCCTTTCCCTCTTGGCTGCAACAGCTCCTTCTGCCACATTGGCTGCCCTCTTCCCCTTGGCCCAGAAGCAAGCACCATCAGGGGAGCACAACTCTAACCACAGCAGACCAACAGGATGCAGAACCTATACTGGCTGCAACTTCAGCTAGGAGAGCACATGGTCATGAGGCGCACAATTTGTTACTCCACTCCTACTCCTCCAAGGCACACAGGAGGCGCTGGCACAGCTCCACTGTGGGAACCATGAACTGAGGCACCTTCTTCCTCTTCAGGATGCCAGCCCCATAGGGACTGGACATTCACCCCTGCAGTTACTGGTGCTCAGCCTTCTAAGGCTGCCCGGCAAACGGCAGACCACGGGGAAGCGCAGAAGCATACTCTAGAGCACAGCATGGACCACACAGCAAAATAAAACAAAAAACCCCTCAAAATACAGTAAGTTGAAATCTTTTCAGCCTCAGACAGGGGAAAGGCGATCCTTTGGCCTGCTGGAGATGTTTTAGGATGCCCCTCCCCAAAGACTGCCACCTCAAGGCTCATATCACTCTTATCTCCAGAGCCCATTTCTTCACCCATGCTTCCAACCAATAAAATCCCCAGGGAGCCTTAATTCTTCTACTGCAAAGATTTGTTCAGAACAGTGCCATCTTTCTGCAGCTAGCAGCAACACCTTTGGGAGCTCTGGAGTCTGTTCTTCCTCCCTTCAGATGGCACGCCCCATCAGGGAACAGGTGCACCTATATTCCAATTGGTCTCCATATGCCCCTGAGCAGTGGTCTACTCATGCCTGTCCACTTATGTTTTCATAGGACCCCTGTCTCCCTGTGCCTTCACTTCACAGCAAGGCTTATGCCTCCCACTAGGGCAATCCCAGGGACAAATTTCTCTCCCTTAGCCAGCCAATCCCACTTCCCCACCACAGGAACCCATTCTGGAGGAGCAGACAGAGGACTACTACTACCCAAGATTCCCGCAGAAAATAACTAAAGCCCTGGACCTTTGAGCAATACTTAGAATTTCCATTTCATCTTACAGTTCTGTAGCGCAAAAAAGGGGATATCAAAGTGCTTCCAGTCTGCTAGGTCTTACAGACTCTTCAGTTGAGCATCTAACAGACTTCACTCTCCATGCAGCTGACCTACAGATGCCTTGAACTTAAAATACAAAGGTATATTATGTGTCAAGGGATAACCAGACCCAATCACTCCATCACTCTATGGTGTCAGAAGTAGTGTTCAACAAATCCAAGACCTCAAGGGTACAAAGAATCACCCCACCGGGTGAGAACTGCAAGATAGTCGACACAGCAAAAAAATTGTTCAAGGAGTCATGCCGAAGATGAAAATAGTGGCACACCAGTTGCAGATCCTGTATTATTACCTCTCTCTTCTTCAACAATTTGATGGCTCCGGTGATCAGACCTTGCCTGACTCCCAGGATACAATTTTCCATTTTTACTTTTCCCTGCAGAATTGAAATATCATCCTGTCTGTTTGACCTATGATGCCTCTGGTACAGCGTCTTGCACATGGCTGTGGCCATTGGTACCCAAATAACCACCCGGCTTAGAACTTAGACTTTGTGAATATCTATATGACCATCTTGCTGATGCTCTTCCAGAATGACAATCACTTTGGAGATTAAGAACAATTGCTCCACTCTGCAGGAACTATCCTCACAGCCAGCTGATCACCCTTCTCAACACTATTTGATCATTCAGCCCACTTAGGGGAAGCTGTTCCATCAGCAATTTTTATAGCAGTTTTACCCACGCTGGCAATATTTTCTTAGCTACAGACCAGCCCCACGGCGTCAGCCCTACAGCTCTATCCCAAATGGCAAAGGCCTCACAAGCACAAACAGCAGCTAGCTGCTTCCTTGACCACACTCAAGCTAATCCAGGTTTTTGAATGCTTGATAGTGGGGAGCAGTCTCCAACACATGAGAGTGGTTAGGATTTCTTTCATCATAGATTGTTGGGTCCTGAGCATCACCAACCATGATTACAGGTTAAATTTTCATTCAGTGCCCACTCAACTCGGGACTAGAATCTTTGACTCTCTCCACACCCAGTTCCTTCTCTTTCTCTCTCTACACCCAGTTCCTTGGTGCACTCATCTCCTCCTATGCTTTTTAGTATCATCTTTATGCTGATGACTCTCAAATCCACTTCTCTGCACCTAAAATCGCTCCAGGAATCCAAGCCTGTATCTCGGCCTACTTGTCTGTTATTTGCTGCCTGGATGTCCTGCAGCCATCTGAAATTGAACATGGCTAAAACAGAGTTCGTTATCTTAGAAACATAGAAACATAGAAACATGATGACAGAAAAAGACCACATGGCCTATCTAGTCTGTCCTTCCATAACAACAACTACAACAGTCCACTTTTTACCTTTAGAGATCCTCTGTGTTGGTCCCATGCTTTTTTGAATTCAGTTACTGTCCTCATCTCTACCACCTCCACTGGGAGACTATTCCATGGATCCACTACTATTTCCGTAAAGAAATATTTCTGCATATCACTCCTGAATCTATCTCCCTTCACCCTCATCCCATGTCCCCTCGTAGCAGAACTTGCTTTCAATTGAAAGAGGCTCTCTCCCTGAACATTTATGCCACGGAGGTATTTAAACATCTCAGTCATATCACCTCTGTCCCGCCTTTCCTATAAGGTGTACATATTAAGATCCTTAAGTCTGTCCTCATATGCTTTATAATGAAGCCCATTAATCATTTTAGTAGCAACCCTCTGCACCGACTCCATCCTGTTCACATCCTTTTGAAGGTGCGGTCTCCAGAATTGCACACCATACTCCAAATGAGGTCGCACCAAAGACTTATACAGAGGCATTATCACCTCCTTTTTTCTGCTAGCCATTCCTCTCCGTATGCACCCAAGCATCCTTCTGGCTTTTGCCGTTGCCTTTTCTACCTGTTTAGCTACTTTAAGATCATCAGACACAACCACGCCTAGGTCCCGCTCTTCTTTAGTGGACAAAAGTACTTCACCTCCTATACTGTATTGCTCCCTTGGATTGCTGCAGCCCAAATGCATGACCTTACATTTTTTAACATTAAATCCCAGCTGCCAAATTCTAGACCATTCTTCAAGCTTAGCTAGATCCCTCCTTATGTTATCTACACCTTCCTGGGTGTCTACTCTATTGCAGATTTTGGTATCATCTGTAAAGAGGCAAACCTTACCCGACAGCCCTTCCGCTATATCACTAACAAAGATGTTAAAAAGAATCGGACCAAGGACAGATTCCTGGGGCACACCACTGGTAACATCCTTCTCCTCAGAGTGAGCTCCATTTACTTGTACTCTTTGTCGCCTCCCACCCAACCAATTTCTAACCCAAGCAGTTACTTTAGGGTCCATCCCTAGGGTGCTCAGTTTATTTATAAGTCGCCTGTGAGGAACAGTGTCAAAGGCTTTACTGAAATCTAAATACACCACATCTAGAGCTCTCCCTCGGTCCAACTCCCTGGTCACCCAGTCAAAGAAATCAATCAGATTTGTCTGACAAGACCTGCCTCTGGTGAATCCATGCTGCCTCGGATCCTGTAATCCGCTGGACTCCAGAAACCTCACTATTTTCTCTTTCAGCAGCGTTTTCAATAATTTACTCACCACCGAAGTTAAACTAACCGGCCTGTAGTTTTCAACCACATCCTTACTTCTGCTTTTGTGTAAAGGCACCACATCAGCCTCTCTCCAGTCCTTTGGCACCACTCCCGACTCCAACGAGGCATTGAAAAGGTCAGTCAGTGGAGCTGCTAGAACGTCCCCAAGTTCCCTCAGTATTCTAGGGTGTATCCCATCCGGTCCCATCACTTTGTCTACTTTAAGTTGAGCTAGTTTCTCACGAACACAGTCTTCTGAAAATTGTTGAAAATGTCCCTCGCTTCTGTTCTTATTTGTGGGTGTTTTCTGAGGTCCTGCTCCTGGTTCTTCATCTGTGAACACAGAACAAAAATATTTGTTAAGCAATTCCACTTTATCCTTATCAGCTTCTACATATTCCCCCCCTGCACTCTTGAGTCTGACAATACCACTTTTGCCCTTCCTCTTCTCACTAATATATCTGAAAAATGTCTTATCCCCCCATTTTATTGCATTGGCTATTTTCTCTTCCTTTTGAATCTTTGCCTTCTTGACTACTTTGCTAGCTTCTCTAAGTTTTTCCAAATACAGATGCCTGTCTTCCTCTCTCTGTGATCTCTTGTATTTCATGAAGGCCTCCCTCTTTTTCTTCACTTTTTCAGCTACTTCCTTCGAAAACCATAGCGGTCTCCTGTTCCTTTTGCCTTTATTTACCATTTTAACAAAAAGGTTGGTTGTCCTTAAAATACCCCCTTTCAGTTTTTCCCACTGTTTTTCTACATCCCCCAGCTGTTCCCATCCCACTAACGACTCCCTGAGGTATTGGCCCATCTTCGCAAAGTTAGTCTTCCTAAAGTCTAAGATCCTCACCTTGGAATGGATTCTAACAGCCCTAGTCCTAATACTGAACCACACCATCTGGTGATCACTGGATGCAAAATGATCTCCCAATACAACATCAGAAACACTTTCACCATTGGTAAGCACCAAGTCCAGTATGGCCCCTTCAAGTGTGGGGTCTGTTACCAATTGCCTGAATAGTTCTCCCTGTAGAGAATCCAGGATCTCCTTACTTCTAGATGATACTGCAGCAGGAATGTGCCAATCAACATCTGGCATATTGAAATCTCCTATCAGTAGCACTTCCCCTTTCCTAGCAATGCTGCGTATGTCTTCAATTAACTCTCTGTCCACCTCTTCCTCTTGTGAGGGAGGTCTGTATATCACACCAATGCAAATAGATTTCTCTTTCCCTCTTTCTAGTTTAACCCACAATGCCTCCTCTCTCCCTTTTAAGCTCTGTAATTCCAAAGCTTTAATAGTAGTTTTTACATATAGTGCCACTCCTCCTCCCCTTCTTCCTACCCTGTCCTTTCTGAATAAAGTATAGCCAGGTATAGTTACATCCCAGTCATGGTTTTCTGTGAACCATGTTTCTGTAACTGCCACTAAATCCAAGTCAGCCACTCCCACCAAAGCTTCATCTTCAGGGATCTTATTTCCCATGCTACGGGCATTAATACACACTGCTTTCCATATGTTACCCCTGTTACCCATTTCCATAAAGGTATTTAATGTATCACCTACCTGGGGGCTTTCACTTACCTGGGGGCTTTCTTCACCCATCCCCAACGAATCTAGTTTAAAGCCCTCTTCAGTAGATTAGCCAGTCTACTACCGAAGATGTGTTGACCTTTCTTGGACAGATGGATGCCATCTCTGCTCTGCAACCCCTTGGAACCGCATCCCATGGTCTAGAAATCTTTCCCCCTAAAGCCACCTCCCCTTTCCTCCTTTATCTCTGTGGATAACACTCTTCTTCTCCCTGTTTCCTCGGCTTGCAACCTTCGGGGTCATCTTTGACTCTCCTCTCTCTTTCTCTGCACACGTCTAACAGATAGCTAAAACCTGTCGTTTCTTTCTCTATAACATCAGTTAAATGTGTCCCTTTCTTTCTGAGCACACTACTAAGACCCTGTCCATTCTCTAGTTACCTCCCATCTAGACTTTTGCAACCTGCTTCTTTCTAGTCTCCCCCAGAATCATCTCTCTCCCCTTCAATCTGTTCAAAACTCAGTTGCACAGCTAATCTTCCACCAGTCTCACTATGCTCACATAACCCCTCTTCTCTAGTCACTTCACTGGCTCCCTATCCATTTCCACATTCAATTCAAACTTCTCCTACTGACTTATAAGTGGGTTCATTCTGCAGCTCCTCACTACCTTTCCTCTCTTGTCACTTTGTACACTCCTCCTCAGGAACTCTGCTTCTCTGGCAGATCCCTTTCATCTTTGCCTTTCTCTGCCAACTCCAGAATTGTTTCCATTAACCTTGCTGCTCCATTTGCATGGAATGAAATACCTGAGTTAATACGCTAGGCTCCTTCTCTGGCCCTATTCAAATCCAGGCTAAAATCTCTTTGAAGCTGTGTTGGATCCTGATCTCCTGCTTATCTATGTGTATCTTGCTATCCCCCTTGATTTACCCTAGTCCCCATTTGTATGATCTGTCTTGATTAGATTGTAAGCTCTGATGAGCAGGGACTGTCTTACTTGTCCTTAACAAGAGGTCTATCAGCCTATCTTCCCATTGCAATCACTGAACAAGAGGTTGTTGTTTACTCCTCCACCTGAGTACACTACAAAACCACCAGATAGTATTTTATGTCTTTTAGCACCAACTCTTTGAAATATGTTTGTAATGAAACATCTTTACCAAGGTTTAAATCTAGTTTAAAAGATTATTTTTTTAACCCTGGCTTTTGACACCTACAGAAGGGGGTTCTTTGATATGAGCAATGGGCACTAGCTTTTTATTGTCTATTTTTTTTGTTTTATGTTTATAATGTACTGATGATTTCTTTTTTGCTTAAATTGAATGTGCTTCATGTTCATTTATTATGCTTTGACTTATTGCTGTATTTTATTTATTTATATTGTAAACTGTACTGATTTGTTATGACGTAAAAATTTAACAAACTTAACTAAAATTTAGGGCCTTGCAGCCGATCTGAGTGCTGTGCTAGTCCTCTCGGCATAATTTAGGGCCTTGCGGCCAATGTGGATGCTTTGTTGGTCTCCTTGCCATTTTATTCCTCTCAAAGTGCCTTTGTGTGCTTCCAACAATTGTGGTACAGCTTTTCCTTCTTCTACTACCTTGAGGTGTTCATTACACTCTTTGTACTGCTTTGCCCTTCTGATGATGGCTTCTGGGATTCATCCTGCCACTGTATTATTATTATTACTACTACTATTACTACTCCACATATGTATAGCGCTACAAGGCGTATACAGCATTGTACAGAGGCATGTAAGAGACAGTCTGTGGTATAGTGTGGCATGTATTGGCAAGGGCTCATAAAACAATATGTATCAACAATTCAGGGCTAAGCAAAAACACTTTTATTGTCCTTCAGCTATACAGCAAACTTCCAGCCTGTTGCTTTCACAAGCTGATTCTATGTGCCCTTCCCCTGACCCACAAATTAAAGTAAGCATTCAGTTCAGCCCAGAGCCCAGACAGTCACTTGCTTTGGTGGTTGTGAATATGGTTCCCAGTTTCTGAATCGCGTCCCTCACAGCAGGACTCCTTTCCCAGCCTTGCTTGGAAGGGCTTTCTGTCTCTACGGGTCTCTCTCCTCCCTTGTGTACGTACTGTCACCACCCCCCCTGGTGGCTGGTGGCTGCAGGGGCAGGTTGTGCATTTAAATCAATTGTAGAAGTAAAAGACTCTTTTAGGCCAGATGCACCTTGGTCCTTGTAGTCCTTTCTCCTTATAGAAATGAGTTGTGGATGCCAAGTAGAGGGTAAACAAAAAGCTTTTATTTCCCTTTTTAGCACTGAGGTTCGCTAAGTAACAAAAGTAAAGTTTTCCTTATTTTCAGGTTTGTGCCAAAGTGTTATTAAACAAGTAAAACTGTTACAGGCTTCACAGTTCCTTGTAGAATATAAAGGGTTTTCTAAACTTCAGAGTGAAACAAATAAACCAGCTCTCCTTTAGCTCAATGTAAGCAAAATCATTGTTAGTGCATGTCCTGGTAAACTATAGCTCTGGGAGTGACTCAAGGCTTCCCGCAACACAAATAGAGCAGTCCATTAATTCCTCCTGTGACAATGCTTCTAAATCCTCAGGCTCCACTTGCATGGGTTCCAGCTCATCTGTGCTTTCTCCTGTATTTGAGCTCTCCCTGGCTGCTATAGTGTGCAAATGAGTATTTCCTACACCTATCCTCCAGCTGGGCTGTTCAAGGCTTTTCAAGTAGGAAGCATGGCTTGTTCTTAGGCCTCTATGGCGTGGCTTCCAGAACTCCTGCCTTCTTTCATTCCTCTCAGAATGGTTATCTGATTCAAAAGCCCTTCTAGGAGCTAAGTCTCTTTTTAGAATTAAAGTACCCCTGTACCTTGGCTTCCTGAAGTCGGTGCTGCTGGTATTTTCCTTACCAGGTACCCTTCCTTGGATACGGTCTCCTTTACAGACTGTTTCTGTGAGTCTCCTGGGCACTGCTTGTCGTCCCTGAAGCTTGGGACGGCCAGGTAACGAATCCAGGCCTCTCTGTTTCTCAGTATGGGGGATTCCACTGTCAGGACCTTTCCTTCCAGTACCTTTAAGTTCCTTTCTCAATCCTTCTGGTGAGCTCAGGCCTCCCTCTAGGCATGGAGTCTCTCTCCCTTGGATCCTGGCTTCTCCTGGAGTCTCTCTTCCTTGGATCATGGCTTCTTCTCCTCTTTCTCCCCTCCCTAGTCTGGCTGCTGCTCTCTGCTTATAAAGCTGTTCTCCTCTTGAGTTTCCTGGCCTGCTCTTCAGGTGCATCTGATTAGTCCCTGCATAATCAGTACTTGGGTGTGTTCGCTCAGCCTCTGCAGGTTCGTGCCTGCTCCCTCTAGCTGCGTTGCTATGCAATTGCATCTTCTGCAAGTCAGCTGCTTTGTGAAAGACAGCGTTTTTTTCCAAATTCACAGCTTCACTAGCTTCAGCCCTATCACAGTACAGCTGGTGGCTTAATTCCTCTGTTTGAGTCATGCCCTCCCAGCCCTGAGTTCTGAGCTTTAGACTCTTAAAATGGATTGCTGATAATTCCTTTGGAGAGGGATGGGTAACTTCCTAGATACCCCAGCACATACCCTCCCCCTCAACTCAACCATGCACTGTTGAGCACCTGCCGCACCCGGGATCCCCAGCTGGGAAAGAAAATCAGCATTCAGGTGAGCCCGACCTGCCCTGTGGCAGATGTGATACTCGTAGGGTGGAGACTCAGAAACCATCGCATAATACGGCTGTTGGACTCCTTATGTCGAGTCAGCCATTTGAGGGGTCAATGGTCCAGAATCGGTGTAAATGGACAGCCCAGCAGGTAGTACTTGAAGGTTTCAAGTGCCCACTTTATAGCTAGGGCTTCCTTCTTGATCACAGCATAATGTTTCTTCGAAGGAGCAGCTTCCTGCTGATGAATGCCGCTGGATGTTCTTCACCTCTGACTTCCTGGGCTGGAACGGCTCCCCAGGCCCATTTCAGAGGCAACTGTTTGTATAATAAATGATAGATAGAAATCATGGCTAATCAGTACAGGTGCTTAGCACACAGCCTCCTTGAGATGCTGGAAGGCCGGGTCCAGGTCCAGTGACCACTGAGTCCACTTGGGAGCTGCATTCTGGAGGAGATTAGTTAATGGCTCCTCAATCTCTGCAAATTTAAGGATAAACCAGAGGTAACAGCCATCCAATCCAAGGAAGGCATGAATATCTTTCTTTGACTGGGGTGGGGACCTGGCAAATGACATCCACCTTCTATAGTTGAGATCGTATTTGACCATTTCCCATTAGGTAGCCCAGGTATTGGATGTCCTGGCCTCCCAGGAAGCATTTCTTAGGGTTAGCCATCAACCTGGCATTTTGTAGGCTGGTCAACACAGCTTGGTTTAGATGGGTGTCTCAGTCTTTACTGTAGATAATGATGTCGGCAAGATATGCAGTCGCATACTCCTTGTGCGGTTTCAGCAGGCGGTCGACCAGACATTGAAACATAGCTGGAGCCCTGTGTAATCCAAATGGCAGTACAGTAAACTGGAACAAATCTTGTGGTGTTGAAAAGGCAGTTTTCTCTTTGGCAGTTTTTTCACTCAACGTGTAATCAAACTCTGGAATTTGTTACCGGAGGATGTAGTAAAGGCTGTTAGTGTAGCTGGGTTTAAAAAAGGTTTGGACAAGTTCCTGGAGGAAAGGTCCATAAACCGTTATTAAGAAGTGACTGAAGATATCAATGCTTGACCCAGTACAAGCATTGTGGAACTTGTGTCTCTTGGGGAAACTGCTAGGTACTGTGACTTAGGAGACTCTTATGAAGCAATGGAAACTGATAGTGATCCGGTGGAGAGAACCGGTACTGCAAGGGAATGCAGGATTTTCTCTTATGAGAGAAAAAAACACAGAGCTAATCAGGAACCACACCTCACCTCAAGGCAGGAGAGAAGCCAAGTCCTGTCAGACGGCTGCCTAGGGTGAGAACTTACACAATCTTGACGATGCATATATTCATATGATTCTTGCAAGGTATTGTGGGTATTGTAGTTCATTCATTCCCAAACACAGCTGATGACAATAATTTGAGTTGTGAAACCAAGTGGTAAGATCAATAAAATACTTCTTTTATTGATGGGGTTTAATTCACCCAGCACATGTATGCTTGATAGCACTATAAATGAGGTTACTTGCTTGCAGTGTTTAAAATGGATAACAAAAAGTCACAAAGTAAACCAGAAAACAACCTTCAGCTTGTCAGGCAATTAGCTAATGTTTTCTTAGCAAATCTTTACTTTGTGCCTTTGTATTTGGTAATTAATAAACTTTGCTGGTTAGGTTAACTTCTGCTTATTTTCCACGCCGATCTCAGCAGTGATTCTCCCTTGCTCACACACACAATCAGGTGCAGCCCTAATTACTATCAATGGACCAGCTGAAAGCCTTTAGCTGGCTGGCTGCTACTGTGTGAGCCCAAATCCTGCTTTAAGAGCTGTTTGCAGTGGAAATAAAGAACAAAGTTAGGTTTCTTTGTGATGGTGGATGTGTTTGCTCAGAGAAAGCTAGTAATAGCATTTAGATAGAGAACAGTCCATATAAACTGTACTTTCATCTGCTGTATCACCCCCTTCATCAACAATCATAGGGTCAATATCATACATTGGCACAGATGAGTCTTTCATTAAGGCACTATCATGAGAATGCTTATTCCCTTGCTGCCATTCTCTATTATAGATAGGGTCTGGATCAGTGTTCATACCTGAGCCTCTCCTGCCATCATAATTCCTCTCTGTAAAGCCTGGCCAATATGTAATCCAATCCTGATGTCCAGCCTTCCAATCTTGATCCCTGGACACTGGATCTCCTCTCACATACCTTCTGGCCTTGGTCTGAAAGTCCCTTCCACATGCAGTCTTCTCTCTTCCAGGTAGCCACTGGTGATTCCTATCTCTGCCACTCCATTCCTCTGGCTGAATCCAGTCCAATGGACTCTGCTGGCTTTTGGAATACCTCCCAGTATGAGTACTGCCTTGGAATCTCCCAGACCTTCCAATGGCCTTTCTTCTCTTCCTTCCAGAGAGTTTCCTTCTCTCTCTATCTGCGTGGCTTTTGCTGAAGCTGTTCTTCCAACTGTTGTTGTCTCCTTTCCTGAAGCTGTTCTTGAAACTCTCCTTGAAGCTGTTATCTGAAGAATAAGCTCTATTCTTATCCTGTTCTAATGTGTGCTGCTCCCTAACACAGCGCAGCTGTGTTGAATCAGGCCCTGCCCTTTGAGATGAGTGCTTAGGGATTACCTCATAGCTCTCTTGATTGCACACACATTTTCTTACTTCAGCCTCCCTCATGGCTGCTGGAAACCTGGTGCATTCTGGGACTGGTAGTCTTTTATGTGAAAACTCTGTTTTCTTGCTTCTACCAGAACTGACAGGTTGCTTGTTCAGAGTCACATCATCCTTTCTATAGCTCCTACCTGAGCTATGATAAGCTTCCTTATCACATACCCCCCTGCTTAAGTTATTACGGACTGGTTTTACTGGTGAAACTGCTTCTCTACAGTCCGTAATACCTACGAGAGTGTTATCTTCTTGAAGCTCACTTACTTCCTGACTGGGTTCAAGGTCATTATCTACAGGCCTCTCCCTCCAAGACTTAAGTACATTAATATGGTAGGTCTGCCTACGCCCTCTGGCATTTTCTACCATATAAGACACTGGGCTTACTTGTTTAACAACCTCCCATGGCCCTTTCCACTGTACCTCAAATTTTGGAGCAGTTCCTGCTACTTGAACCAAAACCTTTTCACCAATGCTTAATTGGCGGCTTTTGGCCTTTCTATCATACCACCCTTTCTGGCGAACTTGACTGTCCTGCAGGTTCCTTTCAGCAACCTGCGACGTCCTTTTCAAACGTGCTCTCAAGTCACGTAGAAACAGTGGCACCTCCTGACTTCCTGGTTCAGGATCAATCCATTGTTCCCTCAAAATATCCAACAAACCCCGGGGAGCCCTACCATACATCAACTCATACGGAGTTACACCTAGGGACACTTGAATTCTTTCCCTGCAGGCATATAAGGCAAAGGGTAATAACATATCCCATTCTTTTACCTCTCCTGCTAACCCCCTTCTCAACATTTGTTTGAGAGTTTGGTTGAATCTCTCCACCAAACCATTTGATTGTGGATGGTAGGCTGAGGTTTTCACGTGACGAATGCCAAAGGCATCCCAGACCTGGGCCAAATATTTGGATACAAAATTGGACCCTCGGTCAGTCAACACCTCTCTTGGGAATCCCACTTTACAAAACAATTTTACTAGCTCTAAAGCTATTGTTTTTGCAGACACATTCCTCAATGGTATGGCCCAGGGAAACCTAGTTGCCTGATCTACCATAACTAGGATGTATTGGAAACCTCGGGGCGTTTTAACTAATGGGCCTACAATATCCATGGCAATGCGACCAATTGGGTCTGTGATGATTGGCATGGGGATCAATGGCACCACCGGTGGGTGTGCCGCTGTAACTCGCTGACATGCTGGACATGCAGCACAAAACTGGGCAGTTTCTTTGAATATACCTGGCCAGTAAAAACGCACAAGAATTTGATCCAGTGTTCCTTGCATACCTTTATGACCTCCCACTGGATGATCATGTGCTAGTCTAAGTACTAGCCCTTTGAAAGTTGTGGGTACCACCAATTGTTTACGAATGGCACCATTTCTGGGGTCCTGACTCTCTCTATATAATATGTCATTATCTAGTCTGAATCTGGGCAATTCCTCCCTGACCTCCTGAGCATACTTAAAAGCTCGGGTGAGAGCTTGATCAGCTCGCTGCTCTTGTGGAAAGTTAGGAAACTTTGCCACCAACTCAGCTGGCACCCAGGGTAAACTTTGACCAGCTAACATCTCAGCCCTACCCTGTGCTCTGCAAAGTCTCTCACGCCGCTTTTGTGCTTTCAACTTTCTTACTTTACCAGATGATGGGGTTATTAAATCATCATGAGAGGGTAAATCTCCTAATAACTCTGCCTGCTCCCCCTCCTCCTTCTGCTGGCTCTCTAACTTAGCCTGCGAGCGGGTGGATACAAGGCCCCTCTTATTACCCATAGTTTGGCCTTCTGGAAGCTTAACCATCTTTTTAGCTAGGGACTGAGGACTTCCAAAGAAAGGCCCGGGAGCTATTTCCATTATTAAACCTTCTCCCTCCTTCTTTCCTAGCCCTTTCACTAGTTCCTGCTTAAATCTTGGCCAGTCCTTTCCTAGGACCAAATCAAAGGGTAGCCTAGGCACTACTGCTAATAGGACTTCCTCTTGTTCCCCCAGGCACTTAACCTTAAACCTATAGGTGGGATATGATGTTGCAGCACCATGAATGCATCTGATGTGAACTTGGCTTTCAGGGGTTCTAGGCACAAATCTTTCTTGGGCCTCTATCCTCTTCCAAAGCCTTTTTGACATCATACTCTGGTCTGCCCCAGAGTCTAATAATGCATTCGTGGTAATTCCTTGCACATCAACCATCAAAAGAAATCCTTCCTTGGGCTGTTTTAAATCCAGACCCATTAAACTAGTGTGTGTCTGGCATCTCTTCTCTAAGTGTCCCACTTTTCCACACTTGAAACATTTCTTTCTATTCCACTGTCTCATCTGGTTTGATACCGTACATTCATTTTCAGAAACATTCTTAATTATTCTCTTTTCTAATACAGCACATCTAGCCTCAGCATCCATCTTTAGAGGGCCACCCATTCTATGGCAAGCCTGCGTGGCTTCCAAGAATCTCTCTGCTAGCATGGTTGCCTCTCCAAGATTTTGGCAATTTTGCTGTATAAGAAAAACATTCAAATCTTTAGGTACCCCAAGCATAAATTGTTCCAGCATTATAATATCTAATAACATTTCTACTGTCTTTTGCTCAGGCTCCAACCATTTTACAGCTAAACTTCTGATTCTCTGACTCAGAGCCCTGGGTGTCTCACCCACTTTCAATGTAACAGCTCTAAACATTCGCCTATACTCTGAAATTGACAACCCTAGGCGATCTCTAATAGCTGCCTTTACATCCTTATAAATCAAAGCCTGGGCTGCTGGCATTGCTCTGTAAGCTGCTAGTGCCTCACCAGTTAATGAGGCTGCCAGCCTTACTGCCCACTGGGTCTCTGGCCATGCTAAAGCCTGTGCCACTCTTTCAAAAGACTCTAGAAAATCATCAACATTATCTTCTGGAGTTAATTTCCCAAAATTAAATGCCCCAATCCCTTGATTGAGTCCCACAGTGTCCATATGTGGTGTACCAGTACTAACTGCTGGTCTTGCATCTGTTCCACTTTGGCTCTGCAGCTGAACTAGAGCTTGCACCAGATCAAGCACTGGTTTCTGCTGTTCCATTAAGGCCTTCATAGCAGTGTCCTGGGCCTGCTGTGATAGCTCCTGCTGCTTGCTGAATTGGGCTGCCATCCACTGAGCCATCTCCGTCGGATCCATCTTGACCCCTGCAAGAAAAAAACAAAACAAACCAAAGAGCAGCACCTTCTAACCAGGTGTGGGTTTTTTTTTTTTTTCAACTTTTTTTTTTTCAATTACCCCCTGTGCTTACACACATCCACCACTAGATATGCCCAGGTACATATTACCTTGTCTCAGTGATGAATCCAGCTTTGCACAGGGTCTCTTCATCTGGGACAGCTTCCTGGAACAACCACTTTTCTTCCAAAGTGCAGATGAGGGGAAGAAATCTTCTTACAGCTTTAAACTTGACTTTTATTTGTAATCCACAACAAGTAAATCCTCTTGGTGCAAGAGCAATCCGAAAAAACTACGCCATTTGTCAGACGGCTGCCTAGGGTGAGAACTTACACAATCTTGACGATGCATATATTCATATGATTCTTGCAAGGTATTGTGGGTATTGTAGTTCATTCATTCCCAAACACAGCTGATGACAATAATTTGAGTTGTGAAACCAAGTGGTAAGATCAATAAAATACTTCTTTTATTGATGGGGTTTAATTCACCCAGCACATGTATGCTTGATAGCACTATAAATGAGGTTACTTGCTTGCAGTGTTTAAAATGGATAACAAAAAGTCACAAAGTAAACCAGAAAACAACCTTCAGCTTGTCAGGCAATTAGCTAATGTTTTCTTAGCAAATAATTACCAAATACAAAGGCACAAAGTAAAGAATAAACTTTGCTGGTTAGGTTAACTTCTTTTTTTTTTAAATTCTTTATTTTCGTTTTATAACAACAAAGGAAAAGGAAGACATACAGCTAAAAGACAGATACATAACGTGTAATACATACACCAAAATAAACCCCTACCACCCCCCTCCCCCCTGCTTCTTCTCTAGAAAACTAAGCATTCCCGAAGCGGGCGTGTACTTACATTATTGTGTTACAAAACCTACCGGTGATCTAAAACATGATGAGTGCGCATTATACAGGCATGTTGGAGCAATGAGCAGATTGTACATAATCATTAAGCATCTGCCATTTAGACAAGCGAGAGTGAGTTTGGACATGGGGAATAGCTCTCCGAGGTATCTGCTCATATTTACTATATAAGCAGACGAGGTTCCACCATTCATTAACAGTAAGTCGAGAGCTATCCTTCCAATTCCTCGTGATTAAGCATATGGCTATACCCAGCATGAAATCAAGGAGAAAGCGACCCTTCTTAGGAAGAGAGGGAACCTCCGCTACGAAGCGGAGTCCCACGACCTCCCAAGAGAGAGGTTCATGAAAGTGTAAGATAGATTGAATACGACCCCAGACCCGCCCCCAATAGACCTGCAGTTGAGGACATTCATAAATACCATGAGCGAAGGTTCCCACAGCAGTGTGGCAAGACCAACACAGGTCCCTAGCATTTGGGTTCCATTTGGCTATTTTTCTGGGGTATAAAAGCATCTGTGTGCACAGAAGAAGAGAGTTTGGATAACAGAGGCAGACCGGGAAGCCCGCACTACTTTATTCCAGAAAACGCTCCATTGCACAGGGGTTAAAGTGGTTTGCAGTTCGCGCTCCCAGGCTTGTTGGGCTCTAAAAGTGTCCATGTCTGTACCCTGGCATATTATAAGTAATCCTGTATGGCTGCTCGAATTTCTGACTGGAACTCTGGCTGAGTTAACAGGGCTCTATCAACGAACCAGGCTCCCGAATTTCCCTGGGGTACAGTAGTGTTTAATTGAAAGGAAATGGCAGCATGATCTGAAACATGTGGGGAGTGAATCTTTGCAGTGTCCACCTGAGGAACTAGCAGTTTTGAGATTAGAGAGAAGTCTATGCGAGACTGAGATTTATGAGGGAAGGAGAAGAAGGTGAAGTCAAGCTCATTGGGGTGTAGTAACCTCCATAGATCAACCAAAGCAAGATCCTTGATCAGGGAGGTAAGCGTGGCATGACTCTTGGGGGGACCACTCGTCCTAGACGGCTGTTTGTCAATCAGGGGATCAAGGACTAGATTGAAATCCCCCCCAATAATCAAGGAAGTATTAGCAGAAGCCTGCGCAACCTGAGCAATGGTAGCAAAAAAAAAAAAAAAGAAAAAAAAAAAAAAAAGGCGGGGTCATCAACATTAGGAGCGTAAAGGCATATACATGTAACGTCAAGGCTACCTATCTTGAGGTGAACTCTAGACCATCTACCTTCTGTATCTGAGCTAGTCGCAATAACAGTAGCATGCAAAGATTTCCTAACCAGTATGGCAACCCACATTTCGTAGACACGGCTGGGGAATAGGCGGCCACCATGTAAGGTTTAATATTGAGTTTAAGAGTTTCCGTCGAATTTAAATACGTTTCTTGGAGAAAATTCAGATCCGCTGCGTCCTGGCTGAGGTAGCTTAGGATTTTCTTCCGTTTTATCGGATTATTGATGCCTTTTACGTTCAATGAGAAAATCTTACATGGTGCCATCAATCGGTAATAGACATTTTAGGTAAGGGCGCTTGATAACATATAACATAAGCAGAATCTGTACAACAATGTCATAATCACCGAGTATTCTGACTAATACCCCCCATATTGAAAAGTATGTACCAACGTATCTTAGAGAAGAAGCAAAACCCCCAAAGAATATGGCGACCAGAAGTCTGCGGGAGGAGGCCCTAGAGAGGAAATAGAAAGACATATAAAAAAAAAAGAAAAGAAACACCAGAGTCCATAATAACACTGTCTCTGATACTCATCAAGGCTGCTGTGGGTAGATGGAGTCGGGTCACAGATACCATCAAGAGTAAGGCCACAGACTGCCCACGCCAGACTCTTTGCTAGGCTGCGGCAGATCCAATATGGCAGGTACAGCGGATATGAGGAGGTTTGCAGGAATATTCTGGAAGTCAGCGCATCAAGTCGGCTTCTTTGGAATCCAAAAACTCCGCTAGTAGATCAGGGTCCTCAAATGTTCTTGTCTGATTGTGAAGCGTGACCCGGAGCTTAGCCGGGTACAGCAGGCCATAGCGTGCTTGTAGTTGTTGAAGCCTCGGCCGGAATTCCAGAAAGCGCTTTCGACGGTCGACCGTGGGTTTAGCCAAGTCGGGATAGAAGGAGATCTTGTGGCTCTCAAACTCCATATGGCCCTTTGCCCGAGAGGCACTTAGAATTTGCTCCACGTGTTGATATCTCAATAGTCGAAAAATGATAGGCCGTGGGGTCTTCCTGTTGAGCGTTATGCTTGTGGGTACACGATGAGCGCGATCAATCTCCAAATCTTTGGTAAAGGTGATTTGGAGTAGGGAAGGGAGGATTTTGCATAAAAACTCTTTCATGTCTCCCGATTCCGCTCCCTCCGGTATGCCCACGAGTCGTATGTTGTTGCGGCGCGCTCTATTATTGCCATATTCCACCTCTTTCTGCAAGGCCCGCACCTGACGTTCAACTTTGTCGAGTTTGGACAACCGGGCCGCATGGGAGTCCAATATGCTCTCCATTTTGTCCTGACGCGAAGAAAGCCCTTCTAGCTTGCTTTGCAGCACACCAAAATCTTCCCGCAGCGCTCGGAGTGCTTCACCGTTTGCCCGCACAAGGTTTTTGACCCCTCTAATCTCTACGAGGATTTCCTGCTGCATTTCGGGGCCCTCGCACAAGGCCGGCCCCTTCTGCGGGGACGGAGGTTCAGTTTTGGAGCGTTTGCCGTGAGAAGCCGCTGGAGATCCAAATTCCAGGCGCGTTGGTTTGGTCCCCGCCATCTCACCAAGGTGCCCCGGCAAGATCAGAGTAGAAGTTCTAAGTTAGTGAGGTGTTAATTCAGGATTCTGAGTAGGCCTCTCGGGAGCCTCAGCGTTATGCGACCATCCCGCTGGACATCAGGCTCCGCCCCTACTGGTTAGGTTAACTTCTGCTTATTTTCCACGCCGATCTCAGCAGTGATTCTCCCTTGCTCACACACACAATCAGGTGCAGCCCTAATTACTATCAATGGACCAGCTGAAAGCCTTTAGCTGGCTGGCTGCTACTGTGTGAGCCCAAATCCTGCTTTAAGAGCTGTTTGCAGTGGAAATAAAGAACAAAGTTAGGTTTCTTTGTGATGGTGGATGTGTTTGCTCAGAGAAAGCTAGTAATAGCATTTAGATAGAGAACAGTCCATATAAACTGTACTTTCATCTGCTGTATCACCCCCTTCATCAACAATCATAGGGTCAATATCATACATTGGCACAGATGAGTCTTTCATTAAGGCACTATCATGAGAATGCTTATTCCCTTGCTGCCATTCTCTATTATAGATAGGGTCTGGATCAGTGTTCATACCTGAGCCTCTCCTGCCATCATAATTCCTCTCTGTAAAGCCTGGCCAATATGTAATCCAATCCTGATGTCCAGCCTTCCAATCTTGATCCCTGGACACTGGATCTCCTCTCACATACCTTCTGGCCTTGGTCTGAAAGTCCCTTCCACATGCAGTCTTCTCTCTTCCAGGTAGCCACTGGTGATTCCTATCTCTGCCACTCCATTCCTCTGGCTGAATCCAGTCCAATGGACTCTGCTGGCTTTTGGAATACCTCCCAGTATGAGTACTGCCTTGGAATCTCCCAGACCTTCCAATGGCCTTTCTTCTCTTCCTTCCAGAGAGTTTCCTTCTCTCTCTATCTGCGTGGCTTTTGCTGAAGCTGTTCTTCCAACTGTTGTTGTCTCCTTTCCTGAAGCTGTTCTTGAAACTCTCCTTGAAGCTGTTATCTGAAGAATAAGCTCTATTCTTATCCTGTTCTAATGTGTGCTGCTCCCTAACACAGCGCAGCTGTGTTGAATCAGGCCCTGCCCTTTGAGATGAGTGCTTAGGGATTACCTCATAGCTCTCTTGATTGCACACACATTTTCTTACTTCAGCCTCCCTCATGGCTGCTGGAAACCTGGTGCATTCTGGGACTGGTAGTCTTTTATGTGAAAACTCTGTTTTCTTGCTTCTACCAGAACTGACAGGTTGCTTGTTCAGAGTCACATCATCCTTTCTATAGCTCCTACCTGAGCTATGATAAGCTTCCTTATCACAGTCCCTGATTGGGCACGCCCAAGCAGGAGGCGGGCAGTGCAGTACTCAGCCAGCTTGTTAAGAACTGAGAAACAGAAACAGTTAGATGAGCACGAGCAGCAAGAGCAAGACGCAGAGGAGGAGTCAGGACACAAGCACCTGGACGAGGACAGGTCAGATGACCAGGAACCGTTGGAGAGAGAGAACCACTAAGCAACTGTGATCCACGAAGGAGCAGACGGGAGCTGGGAGACTCAGGGGCAGAGAAAGACTTCTGTTACCAGAAGAATTCAAAGGCACTGAGAGATCCAAGGCTACAGCTCAGGAGTTTAAAGGACCAAGCAGAACCTTGGAACAGGAGGCAGAGGGAGAAAGAATTACCCTGGAAGAAGCCCCAGCACAAGGTATCTGGTGGGTTTGGAACGGCTAGCAAGCTTAACAGTGGGAAGCCAGAAAGAGTGAACTTTAATTGTGAAAGACAGAACAAAGGCAGAAAGTTTGATAGTAATTGGTTAAGCCAAGAGAAGCCTGACTGTTTTCCTTTTAACACTCTGAGAGACTCTTCAAGCACAGCTGAAGCGTTTTACCCTGCACTTTCATTTGGAGATAGGTGGGGGAAGGGAAATGCTTACACGCTGAACTGTTTTCCAAGTAAAAGCACTGATAATTGCCAAGAGATAAGAACATTAAACAAGCATTTACCTGAAGGAGGATATTCTCAGCTTAGCTCAGAAAATACACAGGCTGAATTACTTCTCACTGAATTCAGGGAGTTCCTTAAAAGTAGAGCAGTTTCTCCTCATGACGTAGCAAAGCCTATGAGCAGCTGTGAGGAAGAAATGCCTTTCATTTCTCTGCCGTCTACAGAGCAGGAAGTCCCGATGGACTGCTCTACATGTGTGATTCAAAAGGACATTTAAGTGATATGCTTGCCAATGTTTTATGAAAGAATATAACAAAGTTACCTTACTGATTGCTATGCAAAAGAAGCTTATGTGAAGAGAATAAGTGAAAGCATATTCTGTGCAATTCAGGAGCATTGCTGTTACCAGAGTTTTCTGTTACGTTACTGAAAGGAGGTCACATGATAACCGAATGTGATCAGAAATGGACATTTAGCCAAGCAGTAAAAAAGCCTTGTTTAGTTAAGTTTCTCAGTCTTGTTTTGTGCTACATTATTTCATTTACGTCTGCTGCATTTGAACTCCGGAGCGGGAGAAATAAACCTCACAAAAGAAATTTTCTTTGCCTTGCCTTACTACTTGAGCACCTACACAACTACAACCTTAACCCTCAAGGGCATTCAAGGCCAGCCCCTCCCTTAACCCTCAAGGTCCAGGGAGTGGGTGGGTGGCAGTACATATGACCTAGATTGGCCACTGTTGGAAACAGAATACTGGGCTTGATGGACCTTGGTCTGACCCAGTATGGCATATCTTAGCTGGAGTCAAGGGTACCTGCCAGTAGCCCTTGGTCAAGTCCAGGGTTAAGATAAAGCATGCTCCTCCGAGTTGCTTGATTAGCTCATCTACTCTGAGCTTTGGATATGTTTCCAATTTAGGAGGGGATGGCTAAAATACAGTCTACTACTACAGCGTCATGGTCTGAATTTAAAAATCTGCATAAAAAAGCGATCAGGGTGCAGTTACACGCCGCGACCATGACCCAATATTTGAAGCAACAAATGATACAGTGGGGTTTACGTGTTTTGAAACCCCCGCATATGTTTGTTGATGACAAGTTTTTTTGTGCTACTTGGAATAGTATATTGAACAAATGTGGGTTGGATTTGATTGCCTTATTGATTGAGAGATTATCAGAGGAAGAAAAAGTGTTACAGGATCAATTGAAATCCTTAGAAAGCAGATTGAAAGAAGAAATGGTGGAGGAGAATTTTAAAGCTAGTAAAGCAGAGTTGCTTGAATACAACCAACAATTTCGTGATCAGTTACGGATTTCCAAAATTAGTAAATTTTCATGTGATACGGAGGATTACATCAAAGACCAAGTATATACTTGGCGTAAGCAAAAAGCTGATGGTAAACCTGATCAGAGGCAAGTGACGTTTGATGATTCCTCTGAGGACAAATTGTCAGATTCCTCGGGGAAACTTCAGGTGGTGGAAGAACTGTGGGCGTTCAGAAGCAACAGCGGGGTTTTTACAGGGGCCGCCCTTCATTTCGACGGCCTCCTTGTCAACATCAGGAGGGTTGGAGGGGCCCTGCCACTCATTCTCAAACGCGTCAACAGTCATCAACTTATCAGGATGCCCATTGACAACAGCACAGCAGGAGGTTTTGGAATTGGGCTTGGGTTTTGTTCCAGTTCCTAAATATGACCCTTTTCAGATGCGAATTGCGTTATACCAATTCTTTAGGAAATTACATGTAATGCTTTATTTTTCATCAGAGGATAAGTTTATCCCGGTTGATACGTCAATTTGTAAAAATAAGTCATATTGGAAACCACCCATTAGTAATGATGCCACTTTAACTACTTTCCAAAATTTGGTTTTGCGGGATCTTCAGTTATTGGAATCCTCGTCCATGAAATATTGTTCTAACATCATCTCGTCTCAATATGAAGCTTTAAAATCCCTTCAGGGAGAGAAGGACATAGTGTGTCGGAGGGCTGATAAAGGGGGAGCACTTGTGCTGCTGAAAGCCACGGATTATCACAATAAGATGTTACAGCATCTGTCAAATGAAAAATATTATTCAAAACTGGCTTTGGATCCTACGAAACAACTTCAACAGGTTATAAAGGAAATTACCTCTGGGGCAGTGGACCGCAGTTGGATCACCAAAAAGGAGTATGATTTTTTGAATTCTGCCTCTCTGGTCATCCCTGTTATGTATATGGTTCCGAAAGTACACATATCGATGGAAGACCCCCCAGGAAGGCCTATTGTATCTTGTAGAAATTCGGTCTTAGAGCCTTTGTCCAAGTTTTGTGATTATTTTTTCCAGCCATTGGTGAGGTCCATACGGTCCTATATAAAAGATTCCTTTCATTTATTGTCATTAATATCAAAATTATATATTCCACAGGGATCTATTTTGGTAACACTGGATGTGGTTTCATTGTATACGAACATTCCCCAAACTGAAGCTTATAATATTTTAGCTCGGTTGGAGTGGAGCACTCCTGCACGATTAACTCGGGAGTTTGTGTTAGATTTGTTGAAAATGGTTTTATATCAGAATTATTTTCTGTATAATGGGCAGCTGTATCATCAAAAATTTGGGGTAGCGATGGGAGCCACAGTAGCGCCATCGATAGCATCCTTATATGTGGCGGATTTTGAGGAAAGATTTATTTATGGGTCTGTAGGGTTTGCAATATTTTAGTCTGGAAAAGATTCTTGGACGATATAATTTTTGTTTGGGTTGGGTCTGAGCATTCATTGAAGCAGTTTTTGATTTGGATAAATTCTTTGGATAGTAATCTACAGTTCACTCCAAAATATGATGGTCAGCAAATCGAGTATTTAGACCTCTTACTTTATATACAGGGATCTTCGATACAGAGTACCCTTTACAGAAAACCGGTCCAGCGGAATGTGCTAGTTTTCATCTGCCAGCTCTCCGAAGAGGATTCCCTTTGGACAGTTCCTTCGGATTCAGCGTTTATTTATTTATTTATTTTTATTTATTTACATTCTCTTATATACCACGCTATTCTGCATCAGTGCGGTTTACATTGAACAAGCTGAAATTACATTGAACAGGGCATTATAACTTGGAGATAACTATTTTACAGGGAACATGGGCTATGGAGGGTTAAGTGGCTTGCCCAAGACCACAAGGAGCACCTGTGGGACTAGAAACCCCAGTCCTTCCGGCCCAAGGTTGCTGTCCTCTAGTGGGGATATGAACCCTCGACCTTCCGGCCTGAAGTACCTTGCCCCAACCACTAGGCCACTCCTCGTCAAGTGCACAATATCGATTACATGCTCAGGATTTGACTCAACGTTTATTGGACAGGGGTTACCCTGAATCATTAATACGGAGGGCTTTTAAAAGGGCTTTGTACAATCATCCAGATTGGTGGGCAGATGATCCTCCTCATATTCAGCGTAATGAGGATAGGGTCATAGGTGTAGTCCCGTTTTTCCCTAGAGCTGCGACGGTAGTGCAGATATTGAAGAAGCATTGGGGGATGCTGTCTTTGCACCGTTGTTTTCATAAACCTTTGATGATAGCGTATCGGAGAACATGGACAATAGCCAATTGGATAGTGCATACAAACATTCAAAGTGATGGTGGCCCTCAAGTTTCACAGAAGGGACATTTTGCTTTATTTTATTTACATTCTCTTATATACCACGCTATTTTGCATCAGTGCGGTTTACATTGAACAAACTGAAATTACATTGAACAGGGCATTGAACTTGGAGATAACTATTTTACAGGGAACATGGGCTATGGAGGGTTAAGTGGCTTGCCCAAGACCACAAGGAGCACCTGTGGGACTAGAAACCCCAGTCCTTCTGGCCCAAGGTTGCTGTCCTCTAGTGGGATTTGAACCCCCGACCTTCCGGCCTGAAGTACCTAGCCCCAACCACTAGGCCACTCCTCCACTCCACGCTTGTGGTGATTGTGATTTTTGTCATACAACTATACAGGGTACGAGTTGGGAAGATCCTCGCACGGAGTGTCGCTACGCTTCTATGTCCTTTTCAGATTGTCAAACCGCTTTTGTGATTTATCTTTTGATTTGTCCTTGTCAGAAGAAGTATGTGGGAAGAACAATACGCCCCATTAGGAAGCGGTTGCTGGAGCACTGTTCAAGGATCAATGCACGACATAGCTCCGCCCCTTTGGTTCCCCATTGTCAACAGGAGGGCCATCAGTTTCATGATCTGCGTTGGTGGATTTTAGAAGTGATTCCGCAGTTTGACAGGGGGGGTGATCGCCTGGCGAGATTGCAGTATAAGGAACAACAATGGATCTATTGTTCGGGGTCTATGGCTCCGGAAGGCATGAATATGGACATTGATTGGTGGACTTTGCGTTTCTAGAGGACAGCAACCTTGGGCCGGAAGGACTGGGGTTTCTAGTCCCACAGGTGCTCCTTGTGGTCTTGGGCAAGCCACTTAACCCTCCATAGCCCATGTGCCCTGTAAGTATTAGTGTATGTGTCTCATATCCCCGCATGTTAAATGTATCCCCCAATTGTGTTGTGACCGCTTTGATTGAAGGATAAGGCAGTATACAAAACTGTCTAAATAAATAAATAAAATTAGAAGTGCCGGTTTTGACGTCATCCTTACATCATTATTTAACCAGAACTGATACATCGCGGGGTTCATTCGCCTGAAGAAGAGCTGTTAAAGCTGGGGAGCGGCTTGAAACACTATTAGTATCGCGGGAACCCTGTTGGGAATGAACTTGGAGTGGCTCCTTTGGAATGGCAATTAAGGAGAAGTGTGACAGTTGTCCTCCATGATATGGATTCAGCTAAGTAACCTTTTTCCTTGTCCTTTCCGGGTGGAACGGAGGGATTGAAATTGACGACGATGTTGAGAATTCCGTCGAACAATGGCTTGGGGAATCCATTTTTTAACTAAAAACTGTGTTGATTAAAAGGAGGGCTCACTTCGAGAGAAGAAATGTTTCTTTTCATGTTGAGTGATCCGACAAAAAAATAAGGTTTATAGTTGTCCTCGCATAGGTGTGGGGTAGTGTATGGTATGGGGGTTCAGTTCCTGTAGTTGAGGCAGGTAGGGAAATCGAGAATTTGTGTGGTTGGTTTCCACAGGTGTATAATATTGATCCAATTTAGAAACGACATAGACCTTCCGGATGTCAATGCAGTTTCTGATACTCCTGTCTGGTTTGGGAACTAAGATGATAGGGGATGACCAGTCATGCATAGACAGCACAGTTACTTACCTGTAACAGGTGATCTCTGGGAACAGCAGGAATAAGTCTTCACATATGGGTATGTCGGAACCGACGGAGCCTGCACGGGAACGCTCCCCAGCGTCCAATCAGAAAGCTTTTGGGAGCATCCCACAGCGCCTGCGTGCTGCCTTCCCGCCTTTCCAACTGTCTCTCCTCAGTTGAGTTTTATAGCTGAGACAAAGAGAGAGAGAGAGGGAAAGGAGAGAGATAGAGAGAGAGAGAGACAACTCCTAGGGGAGGTGGGTGGGTTGTGAAGACTTATTCCTGCTGTTCCCAGAGATCACCTGTTACAGGTAAGTAACTGTGCTATCTCCAGGAACAAGCAGGAATGAGTCTTCACATATGGGGACTCCCTAGCTTTTGATGCCAGGGAGAGAGCCCATAAGTTGTGTGTCCCTGGGACAGGGCTGCACTTCCGCACCTGGATCACTGGCATCCCATGAGGGATGGTGGGTAGGAGTTGATTAAGTATGGAACAGGTGTTGGAGAACAGCCTGACCAAACAAGGCATCCCGGTGGGAGTCCTTGTCCAAGCAGTAATGGGCTGTGAAGGTATGAACCGAGGCCCAAGTGGCTGCTTGACAGATGTCATCGATAGACACAGAGTTCAGATGAGCCATTGAGGCTGCCATGGCTCTCACATTGTGAGCTGTGACATGGCCCTCCAGAAAAATGTTCTTGCTCTGATAGACGAAGGAAATACATTGGGCAATCCAGTTGGAAAGTGTTCTCTTGGAGACTGGTTGTCCCAAATGAGAAGGATCAAAAGCAACAAAGAGTTGAGAAGACTGTCTATGTTGCTGTGTCCTCTGTAAGTAAAAAGCTAGAGCTCTTTTACAGTCCAGGGTATGAAGATTCCTCTCTGCAGTTGATGCATGAGGTCCTGGAAAGAAGACAGGTAGGTAGACCTCTTGGTTGAGGTGAAAAGGCGAGACCATCTTAGGCATAAAATGTGGATTAGTTCTAAGGACCACCTTGTCATGATGGAACCTTGTATAAGGTGGATTAGCTACTAGTGCTTGCAATTCACTGATACGGCATGCTGATGTGATTGCAATGAGAAAGATAACCTTCCAAGAAAGGTATTTCAAGGAGGTAGTAGCTAAAGGTTCAAAAGGCGGCTTCATAAGCTGACCAAGAACCAAATTTAAGTCCCATGCCACCAGTGGTGGTCTAATGGGAGGCTTTGTTAAAAGGAGGCCTCTCATGAACCTTGCTACAAGGGGATGAGAGGAAACAGGTTGTCCATTTAGAGGCTTGAGTGAAGCTGCAATAGCACTCAGATGGACTCTTAAGGCCTGCATTAGACAGATGCAGGAGATACTCCAGCAACGATTCCAGAGGTATGGCACGGGGGTTAAGACCCTTTTCAGAACACCAGATGGTAAACCTTTTCCACTTGAAGGGGTAAGAACGTCTAGTGGAAGGTTTTCTGGAAGCTTAAAGAACATCTTTCACTTGTTGAGAAAGAGGGAGATCCTGGAGATCTTAGGCCTTCAGCAACCAAGCCCTGAGATGCAGAAACTGGGGATTGGGATACGCATTGTGCAGGTTAGAGCAGTCTTGGCCTCTAATTGAGTGGGAGCTTGAATGAATCAGTCGTCCAGATAAGGGAAGACAAATATTCCCAGGGTGCGCAGAAAAGCAGCAACCACTGCCATGCACTTCGTGAACACCCTTGGTGCAGAGGCCAGGCCAAAGGGGAGCACTCTGTATTGATAGTGCTTTTCCTGGAAAAGGAACCGAAGGAACCTTCTGTGAGTTGGATGGATGAGAACATGAGTGTATGCATCCTTGAGATCTAGAGAACAAAGCCAATCTTGACTCTGAAGGTATGGCAGCAGAGTTCCTAGAGAAACCATCTTGAATTTTTCTTTGACTAGGAATCTGTTCAACTCTCTGAGATCTAAAATGGGTCTGAAGCCCCCTGTTTTCTTTGGAATAAGAAAATAGGGGGAGTAGAACCCTGTGCCCTGTTGTTGAGAAGGCACTTCCTCTATTGCCCCCTGGACTAGAAGAGTGGCAACCTCCTGCTCTAACAGGTTGAGGAGGGAGGTTGGAGAATTGAACTGGTGCACTCTTGTGAGAGGGGGCAAGCTTGAAAAATGAAGTTTGTACCCCTCTCTTATGATGGAGAGTGTCCAATGTTCTGCTGTGATTTGCTCCCATCTGGGAGCGAAGTGACATAACCTTCCTGGAATGGTGGAGGGCTCTGGTCCTTCTAGAGCCAGGAAGGCGAAGTTCTCTAGCAGAGAGTCAAAGGCCCTGAGGGGGCTGAGATTGCTGGGCTGGAGCAGGCCTCACAGCCTTTGCCTTGGTCTGTTTGGAGGATTGCTGACGTTTGGAAGGGAACTGAGCTGCAGAAGATGCTCTCTGACTATAAGCAGGATAGGATCTTCCCTTTTTAGAAAAAGGTGTTTTCTTGAACAACCTTTTCTTAGCAGGAGCAGCAGTAGATTTGGATAGTCTATCCAAAGCAGAATTTTCAGCATCCATCTGATTGGCTTTTGCTTGCCAATCTTTACCAAACAGATTCTCCCCTGTACAAGGGATATTTCCCAATTCATCTTGGACCCAGGTCTCCAAATCAGATGCTTGAAGCCAAGCAATCCTTTGTGCACCTATAGCTATAGCTGAGGCTCTGCTTACGCCTTCAAAGGAGTCGAAAGCTGCACGGTTGGAGAATTTGGAGATATCCTGGGCATGTTTGAGCCCAGAGAGAAATTCTGGCCTTTTACTGTCCGACATAAAAGGACTTAAAGTCAGCAAATAGTCAGTGACTTCTTTTAAGAACATTCCCATGTAGAGACTATAGGAATTTATTCTCGCAGCCAGCATGGAAGCTTGGAAGATTCTTCTACCAAAAGCATCCAGGGTTCTACATTCACGTCCTGGATGATTAGAGGCATGTCTCTTGGCACTTCTAATCTTTCTCATTGCATACTCAACCACAATAGAGTGGTGAGGAAGCTGAGTTTTATGAAAACCAGGACAAGGAGGGACACGATACATGGTGTCTAACCTGCGAGAATGAGGAGAGGTGGATAGAGGTGCTTCCCACATCCTTAACATGAGATCATACAGAATCTCATAAATAGGTAAGGTAGCTGCCTCTTTAGGAGTTTTAGGATATTGTAGAATATCTAACTCCTTAGCTCTAGGCTCTGACTCTGGGGCTACTGTAATAGAGAGACCCCGAGCCACCTCTCTGATAAAGTCTTGAAAAGACAAGTCCTCTGGAGGAGACATCCTTCGTTTAGGAGAGGACTCCTCCTGTGGAAGAAGTATCGCTGCATCGACAGACTCTTCAGAATCCTCAGAGTCATCAGAGGAATCGAAGAATCGTCTGTCGGGATGCTCTTGCAAAGCCCGATACCCGTACCGACTGGGATCGGGATCGGGAATCATCGGTACCGGGGTATCGGTACCGGAGGGCTGCAGAGGGCAGGGTACCGGCATGGCTGACACCGAAGCCGATGTCGATGCCACCGGAACCGGAATTGGTGCCGATGGCAATACCGGAGCCGGTACCTGCGGAGTAGTCTGATGCGGTACCACGGGCGTTGATGCCACAAGGAAGGCCGCCAGACTGTGTTCGATGGACAGAATCCTCTGATCCATCAACGCTGCCAATGCCTGGAAGTCGGTACCGGTGGAGGCCACCGGTACCCCAGAGCATGGCACCAGGAGATCTGTTGAGGCCACGCCATCTAGATCGTCCTGGAACCCCAATGATGATGCTTTAGAAGCCAAAGCCTCCCGCTGGGGTAATTTTGCCGGTGCAGAATCCTCGAGGGCAAGGCCAGGGGCATCTCGATGCTTAGAAGGAGATTTGTCCTTCGAGGACCAGCTGGATTTATGTTTAGTTACCTGAGATCCATGTGAGGAAGAAGAAGCCCTGGAAGACGTCGATGCCACCGAAGCCGCATCAGAGGGAAACAGGGTACTGAGCTTGGCAGTTCGGTTCTGTCGACCTCTCTTAGACATCATGGAACAGGACACACAATCTTTAATGGAATGGTCAGGCCCTAAACATTTGAGACACCAGTCATGGGTGTCGGTGACGGATATAGTACCGCCACATTTTGTGCACTTCTTAAAACCTGAGGCAGGTTTTTCCATATTTAAGGAAAAGGTTTTGGGCCCAAGGCCCAAAACTGAAGTACACCTGAAGAAAAATAAAAAGTCTTCGTTTAAAAAAAAAAGAAAAAAAAAAAAGAATAAGAACCGGCGGTACCGATATAGCGTTGAGGAAGGCAGACGCGACAGAAAAGAACTAAAGAAAAAATAAGTTAATTCTTCTGCGGTGACAGGAACACGACCTGCTGGCTCCACGGAAAAAGAACAACTGAGGAGAGACAGTTGGAAAGGCGGGAAGGCAGCACGCAGGCGCTGTGGGATGCTCCCAAAAGCTTTCTGATTGGACGCTGGGGAACGTTCCCGTGCAGGCTCCGTCAGTACCGACGTACCCATATGTGAAGACTCATTCCTGCTTGTTCCTGGAGATTGTTCTATACCTCCCAGATTAAGCATGTTCTCAAATTCCTTGTTGACAGTCTGTTGCTGGGCCTCCGGAATTTGATGGGGTAGTTGTTGGATAACTTCCCCAGGATCAGTAATGTTATCGTGATAAAGTGAGGTGGGTTTGTCCTGGACGGGTGGAGAAGACATCTAGGTTCTGGTGGATCAGACCCTCTAGATCTCCTCTTTGAGCTGTGGAGAGCTAGTCTCCAATTGGGACTTGAGCTGGATCAGACAGAGCTGAAGTTTCCAGCCAAAAGTCCACTGGAGTCACTGGAGTCCACTTTTTCAGTAGATTAATAAAGTAAATTTTGGCCACCTTCCTTTTGTCTGGTTGAGCAATTGTGTAGTTAACAGGCTCCACTTTCTTTTCTACCTCATAGGGCCCTTGCCGTTTACAGAGTAACTTGCTCTCAGACGAGAGCAGCAGGGCAAAAACTCTGACGCCTGGTTGAAAGGTGCAGTGCACGGCTGCCTGGTTGTAGCCTTTGGCCTGTTGGACGGAGTCTGGCCACCTCTCTGGCTTTCTTCATCCGGTCGTACATTTGTATGATGTAATTCACCAGATTACGTCCAGGACTTGTTCCTCTTTACAAGTTTCTCTCACCATGTCTAATATGCCTCTTGACCATTTTCCAAAGAGCAATTCAAAAGGCAAAAACCCGTGGAACTTTGAGGCACCTCATGGATGGCAAACCTCAAGTAAGGTAGGAGAATATACCAGTTTTTCACGCACAAACCTTTTAAAAATTTGCTTCAGAGTTTTATTGAATCACTCGATAAGGCCATCCATTTGTGGATGATATAGATGTTCGCACCAAGGCACACACTTGCTTCATTACCCTGGAAACAAAGGGTGTTCCTTGGTTTGTGAGGATCTCACTGGATTTTCCCATCTGAGAAAAGACTTCCCAGGGGCATTTGAGATCACAGTAGTTTTCATATTTCTCAGAGTGATGGCCTATGGATATCTGGTAATGTAGTCCAATATGACTAAAATATACTTGTTACATCAGGTGGTTCTCTATAGAGGCTCTACCAGATCCATGGCCACTCTTTCAAACAGGGTTTCAATAATGCATAGGCACTAGAGGGGCAGGTCTAACTGTTGCTGGGTTGTGAAGTTGGCAGGTGGGGCATGACTGGCAATACAACGGCACCTGCTTATGAACCCCAGGCCAGAAAAATTGAGCTAAAATACACTCTAGTGTTTTCTCTGTCCCCAGGTGTCCCCCTAACAAATAGTTATGTGCTAATGACAGCACCTGCTGATGATAGGGTCGGGGCACTATCAGTTGTTCTACCTCTTCCCCTTCTAGGGAACCCTCAGCCACTCTGTATAACAATTCTCCCTTTAGTATAAAATAGATAAAGTTTTTCCCAGGGGAGTCTCCACTGCCTACAGGAACTCCATCTACTTCCAAGACCCGCTCTCAGGCATGTTTCAGGGACTCATCATCTTGCTGGGCCCTCTTGAAGCTGTCTGGGTCTCCCTCCAGTCTCCACTCTGGGAGTGGGATTAGTGTGTTTGAGTTACTACTGCTGTGACCTGAGCTGTCCCCAGGGATTTTCTTCACTAGGCTCTTCCTCCCTGGACCCCTCTCCTCTATATCCGCACCAAGATACTGGTGGTAGTGTAGCTTCTCCCGGCAACGCTGACTGAGGGATTTAGCAAGCTTGGGATTCTTGATTGGTCTTCTAGGGGAAAAGCCTCCAGGAAGATTTCCTGTTTCAACCTAGCGGAGCCATCAGTTAGCCAGGCCTATATCGCCCGGAAGCTTGGATAGTCTCGACCGATCACTACTGAGTATGAGAGCCAGGGCAACACTATGACCTCGAACGCGCCATTCTCCAAGAACAAGTGGAGTGGAGGAGTGGCCTAGTGGTTGGGGCAAGGTACTTCAGGCCGGAAGGTCGGGGGTTCACATCCCACTAGAGGACAGCAACCTTCAGGCCGGAAGGACTGGGGTTTCTAGTCCCACAGGTGCTCCTTGTGGTCTTGGGCAAGCCACTTAACCCTCCATAGCCCATGTTCCCTGTAAAATAGTTATCTCCAAGTTATAATGCCCTGTTCAATGTAATTTCAGTTTGTTCAATGTAAACTGCACTGATGCAGAATAGCGCGGTATATAAGAGAATGTAAATAAATAAATTAAATAAATAAATAAATAAATAAACAAGCAGGAAGTCAGTCCTCACATATGGGTGACGTCAGCATCAATGGAGCCCGCATGGAAGCATCTCTCCAGCTTTCAAAGAAAGCCTTTGGGAGATGAACCACACAAGGGTGCCATCTTGCCTCAGTCTCTTTTTTTCTGCGAAGCCCATAGGATGTTGTCCAGTTTTCCCTGGAAAAAGTTTGATTTTTATTGTTTTGTTTCTCCGGTTGCGTACCGGTTCCTTCCTGCCCCCTGAGCCAGCTCGCCTTGGTGTCACTCCTCAAGTTCATCTATTAATTTTTTCAATTTTTCAGTGTGGTGCTCCTCAACTAGCGTTTGCGCCCTTTTCCATCCAAAGGCCTTGGACCCTTGCCGGGAGATGGGGACCTCTTTTTCTGATGGCTTCCAGTGGCTTCAAAAAGTGTGACCAGTTTGGCAAAATAATGTCACTCACTGACCCACCCAACTGCTGCCTCCGATGTCTTGGCCCAGAGCACAACGACTCTGACTGTGAACTCTGCAGAACCATGACCTCAAAGGCCTTGAAGAGCTGCCATCAGCAGCAGATAACTTTCTTTCAGAAGTCTGACTCCGCACCGGAGTCTCCGGTGACACTACTCTCTAGGGCCTCCTCCGATACCTTGGTGCCCTACGAAGCCAGAGCCTCCTCGGAGTTCCGCGGCCGTGGTTCCTCTGAGCAGAAATCCCCAGATGTGGAGCACAAGAAGAAGAAATCCTCAAAGACTGCCTCAGAGGACGGATCTTGGAAAAAAGGGGAAATCTCACCCCAGGACCCACAGTCCCAGGTGTGAATCCAAGGAGTCAGGACAGGAGCAGACTGCCAAGCTGCCTCAGACCTCCGAGGCCATCCTCATTGACAGTACCGACACTGGGCCCGAAACCCTTGGTAACCGTGTTGAAGGTTATTTATTTATTTATTTACAGTCTATTTTATACCGCACTATTCGGCATCAGCGCGGTTTACATAGAACAAAAATACTCAGTACAGTTAACACGTATGAGTTTACAGATAACAGGGCAAAAAAAAAACAGGTTGCGGAGCCAACTGGTATGGAGACCAGAATGGCAGCCCCAGAGAGCAGTATATCTGCTCTAGTGGCTATGCAGCAGGCATTTGTCTGGCTCGTCCAGTTCATCTGCCCTGATGATGGGACCCTCGACATCGAGGGCTTCCCCAGATGTCGAGCCGGTCCTCGAATGCATTGACCTTGAGAGAGCCCCCGGCCCCGGACGAGGTCTTGCTCCCGTTCCTCAGGACACTGGTCCTCCCCGGTGAGCACCCACGGCTCGGACTGACAATACCTTGAAGGTCATGGATCTCTGAGAATGGCCTTCAGCTGAGGTGATTGCTCAGCGTAGGACTTGTACTCACACTTTGTGTCCGAATGGGAGACCGAGGGCGAAGAGTCGCCAAACATGAGGCGCACCGTGATGTGCCCTTAGATCTGTCTCCCCTGATGACATGATGCCGTACCACACCCGAGGACATTGCATTCCTCGATTTTGTGTGGGACATGGCCAAGACCTTCACCACCGAGGCCAAGGAGGACCCTTGCTCCGAGGAATTGCTCCAATATGAGGCACCCCCGAAGGAAACCCTTAGTCCCAGTGCCTTCGATCCTCTACCACCTCCTCCTCTAAATTGGGGAACAGTGGCATTGGTACCAATTGTTAGCAGGTGCCTCGACGCCATGTACCGGGTACATCAAAGCCTTGGGTTCCAAAAGATCCAGCTTCCCCACAACTCCATGGTTGTGGAGTCGGCAATACACCGGCTCAAGAGCCCAAAATCCCATTTGTCGGTGCCACCCGGCAGGAAGGCCCGAACCTGCGACACCCTTGGCCGGAAGGCCTTTCATGGCTTGATGTTAACATGCCAGATCCATTCCTACCAACTCTACATTGGCATGTACCTGAAAGAACTGCCAAAAGAGCTTGGTGGATTCTCGGCAGACCTCAAGGGATTCAAGACTCTAACCTCGGCAGTAAAGGAATGCTTGAAGATTTTGCCCTGGGCAGCCTAAGATTGCTTCGAGCCATCGACCAGGTGTCTGCCGCAAGCATTGGGACTCGGCACCAGGCATGGCTGCAGTCATCCAACCTGGAACAGTGGGTGCTGGACAAACTGATACATGTCCCCTACATAGGTGAAAGCCTTTTCGGGAAACCCATGGCGGATAAGGCAGCGGAGATAGAGACTGAGTATGTGACGAGAACCAGGCTCTCAAAAAAGACCTCTGTGCACCCCCTGGAAGAAAGCCCCAGGGAGGGGGGCGGAGTCTGCCGCGGTAGAAGATGGCCGCTTAGGAACGGAGCTCCCTCTCAGCATTGAGGAATTCGGAGCTCTTGCTGCCAAAGGGTCCCCTAATAATTTCTAATCGGCGCTCAGAAGGGACGACAGAGGGATGGCTGCGCTAAAGCCCGCAAAATTGGACTTTCAACAGTCAGGGGGGCAGTCGAACAAGCGTGCCAAATAGGAGCTCCTCTCCCCACAGAAAACAGGGCCCGACAAAACTACCTCGGAGGGGCTGCGGGAAATTCTGCAAGAGCTCCGAGCAGTCAAAGAAATCGTTACTGCTAACTCCGGGGCGCTAGCAGAGGTGAAAGACGACTTGCATGAGCTGAGAAACCGCACAGGGGAGCTGGCCAAACGCGTAGAGGATGTAGAATCGGAAGTGGACCGGCAGTCCTCCGTACTGGCGCAGATGGGCCCGCTAGTTAAGAGGGTGGCGGCACTCGAAGTGCAGGTCGAGGACCAATCAAATAGAGCCCGGAGGAGTAATATACGTATCCTTGGGATACCGGAGGGCCGAGAAGGGTCGGATCCTGTCTCCTACCTCGAAAAGCTGATTCCGGAGATCCTAGACATCACTTTTGCAAGGCCCCTGGAATTAGAACGCGCTCACCGCGTCCCGTCACATCCGTCCCCTCATACTCCGAGGCCTCGACCGTTTGTGGTTAAAGCGCTCAGATACCAACATGTGATACATATCATGCAGGCTGCGAGACGGCGGCAGAGCGTGCAAGTGGATGGACAGAAAATTACGTTCTATCCGGATCTTAGTAAGCAGACAGCCCTGCGACGGAAGGAGCTTTTGGCCTGCTGGCCTTTACTGCAACAGTTAGAAGCGCGCTTTGGCTTGCTGTATCCCGCCAACATGAGGGTTACTCTGGACAACAGCACCCGTACTTTTACAGATGGTCCAACCCTGCGGGCTTTCTTACAAGAGCGGGTCCGGATGGACGTGGGATCCTGAGTGAAGTTTGTGACGTCGAATTACTACTATACTATACCACTATCTCCGGGGTAGTGTGGACTTTATGGAGATGCTAGTCCTGACTTCCAACTCGCAGCCCGGTTTGTAAAAACACTGGTGCGCTGGTTATTTTAAGTAATGCTTAGTCACAGCATATTCTACTATGCTATACTGTACTTTATAGAAGCGTTTTTGAAGGCACTTGGGAATTAGTAACTTAGAAATGCTTCACCAAATCTGTCATTATGTTTCCAATGTTGTATTCCTATTCTTCTTTAATGTTGGGAGGGAGACGGGTGGGCCGGAAGGGCGGTAAGGGACTTGCCATGCAAGTTATGATAGTTGGCAGCGCTGCACTGCTAGGTTGCAAAACCATAGAACTATTTCCTGTTGATATCCTGTTTCAGGGGCAAAAGATCGTGAATGCCATATATGTATATTCCAGTAAGATCGAGTATGGCTAGTTGCCAAGTGCGGGTGTTATCCCTAAATGTTAAGGGCATTTCGAACCCCCTTAAGAGAAAGAAGATTTTGAATTATTGTAAACATCAGAAGGCAGACATAGTCTACCTGCAAGAGACTCATTTGTCCCTCTCTGAATCTTACAAAGTGGCGGACAAGATTTATCGGAATGCCCTTTCTGCTCCAGCCCTCCGGAAGAAGGGTGGAGTAATCATACTTGTAAAGAAATCCCTCCCACTAGAAGTTAAAGAGGCTAATGCAGGCCCAGTTGGGCGCTGGGCCAGAGTTACAGCTCAACTGCACGGGGACTCATACACTTTCATGACGGTATATGGGCCTAACACAGATGATCCGCAGTATTTTTCTCAGATTCTTCAAGAGCTCCTGGGCACCAGTTCATCGCGCATTGTATTAGGAGGCGACTTTAACCTTATACCTGACCCCCTGTTAGATAGAACTCCATATAAGCCACAACATAAACCTCAGGCATCGCTGATGCTTCAGAATTTGCGGGACTTGGTCGGGCTGCTGGACCCCTGGAGACTCCTCTATCCCGATGGTAAGGAATACTCTTTCTACTCGCTACCCCACAACTCACAAACCCGCATTGACTACTTTCTCACGTCTAAGACGCTGCTGCCTAAGGTGACAGGCGCTAGTATGCTCCCATGTACAGTCTCAGACCACTCCGCGGTAGTATTGGATCTCACGGTGAGTGCTGAAAGAAAGCCGCTGGGGCGATTTTACTTTGAGAAGGCCTGGTTAGCAGACGAAGTATTCCGTGCTACCATGAAGAAAAATATTTCTGATTACTTCGCAGAGAATCAACTTGGGGATACCTCAACATGGGCCTGGTGGGAGGCCTTTAAGGCCTGTGCCCGGGGGCACATGACGGCCTACAAAATTCGTAAGCGTAAGGAAGAGGCAAAGCGACGGACAGAACTGGAGGCTGAAATCCGAGCTGGTGAGCGACTACTGGCCCGACGGACGGATCCGACAGTTCTCCTGCGATTGCAGAAGCTTCGGATCCAGTATAACGCTCTCTTGCAAGCAGAAGTCATGGAATCCTTTAAACTACAGCAGGGGAGATGTTATCACGATAGTAATCGAGCCAGTTCTTTGCTTGCGAATACCCTAAAAGCTAAGCGGGATGCGACGCGTATTGCCGGTTTGAAAGATTTAACTGGGGTACTGCAAACCTCAGACAACGCGATTCTGGCGATATGCGAAAACTTCTACTCTAAGCTCTACCAATCGGAAGTTGTATGCGATGAATCGGCGTTTTTGGACTTCGTTTCTACAATTACGGGACCTCAGCTCACGCAACAACAGCAACAGCTATTGGCGACGCCGATTACTCTCAAGGAGGCACATGCTGCCCTCAAACAACTTGCCAAAGGCAAAGCTAGTGGCCCTGACGGACTGCCAGTAGAATTCTATGAAGCCTTCTCTGATCTGCTGATCCCGGAGATACTGTTCTATTACGAAGGAATGCTGGAGGAGTACCCAGATGTTGGTGCCCTGGCTACAGCGACAATAGTGATACACCCCAAGCCGGGCAGGGATCCGGAAAACGTGGGAAATTATAGACCTATCTCCTTATTGAATACAGATTACAAAATATATGCTAAGATTCTTGCTAACCGGCTGTCTAAGGTCTTAGATGTATTAATCCATCCTGATCAATGTGGGTTTATGCCAGGACGATCCACGGTGGATAATGGACGACTTTTTGCCCATGTTCTCCGGAAAGCGCAGGAGACAGACCAACCTATAGTCGGTCTTGCGTTAGACGCGGAGAAAGCATTCGACAGAGTAGAATTCTCGTATCTCTTCCAAACTATGCGCTGGATGGGGGTACCTGGTAGTTTCCTTCAGAATGTTCAATTGCTATACGCCCAACCTACAGCACGGGTAGCGGCGAATGGCACTACTTCGCGAGAATTCACACTTACAAGGGGTACTAGGCAAGGTTGCCCTCTATCCCCCATGCTGTTTAATTTGGCCCTGGAACCCCTGCTCCTTAAGGTCCGGCAAATGTCCAATATAGAGGCATACCGCTGGAAGGATATCATTGTAAAGTTTCAGCCTATGCAGACGATCTATTACTCTTCCTCAATGTAAATTCGATGGATGCCGCCCTACGAGTTATTTCAGAATACGCTGGCATTTCGGGATACAAATTAAACATGGACAAGACGACAAGTATACCGCTTACCACTACAGTAACAGAAGACATGCTTAGGCGATACTCCTTCCAGGTCGAAAAACTATCGTTTAAATATTTGGGGGTCACATACGGAACCACCCTGTCAGATACGATCTCCCGTACCAAGACCCGATGTAACGAGATCCTGCAAGATAGTGTGCAAAGATGGTCACCCCTACATCTGTCCTGGTGGGGCCGCCTGGAAACTATCAAAATGGTAATTGTCCCCAAGCTTAATTATATGCTAAGCATGATCCCAATACTCTTTGACAAGAAATTTTATCAGGGGGTAGAGAAGAAATTACTGGCCTTCCTATGGGAGAAGAAAGTACCGCGTATAGCAGCTTGGAAACTAGAGCTCCCTAAGAAGCAGGGAGGGGTCCACTTCCCGGATTTCTACTGTTACCACACCGCAGCCATCTTACGCCAAGGCTCCTGGTGGGCAGAAGAACCAGACGTCCTCAGAGCTCCCATTTGGCTCCGCGTAGAGGCTGCAATGAGTGACCCTCTCCCGCTCCGACAATGCATTGGAGCATCTGTACGCTCTGACCACAAGGGCAAAGAGCTCCTACAAGCCACTCAACAGGCTTTCAACATGTTGCTCCCACTCTTAGAAGACATGCAGATATACACAGATGTTACCCCGCTGTGGTTCAATCAACGGTTTAAAATAGGAGGTACAAGCTTTGCGTGGCATTTATGGATAAAGAAGGGAATTCTTACGCTGGGCCACTTGCTTAGTGGTCAAAGATACAAAACCTTTGCAGAGCTGCAACGAGATTTCCAGCTTCCCTACACGTGCCTCTTTCAATGGGGGCAATTGCGACATTGCCTGAGTAAGGCAGGCGTGACACCACTGCATGTAATTAGTGGACGTCCCTCGTACCAGTGGTTACTGGAATCTAGGGCGGGAGCAGGACAGATCTCAAAGTACGTGGATCTCTTCAGAGCTGCGGGTGGACACAGTCCCAGAGGTGCACAGTTAGTGTGGGAAGCTGAGGCAGGTCCCCTGGCAATCTCAGACCAGTGGTCATTCTTCTGGGGATCCCAAGTGCGGCTTTCAAGATCTGCCTCGCTTACACAGATGCTATATTTCCTGGCGCACCGTGTCTATTTAACCCCTGTCAAGGTCTCAAAATGGCAAACACAGGAAAATGACCGATGCTGGTCCTGTGCATCTGACGTGGGAACTCTGGCGCACATGCTTTACTACTGTCCTCTGCTGTCGGAATACTGGCAAAGGGTCTGGGAACGAGTGCAGAAGATCTGTGGGGTCGCCTCACCCCTATCCTTTCGGATAGTCATCTATAAGTCGTTGGCGGAGGTGCCGAATTTGCAAAAGGAACTCTTTGCCATGTTTGATCTGCTGCTGAGCTTGGCTCTGAAAGCCATCATGAGTCACTGGAAGTCGTTTAACACACTGAGTTATGCATACTGGTGGAATTTAGTCTGCTACCATCGATCTTGTGAAACGGCCTATGTTCAACAGAACCCCACATTTAGAGAATTGCTTAGAAAGTGGGACACCCCGAAATTGAGTTGACTACAGAGTAGATCTTACACAGGAGAAGTGGCATTCGCGATCTTTC
Source organism: Ichthyophis bannanicus (assembly GCA_033557465.1). Lineage (NCBI taxonomy): Eukaryota > Metazoa > Chordata > Amphibia > Gymnophiona > Ichthyophiidae > Ichthyophis > Ichthyophis bannanicus. Next base: position 905,363,781 of record CM066032.1, on the reverse strand, counting down.
CCCCTCTTCCTTTTTTCCTTGTGAACCTTGATGTTCAAGTTAGTCAAAATTGGTAGTGCACCTGTCTGTATTAGCTTTTGTAGGTTGTTTTTGCTTGTCTGGTGTGTACATGTATTGTTTGTTCCTATTTCTTTGGTTTATATATTCTGAAAATCTCTAAATAAAGGTTTAAAAAAAAAAAAAAGAAAGCCCCAGGGAAAAAGCCCTTCTTCCTGAGGAAGAAAGGAGGTTTCAGTGGTACTCCGCATTTCCAGACCTTCTCGGCCCCTCAACAGGGCCAGCAACAAAAAGGATAAGGACATGGTCCCAAAAAACAAAAAGCCACGAAGTCCCAAGCGCCGGCCCTGGCCCAGCCTGGTGCAACCTATCTACTCCCAGGGGCTCCTCTGCTGCCCAAAGGGGGGCGCATAGCCATGTTTGCCCACAGGTGGACAGCCACCACCACTGACACCTGGGTGCTACAGGTGATCAAGGAGGGCTACCTCTTCCACCTACATCAGGCACCACCCACGTACTTCCCAGGGGAGCTCACCAGGCCTCTCCTTCAGCAGACCCTGCTCCTCACTGAGCTAGCAGGCCTAATCAATGACAAAGCAGTCAAGCCAGTGCTGAAACATCTCTGGGGCACAGGCTTTTATTCCAGATACTTCCTCATCCCCAAGAGGGTGGAGGGCCTCAGGCTCATCCTGGACCTGTGAGAGCTCAACAGGTTTCTGGGTCAGGGAGAAGTTCAAGATGCTCTCCCTTGGGACACTACTGCCATTCCTCCTGCAGGGAGATAGGATGTGCGTGTAGGCATTCTTTAGGTCTAAGGAGCATAGCCAAATTCATCCCTACCACAGAAAATACCTACGGTTCGTGGTGGGAGGCCAGCACTACCAATACAGGGTGGTGCCTTTCGATCTGGCCTCATTGCCAAGGATCCTCATAAAATGCCTCGCAGTGGCTGCAGCCCACCTCTGGCTCCAAGGGGATTTCGTCTTCCCCTATCTGGACGACTGGCTCATAAAGGAGGACACAGTTGCAGAGGCACAATGCGCCATCAGAAGCACCATCAATGACCTGCAGCATCTGGGGTTCGTCATAAACTACCCCAAATCCCATCTTACTCCGGCCCAGCACCTAGAGTTCATAGGGGCTCAACTAGATATCCTCCAGGCAAAAGCCTTCCTCCCCCAGGAGAGGTCAGAATACTTCAGGGAGTTAGCTGCAGACATACACTGACACCAGATCCCTACCTGCCTGGCTCCTTCTCTGCCTATTGGGACACATGGCCTCCATGGTCTGTGTCACCCCATGCGCCCACCTGTACATGAGGGCAGCCCAGTGGTGCCTTTGCTCTCAGTGGATTCAAGCCACAGGCAAGCTCAGGGACAGAATGAAGGTGACTGGTCAGCTAGCGGACTCCCTCGGATGGTGGCAAAATCCACGTTATCTTCAGGGCGGGATGCTCTTCCAGGCACCCAACCCCAAGAAGGTCCTCACTACAGTTGCCTCGCTAATGGGCTGGGGAGCACATTGCAGGAGCCTCCAGATGCAAGGCTGCTGGTCCCAGGAGAAATCCCAGTTGCAAATCAATCTGCTAGAACTCCAGGCAATATACCTAGCCTTCCGAGCCTTCCGCCACCAACTCTAACACCACTCGGTGCTGATCCAGACTGACAATCAGGTCTCACTGTTCTACGTGAACAAACAGGGGTTTACAGAGTCATACCCCCTCTGCCAGGAGGTGGTAGCCCTCTGCTCTATGCTGCGGGCAGAGGGATGCTCCTAAGGGCGGTGTACAAGTGGCGCTGGATCCAGTGGTAGCCTCACGGCTGTTCCATCTCTGGGGCATCCCCTTAATGGGACCTGTTTGCCAGCCCAGATAACATGCAGTTGTCCCGATTCTGCTCACGCCACCCACACCTGTTCCAGGTGGCAGCGGATGCGTTCCTCATTCCATGGACAGAAGGCCTCATGTACACCTTTCGGATTTACTGACTTACCATACCCCCTCACGTAGTCTTCGGTCCATACACGTTAACCGTCTTCACCTTCCAGCACCCTCCAAAGCTCATCTGCAATCTACCAGGAAATCGGCATTCTACTATTTAGGACCCTCTCTCTGGAACTCCCTCCCCACCAACCTCCGTACAGAAGAATCCTATCCCAAATTCCGTTCTCTTCTTAAGACTCATCTTTTCTCTCTAGCTTTTCCCCCCTAAGTTTTCTTTCTCTGTTTTCTGTCTTTGAACTGGATATTTATTCTGCGTCTACTTTCCTCCCTTCTATCATTTATTGTACTTTCCTCTTTTTTAACTATTGATTTTGTTTGTAAACCGCCTCGATGTTATGGGAGGCGGTATATTAAATGTGAAATAAACAATAAACAATAAACCTTCCTACTGGCACCACTGGTAGCCAAGACATTACTCAAGGTCCAGTGCGACAGAGCATTGCTAGTGCTGATAGCCCCTCAGTGGCCCAGGCAGCCTTGGTTGCCACTGCTCCTCTCCCTATTGGCAGTGTCACCGATTCCCCTGGGCCGAGCTCCAGGACTACTCTCAGAGCAAGGGTCCCTCTCACTCACGACTTGGCCGCTGAAAGGGTAGCGTTAGCTCCCTTCAACCTTCCATGGGACATGGATAAGATTCTTCTGGGCTTTTTGTAAGGCCTCCACTAGAAAAGCATATGCCTTCAAATGGCACCGATTCTCAGTGTGGTGTGCGGAAGACGTGCAAACCTGTTTTCCTGCTCAGTACAAGTGGTACTTCAGTCCCACCTGCGATAAGTGAAGCAAGTACTGAAGTCCAATTGTGTCCCGATTCCTGCGAGTCCTCATGTTATCCAAACCATCCGTCCGCATCCCAGCGGCAGAGTGGGATCTCAGTGTTGTGCTCTTGCAGCTCACTAAGCCTCCGTTCGAGCCTCTGGCTGCCTGCCACCTCCGGTATCTATCCTGGAAGGTCGTCTTCCTGGTAGCACTCATATCAACTCGCAGATTCAGTGAGCTCCAGGCTGTAATGGCAGATCCCCCCGTACGAGGTTCTACAAAAATAGGGTGGTGCTCCGCATACACCCCAAGTTTCTGCAGAAGGTGGTGTTCCCATTCTACTCAACCAGGAGGTGGTACTTCCCACATTCTTTCCAAGGCCTCATACTGGTAAGGCGGAGACCATTCTCCACAATCTGGATTGTAAGAGAGCCCTGTCCTTCTACCTGCAATGGACCCAGGGTCACTGCAAAATGCCTCAGCTTTTCGTATCCTATGACCCCAGTCATCTGGGGCTCCCAGTGACTAAGCGAACTCTGTCCATGTGGGTGGTGGACTGTATTACCCTTGCCTACGAGCAAGGAGGAATCTCACTGGACCAGAGGGTCATGGCGCACTGCGTCAAGGCCATGGCTACCTCCGTGGCAAATCTGTGCTCCGTCCCCGTGATGGAAATCTGTTGGGCCGCCACTCTTCAGTCCACACCTTTGCAGCTCACTTCTGCCTGGAGAGGGAGTCCTGACGGGACAGCGCCTTCGGCCAGGCTGTACTCCGTAATTTCTTTGAACATAAGAACATAAGATATGCCATACTGGGTCAGACCAAGGTCCATCAAGCCCAGTATTCTGTTTCCAACAGTGGCCAATCTAGGTCATATGTACCTAGCAGTTTCCCCAAGAGACACAAGTTCCACAATGCTTGTACTGGGTCCAGCATTGATATCTTCGGTCACTTCTTAATAATGGTTTATGGACCTTTCCTCCAGGAACTTGTCCAAACCTTTTTTAAACCCAGCTACACTAACAGCCTTTACTACATCCTCCGGTAAAAAATTCCAGAGTTTGATTACACGTTGAGTGAAAAATATTTTCTTTTATTTGTCTTAAATAGTTTACCCTGTAGCTTCATTGCATGTCCCCTAGTCTTTCTATATTCTGATAAGGTAAACAATCGATCTACGTTTACCCGTTCCACTCCGTTCATTAATTTATAGACTTCTATCATATCTCCCCTCAGCCATGGTGTAGGCAACTCCTACCCTCCGACCCTTCTGTGTTCAGGCTACTGAAGTGCCGGTTTTCCGCCAGACACTTGGGTCTTATGAGAGTCTCTCAGTAGGGATTCATCTGCTGCTAATCGCAGGTCACCGTGGCACTTTTCTTTCGGTTACAGATTCTCAGTAGCCTGTAGCTGGGGAATCCCATATGTGAGGACTGACTTCTCACTTGTTCTTGGAGAAAGTGTAGTTAGTCATCTGTAACAGGTGTTCACCAGGGACAGCAGGAATCAGTCCTAACAACCCTCCCTCCTGCCCTTGGAGTTGTTTCTTTACCATATTTTATTTTTGCCGTCTTAGCTATGTCATTAGATGGCACCCTTGGGCGGGAAGTGGACCACGCATGTGTGGTGCATCTCCCAAAGGCTTTCTCTGAAAGCTAGGGAGATGGTTCTGCATGGACTCCATCGGCGCCGATGTTACTCATATGTGAGGACTGATTCTGCTGTCCCCAGAGAACACCTGTTACAGGGGAGTAACTACGCTTACCCTGCCGGAGTCATGAGTGAAACCTGTGCCACTGGATATTTCCTCTGGTCTCTGTCCACACAGGCCAATGTAATAGTCTTTGCATAATCGATCTGAAATCGGTTTACAGTTCTTCAGCGAATGAGGGTCTGCACACTCCCTGAGTCTACTAAGGCTTGGAGGCGGGTCCCCTCGAGCTCCAATGGAATCACAAAGTTCAGTGCACCTGGACAGAGAATGTCCATAGAAGCACAGGTGTGAGGAGTAGTTAGGCAGACAACCATTGATTCCTCCATACCTAGGGGACATTCCTAGGCAAAGTGTTCCCTGGCTCCACACCTAAAACAAGTGGAGAGGTTTTGGCTGGGCCCATGACCTCACCTAGGAGGTGACTTCAGGGTTCGAAACATGGGAGCCAACATCTGCTCCGGCTTCCCCTTCTGTCCTCCCAGGCTAATTGGTGACTTCTTCCCCTTCATTTTCCACTCCAGTCACTGGCTGTGCTTCATAATACCCTTCTGCTATTTCCAGTGCACTCTCCAGTGTAAGCTTGAAATGTTGGCATACTCACTGCTTCATCGGGACAGTCAAGCCCTCTAAAAGTTGCTCCAATAGCACAATCTTGGCTATCTCATGCCCGGTCTTTCCCTACAGTTGTAGCCACTTCCAGGCAAGATCCTTCAGTCAATAGAAGAACCTCTGAGGTCTCTCCTCTATCTGGAGTCCCCCTTTTCTGGATCGCTGGTAGTAGGCCTCTGGTGTACAGCTGGCCCATTCCAGTATGGCGGCCTTGACAGCTGTGTATGTAGCGCACCCATGTGGGTTGGTATCTTGGAATGCAGTCTGACTGCTACCCATTAGCAGATTTCCCAAATAAGTAGTCCATGTCACCTTTGGCCACCTAGCCATGCGGGGCAGTTCACTCATATTTCACCAAAATGTGATCAGATCCATCTTCAGCCATCATTTTAAGTAGTGCTTGCTCTGGAAGGTGGAGTTGCAGTCTCTGTAGAGCCTGAGTCAGCTGAGCCAGGGAACTCTTCTGTAGCTCCCTCTGTGCCTGAACAAGTTTCTGTATTTGCTGCTGCTATTGTTGCTGCCTTTCCAGCAGGGCGCGTTGAAACTGCTGCTGATGTTGTTGTTGCTGCTGCTGCTGATACTCTTGTTTGTTGCTGCTGCCCTTCTGCCAGAAGCCTGGAGGAGGTGCTCCATTCTGGCTTGTTGCTTGTTCTCTTGCAAAACAAAACAACCACAACTCACTCTTCTGCAGCTGAGTTAACTCTGCAGCATTCCAACTCCAACAAACGTTTAGCAGCCTTTTAGTGGCCAAAACAAAAATGTCTGTCTGGCACCAACTAGACCTTTTTTCTAGCTCCCTAGATAGAGTGAGGCTAATCCTCTTAGCCCACACAAACAAAAAAAAAAATCCTGATCTGCTATAGAGAGGCGTAGCCCTAGAGGTATGTGGATTTTCCCTCTGTCATGTGGGTATAGGAAATCCCCAAGTTGCCACCACATGTTGTATAGCATGGCATGCAGTGGCAAGGGCTCATAAAAGAGTATGCAACAATAGTTCAAGACCAAACAAAACCACTTTTATTGTCTTTCAGCTATACAGCAAACTCCCAGCCTTTTGCCTTCATAGGCTGGTTCTCAGTGCCCTTCCTCTGACTCACAAATTAAAGTCAGCATTCAGTTAAGCCCAAAGCCCAGGCAGTCACTTGCTTCAGTGGTTGTGAATATGGTTCCCAGTTTCTGAATTGCCTACCTCACAGTAGGACTCCTTTCCCAGCCCTGCTTGGAAGGGCTTTCTGTCTCCATGAGCCTCTCTCCTCCCTTGTACACACAGCTGGCTTCTTAATCCCTTTGTCTGAGTCACACCCTCTTAGCCTTGAGTTCTGAGCTTTAGACTCTTAAGGTGGACTGCTGATAATCTCTTTGGAGAGGGATGGGTAATTTCCTATATGCCTCATCACACAATCCTGGGCTCATAAGAGCTTATAGTCTAATCAAGACAGACAACACAACAAGTTGAAACTAGGATGTATCTAGGGGAATTGTAAGGAAACACAAAGGAGGTGAACAGGAAACTGGGGAGATTATGATCCAAAAGCAGACTCAAAGAAGTGAGTTTTTAGCCTGGATTTGAACAGAGCCCAGATGGAGCCAGATGTACTGACTCAGGCGGTATGTTCCAGGCATAAGGAGCAGCAAAGTATGTACTCTCTGCTCCTTCTTTGATGTCCTTGGAAGGTTTGTGATACTCTTGATGACTTGTAGTGCTGTTGCAAATGTCTGCCATGACATTTCAGGCTGGTTTGCTTCAAAATAGATGACAAGCCTCTCCGTTCCATGTAAAACAGCTTCCTCCATAGACTTTAATGAGGACAAATGGAATGAATGCATTAACGGTTCGGCTTCTGAAGACTATCCAAAAGGGTATATTCTGACAAACAAAAATGAGCACGAAAATCTTTGGCATGCACATTTGCACAATATAGATGAAAGACCTTAATAGGCAGATGTGATGGGGCTCGTATGATAGAGCCCTTTTTAACCCTATTTAGCCGGCTGCCTAGGGTTATTGAAGTTTTGCTCTGCTCTTTGTATTAAAACAGAGTCTTTTGGTCAAGTGGTATAGTAAATAATTAGGGTTTTATTCCCCTTCCCGAACAGACATTCTCAGGAATGCAACACAAAACACAGCATTGAACAAAAATGGCAACAGAAAATATCTTCTTTTCTTTTGTTATTGTCACAAAGTTATTCTCTTCAAAAGTTAACACAAAGAAGTGAGGTCATCCGAAAAACATATGGTACAGTGCATTGGAATGGGGTCTGAAGTATGGCTATTATTTTCCCATATCATCCCTTTGTTATCGCAAACGCTGTGAAAAGCTCTTATTCAATCACTCACCCACAGAAGGAAAACTCTCAGACAGGCTGGAATGCAAACAGGATCTTTAATGTGCACACAGGATCAGACAGAGAGCCGGTACCCTCCACAAAAGGTCTGAGCCCCGAGGGACGGCCTACAATGCCTTATATACAGTACAGTTTTAAACTCATTCTACAATCCCATTTGCCACAGGTATTTCCTGCCCACCAATCAGCAGCCCCTGGGGAAGGTACCTGGGTGACCTGTCCAAACCGGTATGCTCAGGTCTGCTGATTTCTGGGCTAGGGGCTATTGTGCTCAGACCTGGAGTGGGGGAAGGGTGTCTACTGAAATCTCAATGCCTTCTCTTAGCAGGCTGATTACCTCATGGCTTGGGGGAAGGGCTACCTACAGCTAGACCTCATGGCTTGCCGCATGGCTTGGGGGAAGGGCTACCTACAGCTAGACCTCATGGCTTGCCGCATGGCTTGGGGGAAGGGCTACCTACAGTTAAACCTCATGGCTGCCTCATTCCCCCCTTTTTTAAGTAGGACCTCAACCGCTAGAAGCGGTTGAGGGCTGTATTTGGGACAGGGCCATGACAGTGGTAACCACCTTGCGTTCTACCAGGGTATCAAGGGTGGTGGTCATGAAGCGGTAAAGAATAGGGATATAACATGGCAGAATGGCACATAGCAGTAAATGAAAAGAACCCCTACCACTGGGATTTTTAGTCCCCCTGGCCAACTGAACCACTTCATAAACCACCCAGGACCCATGGACAGGTAACTAGATCACTTAGGTCTTGGATAGGGTGTTCAATGGAAACACTTGCATCAGTGAGTTTAAAACAACACATACCCTATACCAGTGATGGCTAACCTTTTTGAGCCCGAGTGCCCAAACTGCCGCACAAAACCAAAGAATTTCCTCAAAGTGCCAGCACGTCATTTGCATAAGTGGTCTTATTTGCATAAATATTTGCATAATGTTACCATACACTAACTTTTAGTAAACATGTCTCTTAATGAGTGTATGGATAAAGAAAGACTAAAAGATTTCTACATTACTATAATCCAGTGCCAACCGCCAGGCACATTAGGAACTACTACAAACGCTGCCCATTTAGAACCCATAGCAAACCCGCCGTATCCTGACAGCATTACCAGGACTCACAAAGCACCATACCCTACCTATCAAAAGGCAACACTGCAAATATTAAACCAATACATTTCAGTGAATACTGGGGAAAGAGAACAAGTGGCAACGTCAAATAGGAATTTCCTCTTGTACCAAACAAAGCGCAGATGTTAATGATGCACATTTCCCAGAGCTGACATATTCCAGTTAATAAATTCAAAATAAAGAGATATCTTTCTACCTTTTGTGCATTTTTTTTCAGTTGCAATTGGTCCAGCCATTTTCTTCTGGTTTCTTCATGTTTTCTGCTAACTCTCCATCGTCTGCTGTCCATTTGTCCTTTCTTCTCTCTTCTAGTTTTTTTTCCATTCTCTCTCTCTCTACATCTGCTTTAACATACTAATCTTTCTCCTTTTGCTCTTTCCTCATTCCTATTTCATCCACACAAATTTTACCCCTCCATCCTCAATCCCCAATTACTCTCCCAATACCTGGCCAATTGTAGATTTTTCATCCCTCCTACACAAAATATTTTTCCCCTCTCCATTTTACTCTCCCAGCCCCATCCCATTCTAATCCTCCCCCAACATCAGCTCCCTTCTAGTTCCAGTCTCACCCAGCATCCATTCCCTTCTTCAAGCCCCCCACTTCCCCTCAGCCCATTTCCATTCCAAGCCCCATCCCCATCAGCTATTTGCAGTTCAAGCCCCCCACTTCCCCTCAGCCCATTTCCATTCCAAGCCCCATCCCCAACAGCTATTTGCAGTTCAAGCCCCCTTCCACTCAGCCCATTTCCAGTCCTAGCAACCCCCCCAACCCATTACCAGTCCTAGCCCCCCATAGCCCACTCCCAGTCCTAATCCCACCAGCCCATTTCCAGTCCTAACCTCCCCATCAGCCCACTCCCAGTCCTAATCCCCCATCACTCAATTTTTAGTTTAAGCCCCCCCAGCGCCTATCACCACTCCTAACCCCCCCAGCGCCCATCACCACTCCTAACCCCCCCAGCCCAGCGCCCATCACCACTCCTAACCCCCCCAGCCAGCCCAGTGCCCATCACCACTCCTAACCCCCCCAGCCAGCCCAGTGTCCATCACCACTCCTAACCCCCCCAGCCCAGTGCCCATCACCACTCCTAACCCCCCAAGCCCAGTGCCCATCACCACTCCTAAACCCCCCCCACCCCAGCCCATCACTACTCCTAACACCCCCCAGCCCAGCCCAGCCCATCACTACTCCTAACCCCCCCCAGCCCAGCCCAGCCCATCACCACTCCTAACCCCCCCAGCCCAGCCCAGCCCATCACCACTCCTAACCCCCCCAGCCCAGCCCAGCCCATCACCACTCCTAACCCCCCTCCAGCCCATCACCACTCCTAACCCCCCCCCAGCCCAGCCCAGCCCAGCCCATCACCACTCCTAACCCCCACCCCCCCCAGCCCAGGCCCGCCCAGGGAAAATTAAAAAAAAAAGAAAACCTCTCTGCTGCCGCTGTCGGGGCCGCCGCGGCAGAATCGAGCGTGCCGCGGGGCCCCCCTGTACCCGGCAGATCCTGCCCTCCCCGTAGCAGCTCTCTCTTTGGAGCTGCAGTCAGACGCGCCGGCTTGCAGAGCGCGAGGGAAGAGTTCCCTCGCTGCTCTGTTAAGCCCGCGGGGGCTGATGGGAAGTTCCCATCAGCCCCCGCGGGCTTAACGGAGTCGCAAAAGGGAAACTCTTCCCTTCCCGCTCTGCAAGCCGGCGCGTCTGACTGTAGCTCCAAAGAGAGAGCTGCTACGGGGAGGGCAGGATTTGCCGGGTACAGGGGGGCCCCGCGGCACGCTCGATTCTGCCGCGGAGGCCCCGACAGCAGCAGCAGACAGGGTTTTTTTTTTTTTCCGATTGCGGACCTTCCCGCGTGCCAGCTGCAAGGCCTTCGCGTGCCACAGCTGGCACGCGTGCCATAGGTTCGCCATCGCTGCCCTATACCCTCTATAGCAACTCCTGCACAACGTTTTTGTTCCGTGTGCAAAAGTTGCTGTTCTGACTGCAAAAGGTTGCAGGGCCTGCAGAGGCCTCTTCCCTTTGGGACAAAGGAGGGCCGTGTGCAAAACGTCTGCAGAGGCTTCTTTCCTTTGGGGCAAAGGCTCTTTCCCTGGGATCCACCCTTATCAGCATATTAATGGCTTTTTATTCTTGCTAGTGTTGAGTCATTCTGGCTGCACCCTGCCATTCCCTTTGCTTCATTAATCACTGGCACTGTAATCTTCAGGGCATATGAGTACTTTGTATCACCAGCTTTGTTTGGCCTGTTTAACCTGTTCGGGCCTGGCATGTCTTTTCTTGTGCTGGGTCCATTTTCTGTGCACTTTCAGGCCTGACCTGTTTCTTAGCTAGGTCCATTCTCTGTGCACTTCTGTTCAGAGTATGGTTCCCCCTGGCTTTACCCTTGCTTTTTCCGTGCCATCATAATGTATTACAGCCTCAGGCAAGGATGCAGCCATACTAGACATACCTATCAGCCAATTTCCCTTCAGTCCCAATTTTTCTTTTTATTTTCTTGTTTATGGGGGCAAAGGTAATCCCACTAAGGGCAATGGACAAGCAACCATTTGAGACAGATATTGAGAAAGATAGGGGTCATCAGGAAAGCAGCTTCTGGTACTGTTCCCTAGAGACAACATACATTGTAATATCATTTTCTTGCAGCTGGTCAATAATATTGAAAACATATAACATGAAAGTATGTCAAAAGCAGCAGTGCTTAATAATGTGATAAAGAAAGCTCTGAGAAAATAGTACAGCAAAATCTTGAGCTGGTGTGGGTATTGCAGTTGTTGAAGCCGAAATGGCTTGTAGATTTCAGTTACTTTCTAAGAAAACAATATTAAAAGGATAACAATACAATCGTTCACAGAAGCCCCCAAAACCCCCCAGTCAGTCCAACAGTTCTTTTTTCCTGCCTCTCAGCAGTTCCTCAGGACCTCACAGTGTGCTCCCTCCCTCTCTGAAGTCTAAGTTCTGTTTCTCTCAAAAATTTAAACCTCCCATTCTCCTAGGCAGACACCCTGGCCCGTTTTCAATGTGACACACTGATCCAGATAGGGTCTCCTTCACACATCTCAGCGGTGGGCAGCTCTGAGTTCTCGGGATGGTCTGCTCCATCTGGATCCCGGCCACCTTCCTTGTCTTGTGTTACGATTTGGACATTCATTCTTCCAATGTCCCTCCTCTTTGCAGTAGGCACATTGATTGGGGGCCAGGGGAAACCTCGGCCCCCGGTATCCGCGGCCTCGCCCTCGTTCTTCTGTGCTGAACAAAGTAGGAAGCAGTTGTCTAGTGTCCGACCAGGCAGGCTGGTGTGTTTGTATACTACTGGTCATAAGGTCTGTCAGTTCTTGGGGCTTTTCAGTATAGGAAGCATAATGGGTTTTCCAGTTCAACAGGTCCGTAGTGGAGATAGGGACATAAATCAGGCTGGATGGTCCCAGTGTCACACGCCCAGCAGCATCAAGGTACGGGAGCCCCTGTACTTGTCGTAATGGCATTTGGAGATCATGCGACTGCAGGTAGTAGGCCCTCGGGGTGGACGATTCAAGCTCAGCCTGTGTGCTCTCAGGGGAGGAAATGGTGGAACTGGAGGTGGTATCAGGAGTGTGAGGGGTGGAGGATGTGGGAGGGGAATCTGAAGACGATGGGCTGGAATCCACAGAATATTCCCTAAATCTGGCCCCACCCACCCCAAGAGGAGGTCTTCCTGACTCTTCAGCTAGGGGCGGACCCTGCAGTGGTGCAGATGGGACATGAGGTTGAAGCAGAGGGAGAGGGCGTGGAGGAATGTCTGGAGGGTCCCGCCCCTGGTAGATAGAGGCGGGTGTCCATCCCTTTTGGCGACCACTGGCCGCCACCATTATTCTACACTGATCCTCGTGACAGCGCTGGAACCATCTTGGTCTGAACTGGCATATGGACAACCATGAATCAATATAGGGGAACTGGTCAGGGCGCTCTTTTTCAACAATTTGATGGAGCAAAGACACAGTGGACAGGTCAGTGGACCCCTGGGGAGGCCATAACTTAAGTAAGGCTGGCCATTCCCTCTCACACAAAAAGGATAATCTGGAGGCGGAGAGAGGTACCCCATAATCCTCTCTAAACCCAGATTTAAAATTGTGAAGCATGCACTGTAGGGGCGTTTTTCTTTTGACTTTCCTAACCCCATGTTCTAATTCTAGTTCAATAACTAAGTACAGTATACAATGTGGATCAGATCTTCTAACCTAATCTCAATTCGGGGAAAAATGCAATTTACAGTAAGAGAAAAAGGAAAAAATGCAATTTACAATACAGATCCTATCTAGACTTAATCCAGGAAAAATAATACAATTTACAATACAGACCCTATCTAGTCCTAATTCAGGAAAAATAATACAATTTACAATACGGACCCTATCTAGTCTTAATTCAAACACAAAATTTTTTACAATATAGGTCCTGGCAATTTACAATAATATATACACTCAGATTTGATTTAGATAAGAGTTAAAAATATAAGCTAGCTATTCTTAAAATGTCCACCAGATGGAGCTCCAGAATCACTAACCATGAGGAATAGTAGTAAATACAGCTAATGTCCACTAGATGGAGCTCCAGAATCGCTTTAAGTATATTGCAGTGTAGCTTACACGTGGTCTTTTCAAGATGGCCGCCTCCACGTGCGTCCCGACAACGATTCAGCAGAATTCAGCTGCTCCTGGGTGGTCAAAGGCAGGAAACCTAGCGGGGGCTCAGCGGTGCATCGGGACAGCAGAGAAAGGCAGGAAATTCACATGGGGGGAGCAGAAAATTACATCGGGGGCAGAAATTTACATGGGGAAAGCAGAAAATTACATCGGGGGCAGATATTCACATGGGGATAGCAGAAAATTACATCGGGGGCAGAAATTTACATGGGGAAAGCAGAAAATTACATCGGGGGCAGAAATTCACATGGGGAAAGCAGAAAATTACATCGGGGGCAGATATTCACATGGGGAAAGCAGAAAATTACATCGGGGGCAGAAATTTACATGGGGAAAGCAGAAAATTACATCGGGGGCAGAAATTCACATGGGGAAAGCAGAAAATTACATCGGGGGCAGATATTCACATGGGGAAAGCAGAAAATTACATCGGGGGCAGAAATTTACATGGGGAAAGCAGAAAATTACATCGGGGGCAGAAATTCACATGGGGGAAACAGAAAATTACATCGGGCAGCATGGGGGAGCATGGGGGAGTAGAAATTAGCGGCGGGCAGCATGGGGGAAGCAGAAATTAGCATCGGGCAGCATGGGGGAGCAGACATTAACAGCGGGTAGCATGGGGAAGCACAGATCAGGAGCGGGAACACAATGGCAGCATCGGGGAAGCACAGATCAGGAGCGGGAACACAATGGCAGCATCGGGGAAGCACAGATCAGGAGCGGGAACACAATGGCAGCATGGGGAAGACAGAAATTCACATCGGGCAGCATGGGGAGACAGAAATTCACATCGGGCAGCATGGGGGAGACAGAAATTCACATCGGGCAGCATGGGGAGACAGAAACTCACATCGGGCAGCATGGAGACAGCATAAATTAACATCGGAGCACAAGGGAAGCATGGAGACAGCACAAATTAATATCGGAGCACATGGAGAACTCTCCTTGCAGTCACGCTTCAGAAAACTCCCCACAAGCAGAAAGGAAAGAAGAGAAGCAGCGATCTATTCTTTATCTCAGGTATGTTTAACTTATCAAGTGCTATATTTTGGTTACTTTTAGAAGTTTTTGGTAGCGCTTTTAAAAGATCCTTAAGAGTGGTAATACTAATATCCTAGGCAATTTTTTTTTTTTCAATATCTGTGGCAGCGCTGCACTTTAAATACCTTTTACTGCAGTTATCTTACTGGTCCACAAAAAGGACTCTGATTTCTCATACTGCAGTTATCTTACTGGTCCACAAAAAGGACTCTGATTTCTCATGCTGCAGTTATCTTACTGGTCCACAAAAAGGACTCTGATTTACTGGACGAACGATGGCTTCAGAAACCCCCCCCCCCCCCGGGGTCCCTACTAGGACCGTTCGTGCGGGTGATCGGGCCGCTACAGGTTCCTAGAATTTACTAGGAATTACAGACGGAGTACAGAAAGTAGCAGTACTCACCAGAGCTCTGATCAGACAGGTAGTTTGGATGCCAGTCTATCCAGCCGGTTTTTAATCGGGGATTCAGCCGCAGGGACCGGCTGTCCAGACAAATCAAGGTGTCCTTCCGAGCACAAAGTGGCCCGGGGGCGCCAAGGACCGTTAATCACCTGGAGGGGCCGGTCCCTGACTGGTGGAGGCCCAGATGCTGCAAAAGCAGAAGTCTTCCCACCGTGGGTGTGATGAGAGAGGCTTTTCTTTAAAAGTTTCCCGGCCAATGCACCAAAAATGTTATCGCAAACGCTGTGAAAAGCTCTTATTCAATCACTCACCCACAGAAGGAAAACTCTCAGACAGGCTGGAATGCAAACAGGATCTTTAATGTGCACACAGGATCAGACAGAGAGCCGGTACCCTTCACAAAAGGTCTGAGCCCCGAGGGACGGCCTACAATGCCTTATATACAGTACAGTTTTAAACTCATTCTACAATCCCATTTGCCACAGGTATTTCCTGCCCACCAATCAGCAGCCCCTGGGGAAGGTACCTGGGTGACCTGTCCAAACCGGTATGCTCAGGTCTGCTGATTTCTGGGCTAGGGGCTATTGTGCTCAGACCTGGAGTGGGGGAAGGGTGTCTACTGAAATCTCAATGCCTTCTCTTAGCAGGCTGATTACCTCATGGCTTGGGGGAAGGGCTACCTACAGCTAGACCTCATGGCTTGCCGCATGGCTTGGGGGAAGAGCTACCTACAGCTAGACCTCATGGCTTGCCGCATGGCTTGGGGGAAGGGCTACCTACAGTTAAACCTCATGGCTGCCTCACCTTCAGCTTCACTCCCCAAACTATCTGAGTCACATTCTTCACATGTGCTGAATTCTGGCACAGCCTCTTGTGATACACCAATATCCCTTCCTGCCAAGGGTTCTTTAAGCCCAGGGTTGTATCTGCCTGGTATGAGAAAGGCTCCTTGCTGGTTTTCCTCACCAAATAAAAGCTTTGGATATCTTTCAGCTATAACGTTGTACTCAGGGCCACGCCCTTTAAAACATGCAGAGCTTTTAAACCTTTCTTTAAAAGAACAAGGCTCACACCTTTTTACCTTGGTGTTAGCTTTAGCTCCTGGGTTGTAGAGGACTCTCTCCCTGGCTTTCCAGTCAGGCTCAGAGCTAACAAACTCCTGGTCACCTTCCCAGCTGTTTCTTGCTTTGCAGCCACGCTTGAAGTTTCCTTCAGCCAGTAAACTTCCTCTGGGCTGACCTGTGCTCATTGGTTGCTCATACCGTCCTCCTGAGCTGCTGGCCCCTCCTGGTTTCTCTCCAGGTCTGCTTCCTTGAGTATTAGCTTTCCCAGCACTGCTTGCTCCAACCCTTTTCTCTCGAGCTCTGCTTCTGCATTCACTTCCTGGTTCTTCCTTCTTACCAGCACTACTCCTCCTCTATGTTAGAGAGGGCATTGAGTCAGAAAGGATTAAAGTTTTGCAAGAAACAAAATTTGCTGTAGAATCTCTATGGATTGAAATTCCATGTAAAAAGGGGAAGGCGATGGCAGTGGGGGTGTACTATCGTCCGCCTGGCCAGAATGAACAAATGGATGATGAAATGCTCAAAGAAATCAAGGAAGCTAGCAAAAGTTACAGTGCAGTAATAATAATGGGTGATTTCAATTACCCCGGCATCGACTGGGTCAGTGTCACAACAGGACATGCTAGGGAGATAAAGTTCCTAGATGAAATAAATGACTGCTTCTTGGAGCAGCTGGTTCATGAACCGACCAGAGGGGAAGCAATATTAGACCTAGTCCTTAGTGGAACACCAGATGTAGTGCAAGAGATAAGGGTGTTGGGGCCACTTGGCAATAGTGATCATAGCATGATCGCCTTTGATTTAATTAGTGGAGGAGGGATAGTAAGGAAATCCACAGTACTACCCTTTAACTTTCGAAAGGGAGACTATGATAGAATGAGGAAAACAGTTAAGAAAAAACTAAAAGGAGCAGTTGCAAAGGTTAAAGATGTACATCAAGCTTGGGTGTTGTTGAAAAATACTATCTTGGAAGCCCAGACCAGCTGTATTCCACGCTTTAAGAAAAGTGGAAGGAAGTCCAAAAAATTGCCAGCATGGTTTAAAGCTGAGGTCAGAGAGGCTGTTGTTGCCAAAAAAGCATCTTTCAAGAAATGGAAAAAAGAGCCAAATGATGAAACCTGGAAACAGCACAAGCACTGGCAAGTCAAATGCAAGGCATTGATAAGGCAGGCAAAGAGAGAATTTGAGAAGAAGCTTGCTGCGGAAGCAAAAACGCGAAATAAAGACCTTTTCAAGTACATTCGTAGCAAAAAACCCGTGAGAGAGTCAGTTGGTCCATTAGATGATAAAGGGATTAAAGGAGCACTAAGAGGCGACAAGGCGATAGCGGAGAGACTGAATGAATTCTTTGCTTCGGTCTTTACTGAGGAAGATGTAGGGATGTTACCCACGACTGAAGTGGTATTTAAAGGTGTGGAAGAATTGAAGGAAATATCGATACATCGGGAAGATGTCCTACAACTATTAGATAAACTGAAGAGTAGCAAATCACCTGGGCCGGATGGTATACATCCAAGGGTGTTGAAAGAACTGAAATTTGAGATTGCAGACCTGCTATCAGTAATCTGTGAACTATCATTAAAATCATCTCTAATACCTGAGGATTGGAGGATCGCCAATGTAACACCAATTTTTAAAAAGGGTTCGAGGGGTGATCCGGGAAACTACAGACCGGTGAGCCTGACATCAGTACCGGGAAAAATGGTAGAAACCATCATAAAGAATAAAATTACTAGCATATAGATAGTCATGACCTAATGGGAGACAGCCAACATGGCTTTAGACAAGGAAGATCTTGTCTTACTAATCTGTTATGTTTTTTTGAAGGAGTGAATAAACAGATGGACAAAGGTGAGTCGGTTGATATTGTGTATCTGGACTTTCAGAAAGCCTTTGACAAGGTCCCTCATGAGAGACTTTTGGCAAAACTAAAGAGTCATGGGATAGGAGGCAGTGTACTACTGTGGATCAGGAACTGGTTAAAAGATAGAAAGCAGAGGGTAGGGCTAAATGGCCAATTTTCCCAATGGAGAAAGGTGAATAGTGGTGTACCCCAGGGATCTGTGCTGGGTCCGCTGCTTTTTGACATATTCATAAATGACCTGGAAAGTGGAATAACGAGTGAGGTTATCAAATTTGCTGATGACACAAAACTATTTAAAGTTGTTAAAACCCAGGAGGATTGTGGAAAATTGCAAGAGGATCTTGATAAATTGGAAGACTGGGCATCAAAATGGCAGATGAAATTTAATGTGGAGAAGTGCAAGGTTATGCACCTAGGGAAGAACAACCCAAACTATGGTTACACGATGCAAGGTTCCACATTAGGAACCACCACCCAAGAAAAAGATTTAGGCGTCCTTGTGGATACCATGTTAAAACCCTCGGCCCAGTGTGCAGCGGCGGCCAAGAGAGCAAATAGAATGCTAGGTATGATAAGGAAAGGAATGGAAAATAAAACAAAAGATATTATAATGCCTCTATATCGTTCCATGGTGAGACCGCACCTTGAATATTGTGTGCAATTCTGGTCGCCATATCTTAAAAAGGATATAGCAATTTTAGAAAAGGTTCAGAGAAGAGCCACCAAAATGGTAAAGGGGATGGAAGGCTACTCCTATGAAGAAAGGCTAAAAAGGTGGGGCTCTTTAACCTGGAAAAGAGACGGCTGAGGGGAGATATGATAGAAGTCTATAAATTAATGAACGGAGTGGAACGGGTAAACGTAGATCGATTGTTTACCTTATCAGAATATAGAAAGACTAGGGGACATGCAATGAAGCTACAGGGTAAACTATTTAAGACTAATAAAGAAAATATTTTTTCACTCAACGTGTAATCAAACTCTGGAATTTGTTACCGGAGGATGTAGTAAAGGCTGTTAGTGTAGCTGGGTTTAAAAAAAGGTTTGGACAAGTTCCTGGAGGAAAGGTCCATAAACCATTATTAAGAAGGGACCCAGGATATCAATGCTTGAACCAATACAAGCATTGTGGAACCTGTGTCCCTTGGGGAAACTGCTAGGTACGTATGACCTAGATTGGCCACTGTTGGAAACAGAATACTGGGCTTGATGGACCTTGGTCTGACCCAGTATGGCATATCTTATGTTCTTATGTTCCTGGTTCTAACCAGGAACTTATATGCTTCCCTGCCCTGCACGTTACGTGAGAGTTAGGACACAGGTGCTCCTGATGAGCTTTTCTGTTTCTTCCTGTGTCAGAACTGTTACAGGGAAAACTACCTTTAATGGCTTTTGGCTTTTCTTGCGCTGACAGCCTTTGCTGCTCAGCTGTTTCTCTATGCGCTGAGTTTCTCTCTACAGCCAAATCTGAGGTAAGTTCCTCATTTTCATTAACTTTCATAGACTCTATATTACCCACTGCATCACAGAACAGTAGAACAGTCATATAACAGAAATGATACAGTGTCAGCAGAGTATTTATTTAGCTCACACCTTTCCAGTAGTAATTCAAGGCGAGTTACAATCAGGTATAGTATGCAGCATAAAAGTTAATAGGAACAATAACTTAGGGCTCAATACTGAGTTAGTTTGGTGCATAACCCTCCCTGCCGACCTCTAACTCTGGATATTCAATGCTGGGTCATATATGACCCTGGCATTGAATATCCGGTATCGCCGCACTGCTTCTCAGCTGCAATCGATAACCGGGCAGCAGCGATATTGCATGCTGCCCAGTTAGCTCCTGCGCTTAAAGATAGGCTTTTGCCTTGCCTATTTTTTAGATGCAGGCCACTAACTGAATTGCATGCAATATCGCTGCTGCCCGGTTATCGATTGTCGCTGCCTCCACTCCTCCCAGGAATGCCCTGACACACCCTGATGCTAAGCGGTAGGATTGGGGCATGTAAGGGAAAAGGGGATATTCAGCGGCACTAACTGTGTTATTGCCATTGAATATCCCAGATAGCAGCATTTACATGGTTTACAGGGCTGTAAATTGTGTAAATGCCTTTCAGATATCGGGCCTTTACTGTTTTAGAGTACTGGGACCAGGGGAAATACCTTAATACTAAGTGGTAGCAAATTGAAATATAATTTCCTTAAATGTAAATAAATGGACACTTAAACTGGAATTTGTTGATCAAGGACATTAATATATTTGGTTTGCAAAATGGCGTGGGCAAGTCATTGGAGTACAGATCCATTAACAAACTATTGACCAGGTAGATTTGGGCATTGATACCCCTTTGGGGAATGAGCAATGGAATGAATTTCCCCAGAAAGACCTGCTAAATATTTTCAAGTGTCCCAGATTGGCCAGTGTTGAAGACATGTTGCTGGGCTTGCTATACTATTGATCTGACCCATTGGTTTCTCGTATTTTCTTAGTAGGTTTTTCTCTTTGCAGGGGAGCTTGCTACGAGCTGCTGAAAAAGTTGGGTTTCAGTGGCTAAAGATCCAGGGGAAAGACCCGCGCTTAGAGGGAATGGAGGACCTTTCAGGGACTGAGATCCCCCTGCACTACATCTTCAAGCTGGCCACTCATGCCATTCACTTGGTGATTTTCTATGAGAGGAGTGGAAACTATCTGTGGCACGGGCATCTGAGGCTGAAGCAGCATGTGGATAGGAAGTTTGTGCCTTTCCGCCAGCTGCAACTAGGGCGATATGCTGGAGCATATGATAGGTAAGATGAATGAGGCCCAAATGTTATTTCAGAATGCAGGCTTTGAAAGTGCACTGAGGAATGGCAGTATAGGATGACATGTTTTGGCCAACCTTGTTCTTCCAAGAAGTAAGAATCTGTAGCATGTACTTAAATACCTCTGGAAGATTGGACCGTAAAGACTGATGTTTGACTAAAATCAAGAGGAACTTTTCTTTTTAAGTTTTCTGCTGTGTGGGTGTTGAGGCTCTTGAAATAATAGTAAAATCATTCTTGTTCAGTGCCAACCTATGCCCTCTGGCCCTGCCATTTTCATCTGTTTTGAACACACTCTCCAGTATGATCCTCATTAAAATTGAATAATTTTGAAAGTTTTGCAATAGCATGAGACTGTGGGCTACTGGTAGACTGATATTTGCATATAATAGTGCTCTGGGATAGTTTTCATAACCATTTTTTAAAACTAAAACCAGAACAAAAGGAAGCCAAATAGCAAGAGCATGGGCATAAAGGAAAAAAAAATATCAGTGTAACCAAACTGTGATAACAAAACTTTTCAGGTAACTTCATGAACCAGAAACTGAATGATACACTATGCTGCTTTGGGAAATAAATGAAATATCAAAAAACTTAGGGCATGATTAGTTTTTGGTCTTAAAGCTGCACATGGTAGCACCTTTATAGGGCTATTTCATTTTGGTTATGTTTTCTTTATCATCTTTTCTCCACTTAGAAATTATCTGTTCCGTCTGAGAGAAAGAGAAGACCATTCTAGAAGAGTTACACACTATTTGCATGTGTAAAAAGCATCTCCAGGAACAAGCAGGAATGAGTCTTCACATATGGGTATCGTCGGTACCGACGGAGCCTGCGCGGGAACGCTCCCCAGCGTCCAATAAGAAAGCCTTTGGGAGCATCCCACAGCACCTGCGTGCTGCCTTCCCGCCTTTCCCAACCGCCTCTCTCCAGTTCTTCTTTTCCGCGGAGCCAGCAGGTCGTGTTCCTGTCACCGCAGAAGAAGTTCTTTATTTTTTCTTTATTCTTTTGTGTCGCGTCTGCCTTCTTTGACGTCGGACCGGTACCGCCGGTCTTTCTTTTCTTTCTTTCAAAAAAAAAAAAAACGCTTTATCTCTACTGTGCATTTTCAGTTTTTGGGCCCTAGGCCTAAAAATATTTTCCTCATGGAGAAGCCCGCTTCTGGGTTTAAAAAATGCACAAAATGTGGCGGTACTATTTCTGTCACCGACACCCATGACTGGTGTCTAAAGTGTTTGGGACCTGACCATTCCATCACGGATTGTATGTCCTGTACCATGATGTCTAAGAGAGGTCGGCAGAACTGAGCAGCCAAGCTCAGTACCCTGTTTCCCTCTGATGCAGCTTCGGTAGCATCGACATCTTCCAGGGCCTCCTCTTCCTCTCATGGATCTCAGGTAACCAAGCATAAATCTGGCCGGTCCTCGAAGGGTAGATCTCCCTCCAAGCATCGAGATGCCTCCGGGCTTGCCCTCGAGGATTCCGTACCGGCAAAATTACCCCAGCGGGAAGCTCCGGCTTCCAAAGCATTATCTATGGGGTCACAGGTTGACATCGATGGCTCGGCCTCGACAGATCACCTGTTCCCGTGTTCTGGGGTACCGGTGGCTCCCACTGGTACCGACATCCAGACTCTGGTGGCGTCGATGGATCAGAAGATTCTGACCATGCAGCGCACCTTAATGGCTTTCATACAGGCTGCGACGCCTCCGGTACCGCAACAATCCCCGTTGCTGGTACCGGCTCCGGTACCGGCATCGCTCCCGGTACCGGTACCGATTGCATCGACATCGGCTTCGGTGTTGACTGCAACGGTACCCTGTCCTATGATGCCCATCGGTACCGAACCGGTACCGATTACTCCCGATGTCGATCCCACTCGATACAGTTATTGGGCTTTACAGGAGCATCCAGACAGGCGATACTTCGATTCCTCTGAGGACTCTGATGAGTCTGAGGGTTCTGTAGAAGCATCGATACTTCTTCCTCAGGAGTCTTCTTCACCTAAACGAAGAATGTCTCCTCCAGAAGACTTGTTTTTTCAAGACTTTGTTAGGGAAGTGGCTAGGGGCCTCTCTATCACAGTGGCCCCTGAGTCAGAACCCAGAGCCAAGGAGTTGTATATTTTACAATATCCTAAAGCTCCTAAGGAGGCAGCTACTTTACCTGTTCATGAGATTCTTTATGATCTCATGTTGAGGATTTGGGAGACACCTCTCACCACCTCTCCTCATTCTCGCAGGTTAGACACCATGTATCGTGTCCCTCCTTGTCCTGGCTTCCACAAGACTCCGCTTCCTCACCACTCTATTGTGGTCGAGTCTGCCATGAAGAAGATAAAGAGTGCAAAAAGACACTCATCTAATCCTCCAGGGCGTGAATGCCGGACCCTGGATGCTTTTGGCCAAAGGGTTTTCCAAGCTGCTATGCTAGCTGCTAGGATCAATTCCTATAGTCTCTATATAGGAATGTTTCTAAAAGAAGTCACAGATCATCTGCAGAATTTAACCCCTTTCATTTCAGAGGATAAAAGAGAGGAGTTTCTCACTTGGCTCAAACATGCCCAAGATGTCTCCAAATTTTCCAACCGTGCAGCCTTTGACTCTTTTGAGTGTGTAAGCAGAGCTTCGGCTATTGCCATAGGGGCACGCAGAATTGCTTGGCTACAAGCTTCTGATTTGGAGCTCTGGGTCCAAGATCAATTGGGAAATCTCCCTTGTACAGGTGAAAACCTTTTTGGTAAGGATTGGCAAGCAAAGGCCACTCAGATGGATGCTGAAAACTCTGCTTTGGATCGACTTTCAAAGTCTACCTCTGCTCCTGTTAAGAAAAGATTGTTTAAAAAGACATCTTTTTCCAAAAAAGGGAAGATACTATCCTGCTTATGGTCAGCAGGCATCTTCTGCAGGTCGTTTTGCTGCAAAGCGTCAGCAACCACCTAAACAGGCCAAGTCAAAGGCAGCTAGACCTTCCACGGCCCAGCAGCCTCAGCCTCCTCAGGGCCTTGACTCGCTACTAGAGAACTTAGCCTTTCTAGCTCTGGAAGGACCAGAGCCCCTTACCATCCCAGGAAGGTTGACTTACTTTGCTCCCAGATGGGAACAAATCACAGTAGAGCAATGGACACTCTCCATCATAAGGGAAGGGTACAAGCTTCATTTCTTAAGCCTTCCCCCCCACACCATGGTGAAACAGTTCAATTCTCCAACATCTCTCCTCAACCTTCTAGGTCAGGAGATTGCCATCCTTCTTGCCCAAGGGGCAATAGAAGAAGTACCTCTTCTTCAACAAGGCACAGGGTTCTACTTCCCTTATTTTCTTATTCCAAAGAAAACAGGGGGCTACAGACCCATCTTAGATCTCAGAGAATTGAACAAATTTCTATTCAAGGAGAAATTCAAGATGATTTCTCTCGGTGCTCTGCTTCCATACCTTCAGAGTCAGGGCTGGCTTTGTTCTCTAGATCTCAAGGATGCGTACACCCATGTCCTCATCCATCCAACTCACAGAAGGTTCCTTCGGTTCCTTTTTCAAGGAAAGCACTACCAATATAGGGTGCTTCCTTTTGGTCTGGCCTCTGCACCAAGGGTGTTCACGAAATGCATGGCAGTAGTAGCTGCATTTCTACGCACTCTAGGAATATTCGTCTTCCCATATCTGGACGACTGGCTCATTCGAGCTCCATCTCAAGCAGAGGCCAAGACTTCTCTAACCTGCACAATGCGTGTCCTTCAGTATTTGGGACTAGTAATAAACATCCCAAAATCCAGTCTCACCCCTACTCAGTCCCTCGAGTTTATAGGGGCTTGGTTGGATACCATAACTGCAAGGGCCTATCTTCCTCAGGCCCGTTGCCTATGCTTGGTGCAGTTAGCCTCCCGAATACAGTTAAAGCCCCTTTTAACTGCTCGAGAAATGCTACAACTCTTAGGCCACATGGCATCCACTGTGCATGTGGTTCCATATGCTCGCCTTCACATGAGGGCATCTCAATGGACTTTGTCCACCCAATGGACTCAGGCATCAGGTTGCCTGTCAGACAAAATAGCAAACTCCAGTCGCCTTTTTTGGTCTCTCCAGTGGTGGAAGTCCTCTCAAAACCTGTTGCTGGGTTCCCCTTTTCAACAGTCACTTCCCCAAGCAACCCTTACAACAGATGCCTCTCCAATGGGTTGGGGAGCTCATCTGCAAGATCTCTCCACCCAGGGCATCTGGTCTCCACAGGAGACTTCACTACACATAAATCTCTTGGAACTCAGAGCAATTTTCTTAGCTCTCAGAGTGTTCCACTCCCTGCTCAGCTACAGGACAGTCCTCATCCACACGGACAATCAAGTAGCCATGTTCTATGTAAACAAGAAGGGAGGGACTGGCTCTCTGTCGCTTTGCAACGAAGCTTTGCGACTGTGGGCCTTTGCCAGAGAGCATCAGATTCATCTTATGGCAGTATATCTTCCAGGCGCTCAAAACTCTTGGGCAGACAGACTCAGTCGAGTTCTGCTTCCACACGAATGCTCCCTCCACAGGGACCAGGTAGCCAGGATTTTTCGAATTTGGGGAACCCCGGACATAGACCTATTTGCAAGTCCGTGGAATGCCAAACTTCCCCGGTTCTGTTCCAGGATTCCATGTCAGGGAGTTCAGGCCAAGGATGCCTTCCTCCTTCACTGGGGTCAAGACTTCCTTTATGCCTTTCCACCCATTCCCCTAATTCCCAAAACACTGTTCAAGCTTCAGAGAGACCGAGGTTCTATGATCCTCATAGCACCACATTGGCCACGCCAAGTGTGGTACCCTCTACTTCTGCATCTCTCTCAAGCTCCGTCCCTGGAGTTGGGCTCTGCTCCAGATCTTCTCTCCCAGGAAGACGGAACGTTGTGGCACCCAAACCCCCAGTCTCTCCATCTCAGGGCCTGGTTGCTGAAGGCCTAGACCTTCAAGTTTTCCATCTCTCTCAGCAAGTCAGAGATATTATTCATGCTTCTAGAAAGCCTTCCACTAGACGTTCCTATGCTTTCAAATGGAAATGATTTACCATTTGGTGTTCAGAGAAGGGTCTTAACCCTCTTGCAATACCTTTGAATTCTTTACTAGAGTATCTTCTGCATCTTTCCCATGCAGGCCTCAAAACGAATTCGGTAAGAGTCCATTTGAGTGCTATTGCAGCATCCCTCAAGCCTCTCAATGGACAGCCTGTTTCCTCTCATCCTCTTATAGCAAGATTCATGAGAGGCCTTCTTTTAACTAAACCTCCCATTAGACCACCTCCAGTGGCATGGGACTTAAATCTGGTTCTTGGCCAGCTTATGAAGCCACCCTTTGAACCTTTAGCCACCACCTCCTTGAAATTTATTTCTTGGAAGGTTATCTTTCTTATTGCAGTCACCTCAGCACGTCACATCAGTGAGTTGCAAGCCTTGGTGGCTAATCCTCCTTATACAAGGTTCCATCATGATAAGGTAGTCCTCAGGACCAATCCACACTTTATGCCCAAAGTGGTCTCGCCTTTTCATCTGAACCAGGAGGTATACTTACCTGTCTTTTTTCCAGGACCTCATGCATCAAGTGCAGAGAGGAATCTTCATACTTTGGATTGTAAAAGTGCTCTCGCCTTTTACTTACAAAGAACACAGCAACATAGAAAGTCTTCTCAACTCTTTGTTGCTTTTGATCCTTCCCATTTAGGACTTACAGTTTCTAAGAGAACACTGTCCAACTGGATTGCTCAGTGTATTTCTTTCGCCTACCAAAGTAGGAACCTTTCTCTGGAAGGCCATGTCACAGCTCACAATGTGAGGGCCATGGCAGCCTCAATGGCTCACCTAAACTCTGTGTCCATCGACCAAATCTGTCGAGCGGCCACCTGGGCCTCGCTTCATACCTTCACAGCCCATTACTGTTTGGATAAGGACTCCCGCCGGGATGCCTCGTTTGGTCAGGCTGTTTTCAAACACCTGTTCCATTCCTAATCAACTCCTACCCACCTACCCTGGTTGGATGCCAGAGATCTATGGGGGGAGGTGGAGCCCTTTTCAAGGACACACAACTCTGGGGTCTCTCCCTGGCATCTGCAGCTAGGGAGTCCCCATATGTGAAGACTCATTCCTGCTTGTTCCTGGAGATAGCACAGTTACTTACCTGTAACAGGTGATCTCTGGGAACAGCAGGAATAAGTCTTCACAACCCACCCACCTCCCCTAGGAGTTGTATCTCTCTATCTGTCTTTCCTTCCCTCTTTGTCTCAGCTTTAAAACTCGAACTGGAGAGAGGCGGTTGGGAAAGGCGGAAAGGCAGCACGCAGGCGCTGAGGGATGCTCCCAAAGGCTTTCTTATTGGACGCTGGGGAGCGTTCCCGCGCAGGCTCTGTCGGTACCGACGATACCCATATGTGAAGACTTATTCCTGCTGTTCCCAGAGATCACCTGTTACAGGTAAGTAACTGTGCTTTCTCCAGGACCAAGCAGGAAGTCAGTCCTCACTTATGGGTGACGTCGGCGCCGACGGAGCCCTCGCGGAGCAATTTTCCCCAGCTTTCAAAGAAAGCCTTTGGGAATTGCAGCGCGCATGCGCGGTCGTCTTCCCGCCCGAGGGTGCCATCTTAGCCAGTCTTCTTTTTTCCGCGGAGCCCTACAGACGTCCCCGTCTTGTCCCCGCGAAAAAGTCGATTTTCTTCATTATTTTATTCTTTTTCCTTTCGGTTCGACGCCGATCGCTTTCCCGCCCGGACTCGCGACGCCGGTCTCGAGTCCGCTTACTTTTTTCGGTTTTTCTGACTTAGTCAGCTTTCGTTTTCAGTTTCCCTGGCAGCCCGGTCCTTTGACCTCGCAGGGGCCCTTTTTCCCCCGATGGCTGCCAGTGGGTTTAAGCGGTGTGGTCGGTGTGACCGAAATATGTCACTAACCGACACACACGACTTTTGCCTCCGCTGCCTGGGCCCGGATCATGAGGAACTGATCTGTGGGCCCTGCAGCAAACTGTCCTCAAAGGCGTTGAGGAGTCGGCGGCATCAGCGTGAGAGAATCTTCGCTGACCCCAGCCGTACCCGGACCTCGTCGGAGGCCTCCGCGTCGAAAGGCTCCAGCTCGGACCGTCGACGGAGCTCCTCCGACCGGGGTTCTCCCTCCGGGGACCATCGTCGGAAGGAAAAACCCGCGAGGGCGGCGTCGGTGGACGCTCCTGGCTCCGCGAGGGCCAGGTCGCATAGCCCCGACAGCCGCCCCGGGTCCTTGGAGAAGGAACACATCCCGAAGCGACCTCGCCTGGAGTCGGAGATGCCTGCCCGGGTAAGTCCTGTGGTCCTTCTGGACTCGCCTCCGCGACAGCCGACGTCGGGCCCGACGCCGTCGGGGCCCGAGTCGGGGGCTGCTGGGTCACCTGAGCTCGGACTCAGGTTGACGGCCTTGGAGAGCAGACTGTCTGCCTTCATGGACCAGCAGCGGGCACTGCTCGCTGGCCTCGCTGGCGCCGCTGCCCCGACCGCCGGGACGTCGACGTCCAAGTCGACCCCGGAGACCGAGCCGATCCTCGAGTCAATGAGAACTCGAGTCGATCCTCGGTCGAGGTCACCCTCGGCCTCCCGTTCGGGACCGAGGTCGCCGACGCCGACTCCCTCGACGTCGGGACGGCTGGCGCCGCACCCTGCCCAGGCCGACCCCACCGAGTCCTCGTCGGAGTCGGTCTGGGAGTCTGAGGAGGAAGAGTCACCTGATTCTTTCCGGACTCGGTGTGTCCCATCGGACTCACCGGGGTCCGAGCCTCGGAAGCAGTCCCCCCCGGAGGATGCCCGGTTCTCGGACTTCGTTAGGGATATGGCCAAGGCTTTGGCCTTCCCTGCGGATCCGAGGAGGAGCCTCGAGCCGAAGAGCTCGACGCCCTCCAGTATGACTCTCCCGCGAGGGAGCACTTTACTGTGCCGGTTCCTCCTATGCTGGAACGACTACTCTTCCGCATGTGGGAGAGTCCGGCCTCCTCGCCGGTCCTGAGCAAGCGGGTCGATTCTATCTATCGGGTCCGCAAGAGCCCTGGCTTTCAGAAGGCACAGCTGCCACACCATTCCATGGTAGTGGAATCGGCCATGCATCGTCTTAAGAGCCAGAAGATGCACTCCTCGGTGCCTCCTGGAAGGGAGGCCCGTAACCTGGATGGCCTTGGCAAGAAGTGCTTCCAGGGCTCTATGCTCGCATGTCGTGTCCAGACTTACCAGCTCTACATGGGCATGTATCTCCGGGATCTGGCTAAAGAGCTAGCCGGATTCTCCGCTGGTCTCTCCGAGGAGCCCTTGCGGAGGTTCCTAGCCTTGTCCACGGGCATTCGGGAATGCTCAAAGTTCATGTCCCGAGCAGCCTATGATGGCTTTGAGGCCTCGGCTAGAGTGGCCGCAGCCGGCATCGGTGCCCGCCGACAGGCTTGGCTTCAGTCGTCGGACCTTGAGCCCTGGGTACAGGACAAGTTGGTCGATGTCCCCTGCCGAGGCGAAAACCTCTTTGGCAAGCCCATGGCGGAAAAGGCTGCACAAATTGAGACTGAGACTCTCACCAGGACCAGGCTTTCTAGGAAGACCTCCGCCCCTTCCCAGAAAAAGAAGGGCTCGGGAAAAAAAGTCCTTTTACCCGAGGAAGGCGGCTGCCTACAAACAGTACCCCCATTATCAGGCCCCTGCAGCTCCCCAACAGGGCCAGCAGGCCAAGGGACGGGGTAACGGGTCCCGTAGGCAGCAAGCCCCCAAGCCTGCACCACCAGCCCCTGCTCAGCAGGGTGGGGGTTTTTGACTCGCTCAGCATAGCCTCTCCCCCCCCGCTGGTTCCTCCCAGCACCGGAGGCCGGCTGGTTCACTTCGGCCACAGGTGGTCCAGCATCACCGCAGATGCCTGGGTACTTCAGGTCGTGCGAGAAGGCTACCTTCTCCACTTCCATCAGGTCCCTCCCTCCTATTTTCCGGGAGAACCTTC
This sequence comes from Ichthyophis bannanicus, assembly GCA_033557465.1. NCBI lineage: Eukaryota > Metazoa > Chordata > Amphibia > Gymnophiona > Ichthyophiidae > Ichthyophis > Ichthyophis bannanicus. Next base: position 905,334,422 of record CM066032.1, on the reverse strand, counting down.
GCGCCCCCCTCTGCACAGGGAGTTGCTCCTTCAGGAGTTAGCAGGTCTTCTGCAGGAACAGGCGGTGGAACCGGTGCCCCACCACCTGAGAGGTCAAGGCTTTTATTCAAGGTATTTTCTGATACCAAAGAGAACAGGGGGCCTCAGACCCATCCTGGACTTGCGCAACCTCAACAAGTTCCTTGTGCGGGAGAAGTTCAAAATGCTTACCCTTGGAATCCTTCTGCCCTACCTCCAGCAGGGAGATTGGCTATGCTCCTTGGATCTAAAGGATGCCTACACGCACATCCTCATCCACCCAAGCCACCGCCAATACCTAAGGTTTGTGGTGGCAGGAAATCATTACCAGTACAGAGTACTGCCCTTTGGCCTATCCTCCGCACCGCGAGTCTTCACAAAATGTCTCGCGGTCGTGGCGGCCCATCTCCGGCTTCACGGCCTCTATGTCTTTCCGTACCTCGACGACTGGCTCATCAGAGCAGCGTCCGCTCAGGAGGTCGCCAACGCCACGCGCCGCACGGTGACTCTGCTGCAGCACTTGGGCTTTGTCATAAACTTCGCAAAGTCCACTTTGCTCCCCTCACAGGATCTCGAGTTCATCGGCGCAAGGCTGCACACTCCTCGGGCACGAGCGTACCTACCGCTCGACAGGGCTCAACGGCTCATGGACCTAGCCGACCGCTTTCGCAGCCAGCCCCTGGTCTCCGCCAGGCGCTTCCTGAGACTGCTCGGCCATATGGCTTCCACCGTCCATGTGACCCCCAATGCCCGCCTGAACATGCGGTCTGCTCAATGGTGTCTCCGCCAGCAGTGGCGACAAGCCACAGGCGGCCTGGCAGACCTAGTGCGCGTCTCCGAGCCGCTGCTCTCGTCTCTCCGGTGGTGGCTCCGGCAGCCGAACCTGATATTCGGAATGCCTTTCCAGTCACCTCAGCCGACCCGGGTGCTGACCACCGATGCATCCCTCCTGGGCTGGGGAGCACATTGCCAAGAGGCACGTACTCAGGGCCTCTGGACCACGTGGGAGTCTGCTCAGCAGATCAACTTCCTGGAGCTCAGGGCGATCCGCCTAGCTCTCAAGGCCTTCTCCCACCTGACTTCCCAACAGTCCGTCCTTGTCCAGACGGACAATCAAGTTGCCATGTTCTACGTGAACAAGCAGGGGGGCACGGGCTCCTTCCTCCTCTGCCGGGAGGCACAGAAGCTCTGCTCTTGGGCCGTCAGTCACGGCATTCTCCTCAAGGCAGTTTATCTCCCGGGCCAAGAAAATTGCCTTGCAGACAAACTCAGCAGGGTCCTCCAGCCGCACGAGTGGCGTCTGGATCCCTTGGTAGTTCAGAAGCTCTTCCTCAAGTGGGGTCTCCCCACGGTGGATCTCTTTGCCAGTCCTCACAACCGGCAGCTTCCTCGCTTCTGCTCTCGTCAGCCACACCCCCTTCGGGTTGCGGCGGACGCCTTTCTGATCTCGTGGTCGGGGAGCCTTCTGTACGCTTTCCCTCCCATCCCGCTGGTCTCTCGGACTCTTTTCAAGGTTCTCCGAGACAAAGCCTTCATGATCCTGGTGGCCCCTCGCTGGCCCAGGCAGCCGTGGTTTCCGCTCCTGCTGCAACTGGCGGTGGAGGATCCACTCCCTCTGGGGGTACAACCGGATCTCCTCACTCAGGATCAGGGGTCCCTCCTGCACCCCAACCTCAGGTCTCTCAACCTCATGGCCTGGCTGCTGAGAGGGTAGTCCTTGCTCCCCTTCTCCTGCCGGCGGAGGTGGAGGAGGTCGTCTTAGCTTCGCGACGGCCTTCTACCCGCAAATGCTACGCCCTTAAATGGCGTCGCTTTGCAGTCTGGTGTACCCAACAGTCTCAGGATCCCTTCTCCTGCCCGGTGTCGGTGATCTTGCAGTACTTGCTGCACCTCTCTAATCTGGGACTTAAGTCCAACTCCGTCAAAGTTCACCTCAGTGCTCTTTCAGCACATCATGTGCCAGTGGACGGCAGACCTCTCTCCAATGACCCTCTCGTAGCGAGGTTTCTCCGAGGTCTCCTTCTACTTAAACCACCTCTGCGCCCGCCAGCGCCTGACTGGGACCTGAATGTGGTTTTGCAGCGGATCACCTGTCCGCCTTTTGAACCTATGGCTACCTGTTCTCTCCGTTTTCTGTCTTGGAAAACACTGTTCTTGATAGCCCTCACTTCCGCTAGGCGCGTAAGTGAATTGCAGGCCCTCGTGTCTGATCCCCCTTACACTAGGTTCTACAAGAATAGGGTAGTCCTACGGACTCACCCAAAATTTCTGCCTAAAGTGGTCTCCCCTTTTCACATCAATCAGGAGGTGGTACTTCCAACCTTCTTTCCCAGACCACACTCCAGCCGAGCTGAAACGGTCCTCCATACCCTGGACTGTAGAAGGGCATTGAACCGTAAAGCTGCTCAGCTTTTTGTGTCTTTTGACCCCAATAAATTGGGGCTCCCGGTCTCCAAGCGTACTCTGTCCATCTGGGTTGCGGACTGTATCTCTTGGGCTTATGGGGCAGCCGGACTCTCCTTAGAAAGTCGAGTCACGGCTCATTGCGTTCGGGCAAAGGCCACGTCAGTGGCTTACCTCCGCTCTGTTCCGCTGGCAGACATCTGCCGGGCCGCTACTTGGTCTTCGAGCCAGACTTTTGCGGTCCATTACTGTCTCGAGAGGGAGTCCCGTAGGGACAGTGCTTTCGGACAGGCAGTCCTCCGTAATCTCTTTGAGGTCTGAGCAACTCCTGCCCTCCATCCCGGATGTGGGCTACCGGTGGGTGATAATTCAGCGAAGATTCTATCCTTCTGTGCTGCTGAGCTAGAGGGAGCTCATTTTTGTGCTTAGGGTCTCCGGTAGCCTTGAGCTTGGGAGTCCCATAAGTGAGGACTGACTTCCTGCTTGGTCCTGGAGAAAGCGTAGTTACTCACCTGTAACAGGTGTTCTCCAGGAGCAGCAGGAATCAGTCCTCACTACCCTCCCTCCTCCCCTTGGAGTTGCAATCGTCTGCTTATGTTCTTTTTTTGCAAATTTTTATGCTGTCTTTTTTAGCTATGTCACCTGACTGGCTAAGATGGCACCCTCGGGCGGGAAGACGACCGCGCATGCGCGCTGCAATTCCCAAAGGCTTTCTTTGAAAGCTGGGGAAAATTGCTCCGCGAGGGCTCCGTCGGCGCCGACGTCACCCATAAGTGAGGACTGATTCCTGCTGCTCCTGGAGAACACCTGTTACAGGTGAGTAACTACGCTATATTTACAGATGCCAGTCATTATTTATTTATTTTTATTTATTTTATTCCAACAGTGGCCAATCTAGGTCATACGTACCTAGCAGTTTCCCCAAAATACACAGGTTCCACAATGCTTGTTTTGGGTCAAGCAGTGATATCCTGGGTCCCTTGTTAATAATAGTTTATGGACCTCTCCTTCAGGAACTTGTCCAAACCTTTTTTAAACCCAGCTACACTAACAGCCTTTACTACATCCTCCGGTAACAAATTCCAGAGTTTGATTACACGTTGAGTGAAAAAATATTTTCTCTTATTTGTCTTAAATAGTTTACCCTGTAGCTTTATTGCATGTCCCCTAGTCTTTCTATATTCTGATAACGTAAACAATCGATCTACGTTTACCCATTCCACTCTGTTCATTAATTTATAGACTTCTATCATATCTCCCCTCAGCCGTCTCTTTTCCAGGTTAAAGAGCCCTAACCTTTTTAGCCTTTCTTCATAGGGGTATCCTTCCATCCCCTTTACCATTTTGGTGGCTCTTCTCTGAACCTTTTCTAATAACGCTATATGCTTTTTAAGATATAGTGACCAGAACTGCACACAATATTCAAGGTGCGGTTGCACCATGGAACGATACAGAGGCATTATAATATTCTTTGTTTTATTTTCCATTCCTTTCATTATGATACCTAGCATTCTATTTGCTCTCTTGGCCGCCGCTGCACACTGGGCAGAGGGTTTTAACATGTTATCCACAATGACGCCTAAATCTTTTTCCTGGGTGGTGGTTCCTAATGTGGAACCTTGCATCGTGTAACCATAGTTTGGGTTGTTCTTCCCTAGGTGCATAACTTTACACTTGTCCATATTAAATTTCATCTGCCATTTTGATGCCCAGTCTTCCAATTTATCAAGATCCTCTTACAATTTTCCACAATCCTCATGGGTTTTAACCACTTTAAATAGTTCTGTGTCTTCTGCAAATTTGATAAACTCACTCGTTATTCCCTTTTCCAGGTCATTTATGAATAGTTCGTGCTGACATGTTGCGTAGGGGAATCGCCCAGGGAAATCGGGTAGCTTGGTCAACAATGACCAGAATTTATTGAAACCCCCTGGGTGTCTGGGTTAAAGGACCTACTATGTCCATAGCTAACCTGTCTACTGGCTTTGATATGAATGGCACGGGAATCAGAGGTACCTTCTTTGGATGAAATGTAGTAACCTTCTGACAGGATGGACATGCCTCACAAAATTTTGCCGTCTCCTTAAAGACGCCCGGACAATAGAAACAAGTTAAAATCTGATCTAAAGTACCATGGACTCCTTTGTGCCCCCCTATAGGGTGGTCATGTGCCAACCTTAAAACTAAATTTTTAAAGGTAGTGAGTACTACTAATTGCTTCCTAATGTTCCCTGAATGAGGGTCCAGGCTTTCCCGATATAATATATCCCCGTCTAGCAAAAATTGGGGTAATGTTCCCAACCCCATTTTGGCATAGTCAAAAGCTCGTGCTAGGGCAGGGTCTTCCCTCTGTTCTTTGGGGAAAGAAGGAACGTTTTCCACCAAATTGGCAGGAGCCCAAGGTAGTTCCTGCCCGGCTGCTAATTCTGCCCTGTTACGCGCCCTAGTCTGTTTCTCGCGACGCCTATCAGCCTTCCTCTGCCTGCTATTATTTGTAGGAGGAGTTATCAATTCATCATGCGCAGGCAAATCGCACATAGGATCATCTGGTGGATCCTGTTCCTCCGCCCTGACCCTGGCGAGGGCCCTAGTGGATACCAGGCCTGTCCTGGATTCTAAGCCCCTAACTAGACCTCGCTTAAACTGAGGCCAATCTCTCCCTAAAACGAGCGCATGTGGAAGCTTAGGGACTACCGCCACAGAAATGTTTCTTTTTAACCCTAGGCTTTTTACTCTCACTGTATGCAGGGGATAAGATGATGCTGCGCCATGCACGCATTTTATTTTTATACTGCCTTCAGAGTGTTTTGAGGTTAGTCCCCCTAAGGCTTGTATTTCCCTCCAAAGCTTTTGTGAAACCATTGACTGGTCTGCACCAGAGTCTAATAGGGCTTCTACAGGGATGTTCTCAACCTCCACAGCTAATAAGAACCCCTCCCCAGTCTCCTTGGATTGGGTGGTCACTAGTGCTGTTCTGGCCCGACAATCCCTGCTCAGGTGTCCTCTATCCCCACAAGCAAAACATTTCCTCTGATCATAACCAGTTTTCCACATAGGTTTACCTGTGTGACCTCTCCCAACATTGTCCTGCCTTTCTTTTCTGAAACGCCTGCGTCTGCCTGGTTCGAAGCACCCACCTTCATTTGGCTGACCACTCTGGCTTCTAGGAAGCGCTCTGCCAATGAAGTTGCATCTTTGGTGCTTCGGCAGTCTTGGAGAATCAGGAAAGACTGCAGTTCTTTCGGAACAGCTTCAACAAACTGCTCAAGTACAATGCTGTCTAATATAGAATCAACACTTTTGCCCGCCGGTGTTAACCACTTATAAACCAGAGTTTTAATGCGCTGGCATAAGGCCCGCGGTGTCTCGCCCTGCTTTAGCTTACACTCGTGTAAAAGACGACAGTAGACCATTGGGGTCAAGCCCATACGGTCTCTCACTGCCTTTTTGAGTTCCTCATAACTGGAGGCTAGATCAGTAGGCATGGCTCTATAAGCCGCTAATGCTTCCCCCGTAAGGGAGGCAGCTATGCGATCGGCCCACTGATCTTCCGGCCATCCACTTAGGAGTGCAACTCGCTCGAATACCTCTAGGTAATCATCAATATCATCCTCTTTGGTCAATTGGCCAAAGGAAAAGATTCCTTTACCCAGAGCTTCCAGTCCTTGTAAGGTTCCCAAAGAACCTGATACAGTCCTTAAAGCTTCTGCTGTCTGCTTTTGCTCTCCGATCCAGGCACCCATCATCTCCAGGAGCGATTGTTGTTGGGCCTTCAGCATGGTGGCTGTTCGTTCCTGCGTCTGGGCAGCCATCTCCTGCTGTTGCTGGAACCGATCCACCATCCAGCTCAGTAGCTCTCCTCGCTCCATCTCTGGTTGCTGAAACGACAGAAAGAGAAAGCAAACACCAAGTGCGGCTCTTACAAAAGCAGCCCACTTTCCTCCAACTTTATCAAGTACTGCAGTACCCCTCCCTTGCAGCGGTATCCAGACTAACCCCTTCTATGTACGGGTTACCTGCTGCAAGTGTTGAGTCAAGCTTATCAGCACAGTCGGCACCAGCTGGAACATCAGCTCCGGTCCGTCCCTCTGCTGCTACTCCGGTCTGGGTTTTTCCTGCAGGGACTTGGTCTCCAGAGGACTTCTGTGGAGGCTTCCTCTGTACAGCTGTAAATATCCCTTTTATGCTTGGAATATAGGACAGTAGATCATCCTGCCAACTACACCAACTGTAGCACCCTCTATGGGTTAGGCAGTTGCCTATATGTAGTGGGCGTACCTCTTTATGTCCTTTATCACCTGAATTCCCAATGCTGAGGCTTCTCAATAATGTAGTTGTGTGGTAAGAACCAAAACAGCCGAGGGTTTCAAAGGTAACAGGAATTTTATTTTCTACTTAACCATTGAACTTCTTTGTCAGCAGTTCAGATGTAACCAAAACAAAAATGGGATACTTCTCCATTCAAAAAGGAAAACCAACTTTACAGCACAGTTCAGGCATTAGCCGTTTCAAACAGCTTGTTTTAAACGAAGCAATAAACCTTGCCTTCAGTCAAGATTACATTCTTAGGTCCCAGGCTTGGTATAACACAAATCTGTATCACTCAGGACTCTGCACAGCCCCTTGGCTTCTTGGTTAAAAGCTGCTAAACCTTTGTATCATTCCTTTTTAAAGACAATGGCATTCTTCACTTTCAAATTGCAAATATTGGCTTTTAACTTCCAGCATTCATAGCCTTCTTTGAGCCTGTCTGACTAGCTCAACATTAGTGCTTTAATTAACCAAATTTCCAGCAGGTCATAAACTTTCCAAAGCTTCTGGCTTTTTCACTGTTTTTAAAAACCATACAGCTTTTACTTCTTCTGACTCACACAGTAAGAGCAATCCATTTCAACATCAGAACATACACTTTCTGAAAGGCATTCTTCTACTTCCATACTTTCCTCATTTGGTTCAATTAGCACCTGGCTGGCCTCAGCGTCTCTAACGGCAGGTTTCAACTGCTCCAACAATTTCAAAACCTGTTCCCATTGGGAATCCTCACTACGCTGAGTTGCAGGGGAAGGATATAGGAGATCTTTCTTTTTTAATAAACCTTTTAAAACTTGCAAGGGGCTCACCTTGTTCCCAGCAACCTGTCTTCTCTCAGGCTGTGCCACAGATAGAACCTTCTCCACAGACTCTCTCACAGAGATTCCTGTTCCTTGCCTTCCACCAGCATTTCCCCCAGAATCAACTCTCCTGCATTCCAAGCCAGCTGTACCCTTCCTACCAGCTAGGCTGCCTTCAGGGCTTGAGTTGTCTGAATGCTGCATGCAATAAGGATCTCCTTTGAGGCTTCTGATAGAGCACTTTTCTCTTACACGTGTCCTCCTAATCTCCTTTCTTCCTGTAGTTTCAAGAGATTCTCTGCTAGTGTCCAGCCTGCTAGGGAACGTCTCCTCCTCAGAGGATTTCCCTCCTGGACTCCGCCCACGGACACGATCTCCCCCTGCTTTCCTTCTTCCTGGTCTCTCTCCTTTCACTCCTCCTCCTCCTTTCGTTCCCCCCTTCGTTCCTCCTTCTCTGGAGGACTCTCTCTGCTTATATGATTGGGGCTGCCCTATAGCCTCAGACTCCACCTCCAGGCTTCCCTCGTCACCTCCCCTGGTCACCATGGAGCTAGGGCGTGGCTCACTCTCTACATCTCTGCGCACAGAGTTTTTTTCTTTGGTTAGAGTTTTAACCCTTAAACTCCCTGAAGCTTTCTTCTGCCCAGAGGTAAAAGGCTGTTTTTCCACACTTTCTTTGGGCTCTATACCTGTCTCGCCACCACAGTATCGATATTTCCTTCAATTCTTCCGCACCTTTAAATACCAATTCAGTCATGGGTAACATCTCTACATCTTCCTCAGTAAAGACCGAAGCAAAGAATTCATTCAGTCTCTCCGCTATCGCCTTGTTGCCTCTTAGTGCCCCTTTAACTCCCTCTATCATCTATTGCCACCTCCAATCCCCAAATCTATCTGGTAATAGTTGTTAAGGGCTCTTCTAGAAGTTGAGTAAGGGAGATAGAATGGTGAGAGAGACAAATTACTAATGAGGTCAGAGGTGGTTTGGTTTTATAGGGGGATTTAAAGGGAAAAAGGGAGGATATATTGTTAAAGGGATCAGGGGTGGGGGGTTGGGATTTCTGTGAGATTGGTTTTTTTGTAATGTGCCTTGATCATTTTGGGCAGATGACAAAAAATAAAATATTGCATTATCGAAATGCGTTTAAAAAAGGCAGCAGACTGGTCCAACCACGCACTCATTAGTAAGGTGCAAATTTTTACCCATTTCCCAAAATTAATGTTTTACTGGAAATCTCAAATACATTAAGCCTAGTCCTCTCCTTTTTTTTGTTTTTTTGTGAGATGATCCTTTGGACTTCTAGTTCAGTTAACAAACTACTGCACTATGAACCTTCATTGGTAATACTCGGAGAAAGGGGGAGAATCCACCTTCCCTATTTTGGACTTTTCAATTTAAGCTAGATACCATCAGAACAATCCTTGTACTTCAGGCACAGATTATGGCTCCCACTTAAGTCCTAATACACATTCACTTTCAGTCTAGCCAGTCAGCATGGCTCAGTGATGTTTGCAACTCCTTCCCTCAAGAGGAGCAGAAATGAAACTCAGGAACACATTTGCATCTACCATATACATATGGCACAGTCATTTGTTGGATAAAGCCAGCCCAAGCCCATTCCTGCTAAACCTCAGCATGAAAACATATCAGAACAAGAATGCAAAATGTAGACTATTAAAATTGTATTAGATTTAACCATATTAAAGTATTATGAAAAGAGAAGGATCTTCTTTTACTATGGCCTTGTCACTCTGATTGAGCCCGATCTAGTCTGATCTTGGAAGCTAAGCAGGGTCAGGCCTGGTTAGTACTTGGAAGACCACCTTGCAATACTAAGTGCAGTAGGCTTACCGTGAGAAAGAAAGCCCTAGCAATTTACTTCCAGTCGCACCTTGCCAAGAAAACTCAGGGGACAGGAACAATTATCCACAGACAGCATCAACTGAAAGGCACTTAACAACAACATTTAAATAAATAAGTTTACTTTTGGAGGATGGCTCCTTAATCATTTCTCTGTGGACATGCAAGTTTCCAAAATGCACTACCTGTATTTAAGTGGCACCACCTAGACATATCAATAGCAAAATCAGCACTTTTGCATGTAACACTATTTACATCTGCAAACCCCCTTATGATGCCATTCCTTTTTTTGAACATGTTTTTTTCTAAAATGGGTATTTCAGTTGTGTGGGGCACCAAATATACTTGCTTCATTGGCAGCATTATAAGTATTTTCTCCAGGACCACGCAGGAAGTCAGTCCTCACATATGGGTAACGTCAGCGCCGACGGAGCCCCTGTGCGGAGCATTTCCCCAGCTTTCAAAGAAAGCTTTTGGGAATGCAGCGCGCCTGTGTGGTCCCCTTCCCGCCCAAGGGTGCCATCTTGCTCAGTCTTTCTTTTTCCATGGAGCCCAATGGATGTAGTTCGTGTCACCCGGGAAAAGTAGATTTTTTTTTCTGCGATTTTTCGTGTTTCTTTATCCGGTTCGACGCCGGTTCCACGTCCCGCCTGGGCTCGGTACACCGGTATCGAGTCTGGAACTTCTTTTCCGTTTTTTGTCCTTTGTGACTAGCGTTCGCTCTTTTTCTGTTATTTTCACTGGCAGCCCGGTCTTTTGACCTTGCAGGGGCCCTTTTTCCCCCGATGGCTGCCAGCGGGTTCAAAAAACGTGATCGGTGCAAAAAAATTATGTCTCTCACTGACACACATGACTGCTGCCTCCGATGCCTCGGGCCTGACAATGACCCGCTAGTCTGTGGTCCATGCGGCAAAATGTCATCGAAGGCACTTTGGAGCCGTCAGCATCAACGTGAAAGAATTTTTTCAGAGTCCGCGTCTGGCCAGGCCCGGACTTCGTCAGAGGCCTCGACATCTCGAGAGTCTGACCCTGAGCGCCGTCGTGGTTCCTCTGAGAGGGGGTCTCCCACCCGGGAGCACAAAAGGAAGAAGAAGCTTGTGAAAGCGACGTCAGTGGAGGCTCCTGGATCCTCGAGGGCCAGGTCGCGTAGCCCTGACCGCTGCCCTGGGCTCTTGGTGTCAGAGAGGCTGTCCAAACTACCTCGCATTGAGCCAGAGTCCGCGAGTCATGTAAGTTCTGTTGTCCTCGTAGACTCTCCTCTGGGAGAACTGACGTCGGGCCCGATGCCGTCGGGGCCTGAGTCGGTTGCTGCTGAGTCTCCTGAGCTCGGACTCAGGCTGACGGCCTTGGAGAGCAGCTTGGCTGCCTTCATGGAACAGCAGCGGGTACTGATTGCTGGTCTGACCGGTACATCTGTCCCAACCATCGGGACCTCGACATCTAAGACGACCCCGGAGGCCGATCCGATCCTCGAGTCCATCAAGTCTCGAATCGATCCTCGGCCTCCCATGCGGGTCCGAGTTCATCAACGCCAGTGCCCTCGGCGTCGGGGCGGGTGGCACCGAGGCCCACACAGCTGGAGCCACTCGATTCCTCCTCAAAGGAGTCGGTGTGGGAGACGGAGGACGAGGAGTCTCCTGACACCTTCCGGACCCGGTGCGTCCCTTCGGACTCCCCGGAGTCTGAGCCTCGGAGAAGGTCCCCTCCTGGAGGATACCCGGTTCTCGGACTTCATGAGGGACATGGCCAAGGCTTTGGCATTCCCTGCGGACGCCGAGGAGGAGCCTCGAGCTGAGGAGCTCGATGCCCTCCAGTATGATTTTCCTCCGAAGGAAGCCTTTACTGTACCGGTTCCTCGGATGCTGGAACGGCTGCTCTTCCGTATGTGGGAGGCACCGGCCTCGGCGCTGGTTCTTAGCAAACAGGTCATTTCCATTTATCGAGTCCGTAAAAGCCCTGGGTTCCAAAAGGCGCAGCTACCGCACAATTCCATGGTTTTGGAATCAGCCATGCACCGCCTGAAGAGTCAGAAGATGCACTCCTTGGTGCCTCCCAGCCGGGAGGCCCAGAACCTGGATGCCTTCGGTAGAAAGTGCTTCCAGGGCTCTATGCTATCTTGCCGTGTCCAGACTTACCAGTTGTACATGGGCATGTACTTACAGGACCTGGCAAAGGAGATTGGCGGGTTCTCAGCTGGCCTCTTCGAGGAACCCCTGCAGAGGTTCAAAGCCTTGTCTACAGGGATCCGAGAGTGCTTGAAGTTTATCTCTTGAGCAGCCTATGATGGCTTCGAGGCTTCGGCCCGGGTAGCCGCGGCCGGCATCGGTGCACGCCATCAGGCCTGACTACAGTCATCAGACCTGGAGTCATGGGTGCAGAACAAGTTGGTCGATGTCCCGTGCCGAGGTGACAACCTATTTGGTAAGACCATGACTGACAAGGCTGCAGAAATTGAGACTGAGACTCTCACCAGGACAAGGCTGTCCAGAAAGACTTCTGCCCTTTCTCAAAAAAAGAAGGGCTCGGGGAAAAAGCCCCTTTTCCCGAGGAAGGGTGCTGCCTACAAAACCTACCCTCAGTATCAGGCCTCTCCAGCTCCCCAACAGGGCCAGCAGGCCAAGGGGCAGGGGCATGGGACCCCGTAGGCAGAAGACCCCCAAGCCGCCAGCTCCGGCTCCTGCACAGCAGGGAGTGGGGTTTTGACTTCCACAGCATAGCCTCTCCTCCGCCAGTGGTTCCACTCAGCACAGGAGGTCGGCTGACTCTGTACGCCTACAGGTGGCCAGCCATCACAGGGGATACCTGGGTACTGAGCATAGTGAAAAAGGGCTACATGCTCCACTTCCACCAGCTACCCCCCTCCTACTATCCAGGGGAGCCTCCAAGACTCCCTCTACACAGGAACCTCCTTCTTCAGGAGTTGGCAAGTCTTCTAAAGGAACAGGCGGTGGAACCGGTGCCTCACCACCTGAAAGGGCAAGGCTTCTACTTCAGGTACTTCCTGGTACCAAAAAGGACAGGAGGCCTCCGGCCTATCCTAGACTTGCGAAAGCTAAACAAGTTTCTGGAGAGGGAAAAGTTCAAGATGCTTACCCTTGGGATACTGCTGCCCTACCTCCAGCAGGGAGACTGGCTATGCTCCTTAGACCTAAAGGATGCTTATACTCACATCCTCATTCATCCAGACCACAGACAATACCTCAGATTTGTGGTGGGAGGAAACCATTTTCAGTACAGGGTACTTCCCTTTGGCCTAACCTCTGCCCCCAGGGTTTTCACCAAATGCCTGGCGGTGGTGGCGGCTTATCTCAGGAATCAGGGAATTTTTGTCTTCCCATACCTGGACGACTGACTCATCAGGGGCCAGTCTCTCCAGGAGGCCAGACAAGCCACTTTTCGCACTGTCTCTCTTCTTCAGCATCTGGGCTTTGTCATAAACTATGCAAAGTTCACTTTGCTCCCCTCTCAGAACCTAGAGTTTATAGGGGCAAGACTGGACACCCTTCAGGCAAGAGCTTACTTGCCCAAAGATAGGGCCCACAGACTGATGGACTTGGCCAACCAGTTCCAAAGCAATTCTCATGTTTCCGCCAGGCGCTACCTGCGGCTCCTGGGCCACATGGCATCCACTGTACATGTGACTCCGAATGCCCGTCTGCACATGCGGGCTGCTCAGTGGTGCCTCAGAGATCAGTGGACACAGGCCACAGGTGACCTCTGAGACAGAGTAAAGGTATCCAAACCACTTTTGGACTCCTTACAGTGGTGGCTACATCTCCCAAACCTTCTCGGGGGGTACCTTTTCAGGCTGCAGCACACACAAGGGTGCTGACGACCGATGCTTCCTTGAAGGGCTGGGGTGCACATTGCCAGGGTATGTGCACTCAAGGCCTGTGGTCTCCTCGAGAGGCCACACAGCAAATCAATCTTTGGAGCTGCGAGCAATCCGCTTAGCTCTGCAAACATTTTCTCATGCCCTCTCTCACCAGTCTGTCCTAGTTCAGACGGACAATCAGGTTGCCATGTTCTATGTGAACAAACAAGGGGGCACAGCATTCAAGCTCCTGTGCCAGGAGGCTCTGGCCCTTTGCTCCATTGCGGTGAGGCAGGATATGTTTCTCAAAGCGGTTTATCTACCTGGTCAAGAAAACTTCCTAGCAGACAAGCTAAGCAGGATTCTCCAGCCTCACGAATTTCAGTTGAATCCAGTGGTGCTCCAGAAGATCTTCCTCCACTGGGGACTTCCATCCATTGATCTCTTTGCCAGTCCACTGAACCGTCAGCTGCCCAGGTTCTGCTCCAGACAGCCGCATCCCCTGAGGATGGCAGCAGATGCTTTTCTGATCTCTTGGTCTACGGGCCTCCTGTATGCGTTTCCTCCCACACCCCTGGTGGCCCGAACTCTGTTCAAGATTCTCCGGGACAAGGCCTCGGTGATTCTGGTAGCCCCCAGATGGCCGAGGCAGCCGTGGTTTCCACTTCTGCTGCAGTTGGCGGTGGAAACTCCGTTCCCTCTGGGGTTGCAACACGATCTCCTGTCTCAAGAGCAGGGTTCCCTTCTGCACCCCAATCTCAGGTCCCTCAATCTGATGGCCTGGCTGCTGAAAGAGTAGTTTTCGCTCCCTTACTTCTACCTAAGGAGATTGAGGAGGTGGTATTGGCCTCTAGGAGACAGTCCACCAGAAAATCCTATGCCCTCAAGTGGCGTAGGTTTACGGTATGGTGTGCTCAGTGCAATGAAGACCCTTTCTTTTGCCTTGTGCCAGTTGTACTGGAGCATCTACTTCACCTTTCAGACCTAGGCCTTAAGTCTAACTCTATACAGGTCCACCTCAGTGCTTTGTCAGCGCACCACTCACCAGTGGAAGGACAGTCTGTCGGTTCACCCCTTGGTGTCCCGATTTCTCAGAGGTCTGCTTCTTCTCAAGCCTCCGGTTCTTCCACCGGCGACTGAGTGGGATTTGAACGTGGTCTTTCAGCAACTTACTCGCCCACCGTTTGAGCCGATGGCTACTTGCCATTTGCGCTTCCTCTCTTGGAAAGCGCTCTTCCTGGTGGCTCTTACCTCGGCCAGACGTGTGAGTGAACTACAAGCTCTGGTTTCTGATAGACCGTACACGCTGTTCTATAGGAACAGGGTGGTCCTACGGACGCATCCCAAGTTTCTTCCAAAAGTGGTCTCCTCTTTCCACCTCAATCAGCAGGTGGTCCTTCCGACCTTTTTTCCCAGGCCGCATGCCAGCCGGGCTGAAACAGTCTTGCATACCCTGGACTGTAATAGGGCGTTGTCTTTTTACATAGAACGTACGCGGGGGCATCGAAGGGCTACTCAGCTCTTCGTCTCCTTTGACCCTAATAAGATGGGGTTACCTGTCTCCAAGCGTACATTGTCCATTTGGGTAGCAGATTGTATCGCCTGGGCGTATAAGGCAGCCGACCTCCCCTTGCAGGGTCGAGTCACGGCCCACCGTGTCAGGGCGAAAGCTGCGTCAGTAGCTCATCTCCGCTCTGTTCCATTGGCAGACATCTGCCGGGCCACAACTTGGTCTTCAAGTCAGACTTTTGCAGCCCATTACTGCCTGGAGAGAGAGTCCCGGAGGGACAGTGCTTTCGGACAGGCGGTACTCCGTAATCTCTTTGAGGTTTAGGCAACTCCAACCTTCTGGCTCTTGTGTTGGGCTACTGTACAGGGGCGTTCTAAGGGGATATACTTATCACGAATGCTGAGGCTCCTGAGAGAGAGCCATTTTTTTCAGCTTGGGTTCCCAGTAGCCTAGAGCTGGGGAGTCCCATATGTGAGGACTGACTTCCTGCTTGGTCCTGGAGAAAGAGTAGTTACTCACCTGTAACATGTGTTCTCCAGGAGCAGCAGGAATCAGTCCTCATGACCCTCCCTCCTCCCCTGGAGTTGCAGTCATATCATTCATTTTGATTTTTTGCTGTCTTTTAGCTATGTCATCTGACTGAGCAAGATGGCACCCTTAGGCGGGAAGGGGACCGTGCAGGCTCGCTGTATTCCCAAAGGTTTTCTTTGAAAGCTGGGGAAATGCTCTGCACGGGGGCTCCGTCGGCGCCGACGTTACCCATATGTGAGGACTGATTCCTGCTGCTCCTGGAGAACACCTGTTACAGGTGAATAACTACTCTTTAGAAAAGGCTCTGCTTTCACTGAGTTTTTTGTAAAGTACTAGGCCTTAATTGCATGCATAGACTTAAACATCCATTTGATGAGATAGATGACCTATGCCAAAAAAATTATCTTAATGCTGACATTGGCTCTGTAACGGGGCCCCATCATTTGCCACTTTGTATATGGCATGGTACGAGACTTACATTTACCATTCACAATGGTTTAAACACATATTGATATGGAAGCACTTTCTGAATGATAGTTTTGGGCTGGCCAAATACATGCAAGATTAACATCACTTTCACGTCTAGAGTTGAATCTTTTGCTATTGAAGTTTTAGACATTACTGTCATTAAGGACAACTGGTTAATGACTACGTTATTTAGAAAACCGAAGGAGAAGAATAATTTATTAAGATTCCACAGTCACCACTTCCATAGTTTAAGGAGGGGTTTGCCATTTGGTCAGTTCATGTGGCTAGGTGTGCTCATCTGACTCTGAATTTCAGAGACAATGGAAGTTAAAGATCCATTTGAGAAATCGGGGTTACTCTGGTGATGTGATTTCCAAAGCTTACAAACGGGCCTCCAGTATACATCAGTAGTGGGAGTTCTGCTTTACCTGAACCGGGTACATCAGCTAGCTTCTATCTTAAGGAAGCACTGGCATGTCCTTCATTTACACAAATGTTTCAGGAAAGATTTAATGATTGCCTACACTAGGGGCAAGAAGATTCGTGATCATATGGTTAGAACTGTTTTTTCATCAGAGCCAAACCCTTGCCAACATGGTAATGGCCATTTTTGCTGTGGCGAGTGCCAGTAATATGTACAGTTCATGGACAGACCTAACTGGATGAATAACGTTTTCATCACGAATATACTGGGCTTGAACATACAGAACCTAAACTTCTGATTATGTGGTGTATTTGTTGATTTACCCATGTGTTCTAAAATACGTGGGATGTACAACTTGCCCAATAAAAGTATGCTTGGCAGAACACAAATCATGGATTAAGACCAAGACTCTTACAGCCCCTTTGGTGGCCCATTGTGTGGAACATGCCCATTCCTTTTCTCAGTTCCAGTGTCGGGTTATAGATCAGTTGTGGCTTGATTGGCAAGATGGTGACCGACTAGCTCGCTTCCAAACTTGTGAACAACAATGGATTTTTAATTTGGGCACAGTCAACACTAGTGGCCTGACTTGGACATTGAATGATATTCATTATTGCAACTGTGTTATCTTTCTTTTCAACCACTGTAGGGCTGGTTGCTATGGCCATGATATGTTGATTGGCCAATGGTAACTAGAAAGTCAGAAATACATCAGCTTAGTCCTGTGATGTGGGACACCGATACGAGTGAAGAGCACCATGTTACTCATTACAACAAGTTTGCAGTGTTGAAAATTTTTTTGCAACTGAGAGGCGCCATATCACTGAAAGGTTTGGACCCTTGGAGAGAATTAACTCGTTTTGGGGAATTTTATTATCATGTGCATCCTGATGCAGAACCTTCTTTCCAGTTAATGGTTTGAAACGTGGTACTGCGTCGATGACAACATTTTTGGATTGTGTCAGTTTTGTTGAGCTGTGGCCCATTCATCGGATGGATCTTATTTATTTATTTATTTTTATTTATTTGTAGTCTCTTTTATACCGCGCTATTCGACATCAGTGCGGTTTACAATGAAAATAAGAGTTGCACATCTCAATTTCGTGATTTGTGCTTACAGTGAAACAGGTATAATAACTTGGGTATACATTAAACAGGAAAATTAAACTTGGGTATGCATTAAGCAGGTATAACATGTAAAATAGGGTATAAATAACCTGGCTATTGCCATTTCAGATAAGTGACTCATTTAAGTGATTTATAGTGTTAATTTTTGAAGTTGAATGCGTGCTTAAGAAAAGAGTAAATGGACTGATTTGAAAATTGAGGATTTGTTCTCACAATGAATGGTCTGACAAAAAAAACCTCATAAAAGTAACAATAACATTATATACCATTTTTAGAAATGTTGTACATTTACACTTGAGTGCATTCTCTTTTGGATAGATTTTTGTCAATGCTATTGTTGCATCAATCCGAGTTCTTCTGGGATTCTTTTTATCTATCTTGTGTTAATTATAAAGGCAAATATATATATATATATATATATATATATATAGTCACCAACCCCCTAGGCTCCTAGGATAGAAGGCTGGAGGGATGTAGTGTGGGTCCTCTTATTACAAGCAAGGACTTGGTTATGTCCCCTGGGTTTGGAATGTCCCAATAGCCAGTCAATAAGAAAGTAGTTGCGGACGAGTGACTATGCTTTCAAGAGGTTTTATTCCCTTCCCGGGAGGATTCTTGTGGCAAGTTACAAAAGGAAATAAACCATCATGCTGGTGTAACACAAAAAGGATCATTAATGATAACAGAAATGCTTTGCTTCAGCTTTAACAAAATAAACAGGGAGGAAAACAGCTTTCTTACTCTTCAGAAAAACTGCGTGGCTGAAATCAGTGCCTCCTGCACAGATTTCACCTGAACAGGGTCTTCAGCAAAAAGATGTAATACCGTCAGAAAAAACTAGCGTACAGTCCATCTTACAGCAATCACTATTATCAGCACCACAATCATATTCCATCTCCTCTGGAACGTCTTCTGTAAAAGCTTGCTTAGGGCTGTAACTTGTATTGGTATTACTGAACTCTCTTTCTTTGTGGCTGAAGCTTCTCTCCCCTCTATCAGCTAGGAAAGGCTGGTTACCAAAGAGACTGGATTCTGCCCTCACAGGATCTTTCCCTTCAAGACCTCTAGGCAGGAATTCCAGTGCCCCTCTATTCCATTCACTGTAGCCTCTTTCAGCCCGGCCTCGGTTTGTTTGCTTAGGACTGTGAAACCGGAACCTGCTATCTATCTCTCTCTCTCTTAGTTTGCTACGGGTAATTCTCTTCTGCTCCCAGCCAGGCTTTTTCTTATCATAGCCCTGGTTTAAAGCACTGACCTGTGAGGATTCCTCTGGGGCAAACTCTCCTTCAGAGCAGATAGACTCTACGTCAGAAACACTCAGGTATGGATTTGGGGATCTCTCTCTATCCCTTCCTTTACCTTGGCTTCTGTGGACGGCTTTCCTGCTGGCTGCAGTGTTTCTGTGTCCTATTTCTCTGCAAGCTGCTTCTGGGCTTCTGTGGTAACTTTCTCCATTCCTTTCTCTTTTGCCTTCCCTTTGGCCTTTCTCCTGGCCCTTCTCGCCTTTCTTCTGTCCCTTCTCGCCTTTCTCTCTCATGCTCCAAGCTGGCTCTATTTTAAGTGCGTCATAGCTTGAGACTTCCATTGGCTCAATTCTTTGCAGCTGTCTCTGTCTTCCTAATGAGCCATTACGTAATGCTTTCTCTAGGTGTCTTCCTGCAGCCTGAGCTTGTGTTTTCATTCGTTGCTCATGGCAACCACTAGCCATGTGCTTTTCAGTGTGCCTTTTAAAACTACCCCGGGCATTTTCCTGCATTTCTTCTGTTCTTATTTGCCTTGCCCCATGACAATATATATATATATATATATATATATATATATATATATATATATATATATATATATATATATATATATATATATATATATAAACAGGACTGGAAATTTGACAATATAAATCTGTTAGATCCCCTTTTTTGGTTCCCGACTTTCTTTTAATATCTAAGGAGCAATCAGTGTCCAAAGCATTTGAAAGCAGCTTTTCCTCCACCACTTCAATTATGAAGATATGGAATTGAGGGCCACTGTAGCCGGTCAGATTGCCAAGAAAACCCAGGAGCTGCTGGGTCGCCCAGAGTCAGCATTGACTCGAAGGCATACAGTATGGTATGGTAGTGCCGAGCCAAATTAGGACTCTGCAAGCATTTATTTATTTATTTTATTTCTTTAGCTATTTTTATATACCACTTTATCTGAGAATCAAAGTGATTTACAATTTAACAAACTTTAAACTATTACATATAATGCAGAAGGTAGAACTTCAGAGGTTAAACAAGTAAACAGATAACTTGAACTTTGAGCAGACATTGAAGCATCAAGTTAAATACATCTGAGATACAATTAATGGGAGATTGTCCTGTTGGGGAATATGGTGTAAGGGGAGGGGAAGTAGATTTCACTGTCTAAGTATTTGTTGAAGAGATGTGTTTTAAGATTCCTTCAGAAGTCGTTTAAGTCAGGTATGGCTCATATGCTTCCGAGGAGTGCATTCCAGATAGAATGTGCATACGGGGAGAAGGCTCGGTTGGAAGTGGTCCAAGAAGTCTATTTTTAAGATTGGGACATTGAATATGTTTTGTATATTTGTCCTTCTGATTCTGTTATTTGGTGTTCTGTGTAGGAGCGATTGAAGAAACTCTGAGCATAGGTTGTGTGCTACTTTGAACATGGTTAGTAGAACATTGTACTTTGCTCTGCTTAGTATGGGGAACCAGTGTAGCTGCTTTAGTAACGGTGTTATGTGGTCTTTTTTTGGATGCACCATGGATAACACAGGTACACTAAAAAATGTTTTTTTTAAACTGCCTCTAATGTTTCGATTGATTTTTACGTTTTTTGGTGCGCTGAATCCAAATCTGGTAACCAATTTGCTCCATCACGTACAGATTTTTTGCTACATTGGGTTAGCAGTTTGAGGTGAACGTTTCAGATTGAGTGCGATCGAGATAAAAGTTTCTTGGATGAATTCTTTATACTAATTGTTTAGTAGTTATTCAAATAAGAATAAAGAAAATTGTAACAAGGCAGCACATAAGAATAGAGTAACACAAGCAAAGGAAGCAAAGGAAGCAGGGATATTTGGTGAAACCGGATTGCTGCCCTAATAGCATGGATAGAATTTTAAAGTCTCCACAAATCATCCACTTATGCTCATCATAACGAATCTTCTGAAGAATCAGGGCCAAATTCTCGTATTTTTCTTGGAGAATAACAGAGTGAGCAATAGGAACTGAAGCGAATGTGTTGCCATTATGAAGAAGAACACCTTTTATGCTGTCTTTTGACGAATCAATGAACAGCCGCCATTCAGCAGGATCATACTTGAGTTTAAACTTTTCCATCACTCCGTATATATCGTTGCAAAATACCAAATCTTCCTCTTTGCTGAAATACTTCAAAAATTGTGTCTCGCGGTTGCGGTACCAATAAAAAGTTGTTCCTGGTGACAATAGATTTTTCTGTTTAAGCCGAGAACCTAGCAGTTGGGCAGCATCTTTTGGGAGTCCTAAATCCCGGACTAAATCATTCAATTCAGCTTGAGAGAAAAGTTCAGGTTTCGGATCTGGTTCAGTTTCAAACTCGGAAGTACTGGACTCATCGGGAAAAGCCATCTGATGAGTCTCATCATGATCAGAACCGTCCACACAAATATGATCCAAAGATTTTGGTGGTTCAGGCACAGGTACCTCGTTGCTATGAGGCATAGGCCTAATTGCTGAGGGAAGGTTGGGGTAACTTATTACGTTCTTATTTTTTAAGTTGTATCCCTTCACAATGCAAGAGCAAAAATAGCAGTCACTGCTGTGGTCTCTTTGTTCACGCCACATCATAGGTATTCCGAAACGAAATGCTTGTTTTTTACCTTTCATCCATAAGCGTAGATCTTCCTCACATGTCTTGCACACTTTGTGAGGAGCCCACGGTTTGTCTTGATCGCCTAACTTCAAACCGAAATAGGCGAAATATACTTTTTTAATAAATGCAGAAATGTTCCTCTGCCGCTTTTTCACGGTATATTCCCCACAAATAAAACAAAAACTGTCCGGAGAGTTGACGCAACCTCTGGCTCTGTGAGCCATCACAAATACACAGCACTGCAAACTATAACTGTAGTGAACCACTTCGGAATAAAGCTGGATTACGACTGAACAAACAAAAGGTAATAATGAACTTGCAAGAAACTGAAATTTGACAGGAACGTTCATGTCGCAACCACCGTGTTTGAGCGAGCGAACGAGGCGAGGCGAACAGGAAAGAACATGCGCCAGCGCGAGTACTGGATTTAGCCCCCCGCCTCCCAATTGTCCTGTTAATGTATAAAATGAATACAAAACACTCTAAAATATCATGAGGGAGTGTTTCTAGTTAGTTAACCATTACAACCTCTATTTTGGGCCAAGAAAATAAACTGCAGTCGGCTAAAAAGAAATTATGTGAACATTCCTTATATGGGTAAGAAATCTAATTTTGCAAGAAAACGTGACGTGATGGAACATTTTGGCTATTTTTCCTGGATTCAGCACCCCAAAATCTATAGTAATCAGTTGCAAAACTGGAGGCAGTTTTTTGGTAGTGTACCTGTGTAATTTGTGCAGCGTTTTTTAGTGCCATCTGTAGTAGTTGGAGCATGTATTTCAGTAATCCTTGAAAGATTATATTGCAGTAGCCCATATATGGGAAAATCAGGGTTTGGAAGACTATACGGAAGTCACTGGCATCCAGCAGTGGTCATAGGCATTGTAGAGTTCTGATTTTGTTGAAGACAAGTTTTATTATGTTATTGATGTTTGGCAGGATGGTAAGGCGCTGGTCCAGTATTATTCCTAGATGCCTGACTTGGGCCTTGACCTGTAGTTCAGCTCCAATGTCTTTCAGGATGCTGGGAGGTGAAATGCTGCATCTCTGTTGATGTGGAGATATTGATCAATGTAAAGCAGGAATACAGCACAGGTAGCTGAAAACGGGAATTTAAGAAGAAGAAATCTCAGAGTAAGAGGGCGTTGCTAGAACATAAAATATGCCATACTGGGTCAGACCAAAGATCCATCTAGCCCAGTATCTTGTTTCCAAATGTGCCAATCCAGGTCACAAGTACCTGTCAGGTTCCCAAGAAGTAAACAGGTTTCATGCTGTTTATCCCAAGGATAAGCAGAGGATTTCCACAGTCTGATTTAATAATAGTTTATGGACTTTCACTCTAGGAACTTGTCCAAACCTCTTTTAAATCCAACTACATTAACAGATATCTTCTGGCAACAAATTCCAGAGTTTGATTATGCGTTGAATGAAAACATATTTTCTCTGATTAGCCTTAAATGTGCCACATTGTAGTTTTATTGCAGTCTCCTAGTCTTTTTACTTCTTGAAGGAGTAAACAGCTAATCTACATTTAACTGTTACACTCCACTCATCACTTTATAGACCTCTATCATATCTCCCCTGAGCAGTCTCCTCTCCAAGTTGACCTATTAAGTTGAAGAGCCCTAATCTTTTAAGCCTTTCCTCATAGGGATATCCTTCCATCCCCTTTATCATTTTGGTCCTCTTATCTGTACCTTTTTTAATTCCCCTATATCCTAGATACGTCAACCAGAATTGCACACAATATTCGTGGTGCAGTCACACCATGGAGCAATACAGTGGCATTATAATAACCTTGGTTTTATTCTCCATTCCTTTCCTTATGATTCCTAGTATTCTGTTTGCTTTCATGGCCACTGCTGCACACTGGGCAGAGGGGTTCAATGTGTTATCCACGATGACACCCAGATCCTTTTCCTGGATGGTGATTCGTAATGTAGAATATTGCATTCTGTAACTGTAGTTTGGGCTGTTCTTTCCTAACAGTATATTCCTTATCGTCCCTCCAGTCTAGTCCCAGAAACTTAAAGTAGCTAAACAGGTAGAAAAGGCGACGGCAAAAGCTAGAAGGATGCTTGGGTGCATACGGAGAGGAATGGCTAGCAGAAAAAAGGAGGTGATAATGCCTCTGTATAAGTCTTTGGTGCGACCTCATTTGGAGTATGGTGTGCAATTCTGGAGACCGCACCTTCAAAAGGATGTGAACAGGATGGAGTCGGTGCAGAGGGTTGCTACTAAGATGATTAGTGGTCTTCATTATAAAGCATATGAGGACAGACTTAAGGATCTTAATATGTACACCTTAGAGGAAAGGCGGGATAGAGGTGATATGATTGAGATGTTTAAATACCTCCGTGGCATAAATGTTCAGGGAGAGAGCCTCTTTCAATTGAAAGCAAGTTCTGCGACGAGGGGACATGGGATGAGGGTGAAGGGAGATAGATTCAGGAGTGATATGCGGAAATATTTCTTTACGGAAAGAGTAGTGGATCCGTGGAATAGTCTCCCAGTGGAGGTGGTAGAGATGAGGACAGTAACTGAATTCAAAAAAGCATGGGACCAACACAGAGGATCTCTAAAGGTAAAAAGTGGACTGTTGTAGTTGTTATGGAAGGACAGACTAGATGGGCCTTGTGGTCTTTTTCTGTTATCATGTTTCTATGTAATCCTCTTCCAGCAGCTTGGAGACTGATCAACGTCATCTTCTTGATGACACTGGTATAAGGACTCAGGCACTGCCTCCTCCCTCCAGTTTAAATCAGTCTCCAAGCAGCTAGGAGGTTGTGAGCCAGAGTTCTGAGTTCTGGCTCACTGTAGGAACAATTAAGGAATTTTTAGAGAGGGTACATTTAACTTTCAGAGATTGGAATATCTTTTAAGAAGGGCCATTTTGGCAAATCAATTGGAGGGGAGGTTTTAGCCTTTAACGGCTGTATACCTTTAAATTTGGCTGAGAAGGG
Organism: Ichthyophis bannanicus; assembly: GCA_033557465.1. Taxonomy (NCBI): domain Eukaryota; kingdom Metazoa; phylum Chordata; class Amphibia; order Gymnophiona; family Ichthyophiidae; genus Ichthyophis; species Ichthyophis bannanicus. The sequence goes on along the minus strand of CM066032.1, from coordinate 905,310,333 downwards.
CCTCATTCCTGTCTTCCTCTATTGGGCCGAGTTAGGGCTTAGAAGGAAGGGAGAAGCCTCCGGGTACAAAGCGGAAGAGCAGAAGGCGGTTTTGGAGGAGAAGCCCTTCCCCAGCGCCACACAGAGGACTTTGCCTGTTTGCGCTTGAGGGAACCAGGCACGTGAGAGCCGCAATACTTTAATGCTCTGCTGAGTTCTGCATCGGGGGAAGAAGGCCCGAATGCGAGCTTTATTTTCAGGATCAGCACTTTTTTAATTTTTTGGAGCTGGTCCGGGACAGAGGCTTGGCCCTGGGAGTTCGGGTAAGCCGCGGAATTTGGTATTTATATTTTAGTGTGTGCGAGTGCAGCAGAGGGAACAGGTTCGGGCCGCGTATGTTTCGGCGGGAAAACGCCGGTAACGGTAGCGGGGGTAGGAGCGCTTGTAGCTCGATGCTAAAGCTTCATTTTTGGTTCTTTCTACTAGGAGTCAGCTTGGGAAAGCTTTCGCTCTATATTTCATGGTAGTTTAAAAAATAAATCCTCATGGGTTTTAACAACTTTAAATAGTTTTGTGTCTTCTGCAAATTTGATAAACTCACTCGTTATTCCCTTTTCCAGGTCATTTATGAATATGTCAAAAAGCAGCGGACCCAGCACAGATCCCTGGGGTACTCCACTCTTCACCTTTCTCCATTGAGAAAATTGGCCATTTAGCCGTATTCTATGTTTTCTATCTTTTAACCATTTCCCAATCCATAATAATACACTGCCTTCTATCCCATGATTTTTGTATTTCTTCAAGAGTCTCTCATGAGAAACCTTGTCAAAAGCTTTTTGAAAATCCAGATACACTATATCAACTGTCCCATCTTTATCTACTTGTTTGTTCACACCTTCCAAAAAATACACCATATTAATGAGAGGAGACTTTCCCTGGCTAAATCTATGTTGGCTTTGTCGCATTAAAAGATGACTATCTACATCTTCAGCAATTTTGTTCTTTATAATGGTTTTTACCATTTTGGCCAGTACTGATGTCAGGCTCACTGGTCAATAGTTTTCTGGATCACCCCTGGAACGCTTTTTGAAAATTGGTGTTATGCTGAACACTCCCCCATCTTCAGGTACTACAGATGATTTTAATGATAGTTCACAGATTAGTAAGTCTGCAATCTAATTTTTTAGTTCTTTCAGCCTCCGGTCCAGTTGATTTTACTACTCTTTAGTCTATCAAATTGCTGTATTACATCATCCTGGTTTATCAAGATTGGTTCAATTCCTCCAATGTATCACTTTAAACATGATTTCTGGCATAGGTAACTTCCCTATATCTTTTTTCAGTAAAGACCAAAGCAAAGAATTCATTCAGTCTCTCTTCTATAGGCTCTCCTCCCTTACCCCTCTATCCATCTAATGGTCCAACTGACTCATAGGGATTTTTGCTACGAATGAACTTGGAAACATTTTTTTGTGAGTTTTTCTACTATGGCAAGCTTCCTTTCAAATTCTCTCTTTGCCTGCCTTATCATTGACTTGCATCTAACTTGCAAGTGCTTGTGTTGTTTCCTGTTTCTAGCATTTGGCTCCTTTTTCCATTTTCTGAAAGGTGCTTTTTTGACTTAAACAGCCTCTCTGACCTCACCTTTAAACCATGCCAACAATCATTTGGCCTTCTTTCCACCTTTTCTTAAAACATGGAATACATCTAGATTGCAGATGTGTAAAGAAAATAAGAATTAAAATGCATTAAGACAAAAAAAGAAAATCAGAGAAGGAAAGGAAAGAAGGAGAAACAGGAAAAGTAGCTGCAAAGTATTGTGCACATGAGCAGACCCTTTCCCAGGATATGAACCTCTTTCGTTATTATCATTATCAGTCTAGCCCAGATAAGTGAGTTATGTTCTCCTGCTAGCAGATCAAGAAAAATCCTAATTCTTTTCCCATACAAGACTGGTATAGCTGGAAATCTGGCTAGTATTTCTCTATCTCCAGCAAGGGGAGAAGATGTCTGGACTGGGCTAGTGTAGCAGCTGGGAAAGAGGATGTGGCACAGTGTTTGATACTCTACTCCCTTAGTGGGCTAGGCAGAGTCCAAAGGGGCTGATTTTCCTATCCCCTGTAGGGTCCGTGGCATTGGGACCTTACACAGTCTATGAAGAGGATCATAGAAACCTGACCGGGAGAAGCCAGAGAGGAGGCCTATTAGCTCAGGGACCTGGGGCTATTGAATTGTCTTCTCCTTGGCAAAGGGCAGGCAGAGCATTAATGTATTTTTAAAGCAGGAAATACAAATAGGTCCTCAGTGGCTGGCTGAGGACTCTGATTGGAGGTAGGCAGTACCACCTCTTTCTGTCCTCTAGAAATTGTCAGAGATGGCCAGCATGTGCATTGGGTACAGGATTCACCAGCCTGCAGTCAATGGCCAAATCTCTGAATAAGCTGCAAGTCAGAGACAGAACTCCAGAGAAGATCCCTAAGGAGGGAGAAAAAGAACATAGATTGTGCTGGTAGTAGGGCTCCCTCCCCATGATAGAACTCTGTTGTAAGTCAATCAGCTCAAGAGGGCATGACCATGTCAGTGTCTTGGATGGGAAGAACAGCTGTTTTGAAGCCTAGCCATATGGTGGCTTAGTGGAGCAAGCTTGAAGCTCATTTATCTGGCCCTTGGAGCTGACGCTGGATGAGCCTATGGACATTGCTTTTCTACTTGGAAAATTCAGGCAAGGGATACTTCATGGTGGAATTCATTTAATGATGCATAATGCCATTTGTGCTCTGCATCACACTGTATGAAAACAATTGAGGTGTAAAGATTGGTGGAAGACTCATCAACAACCTTCACTATGCTGATGATACTACTGGCTGAAAGTAAAGGCAGTCTGAAACATTTGCTTCTCAAGATCAAGGAACATAGTCTTAAAACAGGCCTGCACCTTAATGTGAAGACAAAGATCCTGACAACTGGCAAAATCAATAATTTCATCATTGATGGAAAATAAATAAATATAATGGACAACTTTAACCTGCTAGGATTAATCAATAAAGAAATAAGAAGCAGTCAAGAAATTAATCCTGCTCACATTTGAAGATGCCTTCAAGTTCATTGTACGTAAACAACATGACTAGTTCGCTGTACATAGTTATAGCTTTAATCGACCGATTGCTTTTTAAGTTAGTCTTCCCCTAATCTCCGTCACTCCTTGTTCACAATGTTACATGTATTTTTTGTTAAATGTACTGCTCAATTCTTTGAGTTCATTGTAAACCGCTTTGATTCACGAAAGGCGGTAAATAAGCACAAATAAATAAATTTAAATAAATAAATAAATTCCTCTTGGCAGAATAGCTATGAAGGACCTAGACAAGATTCTCAAGAGCAGAGATGTATCACTCCACACAAAGATTTGACTTGTCCAAGCCATGGCATTTTCGATAACATCATATGAATGCAAACGTTGGACAGTAAAAAAGATCAACAAGAAGAAAATATGCTTTTGAACTGTGGTGCTGGTGAAGAATACTTTGTATACCATGGACTCCCCATAGGATAAACCAGTCGGTACTAAAGGAGACCAAGCCTAAGCTTTCTTTAGAAGTGCAGATGACAAGACTTTGACTTTCATACTTTAGCTATATCATGCGAAGAAAAAGATCATTAGAGAAAGACATCATGCTTGGCAAGGTTGAAGGTCAGTGCAAAAGAGGAAGGCCATCAAGATGCTAGATTGTTAGAATGGCATCCATAGCTGCTGTTATTGTATCAACAATTATCCACCTGAGTGAAGACTGAACACAGTTCAGGACTACTATCCAGAAGGTCACCATGAGTTGATACAGACTTGACAGCACTTAACAGCAGTATCTAGGCTGTAATATTTCTCTGTGATCCTCCTGAATAGAACAGATTCGGGACAGCAATCCATGGGGAGAGGGGGGATATTCAGCACTAGGGGCTAATGCATTAGCTGCCGACGCTGAAATCTAAACACGGATATTCAGTACTGGGGTCATATCTAGTCCTAGCATTGAATATCTGGGTTAGCTGCATCTGCCACTAGCTAATTGGGCAGCGGTGATATTGAGCCCCTGTCCCATTAGCGATATGCGGTGAATGTTAGGCCAGGGTTATGCTAAGCAGTTGTGTAGAGGTGGCACCAGTGGATATTCAGCAGCACTAATCCAGCTCAGCAACATTTACACGGTTTGCAGTTCTGCAAACTGTGTAAATGCCTTGGAATATCCACCCCCATGTGTCTTAAGTCAGTAGCTTAGTCGCTGGATTTAGGACTTGGGTGGGGAAACTGGAAGCCAGAGTGCATGATTATTAAAATCACCTACAGTATGTGAGCCCTATATGAGCATGATTATTAAAATCAACTGTGTTATCCCTACTCTCATATTCTTGTTGCTGTTTTCAAGCCATGCAATGGTGGCAGCCAGCCTCTGGTGGTCTCATCTGCTCAGTTACTATGCTAGAACTCTGTCGCCAGGGGTTCAAAGGAAGTTGTGAGTTGACAGCAGAAGCTGTGGGAGAGAGTTGGGTTTTAGGTATGCCATTGCAGTCCTAAACTATGTTCGGTTTTCAGTCAGGTGGCTAATTGTTGATAGAATGGCATCCATAACTGCTGGGCTTTGTTCAGAATCGTACCTCTCTTAGCGCATACTGTAAGCTGCTAACCTTCCATTTGGAGGTTCCTACTTGGTGAGAGCACCCTCATTGAAAGCTTCTGCTAACTTTCATGCTCTATTCAGACATTTTCTTGTGCCTGTTTAGCTTGTTATTTATTTATGTATTCTTTTCTATATATATTTCTGCATTGTCAGTGTGGGTTCTATCTTCTGTCTGTCCTTTACCCAGCTCCTGCTCTCTGCAGTGCTGTGTCTCCCTTCTTAACACTTTACTTTATTACCCACCCCCACCCCTCTACCCACCCACCCCTGGCTTAACATTCTTTCATAGCTTTCCTTATTAATACAATTACTCAGGTGCAACTGAACCCACCAGGAACTCTCTCCTCCCTCTCTACCTGTATCTCTGATTTGCTTTCGCTTTTCTTCTTTCTCTCCTATGGCTCCATATCACTTTGTGTTCTTGATGTTAACTCTCCCTAATCTTTTCCCCTCATTTCAACATTTCCATAGCCCCATTTCTCATTACCCACTCCTTACTGTCCCCACCTCCCCTGCCATTTGTCTTCTTCATTATCATCTACCCTTGAGCTTCACTATTTTCTTCCTTTCATTCATCCATCTCCAGTCTCACCGAGGGAACCTCACCCTCTCTTCCATCGTGAAAGCATCGCTGGAAAGGGAAGAACCAGAGTTCAAGTACCCCAAAGTTGCAGAATCAGTGACCAGAAGGAAACGAAGGGTAGTGGTGGTTGGAGACTCTCTTCTGAGGGGTACTGAGGCGTCCATCTGCTGACCAGACTTGATGTCCAGAGAGGTATGCTGTCTGCCTGGTGCCAAAATCCAAGATGTTACGGAGAGTTTGCCAAGACTCATCAAGCCCACTGACTATTACCCAATGTTGCTAATCCATGTTGGAACAAATGATACTGCCAGGTATACCTCGGACGTATCAAAAGTGACTTCATGGCTCTGGGACAGAGGGTGAAGCAGTTAGGTGCACAGGCGGTGTTCTCTTCAATCCTCCCTGTTGAGGGTAAAGGCCAAGGCAGAGAGGCTCACATCCTGGAGATGAATGCATGGCTGCGTGGATGGTGTCATCGAGAGCGTTTTGGTTTCCTAGACCATGGGATGCTGATCCAAGGGTTGCAGAGCAGAAATGGCATCCATCTGTCCAAGAAAGGTCAACGCATCTTCGGTAGTAGACTGGCTAATCTACTGAAGAGGGCTTTAAACTAGATTCGTTGGGGATGGGTGAAGAAAGCCCCCAGGTAAGTGAAAGCCACCAGGTAGGTGATACATTAAATACCTTTATGGAAATGGGTAACAGGGGTAACATATGGAAAGCAGTGTGTATAAATGCCCGTAGCATGGGAAATAAGATCCCTGATGTTGAAGCTTTGGTGGGAGTGGCTGACTTGGATTTAGTGGCAGTTACAGAAACATGGTTCACAGAAAACCATGATTGGGATGTAACTATACCTGGCTATACTTTATTCAGAAAGGACAGGGTAGGAAGAAGGGGAGGAGGAGTGGCACTATATGTAAAAACTACTATTAAAGCTTTGGAATTACAGAGCTTAAAAGGGAGAGAGGAGGCATTGTGGGTTAATCTAGAAAGAGGGAAAGAGAAATCTATTTGCATTGGTGTGATATACAGACCTCCCTCACAAGAGGAAGAGGTGGACAGAGTTAATTGAAGACATGTGCAGCATTGCTAGGAAAGGGGAAGTGCTACTGATAGGAGATTTCAATATGCCAGATGTTGATCGGCACATTCCTGCTGCAGTATCATCTAGAAGTAAGGAGATCCTGGATTCTCTACAGTGAGAACTATTCAGGCAATTGGTAACAGACCCCACACGTGAAGGGGCCATACTGGACTTGGTGCTTACCAATGGTGAAAGTGTTTCTGATGTTGTAGTGGGAGATCATTTTGCATCCAGTGATCACCAGATGGTGTGGTTCAGTATTAGGACTAGGGCTGTTAGAATCCATTGCAAGGTGAGGATCTTAGACTTTAGGAAGACTAACTTTGCGAAGATGGGCCAATACCTCAGGGAGTCATCAGTGGGATGGGAACAGCTGGGGGATGTAGAAAAACAGTGGGCAAAACTGAAGGGGGGTATTTTAAGGGCAACCAACCTTTTGTTAAAATGGTAAATAAAGGCAAAAGGAAAAGGAGACCGCTATGGTTTTCGAAGGAAGTAGCTGAAAAAGTGAAGAAAAAGAGGGAGGCCTTCATGAAATACAAGAGATCACAGAGAGAGGAAGACAGGCATCTGTATTTGGAAAAACTTGGAGAAGCTAGCAAAGTAGTCAAGAAGGCAAAGATTCAAAAGAAGGAGGAAATAGCCAATGCAATAAAATGGGGGGATAAGACATTTTTCAGATATATTAGTGAGAAGAGGAAGGGCAAAAGTGGTATTGTCAGACTCAAGGGTGCAGGGGGGAATATGTAGAAGCTGATAAGGATAAAGCGGAATTGCTTAACAAATATTTTTGTTCTGTGTTCACAGATGAAGAACCAGGAGCAGGACCTCAGAAAACACCCACAAATAGGAACAGAAGCAAAGGACATCTTGAACAATTTTCAGAAGACTGTGTTCGTGAGAAACTAGCTCAACTTAAAGTAGACAAAGCGATGGGACCGGATGGGATACACCCTAGAATACTGAGGGAACTTGGGGACGTTCTAGCAACTCCACTGACTGACCTTTTCAATGCCTCGTTGGAGTCGGGAGTGGTGCCAAAGGACTGGAGAGAGGCTGATGTGGTGCCTTTACACAAAAGCGGAAGTAAGGATGTGGTTGAAAACTACAGGCCGGTTAGTTTAACTTCGGTGGTGAGTAAATTATTGGAAACGCTGCTGAAAGAGAAAATAGTGAGGTTTCTGGAGTCCAGCGGATTACAGGATCCGAGGCAGCATGGATTCACCAGAGGCAGATCTTGACAGACAAATTTGATTGATTTCTTTGACTGGGTGACCAGTGAGTTGGACCGAGGGAGAGCTCTAGATGTGGTGTATTTAGATTTCAGTAAAGCCTTTGACACTGTTCCTCACAGGCGACTTATAAACAAACTGAGCACCCTAGGGATGGACCCTAAAGTTACTGCTTGGTTTAGAAATTGGTTGGGTGGGAGGCGACAAAGAGTACAAGTAAATGGAGCTCACTCTGAGGAGAAGGATGTTACCAGTGGTGTGCCCCAGGGATCTGTCCTTGGTCCGATTCTTTTTAACATCTTTGTTAGTGATATAGCGGAAGGGCTGTCGGGTAAGGTTTGCCTCTTTGCGGATGATACCAAAATCTGCAATAGAGTAGACACCCAGGAAGGGGTAGATAACATGAGGAGGGATCTAGCTAAGCTTGAAGAATGGTCTAGAATTTGGCAGCTGGGATTTAATGTTAAAAAATGTAAGGTCATGCATTTGGGCTGCAGCAATCCGAGGGAGCAATACAGTATAGGAGGTGAAGTACTTTTGTCCACTAAAGAAGAGCGGGACCTAGGCGTGGTTGTGTCTGATGATCTTCAAGTAGCTAAACAGGTAGAAAAGGCGACGGCAAAAGCTAGACGGATGCTTGGGTGCATACGGAGAGGAATGGCTAGCAGAAAAAAGGAGGTGATAATGCCTCTGTTTAAGTCTTTGGTGCGACCTCATTTGGAGTATAGTGTGCAATTCTGGAGACCGCACCTTCAAAAGGATGTGAACAAGATGGAGTCGGTGCAGAGGTTGGCTACTGAAATGATTAGTGGTCTTCATTATAAAGCATATGAGGACAGACTTAAGGATCTTAATATGTACACCTTAGAGGAAAGGCGGGATAGAGGTGATATGATTGAGATGTTTAAATACCTCCGTGGCATAAATGTTCAGGGAGAGAGCCTCTTTCAGTTGAAAGCAAGTTCTGCTATGAGGGGACATGGGATGAGGGTGAAGGGAGATAGATTCAGGAGTGATATGCGGAAATATTTCTTTACGGAAAGAGTAGTGGATCCATGGAATAGTCTCCCAGTGGAGGTGGTAGAGATGAGGACAGTAACTGAATTCAAAAAAGCATGGGACCAACACAGAGGATCTCTAAAGGTAAAAAGTGGACTGTTGTAGTTGTTGATATGGAAGGACAGACTAGATAGGCCATGTGGTCTTTTTCTGTCATCATGTTTCTATGTTTCTAGCGTGCCTCCTCCTCTCTCCCCTGTTCTCTCCTGGTCTTTCTCCTTCTCTCATCTGGAGATATCATCCCAACTCTGGCCTCTAGACTTTTTTCACACGCCCAAGGCAGATCAGTGCGTAACCTTTCAAATCTGGTTCATATCCCTCCCCTTTCTCCCTCTTGTATCCCTTTCTCACGCACATTGTGGAATGCATATTCTGTTTCCAATCAATTTTCCTTCATTCATGACCTCTTTATCGCTAAAACTTTGCATCTCCTGGCTCTTACTGAAACTTGGCTTCTCCCTGAAGACTCTGTTTCAGTCGCTGCCCTCTGTCATGGATGCTACATTTCTCCAGGACCAAGCAGGAAGTCAGTCCTCACACATATGGGTGACGTCGGCGCCGATGGAGCCCCCATGCGGAGCATTTCCCCAGCTTTCAAAGAAAGCCTTTGGGAATGCAGCGCACATGCGTGGTCCCCTTCCCGCCCAAGGGTGCCATCTTGTTCAGTCTTCCTTTTTCCACGGAGCCCGACGGACGTGTCTCATTGTCACCCGTGAAAAAAAAGTTGATTTTTGCGTGGATCCTTGTTTCTGACTCGGTTCAACGCCAGTTCCCTTTCCCGCCTGGGCCCGGTACACCGGTATCGAGCGCAGAATTCATTTTTTGGTTTTTGTCCTTTGAGACTAGCGTTCACGCCATTTTTTCTATTTTTCACTGGCAACCCTGTCTTTTGACCTTGCAGGGGCTCTTTTTCCCCGATGGCTGCCAGCGGGTTTAATAAGTGTGATCGTTGTAAGAAACTCATGTCTCTCACCGACACACGTGACTGCTACCTCCGCTGCCTCGGGCCCGATCATGACCCGATGATCTGTGGCCCGTGTGGGAAAATGTCCTCGAAGGTGTTGAGGAGCCGTCAGCATCAGAAGGAAAGAATCTTCTCGGACTCCGCATCCGGCCAGGCCCGGACTTCGTCAGAGGCCTCAACGTCTCGGGACTCTGATCCCGAGCATCGCCGGGGCTCCTCTGAGAGGGGATCTCCCTTGCGGGAACACCATAGGAAGAAAAAACCCGTGATGGCGGCGTTGGTAGACGCACTTGGCTCCTTGAGGGCCAGGTCGCATAGCCCCGACCGCCGTCCTGGGTCTTCGGAGTCGGAGAGGCCTGCTAAACAACCTTGTGTAGAGACGGAGGCCCCGAGTCACGTGAGTACTGTAGTCCTCGTGGACTCTCCTCCGGGGGGAGCCGACATCGGGCCTGATGCCGTCGGGGCCCAAGTCGGGGCTGCTGAGTCTCCTGAGCTCGGACTCAGGTTGACGGCCTTGGAGAGCAGTTTGGCTGCCTTCATGGAACAGCAGCGGGCATTGATCGCCGGCCTCACCGGTGCATCTGCCCCGACCACCGGGACCTCGATGTCCAAGTCGACCCCGGAGGCCGAGCCGATCCTCAAGTCCATGCGGTCTCGAGTCGATCCTCGGCCAAGGTCTCCCTCGGCCTCCCGTTCGGAACCGAGGTCGTCGATGCCGGTACCCTCGGCGTCAGGGCGGATGGCATCGGTGCCTGCCCGACCGGAGCCGCTCGATTCCTCCTCTGAGGGGTCGGGCTGGGAAACGGAGGACGAGGAGTCCCCAGACACGTTTCGGACCCGGTGTGTCCCTTCGGACCCACCAGAGTCCGAGCCTCGGAGACGGTCCCCCCGGAGGATACCCGGTTCTCGGACTTCGTGCGGGATATGGCCAAAACTTTGGCCTTCCCCGCAGACCCCGAGGAGGAGCCTCGAGCTGAGGAGCTCGAGGCCCTGCAGTATGACTCTCCCCCCAAGGAAGCCTTTACTGTACCGGTTCCTCCGATGCTGGATTGGTTGCTCTTCCGCATGTGGGAGGCACCGGCCTCGACGCCGGTACTGAGCAAGCAGGTCGATTCCATCTATCGAGTCAGCAAGAGCCCCGGGTTCCAGAAGGCACAGCTACCGCACCACTCCATGGTTGTGGAATCGGCCATGCATCGTCTGAAGAGTCAGAAGATGCATTCCTCAGTGCCTCCCGGCCAGGAGGCCTGGAACCTGGATGCCCTCGGTAGAAAGTGCTTCCAGGGCTCTATGCTTGCTTGCTGTGTCCAGACCTACCAGCTGTACATGGGCATGTACCTTCGAGATCTGGCAAAGGAGATTGCCGGTTTCTCTGCTGGTCTCTACGAGGAACCTTTGCAGAGGTTCACAGCCCTGTCATCGGGGATCTGGGAGTGCTCAAAGTTTATCTCTCAAGCAGCCTTTGATGGCTTCGAGGCTTCGGCCCGAGTAGCCGCAGCCGGCATCGGTGCATGCCGTCAGGCCTGGCTACAGTGATCGGACCTCGAGCCATGGGTTCAGGACAAGTTGGTCGATGTCCCCTGCCGAGGTGAAAACCTCTTTGGCAAACCCATGGCTGAAAAGGCTGCATAACTCGAGTCCGAGACTCTCACCCGGACCAGGCTGTCCAGGAAAACCTCTGCCCCTTCTCAGAAGAAGGGCTCGGGGAAAAAGGCCTTTTACCCGAGGAAGTCCTCTGTCTACAAATCCTACCCTCAATTCCAGGCCTCCATAGCTCCCCAGCAGGGTCAGCAGGTCAAGGGGCAGGGACATAGGCCCCGTAGGCAGAAAACCCCCAAGCCTCCAGCTCCGGCTCCTGCACAGCAGGGAGCGGGGTTTTGACTCCAGTGGCACATCCTCTCCTCCTCAGCTGGCCCCTCTCAGCACAGGAGGCCGGCTGTCCCTGTACGCCCACAGGTAGTCAGCCGTAACAAGGGATACCTGGGTACTAAGCATAGTCCAGAGGGGCTATCTGCTCCACTTCCACCAGGTACCCCCCTCCTACTTTCCACGGGAGCCTCCAAAACTCCCTCTGCACAGGAACCTACTCCTGCAGGAGTTAGCAAGTCTTCTAAAGGAACAGGCGGTGGAACCGGTGCCCCACCACCTGAAAGGGCAAGGCTTCTATTCCAGGTGCTTTCTCGTACCAAAGAGGACAGGGGGCCTCAGGCCCATCCTAGACTTGCGAAATCTAAACAAGTTCCCGGTGAGGGAAAAGTTCAAGATGCTTACCCTTGGAATCCTGCTGCCCTACCTCCAGCAGGGAGATTGGCTATGCTCCTTAGACCTAAAGGATGCTTATACTCACATCCTTATTCATCCAGACCACAGGTATTATCTCATATTTGTGGTGGGAGGAAACCATTTTCAGTACAGAGTACTCCCTTTTGGCCTAACCTCCGCCCCCAGGGTTTTCACCAAGTGCCTGGCGGTGGTGGCGGCCTACCTCAGGGTTCAAGGGCTCTTTGTCTTTCCATACCTGGACGACTGGCTCATCAGGGGTCAGTCTCCCCAGGAGACCAATCAAGCCACCCTCCGCACTATCTCCCTTCTCCAGCATCTGGGGTTTGTCATAAACTTCACAAAGTCCACTTTGCGTCCCTCACAGAACATGGAGTTCATAGGGGCAAGACTGGACATCCTTCAGGCAAAGGTTTTTTTACCCGTGGACAGGGCCCACAGACTGATGGATTTGGCCAGACAATTCCACAGCAATTCTCTGGTCTCCGCCAGACAATTCCTGAGGCTCTTAGGCCACATGGCATCCATGGTCCATGTTACTCCAAATGCCCGTCTCCACATGAGGCCAGCTCAGTGGGACCTCAGAAATCAGTGGCTGCAGGCCACAGGACACCTGTCGGACAAAGTGAGGGTGTCCAAGTTACTAGCATCTTCTCTGCAGTGGTGGCTTCATCTTCCGAATCTGGTGCAAGGAGTGCCTTTTCAGGCACCTCTACACTCACAGGTGCTAAGAACCGATGCTTCCCTTCAGGGTTGGGGTGCACATTGCCAGGGAGCATGCACTCAGGGCCTGTGGTCTCCTTGGGAGGCCGCACAGCAGATCAGTCTCTTGGAGCTGAGAGCTATTTGCTTAGCCCTGCGGACGTTCTCTCATGTCCTCTCTCACCAGTCCGTCTTAGTTCAGACGGACAATCAAGTTGCTATGTTCTATGTGAACAAACAGGAGGGCATAGGGTCCCGTTTTCTCTGTCAGGAAGCGCAGGACCTGTGCTCCTGGGCAGTCAATCATGGCATACTTCTCAAGGCGGTCTATCTCCCTGGACAGGAGAATTACCTGGCAGACAGATTGAGCAGGATCCTACAGCCACACGAATGGCAGTTGCTTCCTCTGGTGGTTCAACAGATCTTCCTGAGATGGGGTCTTCCAACCATAGATCTCTTTGCCAGTCCACTGAACTGTCAACTACCCAGGTTCTGCTCCAGACAACCGCAACCTCTCAGAGTAGCAGCGGATGCGTTTCTCATTCCATGGTCTACAGGCCTCCTATATGCATTTCCTCCCATGCCTCTAGTGCCCAAGACACTGTTCAAAGTGATCCGGGACAAGGCCTCGGTGATCCTGGTGGCCCCCAGATGGCCAAGGCAACTGTGGTTCCCACTTCTTTTACAACTAGCGGTGGACACTCCTCTTCCTCTGGGGATGCAACCTGATCTCCTGTCTCAGGAGCAGGGATCTCTCTTACACCCCAACCTCCAGTCCCTCAATCTGATGGCCTGGCTGCTGAAAGGGTAGTTCTAGCACCCTTACTGCTGCCTAGGGACGTGGAGGACTTGGTCTTGGCCTCCAGGAGGGAGTCCACCCGGAAATCTTATGCCCTCAAGTGGCGTAGGTTCTCCACCTGGTGTGCTCAATACAAGGAGGATCCTTTCTCCTGCATGGTACCAGTGGTGCTACAATATTTGCTTCACTTGTCCAACCTAGGCCTTAAATCCAACTCTGTTAGGGTCCATCTCAGTGCTCTCTCAGCGCATCACTCACCGGTGGAGGGTCAGTCTCTCTCAAGCCACCCTTTGGTGGCTCACTTCCTCAGAGGCCTCCTTTTGCTTAAGCCTCCAGTTCGTCCACCAGCCCCTGAGTGGGATTTGAATGTGGTCTTGCAACAGCTTACTTGCCCACCATTTGAGCCTATGGCTACTTGTCCTTTGCGCTTTCTCTCCTGGAAGGCGTTATTTTTGGTAGCTCTTACCTCAGCAAGGCGAGTGAGCGAGCTTCAAGCCCTGATGTCGGATGCACCATACACTAGGTTCTATCGGAAAAGAGTAGTCTTACGGACTCACCCTAAGTTCCTTCCGAAGGTTGTCTCCTCCTTCCACCTCAATCAGGAGGTGGTTCTTCCAACTTTCTTTCCCAGGCCTCATGCCAGCCGGGCTGAGATGGTCTTGCATACCCTGGACTGTAGGAGGGCATTGTCCTTCTACCTTGACCGTACGCAAGGACACCGAAGGGCTGTTCAGCTCTTCGTATCTTTTGACCCTAATAAGCTGGGGTTACCTGTCTCCAAGCGTACGTTGTCCCTCTGGGTAGCAGACTGTATCGCCTGGGCTTACAGGGCAGCCGGCCTCTCCTTGCAGGGTCGAGTCACGGCCCACCGTGTCAGGGCGAAAGCCGCGTCAGTGGCTCATCTCCGCTCTGTTCTGTTGGCAGACATCTGCCGGGCCGCTACTTGGTCTTCAAGCCAGACTTTTGCGGCCCATTACTGCCTCGAGAGAGAGTCCCGCAGGGACAGTGCTTTCGGACAGGCGGTGCTCCATAATCTCTTTGAGGTATAGGCAACTCCTACCCTCCGGCCCTAGTGTTGGGCTACCATACGGGGGCGTTCTCAGAGAAGATTCTTTCACGCATGCTGGGGCTCTAGAGGAAGCTCATTGTTCAGCTTTGGGTCCCCGGTAGCCCGAAGCTGGGGAGTCCCATATGTGAGGACTGACTTCCTGCTTGGTCCTGGAAAAAGAGTAGTTACTCACCTGTAACAGGTGTTCTCCAGGAGCAGCAGGAATCAGTCCTCACAACCCTCCCTCCTCCCCTGGGAGCTGCAGTCATATAATTCATTTTGTTTTTTGCTGTCTTTTAGCTATGTCATCAGACTGAGCAAGATGGCACCCTTGGGCGGGAAGGGGACCGCGCATGCGCGCTGCATTCCCAAAGGCTTTCTTTGAAAGCTGGGGAAATGCTCTGCATGGGGGCTCCGTCGGCGCCGGCATCACCCATATGTGTGAGGACTGATTCCTGCTGCTCCTGGAGAACACCTGTTACAGGTGAGTAACTACTCTATTTTCCCATATACTTCTGTCCATTGGCTGTGGTGGCGGTGTTGGATTTGTACTTTCTCAGTCCTGCCAATTTCATCCCTCCTTTTGCCTCCATCTAATTCCTTTGCTTACTTTGAAGTCTCCGTCATCTGCCTATTTAATCCACTACCTCTCTGGGTAGCTGTCATTTATCGACCCCGTCCCCCCATCAACTTTACTTCTATCTTTTTCACAGACTTTGACTCCTGACTCTCCTTCTTTCTAGGTGCATCTTCCCCATCTCTTATTCCTAAGGATTTTGACGTCCACGTTGATGACTCTTCTGACCCTTATGCCTTAAAGCTCCTTTCCCTAACCTCCTCATCCATCCTCAAGTTGTGCTCTACCGCTCCTACTCACAAGCATGGCCACTACCATTACCTTGTCTTCTTTTCCAACTGCTCACCCTCAAACCTCTTCACCTCCGTTCTTCTCTTATCTGACCACTACCTGCTAACCTTCATGTTTAGCTATCCCAATCTTGGTCTTGCCGGATCTCCACCAACATGTTTAGGAATCTTCAGACTATCAATCCTTCAGCCCTCTCTACTGCTGTCTCATCACCTTTTCCTCTACTATGTCCTCTGAGTCCATTGATGAAGCAGTATCTTCCTATAACATTATACACCTCTGCTCTGGATGTATTGGCTCCTCCCATTTCATGCCCTGTGAGGTGTACAGTACCTCAACCCTGACTGTTCGCAACAACCCACTACCCCGCCCGCGCTCCTCTGTATACCAGGCAGCATTGCCTATTTAAAGAACTCCGGGGCTGGCTGATATCTGCTGCTATTTGCTCTCCTGCTGTCCTTTTGCCTGCTGATACCCGTTGTGCCTGACCTGTGTTCCTCTCTGTTGCTCTTCCCAGGTATCCGCCCACTGCTGCCTGATTGGTTGCTTCTCCTGCACCCGGAAGACCCGGAAGTGACGCGGTCGCGCTTTGCGCGCCCGCGCTCCTCTGTATACCAGGCAGCATTCCATATTTAAAGAACTTCGGGGCGGCCCTCCGCGCCGCGGGTGCGCGCCGAAGGAGCGCACCCAAGGAGCAGGTCCTGCTCCTTGGGCGAGCTCCTTGGGGCGAGTCCGGGGGCGAATACCCAGAGCCCCCTCACACCCCTCACACCACCCCTCCTGTCTCCTGCATGTGGCTCAGACACAGCCACCTTCCCCTTCACCTGCGGTCCCTGTCTGGTCTCCCTCCACATTATCACGGTAAGTGCCACTCTACCCTCAGTTTCAGTACTGTCCTGTTGTGCCTCCTATTTCTTTCTACCATGTCCGCTATCCCGGTTCATTGGGGCTGGCGCCCTACCCCACATGTCTCTCTTAGCCCTGGCTTACTCGCTCGCTCGCCTCTTAACCTGATTTCCTGCTCTTCTCATTCTGTCCCAGTTCCGTCTCCCCCAGCGATCTTGCTACTTCAGCTTGCTCTCCTTAATTGTCGCTCTCTTCGTTCTAAGACTACTCTAGTTCAGGATCTCACCTCCCAGCACACCCCTGACCTCTTCTTCCTTACTGAAACCTGGCTAAAGGACAGCGAAGACTCTCTCCTGAATCGCTGCCTAGCACCGGGTTATTCTGCTTTCTCTGTCTCTCGTCGGGGTAGAAGTGGTGGAGGGATTGCTGTCCTCTACCGCTCTTCTCTCCCTCTTCATGAACAAACTTCCCCTGCACTACACTACCCGGAATCTATGCTTCTCCGGTTAGCCTCCTCTCCTCCACTCCACTTTCTTCTTATCTATGCCCCGCCGTCTCTTTCCTCTTCTGCATGGGACTCCCTCCTTTCTACCATATCTGAAATCTCCCTTCTTTTCCCCCAGCTCTTGATCCTTGGGGACTTCAATATCCACGCCACCTCTCCCTCCTCCTCCCGTGATCATGCGTTTCTCTCACTTCTAGCTGATCTTTCTTTCCAACAACTTGTGTCCTTTCCGACACACTCTGCTGGTCACACTCTTGACCTCTTCATTTCTCCCCTGAGTGCTCCTTTTACTCTCTCTTCCTTCTCTTCCCTATCCCTTCCCTGGACTGACCACTACTGTCTTTTTTCTTCCCTTTCACTCCCATTACACTCTCCCGCCTCCCCCTCTCCCTCCACCCCTCCCCCCCTTGTTCTTACCCGCCGCATTACCCCAGACACTTTGCTTCAGTTTCCTTCCCCCGACACTTTATTCTCTTCCGATTTTCATCTTCTTTCTGTTGATGCCCAGGTCCATGCTTGGAATGATACTCTTTCTTCTATTCTTAATAACATAGCTCCCCTTCAATCACGTCCTGTTCCCCGCCACCCTCGTCGTCACCCCTGGTTTCACCCTGGTCTTTCCCTCCACCGCAGATACCTCCGTCGGGCTGAAAGACTATGGCGTAAGCATCCCTCCCCCTCCTCGCTGAATCATTTCCAAACATGTTATCATCACTACCGTACTCTCCTCCACGCTGCAAAGCGAGACTACTTTTCTACCCTTATCTCAACGTCTGCCAACTCCTCTCGCCAGCTCTATTCTGTCCTTCATTCCTTGTCTGCCCCCCGTTCCTTCTCCTCACCTTCCCCCTCTCCTGTTTCCCCTGACCCAGCTGTTTTGGCTGCTTTCTTCTCTTCCAAGATACTTTCCCTCCGCCTTTCCTTCCCTTCCTGTCCCCCTCCCCTCTCTCCTCCTCCACTCAATCCCCTGCCCACTCCCCCTCTTTCTCCCCCTATGCTCCCCCCTCTCTCTCACAGATGGTCCTCCTTCGAGCTCATTTCTGCCTCTATCCTCTCTAAGGTCTTTCACTCCGTTCGCAAAACCTCATATCCCTCTGATCCCATTCCTTCCCGTTGGCTACTAGATCCCTCCTTGGCTCTTTCTCCTTATCTTCTCTCCATTATCAACAATAGCTTATCCACTGGTATCTTCCCCACCTCTTGGAAGCACGCTGTCATCCGTCCTGTCTTGAAAAAGAGTTCCCTTGACCCATCCTCCCCCTCTAACTGGCGTCCCATCTCCAACCTTCCTTTTCCCTCCAAGCTCCTTGAAAAACTTGTCTTTTCACAGCTGTCCTCACATCTTGAAGCTTCACTTACTCTGCACCCTCTCCAATCTGGTTTTCCGCCCCGGCTATAGCACCGAAACTGTTCTTCTTTCCCTCCTTAATGAGCTTCACTCTGCCCACGACCGCGGTCTCTTCACTATTGCTGTCTCACTTGATCTTTCTGCTGCATTTGACCTCGTTGATCACCGCACCCTCCTTTCACGCCTACTCGATGCAGGTCTTTCTGGCACCGTCCTCCGTTGGTTCCAGTCCTTTCTCTCAGGTCGTTCCTTCTGTGTGTCCACTGGTTCCCTCTCCTCACCCCCCACTCCCCTTCCCTGTGGTGTCCCACAAGGGTCTGTTCTTGCCCCCCTCTTGTTTAATGTCTTTCTTGCTCCTCTTGCTCTCTTAGTACAACAACAGGGTATATCTGCTCACTACTACGCTGACGACATTTTCCTGCTCTATCACACAAACTCTGCTTCCCCTGACATTACACCTCTCAATGACTGTCTCTCCACTGTGGCTTCTTGGCTCTCTTCCAACTTTTTGCATGTTAACCTCACCAAGACTTCTGCAATATGGTTCACCGCTGGTAGTCCTGCTCCATCTATTCTTCCTGTGCTTTTCTCCTCTCCTGTCCCTCTTGTCTCTTCTTTACGATATTTAGGCGTTACCCTCGACTCTTCCTTATCCTTTAAACCCCATATTTCCTCTGTTGTTCAACGCTGTTTTTCTACCCTGCGTCAACTTCGCTCTGTTCGTCCTTTCCTCTCTTTCTCGTCCATGACCACTCTTCTCCTTTCACTTATCGTCACTCGCCTTGATTACTGTAATGCTTCTCTGGCCGGTCTTCCCCAGTCCCAATTACAACGCCTCCAGAGGGTCCATCATACTGCAGCTCGTATTCTCACCTGCTCTTCCCGATTTGATCACGTCACTCCTCTTCTCATACGATTGCACTGGCTCCCAGTCCCCTTCCGCATTCAATATAAGGTCCTCACTTTCGTTCACAAATCTATCCACTTAGGTACCCCTCTTTATCTCGCAGATCAGATCCATCTCCACACTCCCCACCGCTCACTTCGCTCCATACACGCCAACCGTTTGCTCCTACCATCCCCCTCACAGGCTCACCTTGAATCCACCCGCTCCTCTGCCTTTTATTTCCTTGGACCTCGTCTCTGGAATTCGCTTCCCCCGGACCTCCGCCTGGAACCTACCCTGAAAACCTTTAAGGCCAACTTAAAAACCTACCTTTTCTGTCTCGCCTTTGACCTCTCCCCACCTCCTTCCCCCCTCCCTTCCCTTCACTGACTTCTCTCTAGCAATTTTTCCTGTTACTTCTCCTTCCCTTTAGCTTTTTCTCCTTTCTCCTAAATCTTTTCTGTCACATATTTGGCGTTCTTTTCCTTCCTTCCTGCAGCTATTTTGAATATTGTACACCGCTCTGACGCATTTTTGCCTGAGCGGTATATTAAGTTACCAATAAAGATAAAGATAAAGATAAAGATACCTACATTCCCGTGCCTGCTCAGCTGAGCGCTTTTGGCTTAAATCATGTACCCTTGCTGACTACCTATATTTCATATTCATGCTAACCTCTTTCCAGTCAGCCATAGCACTTGCCAAGCAAGAGTACTATATCCATATGACTAACTCTCTTGCCTCTGACCCTTGTCATCTCTTTGCTATGCTCAACTCTTTCCTCAAGGTCCCTCCTCCCCCAGTCCCTCCTTTACGGCCTGCTCAGACCTTGGCTGACCATTTACATGACAAAGTCCAAAAGATTATCCTTGAATTCTCCACAGGTTCATCTCCAACTTCCCCTCTCCCTCTTTAATCCTAAACTCTTCCCTCATCTTCTGTCACCCTTTCTTACTTTTCTGAAATCACTGTGGAGGAAACTGCAGATCTTCTCTCCTCCTCCAAATTGACTTCCTGCTCATCTGATCCCCATCCCACCCATCTACTAAGCTCCATCTCTTCCATCATCATCCCTTCCATCTGTCATACCTTTAACCTATTGCTTTCCACTACAACTGTTCCTGTGGCCTTCAAACATGCTCTGGTCACACCTCTCCTCATAAAGCCCTCACTAGACCCTGTCTATTCTTCCAGCTATAGGCCTATCTCTCTCCTCCCTTTGCTTCAAAACTACTTGAACGAGCAGTTCACCGCCGCTGTCTTGACTTCCTTTCCTCTCAAGTCCTTCTGGATCCATTGCAGTCTGGCTTTTGTCCCCCTACATTCCACAGAAATTTATTTATTTGTTTAACATTTTTTATGGCTCTTGCCAAAGTCTCCAGCGACTTGTTCCTCGCCATATCCAAGGGCCTTTACTTGATCCTCATCCTTCTTGACCTTTCTGCTGCCTTTGACACAGTCAATCACCACCTTCTCCTCAATACCCTGTCCTCAGTTGGATTTAGGGGCTCTGTTCTGTCTTGGTTTTCTACTTATCTCTACCTTGGCACTTTTAGTGTATGTTCTGGTGGATCCTGCTCTACTGCTATCCTGCTTTCAGTTGGTGTAGTTCAGGGCTCTGTCTTGGGACCTCTGCTTTTCTCTTTCTACACTCAGACCCTTGGTGCACTTATTACCTCCTATGGTTTTCAGTACCATCTTTATGCTGATGACTCTAAGATCTACCTCTCCATGCCTGAAATCTCTCTAGGAATGCAGGTCCGAATCTCTGCCTGCTGGTGGCAAAACAGTGCGACAAGGCGGTGTTAAAAGCCAGGAGGATGCTGGGCTGAAGAGGAATTACCAGCAGAAAGGAAGAGGTACTAATGCCACTGTATAAGTCACTGGTGAGGCCTCACTTGGAATGCTGTGTTCAGTTTTGGAGACCATATCTTGCAAAGGATGTAAAAAGAATAGAAACTGTTCAGAAGAAGGCGACCAAAATTATTTGGAGCCTGCATCAGAAGCCTTATGAGAAGAGACTTGAAGACCTAAATATGTACACTTTGGAGGAAAGGAGGGATAGGGGAGATATGATTCAGACCTTTAAATACTTAAAGAGAAATAACGAACAAACAAACCTCTTCCAGAGACGGGGAAGCTGTAAAACTAGAGGGCATAACATGAAGCTGCAAGGTGGGTAAATTGAAAAGCAATGTCAGGAAATACTTTTTCACTGAAAGGGTGGTGGATGCTTGGAATGCCCTCCCGATGGAAGTGGTGGGGGCAAATACAGTGACGGAATTCAAAATGGCATGGGACAGACACTTTGGATCCCTTTACAGCAACAGAATAAAATTGAAATAAACTGAACCATCTAATTTCTCAACAAATACGGGTGTCCTACATGGAGCGGTGGGTTCACCCATAAACAAAGACATGGGGAGGGGTGGCCTGCACAGTGGCAGGTGCACCCCTGGATAGAGACATGGGGAGGGGTGCACCTACTCCTGCCATCTTACTGGGCAGACTAGATGGACCATACTGGTCTTTATCTGCCATCTTTTACTGTGTTACTGTGTTATCCGACATTGCTGCCTGGAGGTCTCACCGCTGTCTGAAATTGAACATGGCCAAAACTGAACTCCTTATCTTTTCTTCCTAAACCCACCTCCCCCCTTCCTCCCTTCTCTATTTCTGAGGATGACACTACACTTCTCCCTGTTTCCTCAGCTCATAACATTGGGATCATCTTGGATTCTACTCTTTCTTTCTCTGGGCACATTCAACAGACAGCTAAAACCTGTCACTTCTTTCTCTGTAACATCAGCAAAATTCATCCCTTCCTTTCTATTCACACTACTATCCACGCACTAGTCACCTCCCTCCTTGACTATTGTAACCTGCTCTTAGCTTATCTCCCTCTGAATCATCTCTGTCCCCTTCAGTCTGTTCAAAACTCAGCTGTGCGGCTTATCTTCCACCAATGTTGCTATGCTCATGTAACCCCTCTTCCTCAAGTCACTTCACTGGCTCCTTACCAGTTTCCGCATGCAGTTCAAACTTCTCCTACTGACCTACAAGTGCATTCATTTTGTGGCTCTTCACTACCTTTCCTCTCATATCTCACTCTACACCCTTCCTCGGGAACTCCACTCCTCTGGCAGATCCCTTTTAGTTGTGCCCTTCTCTGCCACTGCCAACTCCAGACTTCGTTCATTCCATCTTGCTGCTCCATATGCCTGAAATAAACTTCCTGAGTCTGTGCATCAGATTTCTTCTCTAGCCCTATTCAAATCCAAGCTAAAACCCACCTTTTTGAATCTGCCGTTGGATCTTGATGCTCCTTACACTCTTGTCTACTGCTTATGTGTATGTTGCCATATCCTAATCTCCAGTTTTGCTATGTGTTTTGTCTTGATTAGATTGTAAGCTCTAATGAACACAGACTGTGTCTTACATCTATTTGTATAGTGCTGCGTACACCTTGTAGCACTATATAAATGATTAGTAGTAGTAATAAAAGTGGGTACCAGTTGGTGCAGTGCTGCTGGCTACTGTCCTGAACCGCCTACAATAGGCAGAGGTTGCATGGATGGGGGATCCCCAGACTGGAAACGCTGGAGGTGAAGTGGCACTTCTAAGTTCTCAGTGGTGAGCTCCCTGATGCTGCATTCTTTCCCTTCTTCCCCACCCCCCAACTTTCATGCAGCCTCTCTCCCTCATTCCCTCCCACTCATCCCTCAATCTCTTCTACCCTTTTCACTCTTTCCCATCATCCCCAACACTTTCACTCTCAGCCCCAAAGATGCAGCCTCTATTGGTGTTTTTTTACCAAGGTGTGAATGTAACATATATAAGTTGAAACACAAACTGGCAGAAACATAAATTGTCCACATAATACTTAGGATTAAAAAAACAGTTAAAAAAAGAGGGGGTCAATAATGAGCCAGTGCAGCAACCAGCTTATGTTAAACTCTTGCCACAGCATTTAACTTAATCCGTATATTCAGCACCGTAATCCATTTGGGTTGTGGCACTGAATGTATGGCTAGTGGCTAGTGTGATCACCATGTTAGTACTGTTTACTTAGTATATTCAAGCGACCTAACCTAAACATAAATTATTTGCTTAGTGGCTGCATATTGCCATTAAATGGATAATTTTGTATCCCTCCTGTGCCCCACTGTAAATCTGGGCTCTTCTTGCATGGATAATATTGAACCATTCAGTCAGATATTTAGCCCAATTACTAATCATATAAGTTGTTAAAATATATGTATAGTAAACTTATATGTTTACTGGCAGCCAATACATGTAGACAGCTGGTTTTGATCAGTTTGGGAAATTTTAAAACAGGACTGGAGTGACAGGAAGGCTATGAGAGAGACATTCAGATATTGTAGTTTTTGTGATACCGTCTGTTCCAGTTCCCTGATGAGAGTGGGGGGAGAGTTCAACTGAATAAGAATTTTTTTCCGGGAACAAGCAGAAAGTCAGTCCTCACATATGATTGACATCAGCACCGATGGAGCCTGTGCAGAGCATTTCCCCAGCTTTCAAAGAAAGCCTTTGGGAATGCTACCACGCATATGTGGTCCCCTTCTTGCCCAAGGGTGCCATCTTGCTCAGGCTCCTTTTTTCCGCGGAGCTCTTCAGACGTTGTCTGGTTCGTCCCCGGAAAAAGTTGATTTTTTTTCTCTCTCCGGGTTTCACACTCACCTCTGGTTTTGCGCCAGTACCTTTCCCGCCTACCGACCTTGGTGTCTCGGTATCGGGTTCGGTTTATTTTTGTAGTCTTTCGTTGTTTTCTTTTCTGGTATCTTTGTGCCCTTTTTTCTCCCACTGGGAGCTTGGAGAGTCTTCGACCTCGCAGGGGTACATTTTTCCCCCATGGCTACCAGTGGCTTTAAGAAGTGTGATCGGTGCTCTAAAATCATGTCTTTGACCGACACACATGACTGCTGTCTTCACTGCCTCGACAGACCACGACCCTGCAGCCTGCGATCTCTGCAAGAGGATCTCTAGCAGCAGCACGATAAGTTTTTCCCCGAGTCCCCAATGCTTTCGATGGCCAGGGCCTCATCTGAGGCCCCGACATCTCGGGCAGAACACTCCAAGCCTGAGTCTCATCATGGGTCCTCGGAAAGGGGGTCTCCCTCGAGGGAACCCAGTAAGAAGAAGAAACCCTCGAAGGTGGCATCCTTGGATGGTTCTGACCGGCCGTGGCCTCTCCGGGCCTGGTTCCACAGTCCGAGACGCTGTTCCAAGATGTTGGAGAAGGAACGGCCTGCGAAGGTCCCCCAGAAGAATCCGACTGTGGACCTGCCTCAGTTCTGAGATACTATCCTCATCAAGGATTCCCCTTCGGGAGAGCCGGCATCAGTCCCGAGTCCCTCGGTGCCTGCACCGAAGGCTGCGGAGCCTTCTGGTCTGGAGTTCAGAACGGTAACCCTGGAGTGCAGTTTGTCTTCCTTCATGGACCAGCAGTGGGCGCTGTTGTCTGGCACGTCCGGTTCATTCGTCCTGACCACCGGGCCCTCGACATCCAAGATGTCCCTGGAGGCTGAGCCGATCCTCGAGGTCCTTCAGCTCGATTCGATCCTTGGCCAAGGTTTGCTCTGAGTCCCGCTCGACAGGACCGCAGTCATCCCCGGCAAGTTTGCTGGGCGCTGGTCACAGGGCATCGGGAGCCCCAAGGCCCACAGAGCGGTCCTCCTACAAGTCCTCAATGGTCTACTCCGAGACGGAGGATGAGGAGTCCTCCGATACCTGTTGCCACCACGATATCCCTTCTGACTCTCGCATCTTGGAGCCTCAGCGGTGGTTCCCGTCTGAGGACATGGGCTTCCTGGACTTTGTCAAGGACATGTCTAAGGCCCTGGCATTCCCAACTGAGTTGGAGGAGGACCCTCAGATGGATAAGTTAGAAATCCTCTAGTACGAGGCCCCTCTGGGAATCGCTCAAGTTGCCCATCCCTCCCATCCTGGAACGGCTCATGCTCCGAATATGGGAGACACCGGCATCGGTGCTGGTGGTGAGCAAATGGCCTGACTCGATGTATCGAGTCCACCGGAGCCCAGGCTTCTAGAAGTTACAGCTGTCGCATAACTCCGTGGTGATGGAGTTGGCCATGCATCGGCTGAAAAGCCAGAAGATGCACTCCTCGTTGCCCCCCGGCAGGGAGGCCCACACCTTGGACACCCTCGGTAAAAAGTGCTACCAGTGTTCAATGCTCATCTGCCACATCCAGGCTTACCAGCTGTGCATGGGCATGTACCTGAGAGACCTGGCGAAGGAACTCGCTGGGTTCTCGGCTAGTCTCTCTGAGTAACTTTTGCAGTGGTTCAAAAACCTGGCCAAGGCAGTCCATGAGTGCTCCAAATTCATGTCTCGAGCAGCCTATGATGGGTTTGATTAGGCGGCCTGTGTAGCCGCAGTGAGCATCTGTGCACGTCTCCAAGCTTGGCTTCAGTCATCAGACCTCGAGCAGTGGGTTCAGGACAAATTGATTGATGTCCCATTCCAAGGAGAGAACCTCTTTGGCAAACCCATGGCCGATAAGTCTGCCAAGCTGGAGACCGAGTTCATGATGAGGACCAGGTTCTCTAAGAAGACCGCTGCCCCTCCCCGTCGGAAGGGTTCGGGTAAGAAGTCCTTTTACCCGAGGAAGGGTACTGCTTATCGAAACTACCCTCCTTATCAGGCTTCCCTGGCTCCCCAACAGGGTCAGCAGGCCAAGGGGGCATGGGCATGGCCCACGTAAGCAAAAGACTCCAAAGCCCCAGGCACCGGCCCCGGCCCCAGCACAGCCAGGGGGTAGCTTTTGATTCCTTAAACATAACCTCTCTACCCCAAAGGGATCAGCAGCCCACAGGGAGACATCTTGCCCTCTATGCTCAGAGCTGGATGTCTATCACCACCGATTCATGGGCTCTTCGGGTGGTCAGGGAGGGTTACCTCCTCCATCTGACTCAGACACCTTCCCCTTATTTCCAAGGGAGAGCCCCTCAGGTCTTCCCTCCACCGGGACCTGCTTTTGAAGGAGTTGGCAGGTCTTCTCGAGGACAAAGCGGTGGAACTAGTGCCCCATCACCTCAAGGGCAAGGGGTTCTACTCCAGGTATTTCCTCATACTGAAGAGAACAGGGGGCCTAAAGCCCATCCTCAACCTGTGCAACCTCAACAAATTCCTGGTGAGGGAGAAGTTCAAGATGTTTTCCCTTGGAAGCTTGCTGCCATACCTCCAGCAGGGAGACTGGCTATGCTCCTTAGTCTTCAAGGATGCTTATACATACATCCTCATCCATCCCAACCACAGGTAGTTCCTGCGGTTCATAGTGGGGAGCAGGCACTTTCAGTACAGGGTGCTCCCCTTCGGCCTAGCCTCTGCCCCAAGAGTCTTCACAAAATGCCTAGCAGTCATGGCCACCTCCCTCCGGCTACAGGGGGTCTTTGTCTTCCCCTACCTGGATGACTGGTTCATAAATGGAGGCACAGACTGAGAGGTGCAGCAGGCCATTGCACACACCATCCAGGTTCTACAACACCTGGTCTTTGTCATAAATTACCCCCAAGTCTCACCATCTCCCAACACAGTGTCTGAAGTTCATTGAGGCAAAGATTGACACTCTTCAGTCGAAGGCTTTCTTGCCCAGGGACTGAGCTAACCGTCTCAAGTCTCTAGCTCAGGACATGCAGTGCCGTCCCTTGGTGCCCAAATGGCTTCTCCTGCGCCTCCTCGGGCACATGGCCTCCATGGTCTACATCACCCCAGACACTTGCCTCCACATGAGGGTGGCGCAGTGGTGTTTCCGGGACCAGTTTCCGTGACCTGCCAATTGGCGGACTCCCTGGTCTGGTGGCAGTTGCCCTAGCATCTCGAGGGGGGCATGCCTTTTCAGGCCTTTTGAGGGTCCTCACCATGGACGCCTCCCTGCTTGGCTGGGGAGCCCACTGCGGAGATCTCCGCACCCAAGGCAACTGGACACCAGACGAGAGCACCCAGCAGATCGACCTCCTAGAGCTCCAAGCCATATACCTAGCCCTGAGGGCCTTCCATCACCACCTATGTCATCAGCCAGTTTTGGTCCAGAAGGACAACCAGGTGGCGATGTTCTACATGAATAAACAAGGGGGCATGGAGTCTCATACCCTTTGTCAGGAGGCTCTAGTCCTTTGCTCGTATGCAATCCGACAGGGCATCCTCAGCAGGCAGTAACTGCCCGGTCAGGACAACCAGCTGGCTGACAGGCTCAGCAGAGTTCTCCAGCCGCACGAGTGGCAGCTGGACCCCAGGGTAGCCAGTCAGCTCTGGGGAGAACCTGTGATGGACTAGAAAGGGGGGCTGTTACTTCTGGAGAGAAATCTGAAATTGTGAGTATATACTTCTGGGAATTTTTCTGAAAGGAATTTTTTTCTTTTAAAGCTAATTCATCTGTGAACCCACTATTTTTTGTTAAATCAGTCAGGGCCTAGTAGCAACAGTTTAAGATTCAATTTAAAACACAGAAGAGAACTTTCTGGTTACCTTTCATACCCAGTAGAGAGCTGTAGTTTAAATTTCATAGTCACTCAGGGCCTAGCATCAGCAAAGTATTTTTGGTTCCAATTTAAAACACAGAAGAGAGCTTTCTGGTTAACTTTAGAATCCAGCAGAGAGCTTGTAGTTTAAATTTCATAGTCACTCAGGGCCTAGCATCAGCAAAGTACTTTTAGTTTCAAATTAAAACACAGAAGAGAGCTTTCTGGTTAAATTTAGAATCCAGCAGAGAGCTTGCAGTTTAAATTTCATAATAGGTTAGGGCCTAGCATCAGCAACGTACTTTTAGTTTCAAATTAAAACACAGAAGAGAGCTTTCTGGTTAACTTTAGAATCCAGCAGAGAGCTTGTAGTTTAAATTTCATAGTCACTCAGGGCCTAGCATCAGCTAAGTACTTTTAGTTTCAAATTAAAACACAGAAGAGAGCTTTCTGGTTAAATTTAGAATCCAGCAAAGAGCTTGTAGTTTAAATTTCATAATAGGTTAGAGCCTAGCAGCAGCAAAGAGCTATAATTTAAATCAAATCAGAATATAGCTTAGCACAAAAGGCAAAACAAGGTCAATTCTCCTTGAGCAGCATATAAAGTGTTCTAGAGACCTTTACAAAGAGGCCTTCTACCTAGTGGGCAAGCGACCTGTGAAGCTTTTTCAATAGGTTGTTAACACCAGCTGGCAGTTCAAAAGGCCATTTTGAAAGACTCCTTCTATCCAAGCAAGGACTGTTAATTACCCAGGAAGTAGGTCACTGCTTACCTCAGCAGCACAAGCATAAATAGCTCAACCAGAGCTCTGTGATCCTCAGTCTTGAAGGACTAGAAAGGGGGGCTGTTACTTCTGGAGAGAAATCTGAAATTGTGAGTATATACTTCTGGGAATTTTTCTGAAAGGAATTTTTTTCTTTTAAAGCTAATTAATCTGTGAACCCACTATTTTTTGTTAAATCAGTCAGGGCCTAGTAGCAACAGTTTAAGATTCAATTTAAAACACAGAAGAGAACTTTCTGGTTACCTTTCATACCCAGTAGAGAGCTGTAGTTTAAATTTCATAGTCACTCAGGGCCTAGCATCAGCAAAGTAATTTTAGTTTCAATTTAAAACACAGAAGAGAGCTTTCTGGTTAAATTTAGAATCCAGCAGAGAGCTTGTAGTTTAAATTTCATAGTCACTCAGGGCCTAGCATCAGCAAAGTACTTTTAGTTCCAATTTAAAACACAGAAGAGAGCTTTCTGGTTAACTTTAGAATCCAGCAGAGAGCTTGTAGTTTAAATTTCATAGTCACTCAGGGCCTAGCATCAGCAAAGTACTTTTAGTTTCAATTTAAAACACAGAAGAGAGCTTTCTGGTTAAATTTAGAATCCAGCAGAGAGCTTGTAGTTTAAATTTCATAATAGGTTAGGGCCTAGCATCAGCATCAGCAAAGTACTTTTAGTTTCAAATTAAAACACAGAAGAGAGCTTTCTGGTTAACTTTAGAATCCAGCAGAGAGCTTGTAGTTTAAATTTCATAGTCACTCAGGGCCTAGCATCAGCTAAGTACTTTTAATTTCAAATTAAAACACAGAAGAGAGCTTTCTGGTTAAATTTAGAATCCAGCAGAGAGCTTGTAGTTTAAATTTCATAATAAGTTAGAGCCTAGCAGCAGCAAAGAGCTATAATTTAAATCAAATCAGAATATAGCTTACCTCAGCAGCACAGGACAGGGTACTGTGTAGCAGCCCTCTTTTAATAAGTGTTATATCCCTCCCTCCATCCCCACACCCACCCTCCCCTGGGATAATCACAGCTTTATAGGTACTTGCACAACTTAAAAGACAGGAGGTGCTCTCAGGTGAAGCTCATTACCCAAATCAGTCATACACTAAGGACCTGAGATTAATTAAGCTTCAGGTGAACAAGGTATATTAAACTTAATAGGTACAGTTTTAGTGGTATAAATATCCATAGCACCCTTTAGTACGTAAAGAACTTAAAGATCTAAACACAAACTTAAAACTAAGATGCAGACAGCAGTCCAGCAGCGGGATGTGGGCTTTCCAGTCTTTTGCATTGAGTGTCACATGTATGATTTTCTCCCAGCTGGTGAGAGGTCTTACGTGTGCACTAGGTGCAAGGAGCTCTTTGCTCTCAGGGAACAAGTCCGTTCTCTAGAGGCTAAAGTAGCAGACTTGGAAAGCATAAGACAGACAGAGAGGTACATAGACGAGACCTACAGGGATATAGTCCTGAAGTCCCACCTCCAGTCTGGCAGCATCCCTGTTGCCATGGAGGAGAGAGGTCACGTGACAGGAGAGCATCACCCTGGTGTGGCAGGAAGTGATCCTGTAACTAAGACCTGTCCTCCAGGTGATGTAAACCCCTCTCGCACCGAGGAGGTTTCTCCAGGGCCAAGTGCCCATGAGGGAAGGGTTAGGACAGCAGTTATAGTTTGTGATTTGATCATTAGGCATGTAGATAGCTGGGTGGCTGGTGGACGTGAGGATCGCCTGGTAACATGCCTGCCTGGTGCGAAGGTAGCGGACCTCACGTGCCACCTAGATAAGGTCTTAGATAGTGCTGGGGAGGAGTGACCCCCTCTCCTACTCCTCTCGCTTCCCCCTCCACCCTTCCTCCTCTCTCACATCACTGGTCTTCCTTTGAGCCTATCACTCCCACTACTCTCTCTAAGGTCTTTTTGTCTACCCGTAAAACCTCTTGCCCTGCTGATCCCATTCAGTCTGCTTGGCTACTTGAACCCTCTCTTGCTCTGTCTCCCTTTTATCCTTTCACTGTTTAACTCTAGTCTTTTCTGGTACTTTTCCTTCCCCTTGGAAGCACGCCTCTGTCCGTCCTATTCTGAAGAACAGCTCCCTTGATCCTTCCTCTCCCTCCAGCTGGCGCCCCATCTCCAACCTCCCTTTTCTCTCTAAACTTTTGGAAAAACTAGTCTTCTCTCAACTCTCTTCTCACCTTGAGGTCTCTTTCACTCTTCACCCCCGTCAATCCGGTTTTCGCCCAGGTCACAGCACAGAATCTGTTCTTCTTTCCCTCCTCAACGATCTGCACATTGCTCATGACCGTGGTTTACTCTCTCTTGCTGTTTCACTAGACCTCTCCGCCGCTTTCGACTTGGTTGATCATCGCACTCTCCTATCTCGTCTTCAAGATGCCGGCCTCTCTGGCCGGGTCCTCCGTTGGTTTCACTCCTTCCTGTCTAATCGTTCCTTCTTGGTTCACACTGGTTCTGGGTCTTCACCTTCAACCCCCCTCTCATGTGGTGTTCCCCAAGGTTCTGTTCTTGCTCCCCTTCTCTTTAATGTGTTTCTGGCTCCCCTTGCTCTTCTTATCCAACAGCACGGTGTCTCTGCCCACTTCTACGCTGACGACATCTTTCTCCTCTTTCACACTGACTCTGCTGCACCTGACATCACTGCCTTTAACTCCTGTCTCTCTTCCGTTGCCTCCTGGCTTTCGACCAACTTCCTGCACATTAACCTCGCAAAAACTTCAGCTATCTGGTTCACCTTTGGTTCTTCCCCACCCAACCTCTCCCCAACATTTTCCTCTGCGCCTATACCCACTGTTTCTTCTATGCGGTACTTGGGTGTAACTCTGGATTCCTCCCTGTCCTTTAAAGAACATATTTCTTCTGTGGTTAAGCGCTCTTTCTTTACTTTAAGACAACTTCGTACTGTACGCCCCTTCCTTACCCCTTCCTCTTTGGCCACCCTGCTTATCTCCCTTGTTATGTCGCGTCTTGACTATTGTAATGTCTGTCTTGCTGGGCTTCCCCAATCACAAATTTGTCGTCTTCAACGGGTCCAAAACGCTGCTGTTCGTATTCTTTCTCACGCTTCTCGTTTTGATCACGTCACTCCCTTGTTAATACACTATCACTGGCTTCCTGTTCCTTTTCGTGTCCAATTTAAAGTTCTTATCTTTGTTCACAGGGTGATCCACTCAGGTGTCCCCTTGTATCTTGCTGATCAAGTTCGTCTTCATACTCCTCACCGCTCCCTACGTTCCATCCACGCTAATCGTATGTTTCTTCCCCCTCCCTCTCAAGCACACTTAGAACTAACTCGATCTTCTGCTTTCTTCTTTCTCGGTCCAAGGCTTTGGAATTCACTCCCCCACTCCCTACGTTTAGAGACCTCCTATCAATCCTTTAAAGCCAAGTTGAAAACTCACAGTTTCTGTTCTGCTTTTAACCTCCCTCCTCCAGTCCCGTCCTCTTCTTCGTCATAGGACTAATCATGTCAAATCCTTAAACCCTCCTTCCTGCACCTTGTGTGTTGTCAATGTCTCCCCCCTCCCTTCATGTCTGCCTCAACCTCCACCTTCCAGCCCCACCCTCTTCTCCTACTTAGTAAACTTATGTTAGTTCCTAATTCCTCTTTCCTGAGCTTCTTTGTTTTGTCTATGTGCTCCCTTCCTTCCCTCCATGTCTGCCTTCTGTATCCCCTGACTGCTATCTGTTTCTATCCCTGTTCTTTGATTTTATGGCGTTCTTTTCTGTTTCTTTTTCCGCAGCCTTCCTTTTAAATGCTTTTATGTATTGTAAACCGCCCAGATGCTATTTTGTATTGGGCGGTATATAAAGTTTTAATAAACATAAACATAAACATAAACAGTCTGCTGTCTTGGTACATGTCGGTACCAATGACATAGGAAAATGTGGTAGGGAGGTTCTGGAAGCTAAATTTAGGCTTTTAGGTAGGAAGTTGAAATCCAGAACTTCCAGGGTAGCATTCTCCGAAATGCTTCCCGTTCTACGCGCAGGACCCAAAAGGCAGGCAGAGCTCCGGAGTCTCAATGCGTGGATGAGACAATGGTGCAGAGATGAGGGGTTTGGATTTGTTAGGAACTGGAGAACATTCTGGGGAAAGGAGGGGCTCTTCCGAAGGGATGGGCTTCACCTTAACCGGGATGGAACCAGGCTGCTGGCATTAACCTTTAAAAAGGAGATAGAGCAGCTTTTAAACTAGATAATAGGGGAAAGCCGACAGTTGCCCAAGAGCGCATGGTTCGGAAGAATGTATCCTTGAAGGATACTACAAAAAGCAGAGAGGTTCCAAAAAAGAGTAAAGTAGCCCAAATGCCCTCGAGTATGGAGCAGACAGAGCTTAAAGATCCCAAATTACCCATGTCTACCAATAGCCAAATTAATATGAATAAAATACAGTCTCTAAAATGCTTGTATGCAAATGTTAGAAGTCTAAAAAACAAGATGGGAGAGTTAGAATATATAGCACTAAACGAGAGGTTAGATATGATTGGAATATCAGAGACATGGTGGAAGGAGGACAACCAGTGGGACACTGTGATACCTGGGTACAAACTATATCGTAATTATAGAGCTGATCAAATTGGTGGAGGGGTTGCGCTCTGTTAGAGAGGGCATTGAGTCAGAAAGGATTAAGGTTTTGCAAGAAACAAAATTTGCTGTAGAATCTCTATGGATTGAAATTCCATGTAAAAAGGGGAAGGCGATGGCAGTGGGGGTGTACTATCGTCCGCCTGGCCAGAATGAACAAATGGATGATGAAATGCTCAAAGAAATCAAGGAAGCTAGCAAAAGTTACAGTGCAGTAATAATAATGGGTGATTTCAATTACCCCGGTATCGACTGGGTCAGTGTCACAGCAGGACATGCTAGGGAGATAAAGTTCCTAGATGAAATAAATTTACTGCTTCTTGGAGCAGCTGGTTCATGAACCGACCAGAGGGGAAGCCATATTAGACCTAGTCCTTAGTGGAACACCAGATCTAGTGCAAGAGATAAGGGTGTTGGGGCCACTTGGCAATAGTGATCATAGCATGATCGCCTTTGATTTAATTAGTGGAGGAGGGATAGTAAGGAAATCCACAGTACTACCCTTTAACTTTCGAAAGGGAGACTATGATAAAATGAGGAAAACAGTTAAGAAAAAACTAAAAGGAGCAGTTGCAAAGGTTAAAGACATACATCAAGCTTGGATGTTGTTGAAAAATACTTTCTTGGAAGCCCAGACCAGCTGTATTCCACGCTTTAAGAAAAGTGGAAGGAAGTCCAAAAAACTGCCAGCATGGTTTAAAGGGGAGGTCAGAGAGGCTGTTGTTGCCAAAAAAGCATCTTTCAGGAAATGGAAAAAAGAGCCAAATGACGAAACCTGGAAACAGCACAAGCACTGGCAAGTCAAATGCAAGGCATTGATAAGGCAGGCAAAGAGAGAATTTGAGAAGAAACTTGCTGCGGAAGCAAAAACACGAAATAAAGACCTTTTCAAGTACATTCGTAGCAAAAAACCTATGAGAGAGTCATTTGGTCCATTAGATGATAAAGGGGTTAAAGGAGCACTAAGAGGCGACAAGGCGATAGCGGAGAGACTGAATGAATTCTTTGCTTCGGTCTTTACTGAGGAAGATGTAGGGATGTTACCCATGACTGAAGTGGTATTTAAAGGTGCGGAAGAATTGAAGGAAATATCGATACATCAGGAAGATGTCTTACAACTGTTAGATAAACTGAAGAGTAGCAAATCACCTGGGCCGGATGGTATACATCCAAGGGTGTTGAAAGAACTGAAATATGAGATTGCAGACCTGCTATTAGTAATCTGTGAACTATCATTAAAATCATCTCTAATACCTGAAGATTGGAGGATCGCCAATGTAACACCAATTTTTAAAAAGGGTTCCAGGGGTGATCCGGGAAACAACAGACCGGTGAGCCTGACGTCAGTACCGGGAAAAATGGTAGAAACCATCATAAAGAATAAAATTACTCAGCATGTAGATAGTCACGACCTAATGGGAGACAGCCAACATGGCTTTAGACAAGGAAGATCTTGTCTTACTAATCTGTTATGTTTTTTTGAAGGAGTGAATAAACAGGTGGACAAAGGTGAGTCGGTTGATATTGTGTATCTGGACTTTCAGAAAGCCTTTGACAAGGTCCCTCATCAGAGACTTTTGGCAAAACTAAAGAGTCATGGGATAGGAGGCAGTGTACTATTGTGGATCAGGAACTGGTTAAAAGATAGAAAGCAGAGGGTAGGGCTAAATGGCCAATTTTCCCAATGGAGAAAGGTGAATAGTGGTGTACCCCAGGGATCTGTGCTGGGTCCGCTGCTTTTTGACATATTCATAAATGATCTGGAAAGTGGAATAACGAGTGAGGTTATCAAATTTGCAGATGACACAAAACTATTTAAAGTTGTTAAAACCTAAGAGGATTGTGAAAAGTTGGAAGAGGATCTTGATAAATTGGAAGACTGGGCATCAAAATGGCAGATGAAATTTAATGTGGACAAGTGCAAGGTTATGCACCTAGGGAAGAACAACCCAAACTATGGTTACACGATGCAAGGTTCCACATTAGGAACCACCACCCAGGAAAAAGATTTAGGCGTCATTGTGGATACCATGTTAAAACCCTTGGCCCAGTGTGCAGCGGCAGCCA
The DNA here is from genome assembly GCA_033557465.1 of Ichthyophis bannanicus. Lineage (NCBI taxonomy): Eukaryota > Metazoa > Chordata > Amphibia > Gymnophiona > Ichthyophiidae > Ichthyophis > Ichthyophis bannanicus. Next base: position 905,275,534 of record CM066032.1, on the reverse strand, counting down.
AGAGAGCAAATAGAATGCTAGGTATGATAAGGAAAGGAATGGAAAATAAAACAAAAGATATTATAATGCCTCTATATCGTTCCATGGTGAGACCGCACCTTGAATATTGTGTGCAATTCTGGTCGCCGTATCTTAAAAAGGATATAGCGATTTTAGAAAAGGTTCAGGGAAGAGCCACCAAAATGGTAAAGGGGATGGAAGGATACTCCTATGAGTAAAGGCTAAAAAGGTTAGGGCTCTTTAACCTGGAAAAGAGACGGCTGAGGGGAGATATGATAGAAGTCTATAAATTAATGAACGGAGTGGAACGGGTAAACGTAGATCGATTGTTTACGTTATCAGAATATAGAAAGACTAGGGGACATGCAATGAAGCTACAGGGTAAACTATTTAAGACTAATAAAAGAAAATATTTTATCACTCAACGTGTAATCAAACTCTGGAATTTGTTACCGGAGGTTGTAGTAAAGGCTGTTAGTGTAGCTGGGTTTAAAAAAGGTTTGGACAAGTTCCTGGAGGAAAGGTCCATAAACCATTATTAAGAAGTGACCGAAGATATCAATGCTTGACCCAGTACAAGCATTGCGGAACTTGTGTCTCTTGGGGAAACTGCTAGGTACATATGACCTAGATTGGCCACTGTTGGAAACAGAATACTGGGCTTGATGGACCTTGATCTGACCCAGTATGGCATATCTTATGTTCTTATGTACCTGTTCACCAGCCCAGACAATTTTCAGTTGCCTTGCTTCTGCTCCTGGCAGCCCCACCCCTCCAGGGTGGTAGCGGACGTGTTCCTGGTCTCATAGTCGGGAGGCCTCATGTACGCCTTCCCTTCTACCCCGTTGATTGCTAAGACCTTGTTCAGGGCTCTTCGCGACAGGGCCTCTCTTATCTTGATAGTTGATCGCTGTCCCAGGCAGCCGTGGTTCCCGCTGCTTCTACAGTTGGCTGTGGACACCCCCATCCCCTTGGGGATCGCCCCAGGACTCCTAACTCAGGAGGTGATTCTGGCCCCTTCCACCTCCCGGTTGACATGGAAGACATCCTGCTGGCCTCTCGCAAGGCCTCTACTAGGAAGGCTTATGCCCCCAAATGGCACAGGTTCTTTGTTTGGTGTGCTGATCACAGGCCTGACCCTTTCTCCTGCCCGGTGGCTGTGGTGTTACAGTACCTTCTCCGCCTCTCTCAGTCTGGGCTCAGGTCTAACTCCGTCCGGGTGCACCTCAGTGCCTTGGCGGTGCACCACCATCTGGTGGGTGGTAAGCCCCTCTTGGTTCAGCCATTGGTGACACGTTTTCTTCGGGGGTCTGCTCCTGTCGAAGCTCCCGGTTCACCCTCCGGCAACCAAATGTGACCTCAATGTGGTGTTGGGGCAGCTCACTCACCCGCTTTTTGAACCTCTAGCTACCTGCCACCTCCACTACCTCTCTTGTGTGATAAGGAAGACTCTAGTGTGCCCATGGAAGTAGAAGAAAATAATGATTCTACCTTTAGGAAAGGTCACAGCCCTGAAAAGCACACGTTCCAGCAGTTCTCTGGAGAAAACAAACACAGGGATTGAAAACTAAGCTGACACACCCAAGCCCTGATGACGTAGCAACAGGCTTGGAAACTGATTACAAACACATGTCTAGAGAGTCAGGGAGATTGATCAGAAAGCTTAGAGTCCACCTGCATTGCTTCAGGTTCTTGTGCTGCACTGCCTTGCTTTAAACTACTAGCAAATGCCTCAGGGTGTTTTCTCCCTAGAACTCCCTGTGGGTCTTTTAAACACAGCTCTAGTGAATAGGGATAAGCAGTACCTGAGCCTGAGGAAACTCCTCTCTGCAGCTGTGCGGCTATCTTCTGCCAGCTTTGGGGAAACAGTCCCTTGTCCCTTAGTTTAGGTTCCTCCCTGGAGCTCTGCCACGGTTCTCCGTTCAAGGCTGGGCTCTGCAGACTTCTGGCCTGAGTCTTAGGCACCCACCTCTGAACTCTCTGAACGTTTTCCTTCAGTGCTGGGGTTTGAAGGTTTTCCTGCTCTTTCTCTCTGAGCACTCCAGACCACCTTCGTGTCCTCTCTCCTTCTGCTTTGCTTGCTTCAGTTCCTTTCCTCCACGTGGCTTCCTTCCTCCAGCTACTGTGTTTCCTCCAACTGTGCTCCCGTCTGGGCTGCCTTCCCTCGTGCTGCCCTCTCTCGGGCTGCACTTTCTCAGGCTTCTCTCTCTCGGGCTGCTCTCTCCCGTGCTGTTCCCCTGACTCACTCTCCAGCCCTGGTTTATATCCCTGTTTTCTGATCAACCTCCCTGACTCTCTAGACAGGTGTTTGTAATCAGTTTCCAAGCCTATTGCTACGTCATCAGGGCTTGGATGTGTCAGCTTAGCTTTTGAATCCCTGTGTTTGTTTTCTCCAGAGAACTGCTGGAACGTGTGCTTTGCAGGGCTCTGACCTTTCCTAAATGTAGAATCATTCTTTTCTTCTACTTCCATGGGCACGCTAGAGTCTTCCTTATCACACTTGGAAGGTGACTTTCCTGGTCGTGCTTACCTCCGCTCGCAGAGTTAGCGAGCTTCAGGCCCTTGTGGCGGAGGTGCCCTATACCAGGTTCTACAAGAACAGAGTGGTGCTTCGAACGCAGCCCAAATTGACACCAAAGGTAGTGTCGCCCTTCCATCTCAACCAGGAAGTGGTGTGCTCCCTACCTTCTTTCCAAGACCTCACTCCAGTCAGGCTGTGACGGTCCTCCATGCATTGGACTGTAGGAAGGCTATGTCCTTCTACATCCAACGCACTCAGGGCCACTGCAAAGCTTCTCGGCTTTTCATTTCCTATGACCCCAATAGGCTGGGGGAGGCGGTGACCTACGCTGTCCACTTGGGTGGCGGACTGTATCACCTTCGTGTACAAGCAGGTTCCACTGGAAGGCCACGTCATGGCGCACCGTGTCAGGGCCATGGCGGCTTCGGTGGCACACTTGTGCTCCGTTCCAGTAGGGGACATCTGCTGGGCCACCACCTGGTCTTCAGTCCATACTTTGCAGCCCATTACTGCCTCGAAAGAGAGTCCCAGTGGGACAGTGCCTTCGGCCAGGCCATGCTCCGTAACCTTTTCGGGATTTAGGCAACTCCTACCCTCCAACCCTTCTGTGTTTAGACTGCTGGAGTGCTGGTTTCATCAGACACAGGGGTTCTACTGTGGTCTGTGGACACGGATTTATTTGCTGCTGCTTGTGGCTCCCCGTGTGGGAGCCTCCTTTTTCTACTATGGGCTTTCGGTAGCCTGTAGCTGGGGATTCCCATATGTGAGTACTGACTTCCTGCTTGTTCCTGGAGAAAGCGTAGTTACTGACCTGTAACAGGTGTTCTCCGGGGACAGCAGGAATCAGTCCTCACAACCCTCCCTCCTACCCTTGGCATTGCTCCTTTACCATCTTTTATTTTTGCCGTCTTTTAGCTGTCATCTGACTGAGAAAGAAGGTATCCTTGCGTGGGAAGGGGACCACGCATGCGTGGTATCATTCCCAAAGGCTTTCTTTAGAAGCTGGAGAAATGCTCCGCGTGGGCTCCGTCGGTGCCGATGTCACCCATATCTGAGGACTGATTCCTGCTATCCCCAGAGAACACCTGTTACAGGTAGTAACTACGCTTATTGTGCTAATTGTATTTTTCTGATGATTTTAATGCTCTGAAATGTGCACAGGAGAATACACTAGATATCCCCAGCCCTCTTTAAAAGAGAGAAGCCCAGCTTATCTTAAGAGGAGAAGATCAGGGAAGCTGGGAGTACTGGGCTGGGCTCAGGCAGAAAACTTAAAACCTTAAGCACACATGGTGATAGGAAGGCCTAGAAATGGAGAGGGGACACTTAAGAAGTACCTCAGTACTATGTAATTGTACCTACTAGCTGGAATATCTCTGAAGTGCCTGCAGTTGATAAAATGGACACTTCTTTTATGAGAATTAAAAGTTGCGCATCATGTAAAAGATCTTCCTGCAGGCCCGGAACTTGATTGCTTATCCGGCTATTACATGCAGCAGCAGGGGTGGGATCAATTCTTCCCACCAACAGGCTAGGGACCCATTGTCTCCTTACAGGGTTCTGAGCCTCACTTTAGTGTAATACTGGTTATAGGGCTAAAGGACTTAGCCCTGTCCTGATAGGCAGGGAGCAGAAGCAGCTAGTTAGAGCCGGACAGGCAGATTTATTTATTTTGTTGTTTAAACTCTACAGGTTCTGCTCAAGTACTGTAGATAGGGACACAACTAACATGGGCTGCAGTCCTGGCTGTGCAAACCAAACTTAACCCTTGATGGAGCAGTTCTTTCACCCTGACATAGGGGTAGAAACATTTGCAAGCCACACTGATACAGATGGCCCAAGTTAACCAAGCGAATATAGTTTGATGGACCCTTCCAGCTCTCATGATGTCCGAGATGATTCTTAGAGAGGATTTGGACTGTTCTTTGATGAATTTTGAGCACATCAATTGCCTGACAGGATGGCTGGAGACAATTTGGCACTTTGGCTAGGGACCTACCTGGGTGACCTGCTGATGGGCAATAGCCGAGCTACCTTCCAGAGTACCAATTAGGGCCACCATCCTGAAGCAGATAGATTGTACTCCTGAAGTCTACAGGCAATACTGTAATTCCAGGGAGAAGCCTTCAGCCAGAGGAAAGTCAGAGGGATTTCTTCTATCGACTGAAAGATGTAGAATGGAAGTGGCTACAAGTGAAAGGGAAAACTGGAATCAAGTTAGCCAAGATAGTCTTGCCGGAACAGTTTGTAAATGGCTTAAGACAGCCTATTAGGCAGTGAATACATCAGCATCCAAAGCTCATGTTAGAGAGTGCCATGGAAGAATGTGATGCCTTCCACTAAGTCTAGTCAGTGCTGGGGAGCCCCAGGCCAAAGGAAAAGAAGTTATTCCAGGATTCTGAAGACTGCAGGTAGAAGATGGATCACTTATAGCCATCTATGGATAAGGGACAACTTCCAGCCCCATACCAGCACTGGGATCCTAAACGTCTGACTTGCTTTAATTGTGGAGAAAGGGGTCATTTCATAAGAGAATTACCTGGGGTAATAGATGAAGTATGGATGTTCATCTAATGGAGACCCATGTTTGCAACTTTGTTGATGCCCCACAGCCCAAAGCTCATAGCTTTGTAGTCCAGGTAGGACCTAACGTATATGGTAGCAAAGGGAAATTTGGAAGGGGAGGTAGTTGAACAGTTTCTGTTGCCCCAAGCCCTATCATCAGAAGGTATTCAGTTGTTCCTAGCAATGTGCCATTTGGGGGAAGAAAAAACCTGCAAAAGAATATCAGCCCAGTTTTAATGTCCAGGATTATATAAACAGGTTTGGCTTTACTGTAACTAACTTGCTGGGGTCCGACAAACCCCCTTTTGGTACAAATACTTATAGTGAAAACTTCCTTCAAAAGAGTTGTCATGGATTTAGTAAGTCCTTTGGAGAGGACCACTCGATTACATACTTGTCATCCTTGATTACGCTACACAATATCTGAAAGGTGTTCTGTTGTGTAATATTTTATTTGTTTATTTTAAAGGATTTATATCACCTTTATCCTAAAATCAAAGTGGTTTTCACTTCAAACGAATCAAGTTGCATAGTGCGGGGGTGTAGGCATGCAGTGGTTGTATAGTAGCGTTTGTGTAGGTGTAATACAAGGGTAGCTTAATTATAAGATGCAATATATAAAGGTTGAGCTATATACAATGTGTTATATACAAAGAGGAGGTGTGGGGTTGGCTATGATGGGGGAGGGGAGGGTGGAAGGAGTGAGGCAAAGGAGGGGCGTGGGAGAGTGGTGTCAGGAACAATTAGATTGAAGGGGTCTCTGGACAGGTCACATGATATTGCCATAATGCTGTATGTAGAGCACTCAAGACCACGCTCTACATACAGCATTATGGCAATATCATGTGACCTGTCCAGAGACCTGTCCAGAGACAGGTTACTCAACTTTCGAAAGTCCTTAATGTCTACAGTTGATCTTAGGCTGACAGGGAGGGAGTTCCATAGGGCGGGAGCAGCCAGAGATATTGCTCTCCTTGAAGTGGTTTGTCTCATTTTGGTGAAGTCTTTGGGGGTTGTGATGGTGTCCGTGGTGCCTCTCCTCCTGGGTCTGGTGTTTGAGTCGAAACTGATAATGGACTTCAGACTGTTCGCTGAGAGGTCCTGTTTGATTTTGAAGATGTTCAGTATGGTTTTATATCGGATGCGAGAGTCAATTGGAAGCCAATGGAGAAGGTTCATAATGGGGGTGATGTGATCGTGCCTTGCAGAACCAGTTATTATGTGAGCAGCGGTGTTCTGCGCCAACTTCAAGGGTTGGAGTGCGTGTCTTGGGAGCCCAAGGTAAATGTGGTTACAGTAGTCCAATATGGGTGTGATGCTGGCTTGACAAACAGTATGGAAGTGATCTTGGGAGAGAATTGGCTTGAGGCATCTGATGGTTCTCATCTTGAGGTAGGCATTCCTGGTGGTTTTGTTGATGTGAGACTGGAGGTTCAGCTCTTTGTCAAGGGTAACTGAGGTACTTCCGATTTTATGGGTATTGTGATGTTGTTCAGTTTGATAGTGGGCGGGGAGATGAAAGCAGAGTTTCGGGTTATAAGTAGAGCTTCTGTCTTGTTGTAGTTTATGGTCAGATTGTTTTGCAGAAGCCAGCTTGTCATTTGTTGCAGGCAGTCTGCTATTTTTCAGTAGTCTGGGTTGTCAAGGTTGATCGGGGTTCATCTGCATAGATAGTGTATTGAATATTGTGTTTTTTGATGATGGCACAGATGGGGGATGTATGTAAAGATTAAATAATAGTGCAGAGAGGGCAGAACCTTGCGGTACGCCCTGTTTGTCTATGAATGGTAAGGAAGTGATGGGCCACATTTGACTTGGAGCTGTCTGTCATGTGAGATAGGAGGTGAACCAGTTCAAGGTGGTGCCGTATAGCCCAATTTGTTGAAGTCTTGATAGAAGGGTGTTGTGGTCGACTGTGTCAAAAGCTGATGTGATGTCAATGAAAATCATGATGATACCTCTCTTGACATTGTCAATAACCTTGATCAAGTTATCGAAGAGGTATGTCAGTAGGGTTTCGACACTGTGGTTTGGGCAGAACCCGTGTTGATGTGGCTCTAGAGGGGCATAGTTGTCGATGTGGTCCTGGAGCTGCTGATGTATAGTTTTTTCAATGACCTTAGCCAGGAGGGGTAGGCTTGATATAGGCCCGAAGGCAGCTGGGTTGTCTTTGCCCAGTGGAGTATTCTTCAGAATGGGGCGGATGGTTGCTAGCTTTAGGGCATTTGGCATTATCCCGAGGATGAGGAAATTGTGCACTATGTTGTGGATGATGTGGATAAGCTCATCATTCGCTGATTTAATCCATTCTACTGGGCATGGGTCTGTTGGGGCGGTGCTAGTGTTGAGCTTGGTGATTATTTGGGAGATCTGTTCCGTCGAAGGGATGCTGAACTTGTCCCAGCTTTGGTTGGGTGCTGAAGTTGGAAGGGGTGTTCATAGTTGGTCTTGTGGAGGTAGAGAATTTGACTTGAAGGTAGTCGGTGAAGGTCTGTGGATGTATCAGTTCATCTTTTTCAGGTTTTGGTTCATTGATGAAGGTTCTCACTATCTCAGATAGTTCTCTAGATCTATTGGAGGATTTGAGAGTAAGGTTTGTATAATATTCTTTTTTATGCTGATTGATGAGGTCATTATATTCCTTTTGTTTTGTGTGATAGAGCTCCTGGGTATTGTCTGATCTGGTGTGTCTCCAGCGTTGTTCTAGTCTTCATAGTTTTCTCTTTGCTTTCCGAATCTCTTTTGAGTATCAGGGGGCAGTTTTGGTTTCAGAGCGGTGAGCTCTTGAGGTCTTGGCCTCTGGGGCTTTGGCTGCAGAAGATATAATCTTATTCCAGTTGTCAATTTGGCCATTTGAGTTGTTTGCTATTGTGCTCAGGTTGGGTAGTATTTCTTGGAGGAATTGGTCCTTGTTGAAGCTTTTAAATTTCCTACCTGTGTATAGCTTGTCCTGACGATCTTTTGGGTTTGTTGACTGTATCTCGATTTTTATTATGTGGTGGTCCGACCATGGCAAAGGTGTGATCGAGGGGCTTGTGATGATGTCCTTTTCTATTAGGTGGTTGGGTGCAAAGATGAGATCTGGTGAGGATCTGTATCCATGAGTAGTGGCTTTGATGATCTGGGTGTATTGCAGTGAGCTCATAGCTGTCAGGAAGGATTCTGCATCCTTGCTAGAGGCTGATTTGAGGTTGAAGTCCCCAAGCACAATCAGAGATTTATGGAGGATATTGACTGCGCATACTGCCTCCAGTATAGAAGATAGTTCATCCGGGGAGGCATGTGGAGCTCTATAAGTGAGGCAAAGGGCTAGGTGCTTGTCCTCTATAAGGATTGTATCGCTTTGCATTGTATTTGTAGTGGCTCGGTTCTTGAGTCTTAGGTTGCTTCTTACTATGATCAGGACTCCTCCTCCTTTTTTGTGTGTGCGTGGGCAGTTGAAGGCTGTGTGGGTTGGGGGTACTAGCTGGTTGAGGAGCACATTGTCAGCGGGTGTGAGCCATGTCTCTGTGATACATAGTATGTTGGTCTGCTGTATTTCTAAGTGGTCTGCTAGGGTGTTGATTTTGTTTCTTATTGACCTGGCATTAATGAGTTCTATGGTGATAGGAAGCATCTCTTTGTGGGTTCTTGGTGACCTCTTTGGGTAAGCACGAGAACTTGTGCTTGCTTTGGTGAGACCTCTTTGGCAGGGTCTCTTGTGTGTAGGTTGCAGGGTTTCATGGGACTGCAGTGCATGTGGGTAGATCCATGGAAGTGCCTGCATGGTGTTTGTGAAGATATGTGGGAATATTGTGTGTGGGGGAAGCAGTTGTGTGAGGAGAAGAGCTATGGGGAGGTAATATGTGGCATGCATTGTGGCAATAAAGGTAATTACTTTGTGTGTAGCGGGCTGGTTTCTGTTCTTTTGGTGCTGGTAGTTGACTGGGTTCTGGCGCTCAGTTCCCGGTGGGTCACGTCCTTGTAACTGTAGGTCTCAGTCGAGGTGTTACGTCTTCGTTGGTGCACGCCGCTTGCTGGAGGGCTCCAGTCTTGTTGATCTTCTTTGATGGGGGATCCGTCTTCCCGCCTTCGTGCCCTGCCTAAGGGCCTCGCCAAAGGGCCCTTTGGCGAGGCCCTCAGGTGTGGGTCTGCCCGATGGAGGAGTTTCCTTAAGTGTCCCTCTCTCTGCCTCGATTGGGCTAGAGCTTCTGAGCGGGAGGAAGCTGTTCCCGCTCAGGCGCTCAACCCCGATCGGGGGAGCTTCATTGGTGGAATTGCTGGAGGCTTGCGCCCGATGGAGGAGTTCCTTAAGTGTCCCTCTCTCTGCCCCGATTGGGCTAGAGCTTCTGCGTGGGAGGAAACTGTTCCTGCTCAGGCGCTCAACCCCGATCAGGGGAGCTTCATTGGTGGAATCGCTGGAGGCTTGCGCCCGACGGAGGAGTTTCCTTAAGTGTCCCTCTCTCTGCCCCGATTGAGGCAACAGTGGCAACCACCCTGACAGAAATTTTCTCACAAGTGAACTTGTACTAACAGACCAGGGAGCCCCATTTAGTCACGGATGCTGAAAAACGTTTATGCATTGTTGAAGGTGAAGATACTTCATGCCTCAGTATATCATCCACAGAAAGATGTAATTGTTGAATTTGCAATAAAACCCTCAAAGTGATGTGAATGAAATGTGTTGCCAAAAATGGCAAGAACTGGAATTCTCTACTGCCATTTATACAGTTTGTAATTTGACAAGTACCCCAGCGTTTTTTGAGTGTTCCCAATTTGAGTTGCTTTATGGGAGGAGACCCTAGTGAATCCTGGGTGTCGTCTACGAGATGTGGGAAGAGGCACAACCCTAGGATAGACTAATGGACTATGTGCTTTGAATGCAAGATTGTCTGAGAAGAGCCAGAGAGGCTGCCAGGCTATATTTGGAGAACACTCAAGCCACATAAATATGGGACTTTAATCACTCCATGGGTCTGCAGGTATTCTAACCCAGGGATCATGTTCTGGTGCAGGCACTAAGTTACTGCGTCTGTGGCAAGTCGTGTATGAGGTCATAGAGAAAATGGGATCTGCGAACTACAAAGTGGCTCATCTGGACAAGCGGAAAAGGCACAGATCTTCCACGTAAATTTCTTGAACAAATGGGTTGTCATAACATCTGCTGTAGTTCAGGGGGAGGATGTCGGTACCAATGACATAGGAAAATGTGGTAGGGAGGTTCTGGAAGCTAAATTTAGGCTTTTAGGTAGGAAGTTGAAATCCAGAACTTCCAGGGTAGCGTTCTCCGAAATGCTTCCCGTTCCACGCGCAGGACCCAAAAGGCAGGCAGAGCTCCGGAGTCTCAATGTGTGGATGAGACAATGGTGCAGAGATGAGGGGTTCGGATTTGTTAGGAACTGGGGAACATTCTGGGGAAAGGAGGGGCTCTTCCGAAGGGATGGGCTTCACCTTAACCGGGATGGAACCAGGCTGCTGGCATTAACCTTTAAAAAGGAGATAGAGCAGCTTTTAAACTAGATAATAGGGGAAAGCCGACAGTCGCCCAAGAGCGCATGGTTCGGAAGAATGTATCCTTGAAGGATACTACAAAAAGCAGAGAGGTTCCAAAAAAGAGTAAAGTAGCCCAAATGCCCTCGAGTATGGAGCAGACAGAAGTTAAAGATCCCAAATTACCCATGTCTACCAATAGCCAAATTAATATGAATAAAATACAGTCTCTAAAATGCTTGTATGCAAATGCTAGAAGTCTACAAAACAAGATGGGAGAGTTAGAATATATAGCACTAAACGAGAGATTAGATATGATTGGAATATCAGAGACATGGTAGAAGGAGGACAACCAGTGGGACACTGTGATACCTGGGTACAAACTATATCGTAATGATAGAGCTGACCAAATTGGTGGAGGGGTTGCGCTCTATGTTAGAGAGGGCATTGAGTCAGAAAGGATTAAAGTTTTGCAAGAAACAAAATTTGCTGTAGAATCTCTATGGATTAAAATTCCATGTAAAAAGGGGAAGGCGATGGCAGTGGGGGTGTACTATCGTCCGCCTGGCCAGAATGAACAAATGGATGATGAAATGCTCAAAGAAATCAAGGAAGCTAGCAAAAGTTACAGTGCAGTAATAATAATGGGTGATTTCAATTACCCCGGCATCGACTGGGTCAGTGTCACAACAGGACATGCTAGGGAGATAAAGTTCCTAGATGAAATAAATGACTGCTTCTTGGAGCAGCTGGTTCATGAACCAACCAGAGGGGAAGCAATATTAGACCTAGTCCTTAGTGGAACACCAGATGTAGTGCAAGAGATAAGGGTGTTGGGGCCACTTGGCAATAGTGATCATAGCATGATCACCTTTGATTTAATTAGTGGAGGAGGGATAGTAAGGAAATCCACAGTACTACCCTTTAACTTTCGAAAGGGAGACTATGATAAAATGAGGAAAACAGTTAAGAAAAAATTAAAAGGAGCAGTTGCAAAGGTTAAAGACGTACATCAAGCTTGGGTGTTGTTGAAAAATACTATCTTGGAAGCCCAGACCAGCTGTATTCCACGCTTTAAGAAAAGTGGAAGGAAGTCCAAAAAACTGCCAGCATGGTTTAAAGGTGAGGTCAGAGAGGCTGTTGTTGCCAAAAAAGCATCTTTCAGGAAATGGAAAAAAGAGCCAAACGATGAAACCTGGAAACAGCACAAGCACTGGCAAGTCAAATGCAAGGCATTGATAAGGCAGGCAAAGAGAGAATTTGAGAAGAAGCTTGCTGCGGAAGCAAAAACGCGAAATAAAGACCTTTTCAAGTACATTCGTAGCAAAAAACCTGTGAGAGAGTCAGTTGGTCCATTAGATGATAAAGGGGTTAACGGAGCACTAAGAGGCGACAAGGCGATAGCGGAGAGACTGAATGAATTCTTTGCTTCGGTCTTTACTGAGGAAGATGTAGGGATGTTACCCATGACTGAAGTGGTATTTAAAGGTGTGGAAGAATTGAAGGAAATATCGATATATCGGGAAGATGTCTTACAACTATTAGATAAACTGAAGAGTAGCAAATCACCTGGGCCGGATGGTATACATCCAAGGGTGTTGAAAGAACTGAAATTTGAGATTGCAGACCTGCTATCAGTAATCTGTGAACTATCATTAAAATCATCTCTAATACCTGAGGATTGGAGGATCGCCAGTGTAACACCAATTTTTAAAAAGGGTTCGAGGGGTGATCCGGGAAACTACAGACCAGTGAGCCTGACATCAGTACCGGGAAAAATGGTAGAAACCATCATAAAGAATAAAATTACTCAGCATGTAGATAGTCACGACCTAATGGGAGACAGCCAACATGGCTTTAGACAAGGAAGATCTTGTCTTACTAATCTGTTATGTTTTTTTGAAGGAGTGAATAAACAGGTGGACAATGGTGAGTCGGTTGATATTGTGTATCTGGACTTTCAGAAAGCCTTTGACAAGGTCCCTCATGAGAGACTTTTGGCAAAACTAAAGAGTCATGGGATAGGAGGCAGTGTACTACTGTGGATCAGGAACTGGTTAAAAGATAGAAAGCAGAGGGTAGGGCTAAATGGCCAATTTTCCCAATGGAGAAAGGTGAATAGTGGTGTACCCCAGGGATCTGTGCTGGGTCCGCTGCTTTTTGACATATTCATAAATGACCTGGAAAGTGGAATAACAAGTGAGGTTATCAAATTTGCAGATGACACAAAACTATTTAAAGTTGTTAAAACCCAGGAGGATTGTGGAAAATTGCAAGAGGATCTTGATAAATTGGAAGACTGGGCATCAAAATGGCAGATGAAATTTAATGTGGAGAAGTGCAAGGTTATGCACCTAGGGAAGAACAACCCAAACTATGGTTACACGATGCAAGGTTCCACATTAGGAACCACCACCCAGGAAAAAGATTTAGGCGTCATTGTGGATACCTTGTTAAAACCCTCGGCCCAGTGTGCAGCGGCGGCCAAGAGAGCAAATAGAATGCTAGGTATGATAAGGAAAGGAATGGAAAATAAAACAAAAGATATTATAATGCCTCTATATCGTTCCATGGTGAGACCGCACCTTGAATATTGTGTGCAATTCTGGTCGCCGTATCTTAAAAAGGATATAGCGATTTTAGAAAAGGTTCAGAGAAGAGCCACCAAAATGGTAAAGGGGATGGAAGGCTACTCCTATGAAGAAAGGCTAAAAAGGTTGGGGCTCTTTAGCCTGGAGAAGAGACGGCTGAGGGGAGATATGATAGAAGTCTATAAATTAATGAACGGAGTGGAACGGGTAAACGTAGATCGATTGTTTACCTTATCAGAATATGGAAAGACTAGGGGACATGCAATGAAGCTACAGCTAAGACTAATAAAAGAAAATATTTTTTCACTCAACGTGTAATCAAACTCTGGAATTTGTTGCCGGAGGATGTAGTAAAGGCTGTTAGTGTAGCTGGGTTTAAAAAAGGTTTGGACAAGTTCCTGGAGGAAAGGTCCATAAACCATTATTAAGAAGGGACCCAGGATATCAATGCTTGAACCAGTACAAGCATTGTGGAACCTGTGTCCCTTGGGGAAACTGCTAGGTACGTATGACCTAGATTGGCCACTGTTGGAAACAGAATGCTGGGCTTGATGGACCTTGGTCTGACCGAGTATGGCATATCTTATGTTCTTAGGATTTTGGACTGGTTCTGTTGAACTCAGGGCCACTATATTTCTTGTTTGGGGACCAGCTGTTGGCTACTTAAAATGCCAACATGGTAAATTAAAATACTGACAAAATCTCCAGTATTCCAGGAAGGATTCATTTAACCTGTCATGATATTGTCACAGACACAGAAATAAGTCATTTATCAGTGACTATATTGAATCTCAGAGGCGCATTGCAGGTCATAATGAGGGAGATGCTTAAACTTGGAGTGACTGAAGAATCCAGTGGTAAGTGGTTATCTCTCATCAGACTCTTCCCTAAGCCAGATGGATGTTTCCTCGTCTGCATTGATTTGAGAGAGGTTAATGTTTCAAAGCTTGACACATACCCATTGCTTAGGGTTGAAGAACTTGTTGAAAAACTGGAAGTAGTCAAGTTTATCTCTTCATTGGTCCTTATCAAGGGGTTTGGCAGGTACTCCTTACTCCCCATAGCTAAGGAGACAACATTCTTTTCTACCACCAAGGGGTTGTTTCACTTGCAATACTGACATTCAGACTTCATGGAGCTCTGGCTGCAGTGGCTTACCTTGATGATATTGTAATCTGCAGTACAGGAAGATTCATTTAAACCATGTTCAAGCTGTTCTAACAAGTCTGCAAAAGGTGGACTTGACTGTGAATCTGAAGAAATGCTTCCTGGGGGACAAGAAGTCTAGTACTTTAGTTATTCCAAAGAGAAGGGGTAGGTCCTTCCACAAACATGAAAGATAGAAGCCATTGTTCGGGTGCCCATTTCCAAATCAAAGAAATAGACAAGAGCCTTCTTTAGGCTTGTAGGTTACTACCAATGCTTTATATCAAACTTTGCCGAGAAAGCAGAACCCGCCTGTTGGAAAGAGGGCACCAGAGTAGATTTCCTGGTCCAAGGAATAGGAAAAAGTCTTTCAAGGATTAAAAAAGGCTCTTTGCTCAGAACCAGTTCTGATGAGTCCCAATTTCAATTAGCTTTTCACCTTATAGACAGATTCCTTGAATTTAGATTTGAGAGTGGTGCTGACGCAGGAGAAAGAAGACTAGGAACTCCCAGTGGCCTTTCTAAGTCATAATCTACTCCATTGTGAGAAAAACTATGATAGAGAAAGAGGCCCTAATGATAAAATGGTACTGGAGGTATTTCAGTACCACCTGCTTAGATACAGGTTTACTTTCTTCACCAATCACCAGCCACTTAAGTGAATTGCCCGAAATAAAGAATACAATGTCCAGGTCATGCAATGATCATTTAGCCTACACCTATGAGATGTGCCACAGGGAAGGCAAGGAGAACCAAAATGTGGATTTTCTTTTCACAGGAGGTGGCCCCAGCAGAAGCCAGAAGCAGACAATCAACCTAAGAAGGTTGAGCTGAGGGGGAGAATGTATAAAGGAGTGTACTCTAGATGTCCCCAGCCTTCCTTAAGAAAAAGAAGCACAGTACCTTAAGAGGAGAACAGGGAAGTCAAGAGTAAAGGGTGGAGCTCAGGCAAAAATCTTAAAATGACGAGCTCAAAGGGAGAGAAGCAGAAAGATGGAAAACTAAGGAGTACCTTTGTACTCTGTAGTGTAACTGCAAGATGGAATATGCTTGAACACCTACAGTTAAGACAGACACTCATTTTGTTTATCAGAATTGAAAATTTACTTTTGTGTGGCTCATGGCTCAGCTACTGATTTGTTTTGTAGAAGACCTTCCTGTAAGCCCAGTACCTGACCATTTACCTTCGCTAATTTAAGATTTTTCCATGCATAGAACTGGATTTATGCATGGAAAAGGCCTTTTATAGAATTGCACAACTGTACAGTATACGTGTATAAGTATGTGTGGCAAAAAGATGGCACATACTTATACACACACTGCATGTAGGTATATAGTTTGGGCACAGCAATGAGGAGTTGCGGTGTTGCACGTATATTTTATATAAAATATGTGAGTACACGCATAGCATACACTCACACATTTACACCAATTTTTGGAGCAGGTGTAAATTTGTGTATCAGCTTTGGTGCATTACTGGGGCTGGATTTTGGAACCTATTTTATAAAACCATGTTGGCGTCCATATTGTCCTTTATAAAATAGTCCTAAACTAGGCACCTTTTTGGACCTCACATAGGTGCTCTGTTATAAAATCAGGCCCTATATGTATTAGATTAGGAAAATATTTGCACATTGTGGGCTTGTTCTACAGAAAGGCTAAAGAAAACTGAAGTTGCAAATTACAGTCTGTCAGGCTTTCAGAAATTATAGGAAGAGGAAATATTTACCATAGTAAAGAAGCTCAGGGACAAGGAATCAGAGTAGAAAGTTAGAGGGGGTTGACTTGGAGGAATTAATGCTTTTCTGAGATCCTTGAGGAGTCTGCTACAGGGAGAGCTACAACCAAAACTGACAGAATTCAAGTATGTTTAGGACTCATACAGGCCAATGCAGAAAGCTAGCACAGGCTTTATGAGCTCATAATGCCACGTTTAAGCACAATTTACAATCCTTTAAATGCCAAAAACAGACGTTAATGCCAACAGAAAAACTAGCGCACAATTAACGCCATGCATATTTAAATCTATTTAAATGAATTTTAATTATTTAAATATATTTTAATCAACTGGTCTGGTATGCAAATCATGGCTATGCCCAATGCAGAAACAGGCATAGAGGGTTTTGCAACCAGGCATAGGACCAAGAATTTTACTGCATGGTCTGAGTAGACGTTAACCTCTAACGCATGCCCTTGACAGTATTTTGATGGCACCGGACCCGTACTTTCCCCGATGCCTAGATCATCTTCTCAGATGATCAAGCACCGGGAAAAGCCCCTGATGCCATCAAAATACTGTCAGGGGCCATGCCTGACAAAAAAGAACCCTTGGTGGCCCAATGGCTTCCCTGACAGTATTTTAATGGCATCCAGGATGATTGCGGCATCAAGAAATACTCCCAATGCCATCAAAACACTGTCAGGGGCCTTTGTTGCAACAGAAAGCAAGCACCTGGTGGTCTAGTGGCCTGTACCCCCCATCCCAACCCAAATTAAAATAAAAGTCACCTGGTGGTCTAGCGGCCCCTGTACCCCCCACCCCAATCCCCAAGTAAAATAAAAGAAAAGTGAAATCCTAGTGGTCTAGCGGACCTTGAATCCCCCCCCCCCAAAGTAAAATAAAATAAAAGCAAATCCTGGTGGTCTAGCGGCCCTTGAAACCCCCCTCCCCCATCCTCCTCAACCCAAAGTAAAAGAAAAGAAAAGTAAATTACCTGGTAGTCTAGCGGCCCTGGAACACCGCACCCAAAGTAAAATTAAAGAAAAGTAAAATTACATGGTGGTCTAGTGGCCCATAAATCCATTCCCCTCCTAGTACCTTAAAATAGCCGGGAGTGCTGCCTATGCATTCCGGCTCTAGTCTGCCATCTTATAAAATGGTGTGCCTGGCCCCCTGCGGTGCATCCTGAGATGCGCTGGGTGAGGTCAGACTGCCATATAAGGTAGACTATGCCTTATATGGCAGTGTAACCCCCGGTGCGGGGCCAGGCGTGCCATTTTACAAGACGGCAGACCAGAGCAGGAGCACGTAGGCAATGCTCCTGCCTATTTTAAGGTACAGGGGGGGGGGGAGAGAATTGGATTTAGGGGCCGCTAGACTACCAGGTAATTTTACTTTTCTTTTCTTTTACTTTGGTTTGGGGGATCAAGGGGTTCATAGAAACAGAAAAATGACGACAGAAAAAGACCACATGACCTATCTAGTCTGTCCTTCCAGATCAACAGCTACAACAGTCCCCTTTTTTCCTTTAGAGATCCTCTGTGTTTGTCCCATGCTTTTTTGAATTCAGATACTGTCCTCATCTCTACCACCTCCACTGGGAGACTATTCCACGGATCCACCACTCTTTCCATAAAGAAATATTTGCGCATATCACTCCTGAATCTATCCCCTTTCACCCTCATCCCATGTCCCCTCATAGCAGAACTTACTTTCAATCGAAAGAGTCTCTCCCTCTTTGCATTTATGCCACGGAGGTATTTAAATGTCTTAGTCATATCACCACAATCCCGCCTTTCCTCTAAGGTGTACATATTAAGATCCTTAAGTCTGTCCTCATATGCTTTATAACGAAGACCACTAACCATTTTAGTAGCCACCCTCTGTACTGACTCCATCCTGTTTATATCCTTTTGAAGGTGCGGTCTCCAGAATTGCACACAATACTCCAAATGAGGTTGCACCAAAAAAACCTTGTCCACTGGCAGGACACGAACCCACAACCTTCTGATTCTGTATGCAGCAACTGTACTGGGTATGCCACAATGCTGCTAGACCACCAGGATTTCACTTTTATTTTACTTAGGAATGGGGGTGTGTGGATACATGGGTCGCTAGACCACCGGGTGATTACTTTCTGTTGGGGCACTGGCCCCCGACAGTGTTTTGATGGCATCTGAGGCTTTTCCCGAAGCCATCAAAATATTGTCAGGGGGGAGGGGGGTGCTGGCCCACAGCCCTGACAGTATTTTGATGGCATTGGGGACTTTTCCCGATGCCGCGATCGTCCCCGATGCCTTCAAAATACTGTCTGGGCTGATATACAAATTAGCCACGTGGTGCCCACAGAGCAAACCAAACTAGCATAGATTTCTTGTGCGCGTGTGTTTGGCTTGCTCTCCCAGTTTAATGCTGTGGTGGCTCATTTGCATGTGCACAGTTACCGTGATGGACATTTGCATACCCTATCCTTCCTGCATCGCTCATTAAAATCTGTGCATGGCAGGAACTTAAAAAAAAAATCGATCCAGTGCGGGTCTAGCACTGGCTTTTTGCATTGGTCTGATAGGAAGGGAGATGTCTGAAAGCACATTAGTGTCTGCAGTGACACTGCAAGTATTGGTGCCAGAGGTCTTTTTCTGCCTGTACTACACTGTAACTTACTTTCTCTTGATGAACAAGAAAGGGTGAATCTGCTGTTGGCTGATAGTTTCTCTTTGACCCAGAGTTACCTGTTTTCTGAAAGACAGCTATTTTAGCTTTTTGGGAAATGAAGAATTCTGCCTCACAGAAACAGAGAACAGTGATGGCAGATACAGGCTATACAGCCTATCCAGTCTGCCAATCCATACCAACTACTGAGCTCTACAATCTTTTCCTTTCCCCTTCGAGATCCTCTATGTTTGTCCCATGCTTTCTTGAATTCAGTTACAAACCTCTTTAAAAAATGGTTTGATTTTGCTTGTTCACCTTCCCCTTGCTCTGGAAGTGACGCAGCCTCTAGCACGTGGCTGCGTTCCACCAGGTACTGCCATCACATGCTCTCTGCAGTATTTCAGGCAGCCTTCTGCGGCGACCTGCTCTGCGGGTGTGCACCAAAGGAGCAGGTCATGCTCCTTGGGTGAGTTCCTTGGGGTGATTCCTAGGGCTCCTATGGCTCCCATCCCCTGGGCCTAGTGGCTAGGTCGTTCACTTGGAGGATTTTACCCAAATCATTGTGCCACTGTCCCAACCGCGTCTCACACAGGTGGGTTCCTACCCTGTTTTTCACAGTCCTGCTGTGCTTACTGTTGGTTTTATTTTCTCCTTTTCCTAGCATGCCCGCGATCCCTCCCTTCTGGGGACAGCGCATCCTGGTATCCCTATCCAAACCACCTGGACACCTCTGCCGGGTTGTCTCCAACTAGATCCATTGTCAGCCAACCCCAGCGTTCTTATCCCCCCTGCCTCCTCCCCATTCTGACGAGCAGCTGCTACATACAGATCTCTTAAATTGTAGAGCCCTCCGGACTAAGACAGCTTTGATCCATGATCTCCTTCTTCAATCTCGACTGGATCTCCTTTTTCTGCCCGAGACTTGGATGCGGGAGGAGAGCACCCCCTTTCCCTTTTTTTTTTTTAAATTTCTTTATTTATATTTTCCAACAAAATACAAACAAAAAAGAAAACCAAGTTCCTTAGCGTCCCTCCAGGCTAGTCCTGAACCTTTGGGGTTCTTGCTCCTCCTCCAGCAGCTTGGAGACTGAGAAACGTCACTTTTGTGATGTCACCCGGTATAAGTACCCCGGATCCGCCTCCTGCCATCAGTGTTCTCAGTCTCCAAGCAGCTGGAGGACTAATGAGCCTGGGGATGGGGCTCACATGGAGGAGCAATTAAGCAGTTGATAGAAGTGGATTTTAGGGAGCTTGTTCTTAGAGTTCACGGGGGGCATAGACTTAGTCCGGTATCTCTGGTTACGTAATTGGGCGGCGGATACTTCTTCCAAGGCCCGGCTTAGTAAGCTTCCGTTTAGAGGGAAGCTTTTGTTCGGAGAGGACCTGGAAAAGCTCGTAAAGGATTTGGGGGAGTCCAAGGGGGGTAGACTCCCTGAGGATAAGCAGAAGCAAGGTCGCGCGGGGCCGTCAGCTAGGGGACAGCTGCGCGACTTTCGGCATTTTCGTCTCCCTCGGTTTGGACAGGTGCAAAGGGGGCACTTTCCCTTTCGTGGTCAAGGCTTTCGAGGCTTCAGAGGGGCGAGTAGAGGATTTGGGGCCTCTTCGTCCTCTTCCTCCAATCTCCGGAAATCACAATGAAGCCCGAGTGGTCCATGTGGGGCAGGGGCCGATAGGGGGTCGCCTGCGACAGTTTTATCCTGCCTGGACCCAAATCACGTCCGATCAGTGGGTGCTGGAAGTTATCCGAGAGGGGTATGCCCTGGAGCTGCAGCGTCCAGTGACCGACTCTTTCATACAGTCCCCCTGCAAAGCACCGGCCAAGTACGTGGCGGTGAAAGAGACCCTAGACCATATGCTCTCCCTCGAAGCGGTGGTTCCGGTTCCCCCAGACCAGTGCGGCTGCAGTCGGTACTCCATTTATTTTGTGGTGCCCAAGAAGGAGGGCTCCTTTCGGCCCATTTTGGATCTCAAACGCGTAAATCGCTGTCTAAGAGTGTCTCATTTTCGGATGGAAACGTTGCGATCGGTGATAGTAGCGGTGCGCAAGGGCGAGTTTCTTACGTCCCTCGATTTTTCGGAAGCTTATCTGCATATTCCCATCTGGCAGGAATATCAGAAGTTTTTAAGGTTCGCGGTTCCTATGGGACATTTCCAGTTTCAGGCATTACCTTTCGGTCTGGTGCCGGCGCCGCGGGTTTTCACCAAAGTGATGGTGGTGGTGGCCGCGGCGTTGAGAAAGGAGGGCGTCCTGGTGCATCCTTATCTGGACGATTGGTTAATTCGGGCGAAGTCCAGAGAGGAGAGCGAGGCGGCCACGGTCAGGGTAGTGGCGTTCATGGAGAGCCTCGGTTGGGTAGTCAATCGGGGCAAGAGCAGGTTAAGCCCCTCTCAGGACCTGGAGTATCTGGGAGCTCGGTTCGATACGAGGTT
Organism: Ichthyophis bannanicus; assembly: GCA_033557465.1. Lineage (NCBI taxonomy): Eukaryota > Metazoa > Chordata > Amphibia > Gymnophiona > Ichthyophiidae > Ichthyophis > Ichthyophis bannanicus. The sequence continues at coordinate 905,254,437 of CM066032.1, read as the reverse complement.
GGGCCAAGTGTTTCTACCACGGAGCCTGGCGCAAGGGTTGCGTAGTCTGCTTTGCCAGTTTCTACAAAGACGTTGCCCTATGGCCTGGCACTATCTCCAGGTGTTAGGAACGATGGCGGCGACTCTAAAAGTGGTGCCCTGGGCCAGGGCGCACATGAGACCGCTGCAGAGGGCTTTGCTCAGGCGCTGGTCCCATCAGAACGACCGTCTTTCTCACCGGTTGCCCTGTCGGCCGGAGACGCGTCTCTCCCTGCAATGGTGGCTACGGCCAGAGACCTTGGAGAACGGGATGCCGTTGGAAGTGCGGGTTTGGATTCCCCTCACAACAGATGCCAGTCTTGCCGGTTGGGGAGCGCATGTCCTGGGGCGGTACGCGCAGGGGGTGTGGTCCGCTCAGGAGAGGACCTGGTCGATCAACAGGTTGGAATTGAGAGTGGTATTTCTAGCGCTCGAAGCCTTTCGGGGGTGCCTTCTCGGTACGGCGGTGCGGGTATTCTCCGACAATGCGACAGCGGTGGCCTACATCAACTGGCAGGGGGGTACAAGCAGTGTGGCGCTGGAGGCAGAAGCCGATCTCTTGTTCGAATGGGCCGAAAGGCACCTGGCGGCGGTGTCAGCGGCTCATGTCGCAGGAGTGGAAAATGTGGAAGCCGATTTTCTGAGTCAGGTGAGGGTGGATCCGGGGGAGTGGGCCCTCCACCCACAGGTGTTCCAGATGCTGGTGCGGCGGTGGGGTTCCCCGGTCATGGACCTCATGGTGACTTTTCACACCGCGAAGGCCAGTCGCTTCTTCAGCAGGCGGCGGGAGAGAATGTCGGAAGGTTTTGACGCCCTGATCCAGCCGTGGCCGGAGGACCGTCTGCTTTACGTGTTTCTGCCGTGGGTTTTAATCGGTCGGGTTCTGCAGCACATAGAGCTTCACAGGGGCCCGGTGATTGTCATCGCCCCAGACTGGCCAAGGCGGCCGTGGTATGCGGATCTCATCCGGCTTCTGGGAGACAAGCCTTGGAAGCTGCCGATTCGGCGGGACTTATTGGTTCAGGGTCCGCTCCTGATTCCTCAGGTGGATCGATTCTCGCTTACGGCTTGGCTCTTGAACGGGCAAGGTTGACGGCGAGGGGTTATTCACCGGCGGTGGTGGATACGCTATTGAGAGCTCGTAAGCGATCGACTTCTTTGGCGTATGTCCGTGTTTGGTGAATTTTCGAAGCTTGATGTGCGGTCCACAAGGTTATGGCTTTGAGGGCTTCGGTTCCTCAGGTGCTGGCGTTTTTGCAGGAAGGGTATGATAAGGGGTTGGCAGCGGCCTCCCTGAAGGTGCAGTTGGCGGCTCTATCCTGTTACAGAGGTAAGGTTGGTGGACGGGTGCTAGGAGGACATCCAGATGTCAGGCGATTTTTGAGAGCGGTAGTGCTGTTGCGTCCCCGTATCGGCGGATAGTTCCGCAGTGGGATTTGCCGTTGGTGCTGGAGGCGTTGGTGCGAGCGCCTTTTGAGCCCTTGGCGAGAGCGTCCTTGAAGGATCTTACCTTGAAAGTGGTGTTTCTGGTGGCTATTTCGTCCGCCAGAAGGATTTCAGAGTTACAGGCTTTATCCTGTAGGGAGCCCTTTCTGGTTTTTAGTGAGTCCAAGGTGGTTTTGACACCAGTACCGTCCTTTTTGCCCAAGGTGGTTTCGCCGTTTCATGTAAATCAGGTGGTGTCTCTGCCGGTGTTTGTGGAAGGCGGGGGTGCTACAGTTGATAGACAGTTGCATAGATTGGACATTCGGAGAGCTTTGAGGAGGTATTTGAAGGCTACTACTTCGTTCCGGCATTCCGATCGACTGTTTGTGTTGTTTGGGGGTCCGAAGAAAGGGCAAGCTGCGTCGAAAGCTTCGATTGCTCGTTGGGTTAAAGAGGCTATTGCGTCCGCATATATTTTGAAAGGAAAGCCTGTTCCTGAGGGTTTACGGGCTCATTCGACTAGAACGCAGGCTACGTCATGGGCGGAATATGGTTTGGTTCCCGCAGTGGAAATTTGTAAGGCGGCTACTTGGTCTTCCTTGCATTCCTTTGTTAGACATTACCGCCTGGATGTGCAGGCGGGGAGGGATGCCTTCTTTGGTTCCACGGTGCTTCAGGCGGGGCTGGCGGGTCCCTCCCGTTGAGTCTTTGCACTGCTCTGTTACATCCCCAAAGGTTCAGGACTAGCCTGGAGGGACGCTAAGGAAGGTGAAATTAGACTTACCTGCTAATTGTTGTTCCTTTAGGAACTCCAGGCTAGTCCTGTATCCCTCCCAAAGGTTTAAGTGGCCTAGCGCCTGAAGCAGCGGATGTGTGACAGATAAGAGTGTCGGGTACAGTTACCGCGCTGCATCCATGGAGGGAGGAATTCTTTTTTCTGTCAGGAAATGGGGATCTCAGCATATTACCCACTCAAGGGTGGTGGACACGGAGTTGTCTTTCGTGTTCGCCCAATTTAGTTCTTTTAACAGTTGCATGACAGTTTAATTGCTAATGCTTATACTACTTAATTGTTGCTCTGGTGAGTTTGCTTTGTCAATAGGTTACTGATGGCAGGAGGCGGATCCGGGGTACTTATACCGGGTGACATCACAAAAGTGACGTTTCTCAGTCTGCAAGCTGCTGGAGGAGGAGCAAGAACCCCAAAGGTTCAGGACTAGCCTGGAGTTCCTAAAGGAACAACAATTAGCAGGTAAGTCTAATTTCACCTTACAGTAAATTAAAATACACAATCCTTCTCTGGAAAATGAGACAATCAAAGGCTGATCACAGCCCACCCCACCCTGTCCCTCCCATCATCATGCGACCATCAGGGGCCATATGAAAGAAACATAAGACATCTGCAAGCCTGCAAAGCCTGAAGGGGGCTATAGAAGGACAAACACTTTACTACAGAGAAATAAGGAGATTTGTCTGGTAACCCCTTCCACTTAAGAAAGAGGAGGATGTAAGAGAAACTGCTACACCATGGTATTTGCACCTATGAGTAGCATAGGTACAGGTATACCACCATAGGTCTCAACCAAGATCTATTGTACGTTTCCAGTTAGAAATAATGGACATAGGGCCACTCCCAACATGGAGCTAATTCAGACAGACGTTCCCTTTATAAGGACAGGCTGCCAATTACTGATTGAAAAACAACTCCAAATCAGGAGAGAGTGGCCCTGAATGGACCCCCTTTCCCTTTGCCTTCCCCCGACCTCTCAGCCGTTGCCACCCCTCATCTTGGGTGCACCGGCGGTGGGGTAGCGGCCCTGTTTCGCTCTACCCTTCCCATTACTCAGCTGACATCATCTGCTTTGCATTACCCTTAATCCCTCCTTCTATGTCTACACACAGCCCCCTCAATTCACTTTCTTCTGCTGTACCGTGCCTCCAGCCCTTCGCCCCTCTCTATGGGACTCTGCTACCCTCACTATTTCTGAGGTCTCCTTACAATTCCCGCATCTAATCTTTCCCTTTGATTTTAATGTCCACTTCCACTTCCCTCTCTCAGCCTGTGACAGTTCTTTTCTCTCCCTACTCCAGGACCTTGACCTCAAACAGCATGTCCTGGTGCCTACCCATGTGGCCCGGCACACTCTTGACCTCCTCATCACCCTACTTGGTTCTCCTTATTTTCCCTCCAGCATTGTTACTAAACACCTCCCTTGGACAGATCACTTCTGTATCTCCTTCACTGTTCCATTCCCCACCCAGCCCAAGATTTCCCAGTAGCCCCCCCACCCCGTCCTGCTGTCGGTCCGCCTCCGCAGGCTCGCTGGATTACCCCTGCCATAAGATAAGAACATAAGAGATGCCATACTGGGTCAGACCAAGGTCCATCAAGCCCAGTATCCTGTTTACAACAGTGGCCAATCTAGGTCATACGTACCTAGCAGTTTCCCCAAAAGACACAGGTTCCACAGTGCTTGTACTGGGTCAAGCATTGATATCCTGGGTCCCTTCTTAATAATGGTTTATGGACCTTTCATCCAGGAACTTGTCCAAACTTTTTTTAAACCCATCTACACTAACAGCCTTTACTACATCCCCCGGTAAGAAATTCCAGAGTTTGATTCCGCGTTAAGTGAAAAAATATTTTCTTTTATTAGTCTTAAATAGTTTACCCTGTAGCCTCATTGCATGTCCCCTAGTCTTTCTATATTCTGATAACATAAACAATTGATCTACGTTTAACTGTTCCACTCTGTTCATTAATTTATAGACTTCTATCATATCTCCCCTCAGCCGTCTCTTTTCCATGTTAAAAAGCCCTAACCTTTTTAGCCTTTCTTCATAGGAGTATCCTTCCATCCCCTTTACCATTTTGGTGGCTCTTCTATGAACCTTTTCTAATATCGCTATATCCTTTTTAAGATACGGCGACCAGAATTGCACACAATATTCAAGGTGCAGTCTCACCATGGAACGATATAGAGGCATTATAATATCTTTTGTTTTATTTTCCATTCCTTTCCTTATGATGCATAGCATTCTATTTGCTCTCTTGGCCGCCGCTGCACACTGGGCCGAGGTTTTTAACATGTTATCCACAATGACACCTAAATATTTTTCCTGGGTGGTGGTTCCTAATGTGGAACCTTGCATCATGTAACCATAGTTTGGGTTGTTCTTCCCTAGGTGCATAACTTTGCATTTGTCCACATTAAATTTCATCTGCCATTTTGATGCCCAGTCTTCCAATTTATCAAGATCCTCTTCCAATTTTCCACAGTCCTCTTAGGTTTTAACAACTTTAAATAGTTTTGTGTCATCTGCAAATTTCATAACCTCACTCGTTATTCCACTTTCCAGGTCATTTATGAATATGTCAAAAAGCAGCGGACCCAGCACAGATCCCCGGGTACACCACTATTCACCTTTCTCCATTGGGAATATTGGCCATTTAGCCCTACCCTCTGCTTTCTATCTTTTAACCAGTTCCTGATCCACAGTAGTACACTGCCTCCTATCCCCTGACTCTTTAGTTTTGCCAAAGGTCTCTGATGAGGAACCTTGTCAAAAGCTTTCTGAAAGTCCAGATACACTATATCAACCAACTCACCTTTGTTCACCTGTTTATTCACACCTTCAAAAAAACATAACAGATTAGTAAGACAAGATCTTCCTTGTCTAAAGCCATGTTGGCTGTCTCCCATTAGGCCATGACTATCTACATGCTGAGTAATTTTATTCTTTATGATGTTTTCTACCATTTTTCGCGGTACTGACGTCAGGCTCACCGGTCTGTAGTTTCCCGGATCACCCCTGGAACCCTTTTTAAAAATTGGTGTTACATTGGCGATCCTCCAATCTTCAGGTATTAGAGATGAGTTTAATGATAGTTCACAGATTACTAATAGCAGGTCTGCAATCTCATATTTCAGTTCTTTCAACACCCTTGGATGTATACCATCTGGCCCAGGTGATTTGCTACTCTTCAGTTTATCTAATAGTTGTAATACATCTTCCCGATGTATCGATATTTCCTTCAATTCTTCCACACCTTTAAATACCACTTCAGTCATGGGTAACATCCCTACATCTTCCTCAGTAAAGACCAAAGCAAAGAATTCATTCAGTCTCTCCGCTATCGCCTTGTCGCCTCTTAGTGCCCCTTTAACCCCTCTATCATCTAATGGACCAACTGATTCACAGGTTTTTTGCTACGAATGTACTTGAAAAAATCTTTATTTCGCGTTTTTGCTTCCGCAGCAAGCTTCTTCTCAAATTCTCCCTTTGCCTACCTTATCAATGCCTTGCATTTGACTTGCCAGTGCTTGTGCTGTTTCCAGGTTTCGTCGTTTGGCTCTTTTTTCCATTTCCTGCCACCCTCCAGAGTATTCCTCCCGCTGACCAGCTCCTTCCAGACTTTTCCTTTCTCTCTGCTGAAGCCCAAGCCTCCTCTTAGACCTCCTGCCTGTCTTCTGCCCATGCCTACCACGGTCCTCCTCGCACCACATCCTCCTCGTATCACCATGGTCTTTGGCTTCAGCGCACACAGCATCGGTGTGCGGAACGCCTCTGGAGGGAAAGCCCCGTCCCCTGAATCCCTATACTGTTTTCACTTGTGCCACCATCATTACCGCTCCTTCATTGTGGAAGTTAAACACGCCTACTACTCTAATCTGATCTTAGCCACTAACTCTTCCCACCAGCTCTACTCGACCCTTAGGTCCCTATCCACCCTATGCCGGTCTCCACCCTCTGCCACTCCTTCCTCAGTGCCTAGCGGCTTGCAATTTGCTAGTCACTCTGCCATCAAAATCGAGCACCTTTGCTCCTCCTTCGCATCTGTTCCCCCTCCTTTCCTGTCTCCTCCCCCACCCTCATGCCTTGTCTTTCCAACCTTGTCTCATACCTGGTCCTCCTTTCAGCCAATTAGTTCCCTTGAACTCCATGAGTCCATTTCTACCACTTGGAAGACCACCTGTCCCCTCAAACTGATTCCCTCCCACTGGCTCCTTGAACCCTCTCTCGCTCTCTTCCCTCCTCTCCTCTCCTTGCTAAATTCCTGCCTTTCATCTGGTATTTTTCCTAAGCCTTGGAAACATGCACTGGTTCGTCCACTTCTCAAGCAGTCCTCCCTTGATCCTCATGTCCCTGCTCATTACCATCCGGTTTCAAACCTGCCTTTCATATCCAAAATCCTTGAGAAAGCAGTCTTTTCTCAACTGTCCTCCTACCTGGACTCCACTCATTTTCTGCACCCTCAACAATCAGTATTTCATACTAGTCACAGCACAGACACTATCCTCCTCTCCTTTCTTAAAGACCTCCACATTTCCCATGATTGGGGTGACATCTCTATAGCTGTCTCTCTGGATCTTTCTGCTGCCTTTGACTTGGTTGATCACACTATTCTTTCTCGCCTCTGGGATGCGGGTCTTCGGGGTACTGTGTATCACTGGTTTCACTCATTCCTCTCCTCTAGGTCCTTTTCGGTTTCCATGGATTCTTCTACCGCTGAGCCTATCTCCTTGCACCCCTACTCTTAGAAACATAAAAACATAGAAATATGACGACAGAAAAAGACCACATGGCTTCTCTAGTCTGTCCTTCCGTATCAACAACTACAACAGTCCCCTTTTTTCCTTTAGAGATCCTCTGTCCCATGCTTTTTTGAATTCAGATACTGTCCTCATCTCTACCACCTCCACTGGGAGACTATTCCACAGATCCACCACTCTTTCCGTAAAGAAATATTTCCGCATATCACTCCTGAATCTATCCCCCTTCACCCTCATCCCATGTCCCCTCATAGCAGAACTTGCTTTCAATTGAAAGAGGCTCTCCCCCTGTACATTTATGCCATGGAGGTATTTAAAAATCTCAATCATATCACCCCTATCCCGCCTTTCCTCTAGGTTGTACTCTTCAATGTCTTTCTGGTCCCCCTCACCCTTCTCATGCAGCAGGCTGGCATTTCTGCCTACTACTATTCAGATGATGTCATTCTGGTCCATCACACCTCTCCTATAAACCCAGACCTCTTAAAAAAACTGCCTCCACAGTGTAGCTGATTGGCTGAGAACCAGTCTTCTGCATCTCACCCAGCTAAGACCTCAGCCACGTGGTTTTCTTTTGACACGCCTCCTCCGTTAGTCTCTCCCACCCTTCTTGGTACCCCCGTTCCACTGGTGTCATCTTTATGCTATCTTATTTATTTATTTATTTAACCAGTTTTGTATACCACCTTATCCTTCAATTAAAGTGGTTGACAACACAAATTATGGGTTGTCACGCCCTTAGCCCCTTACAGACAGTGTGGAGGGGCGTGCTTGTCATAGGAGAGATTCACCATTTAGCCTTTTCCTGACTGGCTGCCTTGTAATGCCTCATGGGAAAGGTAGTTCAGTCAGGAGGTACTTGGCTTCAGGTAAAAACAAACACAATTGTAGTTGGCTTTGAGTGGTAAGGCTTTTGACAGAAATTTATTGATGGGGTAAACGCTAGGGTCATAAATTAACACCTTTGGATTGTTTCTCCAGGATCCTTTCAAAAATACATCAGGATATAACTGAACTAAAAAAAAAACAGCTTATAATGTTCTTTAGCATAAAGAAAAGTCCTTTCAACAGCTAATGCTACCAGACACGGCTAGCAGTGCTGTTCAAAACAAACAGAAACAGCTTTTCCTAAAGCAAGTTTCTTTTCTCTCAGTCCAGAACACTTCCCGGCTGTTTGTCTCCTTAAGCACAGTAAAAACTTTCAGCAAGAAGTCAAACTCTTCATAGGCAAACAATTCAATGCAAGGTTTTTAGGAATAGTGAAAACAAAATCAAAGCTTTTCTTACTTTCACCGTCAGCACGGCTTCAGGCTGTGCACTGCACTGGCTAGCAGCTGTTCCACAGGTTTTAATTAGCTTCAGCTTGCTCAGCTAAAAAGGTATTTCTCCTTTTAATACAGGACTTTCACAAGTTATCAACAGGCTCTCAGGGTTACCGGACTCTGGAGGTTTTCCTTACGGTTGACTCCCTTCCAAACCCTCTGTATTTGAAGACTGGCATAAAGAGCAATCCATGTATGAGTCTTCCTCTTCTACAGCTAGGTCTTGTTCACCCAGTTGCATAGGCTCTACCTTCAGGTCTGGCCCAGAGGGCTTGGCTGACTGTCTCCCATTAGGGAAAAAGCTGTCTCTGGCAACTCTGTAGTGCTCCAAATTAGACAAGCTTCCAATGCTCCTACCTGGGTCAAGGCTTGTACCAGCTTCTCCTCGCTCATGCTCTGGCCACCATTCACCTGAACTTCCTCGTCCTGTCCTCCAACTTGTGTTCCTTGTTCCTGCTGATCTTACTGTTCCAGCTCCATTCCTCTTCAAGTAAGCATTCCTACTCCTCTCCCTGTATGCATTCCTACTCCTCTCCCCCTCTGGATAATCTGACCTAGTCTTAAACCTCTCAGGCTCCAGCCCCACCCCTTCTCCTCTCAGGTGTTGGAGATCAGACTGCCTCGTGTTAGCTGAGTAATTGGGGAATTCAGTGACGTAAGGGTTCCTTACCCTGGGCCTGCATCCCCTCTCCTTTTCTCCACTAGGGGCATTCTGCAACCTATTGCAGCTAGGAATTACCTGCTTTCTAGGTGTAAATGGAGTTTTGTGTCTCTGACCTTGTAAAATAGGTCCTTTGATAAGGGTGAATTCCTTCTCTTTATCCCTGTTTCCTAGTTCCTGATAAGCTTCCTTATCACAGGGTCTACATTCAACAGGAGGGGAGAAGTGACAAGACGTACATATAGACTTTAGGCAATTAGTTCTTAGTTCTCATTTGGGTGTGCCGGCAGGGTGGAGGTTCTTTATGTTACTCGGTCATAGAATTCCGTAAACAGGAGGGATTTGCAGAAATCTTTGATGTTGTTTAGGGCTCTTAATTCATCCGGGAGGGAGTTCCAAAGGGCAAGCGCCGACAGTGATATAGCTCTATTGGAGGTAGCCTGTTTTGTCTTATGGTATCCTGTGGGTGTGAGGAGTCCGTTACTGCCATTGGCTTGCCTGGATCTATTGGTTGTATCCTTGGTTATTCTGTTTTGAAGGACATCTGCTGAGCATTGATGTATGACCTTGAATATGTTTATAGTTGCTTTGAATCTTGCCTGTGCAATTATCAGTAGCCAGTGCAGTTGTTGAAGTATAGAAACATAGAAACATAGAAATATGACGACAGAAAAAGACCACATGGCCTATCTAGTCTGTCCCTCCATAACAACTACAACAGTCCCCTTTTTACCTTTAGAGATCCTCTGTGTTTGTCCCATGCTTTTTTGAATTCAGTTACTGTCCTCATCTCTACCACCTCCACTGGGAGACTATTCCACGGATCCACTACTCTTTCCGTAAAGAAATATTTCCGCATATCACTCCTGAATTGATCTCCCTTCACCCTCATCCCATGTCCTCTCGTAGCAGAACTTGCTTTCAATTGAAAGAGGCTCTCTCTCTCTGAACATTTATGCCACGGAGGTATTTAAACATCTCAGTCATATCACCTCTATCCCGCCTTTCCTCTAAGGTGTACATATTAAGATCCTTAAGTCTGTCCTCATATGCTTTATAATGAAGACCACTAATCATTTTAGTAGCCACCCTCTGCGCCGACTCCATCCTGTTCACATCCTTTTGAAGGTGCGGTCTCCAGAATTGCACACTATACTCCAAATGAGGTCGCACCAAAGACTTATACAGAGGCATTATCACCTCCTTTATTCTGCTAGCCATTCCTCTCCGTTGTCGTGTCACTGTTACCTCCACAGCTTGAGCTTGTGGAGATGGACGGCCTGAGTCTCTATTCAGGATGTTACTGGTGCTTGGGGAAAGCACTGCCTTCTGGGAGTTGAAGTTTTTCACTATCCCAAATAAAGAGAGTTGTGGACTCGAGGGTTTCAGGCAAAACATGATTTTTAATTCCCCTTCCCAAGTGGTTTCACATGCAGAACAAAAGGAACATTGACCATACACTTCTGGCACTAAATTATATAAAAAGAAATTCAAGCTTCTTATCTCAACATCTCTGTAATCCAACTGAAAAACACTTTTCTATTTCAAAACTCTTTTGGGCTTTTCTTGTCAGCTGCTACCTGCAGCACTCTCTCTCTTTCTCTGCACAGCTTAATTCTATTTCACAGGACTTATCTTCTCAGATACAGATATCGTACAATCCATTGGTTCACTAGGCTGACATTCTAAAGGTGGTTCAGTGTCCATTGGTTCAATCTGAACCCCACCTGGAAATGTTTGCAAGTTGCTACAGGGTGTTTCCAAACACACGTCTATCTTTTCAGCATTGCATTTTTCCTCACAGCCTTTTGATATACACGGTTGTGAATTGCCACAGTATTCCCAGCATGTGGAACCACACCCTTCTGGGCTAATATCAGGGCACTTAAAAACAGCTTCCCGTTTATACCGGTCACTTATCCTACCTCTTGGTTTCCTTATGAGAGTTTCCTTTTGTCCTCTAGGATCAGCTGCAAACATAAGCCTTGGAGTTTCTCTGTGCATACAAGTCTGCCTTCCCAGTACGTTTCCCTTTTGGTTGCCTTTTACTCCCAGCACCAAACCCGGGTTACTTGTACCTGGCTCCTTTGCACCAACTCTCTGCTTGTTTCCTCTGCTGACTTCCTCTTCTGAATCAAAGGTCAGAGAATCCTCAATTACCATAGATTCCTCTGAGTCTTCATTCCTAAGGCAATCCTCTGTTTCTCATGACGGTTCAAAGAGCTGTGTTCTCAGCCATGCTGCTCTTGGCTGAGCTCTCCTCTGAGCTACCGGCTGTGCTCCTCCCACCTGTGTTCCTCCCAGCTGTGTCCTCCCCAGCTGTGTCCTCCCCAGCTGTGTCCTCTCTCCTCCTAATGAGCCTCCCTTAAATCTCTGGTTTCCTGGGTTTACCCTGGCTCCTCCCACCAACAGGAGTTCTGGCTTAACTCGTGACTGCTGCACTGAACTACAGCACGGGCGTGTTTTCCCTTCTTCTGACCTGCTCTGTTTATGGTTGCCTGGGAAACCAGGAGCCATGTGCACTTGTTTTCTTTCCCAGCCTAAAGCCGGATCCTGTGTTTTATCTCTCTCTAAGGGGTAAGAGGGACCTTCTCCATCACACCGTATGCACCCAAGCATCCTTCTAGCTTTTGCCGTCGCCTTTTCTACCTGTTTAGCTACTTTAAGATCATCAGACACAACCACGCCTAGGTCCCGCTCTTCTTTAGTGGACAAAAGTACTTCACCCCCTATACTGTATTGCTCCCTTGGATTACTGCAGCCCAAATGCATTACCTTACATTTTTTAACATTAAATCCCAGCTGCCAAATTCTAGACCATTCCTCAAGCTTAGCTAGATCCCTCCTCATGTTATCTACACCTTCCTGGGTGTCTACTCTATTGCAGATTTTGGTATCATCCGCAAAGAGGCAAACCTTACCTGAAAGCCCTTCCGCTATATCACTAACAAAGATGTTAAAAAGAATCGGACCAAGGACAGATCCCTGGGGCACACCACTGATAACAGCCTTCTCCTCAGAGTGAGCTCCATTTACATGTACTCTTTGTCGCCTCCCACCCAACCAATTTCTAACCCAAGCAGTAACTTTAGGGTCCATCCCTAGGGTGCTCAGTTTGTTTATAAGTCGCCTGTGAGGAACTATGTCAAAGGCTTTACTGAAATCTAAATACACCACATCTAGGGCTCTCCCTCGGTCCAACTCCCTGGTCACCCAGTCAAAGAAATCAATCAGATTTGTCTGACAAGACCTGCCTCTGGTGAATCCATGCTGCCTTGGATCCTGTAATCCCCTGGACTCCAGAAACCTCACTATTTTATCTTTCAGCAGCGTTTCCAATAATTTACTCACCACCAAAGTTAAACTAACCGGCCTGTAGTTTTCAACCACATCCTTACTTCCGCTTTTGTGTAAAGGCACCACATGAGCCTCTCTCCAGTCCTTTGGCACCACTCCCGACTCCAACGAGGCATTGAAAAGGTCAGTCAGTGGAGCTGCTAGAACGTCCCCAAGTTCCCTCAGTATTCTCGGGTGTATCCCATCCGGTCCCATCGCTTTGTCTACTTTAAGTTGAGATGGTTTCTCACGAACACAGTCTTTTGAAAATTGTTCAAGATGTCCTTTGCTTCTGTTCCTATTTGTGGGTGTTTTCTGAGGTCCTGCTCCTGGTTCTTCATATGAGAACACAGAACAAAAATATTTGTTAAGCAATTCCGCTTTATCCTTATCAGCTTCTATATATTCCTCCCCTGCACCCTTGAGTCTGACAATACCACTCTTGCCCTTCCTCTTCTCACTAATATATCTGAAAAATGTCTTATCCCCCCATTTTATTGCATTGGCTATTTCCTCCTCCTTTTGAATCTTTGCCTTCTTGACTACTTTGCTAGCTTCTCTAAGTTTTTCCAAATACAGATGCCTGTCTTCCTCTCTCTGTGATCTCTTGTATTTCATGAAGGCCTCCCTCTTTTTCTTCACTTTTTCAGCTACTTCTTTCGGAAACCATAGCTGTCTCCTTTTCCTTTTACCTTTATTTACCATTTTAACAAAAAGTTTGGTTGCTCTTAAAATATCCCCTTTCAGTTTTGCCCACTGTTTTTCTACATCCCCCAGCTGTTCCCATCCAACTAACGACTCCCTGAGGTATTGGCCCATCTTCGCAAAGTTATTCTTCCTAAAGTCTAAGATCCTCGCCTTTGAATGGATTCTAACAGCCCTAGTCCTAATACTGAACCACACCATCTGGTGATCATTGGATGCAAAATGATCTCCCACTACAACATCAGAAACACTTTCACCATTGGTAAGCACCAAGTCCAGTATGGCCCCTTCAGGTGTGGGGTCTGTTACCAATTGCCTGAATAGTTCTCCCTGTAGAGAATCCAGGATCTCCTTACTTCTAGATGATACTGCAGCAGGAATGTGCCAATCAACATCTGGCATATTGAAATCTCCTATCAGTAGCACTTTCCCTTTCCTAGCAATGCTGCACATGTCTTCAATTAACTCTCTGTCCACCTCTTCCTCTTGTGAGGGAGGTCTGTATATCACACCAATGTAAATAGATTTCTCTTTCCCTCTTTCTAGTTTAACCCACAATGCCTCCCCTCTCCCTTTTAAGCTCTGCAATTCCAAAGCTTTAATAGTAGTTTTTACATATAGTGCCACTCCTCCTCCCCTACTTCCTACCCTGTCCTTTCTGAATAAAGTATAGCCAGGTATAGTTACATCCCAATCATGGTTTTCTGTGAACCATGTTTCTGTAACTGCCACTAAATCCAAGTCAGCCACTCCCACCAAAGCTTCAACATCAGGGATCTTATTTCCCATGCAACGGGCATTTATACGAACTGCTTTCCATATGTTACCCCTGTTACCCATTTTCATAAAGGTATTTAATGTATCACCTACCTGGGGGCTTTCACTTACCTGGGGGCTTTCTTCACCCATCCCCAACGAATCTAGTTTAAAGCCCTTTTCAGTAGATTAGCCAGTCTACTACTGAAGATGCGTTGACCTTTCTTGGACAGATGGATGCCATCTCTGCTCTGCAGCTCTTGGAACAGCATCCCATGGTCTAGGAAACCAAAACGCTCTCGATGACACCATCCACGCAGCCATGCATTCATCTCCAGGATGCGAGCCTCTCTGCCTTGGTCTTTACCCTCAACAGGGAGGACTGAAGAGAATACCACCTGTGCACCTAACTGCTTCACCCTCTGTCCCAGAGCCATGAAGTCACTTTTGATATGTTCCGAGGTATACCTAGCAGTATCATTTGTTCCAACATAGATTAGCAACATTGGGTAATAGTCAGTGTGCTTGATGAATCTCGGCAACCTCTCCGTAACATCTTGGATTTTGGCACCAGGCAGACAGCCTACCTCTCTGGACATCAAGTCTGGTCGGAAGATGGACGCCTCAGTACCCCTCAGAAGAGAGTCTCCAACCACCACTACCCTTCGTTTCCTTGTGGTCACTGATTCTGCAACTTTGGGGTACTTGAGCTCTGGTTCTTCCCTTTCCAGGGATGCTTTCACCTCCTCCACTTCCAGGGCTGCATAATGGTTCTTCAATTCAAGGGCTGGAGAAGTTGGATTGGTAATTTTGCAGGCCCTGGTGATTTGTGTCCAACCATTGACATTCTGTTGGCACCCATCTTCTCCTCTGCTGGAGAGCTTGGTTGCTGCAAGAAGCATCTCATCAGTGTTTTACTACTAGGTGTGATGTGTTTGTGTTTGGCTGTGCCCGTAATGATGCATGCTGCAGTGTTCTGCACCAGTTGAAGTGGGTGGGTAGATTACTTGGGTAGACCTTGATATAATGAGTTTCCGTAGTCCAATATTAGGGCGATGACCACTTGGCATATGGTGCGGAAATGGTCCTGACTGAGAATTGGTCGGAGTCTCCTGATCAGCTTCAATGAGTGGTATGCCTTCGCAGCAGTTTTATTTATGTGCGATTGTAGGTTCAGATTCTTGTCTAGGGTGATGCCTAGGTACTTCACCTCATCACTTAGTGTTATTGTCCTATTTAGGATACTGATAGCTTGGGGGTGGGTTGAATGTGGGGTTTCTGGAAATAAACATTGCCTCTGTCTTGTCAAAGTTGACTTTCAGGTTATTTTTGGCGAACTAGCTGTTCATATCTTCAAGGCACTTGGCCATTGGGGTCATATCGGGTGAATGTGTGTCTATTGGGGCATACACCATGATGTCATCTGCATATAGGTGGTAATGTGTCCTGTGGCATTTGATGATGTTACAAATTTTATTTTTATTTATTTTATTTATGTGCACTTATATACAGCCTTTCGCGAATCAAGGTGGTTTACAATGAACTCAAAAATTGCATTATAACATATATGCATTACATGGAACGTTAAAGCAAGGTGTGTCATAGTAGTAAAACAATTGATAAGATTAGGAAAGTAAATATAACTATGCATAACAATCAACTATTTACATCTTGGTCTTGTGGTCTTGAGGACAAATGGGTTGGATATATATGTTGAATAGGATGGATGAGAGAGCTGATCCTTGATATTCCCTGTGTGATGGGAAACTGTATTGATTTTTTTTGGGCGCATTTGACTTGCTGTGTTCAATTGCTCAGATAGGAGGTGAACCATTTTAGAGTGTTCTTGCGTAGTCCGATCTCCTGTAGGCGATTTAACATTATGGAGTGGGACACCGTGTCGAAGACCGCTGAGATGTCTATGAAAACTAGCAAAAATCCGTTTTTTATGTTGTCTAAGCCCTTCAATAGGTTGCCGAAGAGGAATGTGAGCAGGGTCTCCACATTGTGCTGTGGTTTGAAGCCATGTTGGTGGTGGTTCAATGGGACATGCAGATCGATATGATCCAGTAGTTGTCTTTGTACCATTTTTCGATGATCTTTGATATAAATGGAAGGCTCAAGATGGGGCGGTAGGATTTTGGGTCGGAGGTGCTTAGCATTGTGGTCTTGAGGATGGGTCATATCATAGCTTGCTTGAGCGCTTGTGGCATGTATCCTTGTTGGAGGGACTCCTTCACGATTTTGTGGAGGTGATGGCTTAGTTGGTTCTTGGCATCCTTGATCCATTCCACTGGGCATGGGTCAGATGGAGATGTTGTCGTATTCAGGGTGCCCACAATGTTTTCTATGTACTGAGCTGTTGGCATACTAAAGTTGTTCCAGGTTTGATGGGTTTCTGTCCAAGTTGGGTGGCATGTCGCAGGGAGGTGAGTGGGGGCTTGGCTAGCGTGCTTGTTCAATATGTAATTTGAGAATTCTTGGGGGTCTAGTTGATGGTTGTTGTATTGAGGGTTGTCTCTAGTGAGCTTTTTCAGCAATGTTGAAAGGTTCTCTTGGTTTATTTGCTGCTTTCATAATTAGGTTGGTGTGATGTTGTCTGTGATCATTGATCAGGCTATTGTATGTTTGTTGTTCAGCTCTGTAATGGAGCATAGTATCCTGTGACTTGTTTCGTCTCCATTTTCTTTCAAGTTGTCTGAGTGAGTGCTTTGCTTCTCTAATTGAGTTGGAGTACCAGGGGGCGTTGGTTCTCCTGTGTGTGTATGGCTTTTCCTTGCTTGGAGCTGGCTTTGGATATGGTATGGTTCCATTTTTCTATGGTTTCGTCTAGGTTGTCGCATTCTTGTAGTATTTGTGGCATTATTTCCTTCAGGAAAGTTTCCTTTTTGTAGGCTCTGAATCTTCTTGTTCTGTTCTCCCCTTCTGTGAGGTGAGTGGGGGTCTCCAGGTGTAGGGTGAAGGTGAGGATATGATGGTCTGACCAGGGGACTGGTGTGGATGTTGGGTTTGTGAATTGGTTCTGTTTGGTTAGTTGTATTGGTATGAAGATAAGGTCCAGTGTAGTTCCATGATGATGTGTCGGCGCATTGACCATCTGTCGGTAATCTAGTGCTTCCAGGGCTTTGAGGAAAGCCCTGGTATCTTTGTTGGGTGCAGAGGTTAGGTTGTAGTCTCCCAAGGCAATGAGTGGTTTGTGCTGGTTACTAAATGCGCAGATTGATTCAAGTATTGCTGAGAGATGCTCCGCCTTGGCATTGGGAGGCCTGTATGTGAGGCAAAAGCTGATGTAGTGAGTTGATATGATTATTGTGCTTGATTCAGCAGAGTTGCATGTGGAGATAACTTTAAATCTGTAGCTTTTTCTGGTCAATATTAGTGCTCCTCCTCCTCTCTTGTGTACTCTAGGGTAGCTGAATGCTGTGAAGTCTGATGGAGTAACTTGGTTTAGGATGACTTGGTCCGTGTCGGTCAGCCATGTCTCGGTGATGCATATAATATCCAGCTTTTGATCCAAAATGTAGTCATTGAAGAACCCTCACCCTCCTAGGGTCTGCATTCCTTCACTAAACCTGGATTCTTATAATTATCTGAAACCTCTTAACAGGAAGGAAAAAAAACAAGACACAATTAATTCTGAACCATCTAACGTCTCAACAAATAGGGGTGTCCTACATGGAGTGGTGGGTTCATCCCTAAACAAAGACATGGGGAGGGGTGGCCTGCACAGAGTGACAGGTGCACCTACTCTTACCATCTTGCTGGGCAGACTAGATGGACCATGCTGGTATTTATCTGCCATCATTTACTATGTTACTATGTAAATGCTACAGAGCTCTGTACGGAACAAAATCATGAAGGTCAAAATCAGGCCTTTCCATCTGAGATTCTTCAAAGATGGCTCTGCAGAGCTCCAGCTTTTATTGTGGATTATCAGCTGACACAGTTAATTTTTAATTAACATCTGGTGATGTTCGGGTTACAACAGTACATATATTTTGCTGACATTTATCAAGTTACATAAAAGCAGAAGTTACAAGATTATTACTATATTCGCTAGACTCAATAGGTGTCGCTGTATTTCCACCATACACAGAAGCTAATTAGTTACTCTTATAATAATTGCTGACTTTCTACTATTTATTCAAGCTTTATTTGATTATTAGCTACTTGTTGACCTAAGATCTAGTTCTCCAAAAAAGACCATGCCGACCTAGCTAATCCTTTAGCGTATCATATTGCAGGATAAAAGAGGATGTACTTGTTCTATTGATTTTTAGGGAACTAGCTTATGTACACATAGGCTCTATTTGCTAATTCTATGAAGCAACTATCAGAAAGCAGAAGGACAACTTTAAAGTTACTTTTAAAGAGAAAAGCTCTTAATTTCACTGCAGCTTGGCCTGTAAATTTCCATAAGCATATATATATCACCTATAACTAGTTTCTACAGTCCGGTTTCGTTTATAGATTCACTGCTAACGCTTCCAATTCCTATGTCTAGTATAGGTCCAGAATCACTGTCCGTTTCTGGGACCAGTAAATTCAAATTCCCGTATACTGGGTGAACCGTAGTGGCATAAGTTAGTGCATCAGCAGCTGATTCATCTAATTCTCTGATCGTATCCAATTTGGTTTTAAGGCCTGGCCTGACTAGCCCTTTTCTACAGTCCTCCCTTTGGTTCTGCTCAGAACCACATTCTTCATAAAAGGGCATTTCACGGAGTAAATCTCCAGTACTTGGAACACTTCGCAATTTAAGGACTGCAATAGTATTTGTGGTTTTAGCCATGTATGAAGCACAACACTTCATAATACAGGCAAGACATATTCCTAGGAGTTGGAGGGCTACTAAGAAACCAAAGAGGCTTGTCAGTAAGACCTTTATCAGACCTGACAAACCACCCCACATTTTTTCAAACCAGGGCCATACAGAATCAGACGTTCCTTCTATATTATCTTTAGAGAAGTGAGTTTCTTTTCTCACCTGTTCTAGGATACCAGAGACCACCTTACGCTGTGAATCAATGAGCGTGCAGCAATGCTGGTGTACAATCCCACACACACCTCCTTCCTTGGCCAGTAAATAATCCAAAGCCATTCTATTTTGGGCGGAGTAAGCAGTCAGTTTGTCTACAGTACCTTGCATGACTGTGAGAGCATCAGTCAAATCTTGAGCTGTTACTTCTATCAGTGCGTAAATTCACAATAATTGTTCAGCATAATGTGCTGTAGGACGTATGGCACCAAAGGTACTTAGCCAAACTGTTCCCGTGAAGGTGCTTACTTCTTGTTGAGTTAGCATAGTGGTATCATCTAATAGTTTCCTTGCCAAACGTATATCTGCACTAGAATCATCTGCAGCTCGGCGATGACGGCTAGAAGGCATTCCAAGTAAAGTTTCATAAGGGACCAGTTTCCATGGCAGGTCAAGAGTAGCTATATAGCAATTGCCAGACCAGTCAGCAGGCAATGGGACATAGGCTAAGGTTCCACACACAAAATAGTGACCCACCAAGGCAAGTAGCCCATCTGTCCAAATTTTATAATCTTTAGGTTCTGTAACTAGAATTTCAGTTCCAGGCCAAATATCCCTTAACCATGGATGATAGTATCCTAAATAGGGATACACATAATTGTCAACATACCCAGATGCTGAACCATTTTTGCTTTTCTGCAATCTATACTTCCCATACGTTGGAAGCCCATCCTGGTCATAATATTGTAATTCATACTGGTCAAGGCGAGTCTTAAGGTCAGGGAGAACATTAACTACCCTTAAATTTGAAAGGGCTTGTACAGAACTTACTGTAGGAGAATCCATCACTAATGGACATGATTATTAGTCATGACAGTCTGACATTTAGATAGAGGGGTTTCTCCCACAGGGTATGCTCCTTTTCTCTGAAAACAAATAGGAGGGTTAGTCACTGGCTGAGGACTGATAATTCTTGGAGCGGGAGTTACTCCCTCAGGCCATGTTACAGTAAGATTAAATAAGGTTTCATTCACAGACAACTCTTTCAGTTCTTGCAGAGAAATAGGTCGAGGTCTAGGCAAAAATCCAAACTGTGTAGCTGCTGGATGAGGTAAGCACACTGCACAACTGGAAATATTAAAATGCTGAATTAAAGAGTAGATGTGAGAGTGAAACACATTATAGAAAACACCATGTTTTGCCCAAGGAGCATGTGGATCATACTCAGGGACTGTATGGTCAGGAACTGTATGAGCTTGAATCACTGAAGGAGTAGGAACAAGGTTGAGAGTCTGAAGCAAGTTATCTACTATTGCCCGTTGTTTAGGCCCTACTTTTGGTTTTACCAATAGCCTTTTCACCAACTCATCCACACTCCCTACATTACTAAGAGAGCTCCCAGACACCAAATCCAGAAAAATAAAAACAGTGCCAATGCTACTGAAAATATACATATTAACCAATTCTCAATCGACAAGTCTGAAGTAGGTTGTAACTGTCCAACAACTTCACAACCACTTTCTTGGTCAAGTGGAGATAGACTTGGAGGGAATGAGTTCAGTTCAATGTCAATTAATTCCTCTGGATCCGATCTAGGTGGTATACACGGAAGTTGTCTTATCCAGGGGACGGAGCCTTCTTGCACTGGTCCAGATGTATCCACGCTTTCTGTCCTTTCACTTTCAGCGCTGAATATCCCACCAGCAACACTTGGAATGGCCCCAGAGGAGGCGGGACAAGATGGCGGACGCATGCTAGCTGCCGCCGGTTCGTGCATTTGCCTTTCGTTTTCCTCAAACCTTGCTATATTTATAATGCCTCGGAAGAGGAAGGCCAAACACTGGGAGCTTCCCAAGTGTCCGACGACGGCAGCGGTGGGGCCAATCGATGCCTTCGTGCGGCCCAGTGGTGCTCATTTGCGTCCGGAGCGAAGTTCGCTGGGGGCTATGGAGGCGGAAGGAGGCCTAACCAGCTCCTCTGAACTGCAGGTTACTCTTAGCCCGGACGCCCGATGCCTGCCAGAGCAACCTACAGCGCCAGACGTGGGAGCAGCAGAGGCCGAGTCTCGGAGTGTAGAGGAACTTGTTGCCGTAGCGTCGACGCCGGTTGGGGCTTCAGTGGAGATGGCTGTTTCCTCTGCTGAGCCTGGCGTGGAGATGGTTCCAGCTGCTAATGGAGAGCACAAACCGGCTGAGGATTGGGTGGTTGGCTTGGGTTCCTGCCTAAAGACCCCGGTTCAAACTTCCCTTCCTCGACCTGAGATTGTAACAATGGACTCCCTTTGGGAGGGACTGAGAGCTTTGGAATCATCCTTTACCTCCCAGTTTGCTGCCTTGTATGAGGCATTACCTTCTTTGGCACAAGTAGTCACTCAGCAGAAACAGGAGCTGTTTGATATCTCTTCTAAGGTGGCCCAGTTGGAAGTTAGAATTGAAGATATGGCCACTATTCCAGGTACTGTTATTAAGGATGTATCTGTTATCCATGGGAAATTGGAGACGTTAGAGAATTTTGCCCGTAAGAGGAATCTGCGCTTGTTGAATTTTCCACGTGTTCCTGCTATTTCTCCAAAGGATCTATTTACCACTTATGCTACTACTATTTTGAAGATACCTTTAGAATCGGTTCCTCCTTTGGTTAGGATTTTTTACTTGCCAGTAGCCAAGCGCAAGACCCATGGTGCTTCCTCACCTTCACATTCTCCTCCAATTGATTCTCTTGATCTAACTGGGTTCTTGGAGACCACTGATCCTGGTTATGTTCCTAGGGCAACCCTGCTTCTGACTGTTGTTTTTGATTCAGATCGTGATTTCTTGCTGAAGTTATATTTTAAAGTGAGGAATGAATCATTTATGGGGGGAGTAGTAAGGATGTCTCCAGATGTGTCTAAAGCCACTCAGAAACGTCGACAGCAGTTTTTACTGCTTCGTCCCCAGGTTATACAGCTTGGTGATCTTTTTTTCCTTAGGTATCCGTGTCGAAGTCTAGTTAAATATCAGGGTGTAAGTTATACCTTTTTTGATCCTTCGCATCTCGCTCAGTTCATAGTTGGTAAGAGTGCTTGTCCATCTTAGCCAATTCGGGATATAAGTTTAAAGCACCATTATGTGTCTTATTACCTATGACTTTTCTTATGAATAGTGTTTTGCCTGCCTCCAAATATTTGTGGGCTAGTGAATGTTTAATTCTTAAATTTCTATTATGTGTGGGCTAAGGGTTTACTTAGCCTGGAAAATGTTTCTTTTGTACATTCTTTACTGTAACAAGTGTGTATCTTGCGGATATGTTAAAAATTGCATAAATTAAAAAAAAAAAAAAAAAAAGGAATGGCCCCAGAAATCTCGCTGCCAGAGCAGTCTTCGGTGCTGGATCCTTGACGAGTACCCAGTCTCCAGGTTCCACTTCTGGAAGTGGTCGAGATGCCTGCGCACCCTGCTTTGTGAGCTGCAAAAAGGAAGGAGAACCCAGCATTTGGTGAAAATATTTACAATAGGATAATAGATCGTTGCGCAACAATTGGGGATCCGGTAACTGATCTGGCGGAATTATGACATGGGCTGGAGTAGTTGCTGGATGTCCTGTCACAATTTCATAAGGAGTAAGACCTTGTTGAGTTCTTTGAGGAGAATTGCGAACTGAAAACAAAGCAAACGGCAGAGCTTCCACCCAATCCTGACTCCAATCATGAGTCAGGGACCGGAGAAGCGCCTTCAGCGTCCGATTCATCCGTTCCACTTGGCCAGAGCTTTGCGGATGATATGGAGGATGAAATTGCTGATGAAGGCCAAAAAATGTAGTTATGCCTTTCCAGACTTCTGCCATGAATGCTGGACCTTGATCAGAAGGCAAAACCAGGGGCACACCCCACAAAGGAATAAACTGGGTAAGTAAACACTTCAAAACCGTAGCAGCAGACAACGAATTAGTTGGATAGGCTTCAGGCCATCCTGAATATAAGCAGGTAAAAACCAAAAGATGTTTCCTTCCCCCCTTGGCACAAGGCAGATCAGTAAAGTCCATTTGCAGGAAGAGGAAGAGTCCTTGAGGCCTAAGCAAGGATGGAGAAGGTGATGCGCGCAGAGTGCATCCAGATTTTCCTGCTTGTAAACACGGGAGACAAGAAACACACACAGCATGAGCAGCAGAAGCAAACGCAGGATTATACCACAATTGAGCAAAAGCATTTGTCATAGCCAAAACACTTAAATGCAACTTGTGATGTAAGAATAAGGCAACAGGATATAACTATGATTTAGGACAGATAAACAATTTGTCCTTTATCCATAGTTCAGTACCATCAGGCGATGCTCCCCAAGTGAGCCATTCTTGTTTTTCGGTGAAGTCAGCTGAATCCTGATGAGAATGCATCAAGTCCAGAGACAATGAGCCAGAAGTAGAAGCTGCAGGTGAACGAAGAGTTAATAAAAGATGTGATGGAGCTGCAGGTCCTGCTGCTGCAGCTTTAGCAGCTTGGTCTACAAACTGATTGCCTTGTGATACCACAGTACCAGTAAGATCATGTCCCTTGCATTTCAACACAGCCACTTGAGCTGGCTTAAGTACTGCAGCAAGCAAACATTCAATGTAGCGGGCATGTTTAATAGGCTTATGAGCCTCTGTTAAAAATCCACGTTGCGCCCAAATATTCCCAGAGTCCCATAGAACCCCAATTGCGTAACTACTGTCGCTATGAATATTTACAACCAAATGCGTAGACATTTCCAAGGCCTGAATAAGAGCAAACACTTCTGCCAACTGGGCACTAGCAAATGGCAACGCTCCTGCTTCTATTACAGAATCAACAGTAGTAACAGCATATCCAACAAGTAAATTCCCTTGTTCATCACGGAAAGCAGAACCATCAGTAAATAGAACCCAGTCAGGGTTTGACAAAGGGATAGCAGACAAATCAGGCCTAGCCTTTGAATAGTCTGTTACAGAAGAAAGACAATCATGAGTTCCATCAGGATCAGACAGGTGTAGCAATGGCTCTAAAGAAGCCAAAATTTGAGCTGGCTGTAACAGAGAAACCTCATGTAGGGTAACATGTGCTTGGGAAATAGCCAGGTCAAATAATAACAAACGAGAGCTTGACAAAGGTTGAGTTTTAGCCAGATGCAATAACCTAGCAACTGAATGAGAAGTGTAAACATGCAATTCATGTTGAAGAACAAGAAAGTCAGTAGTCTGTATTGCAAATACTATGGCAGCTAAAGATTGGAAACATGGTGGCATGCCAGAAACGACAGAATCAAAAGCTTGAGAAAAATAGCCTAAAGGCTTGAGTCCAGTAGGAAAGCGTTGTGCCAAAACACACACAGCAGCAGATGTAGATGTAGCTACATAAAGGCAGAAAGGTAAATCATAATCCAGAAATGAAAGACAAGGAGAAGTCAGCAAAGCTTGTCGTAAAGAGTGGAAAGCATTGTGCTGAGCTTCAGTAGGAACTATAATGCCCTCTGGAGCCTCACGGCCAAGCAGGGCATACAGTGGAGCAGCAAGTTCAGCAAAGTCGGGAATCTACTGGCGACAAAACACTAAAAGGCCTAGAAAGCGACGTATGAGGGGTACGGTAGCAGGGAAAGGCATTGACATTATAGGACCAATTCTCTGAGTAGTAATAGAGCGTCCAGCAGAGGAAAGACATACACCAAGGAATATCACTTGTGTTAAAGAAAATTGTAGCTTTGACTGATTAACTTTTAAACCCAAATGAGAAATGTGTGCAAGAGTTAACACAGTATCAGTAACACAAGTATCATAACAAGGAGAGCAAATAAGCAAATCATCTACATACTGTATTAGTACAGATTTGTCCAATGCCAAGTCCTGCAAAGCAGCTTTAAGGGCCTGCGAAAAGTAAGCAGGACTCTCGGTGTACCCTTGAGAAAGCGTAGTCCAGGTATACTGGCGCCCTTCGTACGTGAATGCCAGTAAATATCTCGACTCCTCCCCCACCGGTATGGAGTGGTAGGCGGAGCTTAAGTCTATGACTGAGAAGTGGATGGAGTCACATGGTATGCGAGTCCAAATATCATGAGGATTGGGTACAAGAGGAAAAATTGGTAGAACAATCCGATTAATTGCTCTCAAATCTTGCACAAATCTTCAGCACAGGTAAAATAGGAGTATTGAAAGGAGAAGAAGTGGGTACCAACACACCCTGAGAAAGCAGGTTTTCAATCACTGGCCATATTCCAGCCACCGAAGCTGCAGGCAATGGGTACTGACGTACATATGGTAGTGGAGCTCCCGGTTGTACTTCAGTCTTGACTGGAGGAATGTTGAGATGTCCAATATCATTACCTGGCTCCGCCCATAAGGATGAAGGAAGAGTGTCCAATGGTGGAGTGGTCACAACAGCCGATGTCACAGCTGTAGGCTGTTGTACTTGCAGGGGACACAAGGTACAAGTCAAAGTGCCAGTTTCCCAGCTTATAACAGTCTTGTTTCTGGATAGAAAATCTTGGCCAAGCAAGTTGACAGGCAAAGTAGAGCCAACCAGGAAATCTGTATGATACAATTTCCCTTCCACTAGAAGTGGCACATCAGACAGTTTTCTGTGCATTATAGTTTTCCCTTCAATCCCTTCACAAGGGACTTTAGGAGCAGCAGACAGTGCCTCAAACAGAGGGGAGGTAACTGAGATAGCACTATGGCAGATGTGGAGGCACCTGTATCTAACAGGAAAAGCAAGTCATATCCCAGAATAGTAGCGCGTATTTCCCCCTGCATGTTAGGACACACAACCAAGCCTAGTCAGTCCTCACTAAAGTCCACATCAGTTTCTGCATAATATTGGGTCATGACAGAAGGCTGGTTAGGGGTAAAAACAGGGTATGGGGCAGGTGAATAATTGGCTCCTACAGCCTCCTGATGTACCCCAGATTGGGGAAGGTTACTCCTTGGCATAGTACAATCTCTTATCATAGGTCCCATTTTTCCACATCCATAACAGACACGATCTCCTTGTTGCCCCATCATGTAGCCACGACCTCTACTTCTAGAGGGTACAGTACCCCTGCCACCTCTTGCTCTGCCCCGTCCCCTAAAATTGGATTCATAACTTGCTACTTGAAAATTTAAAAGTTTTTGACGTTGGCAATCAAGTTTACCTTTATCAGCATCCTTCTGCTTCTGGATCCGCTTCTCTGCATGCAAAGCATCTTCCAAAATCTCCTTTGCAGACTTCGTAGACCATTCAAGCAAAGCATTTTCTAGTATTGTTTTTATTTCTGATTGCAGTCCATTCACAAAAATTGAGGCAAATCCTTCCATATCACCATTCTGAGGAGAAAAATCTCAGAATGCCAGGCAGCACCTCGTATGGAACTGAGCAACAGTTTCATCCCCACACTGCTTCAGATCTAATAGCTTGGACAAATCTTTTACAGGAGTACATTTTTTTTCAATAGCTTTTAACAAATTATTCCAATCTTCTCGGAAAGCAGTCATTTGAGTATCATCAGAAGCATTAATGACAGGATCTGCACAGGGCCATGTCCATGCTGCATTATCTGGCAGTTGAGGGTGGGTGACTGCTCTTAATTCTATAGGGTTCAGGAAAACTGCTTTCAATAAATTTTGTAAATCTACCCAAGAAGGATCATAAGTAGTTATTAACTGACACCAATAATCCACAAACTGACCAGGTTTTTCTCTGGAGTCAGGGCAAGATCTAGCCAAATTAAAAACTTCAGCTGGGGGACCAATGATATGCTAACTAAACCACCATCCCCCCTAGGAAAGGCTCTGAACGGAGCAAGCAGATCTATCTGCTTACTCTGTTCTTTCACCTCTTTATTTAAAGTTAAAAATTCACCTAATTCCAATGTCAACCACTGCAAGCACTGCCAATTAGAGATCAATGGAGCTTTGGTCCAATGCCCAACTCCTTTGGCAACAGCAGCCATAGCTTCTGCTACTAGTTCCCTATTCTGACTGCGTGGTAACAGTTCTATTGTTTATTGTTTATATAACATTTGATATACCGCCCCCCGTTACATTGGGGCGGTTTACAATATAAATAAAATCATCAAGTCAGAAACGGAAAGAGAAAGTTACAATTACTTGAAGAAGAAAGGGAAACAGAGGACAGTGGAAGACAGGAAGATAGAGTCAGGAGAGTCAGCTAGATCCAGGAAAGGCACAGGAGAACAGATGAGTTTTGAGAAGGGAGCGAAATTTAGGATATGATTCTTCCAAACGGAGGGCAGTGGGTAGTGAGTTCCAGAGGGAGGGACCAAGGTAGAAGAACGCTGATTTACGGGTGGATTGGAGATGTGCACGGGAAGGGGCTGGAAGGTGAAGGTGATTGATATGAATGGACCGGAGGCTTCGAGAGGGGACATGGAAGGAGAGCAAATCAGAAAGGTATTGGGGTCTATGAAGGTAAATGGCTCGATGGACCAGAGTAAGGACCTTGTAGGGGATCTGGAATTGTACTGGCAGCCAGTGAAGGTGTTGTAGAAGGGGGGTGACGTGATCGCATGGAGAGGCATGTAGAAGCATCCGAGCAGCCGTGTTTTGAATTAACAGTAGTCGATGTAATTGATACTGGGGGATACCGGCGTAAATAGAATTACAAAAATCTAATCGGGTTATGACTAATGAAAGAAGAAGGGTAGTGAGTGCCTGAGGAGATAGGAAAGGTTGAATGGCACGAATCTGCCGAAGGCAGTAAAAAGAACGCTGAGAAATAGAGGAAATGTGATCGTGAAACGTGAGTGCACTATCAAGAATGACACCAAGATACCGAAGTTAACATATGCTGTTTTAATTGCAAGTCAAGTGCCTCAAGTGCAGCTATAATAACTTCAGTTAATGCACAAGCTTTGTCTGCTAAATGGGCAAGATATTGTGTCAGCTGCTCTCTAGTAGTTATAACCTCAAGCTGACTAGCTTCCACTCCTATTAACTGTTCAAGTTCCAGAATATCATTTTTCAGCTGTTGAGTTCTAGTGGTATGAGGGATAACTACAGGATCTACAGGGGTAGCAGGAACAGGACCACCTGGCGTGATTAAAGGAGAACCATCTACTCCAGCCACAGAAATTGGGGAATGCAATATTACACCTGAAATAGCATCTAAGGGGTGAGTATCAAATTTAACAGGGGTAGAAACACCAGGCATATCATCTAATGACAGCTCCTGATCTTGACGGGCTGCCAATGCTGCAGCACTATTCCTAGATAGCGAAACAGCCAATGCAGTAAACTCCTCCTCATAAGCTGGAGGAGCCGTCGCTACAGTACAAGGATCACAAACATTTACCTTTTCAATGTCAGTCTTACTGCCAGCTTCTGTCTGCTTAGTCAGAACACATATTTGTTCTTCTATCCTATACACTTGATCTTTAAACTTTTCAAACACAAAAGTAGTCGCTTGTTGACTTTTTTCGGCAGCCTTGGCTAGCCACCAGCTATATATGACCTATTCATGACTGGTATGAGATTTGCTTAAATCTTCAAAAACCATTTCATACTGTAACCACCTCAATTTGTCTTCCTGAAACATTCCCCCAAGGGGAAACTGCAAATTGGGATTACTGGCAGTCAATGAATGCCATTTGGCCACATAATCTAAGGCACTGTCACCAAACTTGCACCTCATTTCATAATTAGGGCTTCCTTTCTTTTGTCCTATCTCACGAGCCTTCTCGCTCCATTCGTCTAACTGAGATCTCTGTTTAACCTTACTGACTTTATTCCCCATTGTAATCACAATATACACACACACAGAGATATCTGTTAACTCTTTAGTATACTCACTCACTGCCTGTGTCCTTATCTGTGTTTTCGTTCCTGCTGAAAGGCCAGACAATCCGAGTCATGGCACAAAACTGAAGAACCCTCACCCTTCTAGGTTCTGCATTCCTTCACTAAACCTGGATTCTTATAATTATCTGAAACCTCTTAACAGGAAGGAAAAAAAACAAGACACAATTAATTAATTAAATGCTACAGAGCTCTGTACGGAAGAAAATCATGAAGGTCAAAATCAGGCCTTTCCATCTGAGATTCTTCAAAGATGGCTCTGCAGAGCTCCAGCTTTTATTGTGGATTATCAGCTGACACAGTTAATTTTTAATTAACATCTGGTGATGTTCGGGTTACAACAGTACATATATTTTGCTGACATTTATCAAGTTACATAAAAGCAGAAGTTACAAGATTATTACTGTATTCGCTAGACTCAATAGGTGTCGCTGTATTTCCACCATACACAGAAGCTAATTAGTTACTCTTTATTTTTTATTTATTTATTTAACACTCATTTATATACCGCATCTTCCAGCGATCAGTTGCGGTGTACAATTAACAACAGTTAACAAAGCGAAGTTTGTTTTACATAGAACATCTTAACTTTTTACATAGAACATCTTAACTTAAACAAAGCAGAGAGTAATAACTAAGCAGAATATTTCAACTAAAACAGTGTGAGTAACAATTTATCTAAACAAAATGTAATGTCTGTACAACGTAAGGCAGTACATAACAGTTGCAACTATATACATGTGGAGGTATTAGGGCATAATAGAATGGAGCGTCATTTCATTTAAGCTATGTATGTTGTCCGTTATAGTAGGGAGTATATACTTGATGTGGGCAGGTTCCTGTTTAGCCTTTATCTAAGTCGAGTGGAGGGTTTTCCATGGTATTATAGTGTTTAGTGAATAGATACGTTTTCAATTTTTTCCGGAATTCCGTGATCTCTGTTAGTGATCGTAGGTCCTCTGGTAGTGAATTCCAGATGGTTGGAGCTATGTGGGAAAAGGCTCTATTGTTTGTTAATTTGTGAGTTTTTATGAATTCTTTTGGAATCTTTAGTTTATTTAATTGTCCTTTTCTATGAGTAGGCTTAGGTGGTTCTTTGCATATTAGATTACATAATGTCTTCGGAGCCATGTCATTTAAGGCTTTGAATGCAGTTATTATTGTTTTGTATATTATCCTGCTTTGTATTGGTAACCAGTGAAGGGATGCTAGTATCGGTGTTATGTGTTGGAGTGAGTTTATTTTTAATATAATTCTAGCTGTTGCATTTTGCGCTAGTTGAATTCTTTTGATGTTTTGTTTTGAAATGCCCATAAGTATTAGGTTGGCGAAATCGAAGTGGGGGGTTATGGTAGCCTGTGTTATATTAATAAAATCTTGTATAAATACGAGGGGGCGTAGTTGTTTGAGGATTTTAAGTTTGAAGTAGATTTTCTTTATGGTATTTCTAATGTGGGTTTCCATTGTAAGGTGTGTATCTAAAATGACACCTAGATATCTTATTTCGTTTTTTATTTTAATTTCTTGGTTTTGTAGTGTTATGTGGGTTGGAGGAATAAATGATTGGTTTTTTGTTACAATTAGGACTTCGGTTTTAGCATGGTTTATATGGAGGTTTTGCGTTTTTAGCCAAATTGTAATTTTGTTATAACAGTCTGATAGGAGTTGTATCGGTAGGTTAGGGATCGTAAATGGTATGTACATCATAATATCGTCCGCATAGAGGTGATATTGTACTCCAAATTTTTTAAAGATATTGCAGACCGGTTTTATGTAAATATTGAAAAGTAGGGCTGATAGTGCTGAACCTTGTGGTAAACCTATTTCTTGTTTGTATGTATTGGAGGTTTGATTACCTATTCTTACATTTTGCGTTCTGTTATTTAAATATGAGGTAACCATTCATGTACGGTGGAGTTTATGCCTATCTGGCTTAGGTTGTTGAGCATTATTGAGTGATGCACACTATCAAAAGCTGCTGATATGTCAATGAAAAGGAGGATGAATGCCTGTTTATGATTGTCGATTCCTTTTAGGAGTGTATCGATTAATACTGTTAGAAGTGTTTCTACTCCGTGGCGGGGCCGGAATCCATATTGTTGTTCGTCAAGTGGGTAAGATGAGTCTATATATTCCTGTGTCTGCAATTGCACTACCTTTTCAATTATTTTGGCCAAAAATGGTATGCTAGAGATGGGCCTGTATGATACGGGAGATGTTTATCTAATTTGCAGTTCTTTAGGATTGGGCGTATTTGCGCATGTTTGAGCGAGGGTGGAAGGTATCCTTGGGTTAGTGAGAGGTTGACTATTGGGAGAATATAGGATAGTAGTGTTGGCAGTGTGTTTTTTATCCATGATACTGGGCATGGATCTAAATACGAAGTTGTGGTATTTAGTCCGGAGATGATAGTTTTTAATGACACTTTTGAAATGGGGTAAAAGTCTGACCATTCATCTACAGACTGGTAAGAAATGTTGATAGTTTCTAAGGACATAGTAGGTTTTTTTGATTTGTTTTGATAGTGATTAGCTAGGGTTTGTACTGAGATGTCAGTGATTTCGTTGCTAGAAGTTTGAGCGTTATTGGTTAGATTTCTGACAATGGAAAATAGCTCTCTAGGTCTATTATATGATTTTGCTAAGGTTGCTGCGTAGTAGTTTTTCTTTGTGCTGTCTATTGTTTCCTTATATTTTGTGAGATGGTTATTGTATATTTCCTTGTGTACAGAAACTTGGATTTCCGCCATTTCATTTCAAGTTTTCTTAGTTCTCTTTTCATTTGTCTTAGTGTGTTGTTAAACCATGGTGTACTATTTGTTTTGGTGTGTATAGTCTTTTTATTTGGGTGATTATTTTTAGCTGCATTGTTGATGGTTTCATTCCAGTTGTTAACAGCATCATCCAAATCTGATGTGGATGATAAGAAGTGGGGGATTGTTGAATCAAGGAATTCTGTTTCATTACTCTTATAATAATTGCTGACTTTCTACTATTTATTCAAGCTTTATTTGATTATTAGCTACTTGTTGACCTAAGATCTAGTTCTCCAAAAAAGACCATGCCGACTTAGCTAATCCTTTAGCCTGTCATATTGCAGGATAAAAGCGGATGTACTTATTTGTTCTATTGATTTTTAGGGAACTAGCTTATGTACACATAGGCTCTATTTGCTAATTCTATGAAGCATCTATCAGAAAGCAGAAGGACAACTTTAAAGTTACTTTTAAAAAGAAAAGCTCTTAATTTCACTGCAGCTTGGCCTGTAAATTTCCATAAGCATATATATATCACCTATAACTAGTTTCTACAGTCCGGTTTCGTTTATAGATTCACTGCTAACGCTTCCAATTCCTATGTCTAGTATAGGTCCAGAATCACTGTCCGTTTCTGGGACCAGTAAATTCAAATTCCTGTATACTGGGTGAACCGTAGTGGCATAAGTTAGTGCATCAGCAGCTGATTCATCTAATTCTCTGATCGTATCCAATTTGGTTTTAAAGCCTGGCCTGACTAGCCCTTTTCTACAGTCATAGATGGTGTTTGGCATATTTCTAATCTAGCATTTAATAGTGCGCAGTTGATAGCAGATGCAAGGATGGGGTTGCTGGTCAAGGTTCGTGATGGTGATGTATGACCAGCGTTGTGTTTTTTGTTTGGTGTTTGCTGCCTGGGGTACTGGTACAACTGGGGGGCAGTAATCCAGGGTATATAAATGGGTTGAGTGGGCAGGAATGAGTAAATTGGTATATGTGTGCTGGGTCGGATTTGATGTGCTAGGAGCAGCAAGGTAAGGTAAACCAGGAAATAGTGGGGTAACCCTGAACTCAGCTCTGTGATTTCATTGCTGTCTGAGATATCCTGCCCTCACTGCCCTCACTACTCTTCTGCTTGCTTTGGTTATTTTGAGGATTGATTATTGTTACATTATCTTTGCGAGTCTCCCACAAAATCAGCTCCACTGCCTTCAATTGATTCAGAATACTGCAGCAAGGATTCTTTCATACACTTCTCGGGTTTCTCATATTACACCTCACCTCATCAACTTGCATTGGCTGCCTGTTTCGCACCGTATCACTTACAAGATCCTGATACTCACACATTAGGCTCTTCATACCCACACCCCTCAATACCTGGCTGGTTTCTTGCAATTTCATTCTGTACTAGGAAGTCTCCTTTCCATTCACAACCACCGTTTGTGCCTGCCCTCCCCAGCCAGTGCCCATCTAGAACAAACCCGCCATATTGCTTTTTTCTTTCTGGCCCCTTTGCTATGGAATTCTCTCCCACTCTCTCTCCGCCAAGAGCAGTCTTATCCCAGATTTAAGGCCCTCCTTAAAACACACCTTTTCTGTTTAGCCTATGACCTCCCCTCCTCTGACCTGTAGGAAACTCATCTGGAACTCCCTTCCCCTGACTTGTTGAGAGATTTATCTTGTTTCTCCATGCTTCTCCTCTCCTGTGTATGACTGTGTTCTTTCCTGTCCTTATTGTAGCTCTTTTCTGTTTCTGGCTCCAGTCATTGTGTATTTGCAGCTCTGTACCCTGCCTTGATGTTATGAAGGGTGGTTAATCAAGTCTGGTAATAAAGATAAAGATAAAGATAAAGGGCTCTTGTCTCAGGAGGAGTGCTCTCTCCTGCACCCCAACTTGGGCTCCCTATCACTGACGGCGTAGCAGCTGAAAGGGTGACCCTAGCCCCTTTCAACCTCTCAGGAGAAGTGGAAGAGATCCTGCTGGCCTCCCTTAAGGCTTCCACCAGAAGAGCTTACCCTTCAAATGGCGGAGGTTCTCGGTCTGGTGCACGGAGCAAAGGGTGAACCCGTTCTCCTGGCAGGTGCAGCTGGTGCTGCAGTACCTTCTTCATCTCTCGCAGTCCGATCTCAAATCAAACTCCGTTAGAGTTCACCTCAATGCCCTGGTCGGTCTGGTGCATGGAGCAAAGGGTGCACCCATTCTCCTGGCAGGTGCAGCTGATGCTGCAGTACCTTCTTCATCTCTCGCAATCCGATCTCAAATCAAACTCTGTTAGAGTTCACCTCAGTGCCCTGGTGATGCTTCACTACCCTGTCAGTCCAGCCTCTGGAGATCCACTTCTTGAGAGGACTTCTGCTGTCCAACCCCCCCCCCCCCCCCCCCGTCCGCCCTTCGGCAACGGAATGGGACCTCAACATAGTATTGGCACAGCTCACTTGTCTACCATTTGAGCCTCTGGATACCTGCCACCTGAGATACCTCTCATGGAATGTTGTGTTCCTGGTGGTGCTCACCTCCGCTCGCAGGGTCAGCGAACTCCAAGCCCTAGTGGCAGGGGCGCTGTATACCAGATTCTATAAGAACAGGGTTGTGCTACATACACACCCCAAATTCCTTCTGAAGGTGGTATCTCTTTTCCACTTCAACCAGGAGGTGATGCTGTGATGCTGCCCACCTTCTCCCCAAGGCCTCACTCCAGCAGGACTGAGAATGTCCTTCATACCTTGGACTGTAAGAGGTCCCTGTCTTTCTACATTCAGTATACCCAGGCCCACCAGAAAACTTCTCAGCTTTTTGTTTCCTATGATCCCAGTCAGCTAGGGGAAGTGGTGACAAAACAGACACTGTCTACCTGGGTAGCAGACTGCATCACTCTAGCCTATGAGTAGGCTAGGCTCACACTGGATGGCTGGGTCACGGCACACAGTGTCAGGGTCATGGTGGCCTCTGTGGCAAACTTGCGCTCCGTCCTGATGCTGGACATCTGCCAGGCCACCATCTGGTCTTTAGTCCATACCTTTGCAGCTCATTACTGCCTGGAGAGGGAGTCCCAATAGGACAGCGCCTTCAGCCAGGCTGTGGTCCATAATCTTTTTGGGGACTAGGCAACTCCCACCCTCCGACCCTTCTGTGTTCAGACTACTGCAGCGTTGGTCTCCATCGGACACACGAGTCCTACTGCAGTCCGTATCTGTGAACTCAATTGCTGCTGCTCACTGCTCTCCTTGAGGGCGAGCGTGGTTTTTCCCTATGGGCTTGCAGTAGCCTGTAGCTAGGGAGTCCCATATATGAGGACTGACTTCCTGCTTGTTCCCAGAGAAAGTGTAGTTACTCACCTGTAACAGGTGTTCTCTGGGGAAGGGACAGCAGGAATCAGTCCTCACAATCCTCCCTCCTCTCCTTAGAGTTGCTTCTTTACCATCTTTTATTTTTTGCTGTCTTTTAGCTATATCATCTGACTGAGCAAGATTTATTTATTTATTTTATTTATTTACAGTCTCTTATATACCGCGCTATTCTGCATCAGTGCGGTTTACATTGAACAAACTGAAATTACATTGAACAGGGCATTATAACTTGGAGATAACTATTTTACAGGGAACATGGGCTATGGAGGGTTAAGTGGCTTGCCAAGACCACAAGGAGCACCTGTGGGACTAGAAACCCCAGTCCTTCCGGCCCAAGGTTACTGTCCTCTAGTGGGATTTGAACCCCCGACCTTCCGGCCTGAAGTACCTTGCCCCAACCACTAGGCCACTCCTCCACTCCTTGGGCAGGAAGGGCACCACACATGTGTAGTGGCATCTCCCAAAGGCTTTCTTTGAAAACTGGGGAGATGCTTCCACAAGGGCTCCGTTGGCGCCGATGTCACCCATATATGAGGACTGATTCCTGCTGTCCCCGGAGAACACCTGTTACAGGTGAGTAACTATGCTTTCACTTGGGCTGAAAAAGTAGCTTTCTATATATTTCTGCCTGTTTTGGCAATTTTTGCGTTGAACTCCTGTTGCAGCACATGGGTAGTGTGTGGGTTTTCTTGTTGGCATTGTATTGTACTATGTGAACACTCATGGTAAGTCATAAGAACATAAGAACATAAGATATGCCATACTGGGTCAGACCAAGGTCCATCAAGCTCAGTATTCTGTTTCCAACAGTGGCTAATCTAGGTCATATGTAGCTAGCAGTTTCCCCAAGGGACACAGGTTCCACAATGCTTGTATTGGTTCAAGCATTGATATCCTGGGGTTATCCTTTGCCTGCTTCTAATTGCTAATCAGAGCAACAGCTGCCTCTTGTGTGTAGAATGGACCTTCTTTCCATGAGCATGGTAGTAATCAACTGGGTGTGGTTTTTCTGCACTGCAGGTCAGAACTTGTACTCATTGTTTTTGATGGATTGAAAACTCAGATTCCCAAAGATGTGCCACGGTTTCTTGAGGAGGCATCACACACACGGTTCCTTGAATGTCGCTACAGAGAGGCACGTGCTTTTTCTCAGGTCAGTGCTAACCTGAGAGGGTTGGGGGTTGTGGTGTGTTTAGGGGGATCAAGGAATGTTATCCTACACTTCAAGTGTAAATGGACTCCCAGGTCCTATTTCAGAGTTCTGTTGGTCTGAAAAAAATGTTGAAAATTGATTTAAGGAATTCCTGCTTCACCTGGAAGACTTTTAAACTGAAAACCTGAGTGTATATACAAAGGTTATGTATACTGTTGCCTCCGAGATAAAAGTTTTTTATTTTCCTTATTCACAGAGACGGAGGGGGTGCCAATTCCTGTGACCCACAATGAAGCCAAAATTTAGCTACATGGGACCTTCCTTCTCCCTCGTCTGTTAATGATTGTGAGGATGGGGAAAATATTGGCTGCTAAAGAATTTCAAAATTACTTTACAAATATGGCCTGTATGGGAGAGTAGCGAGAAGGAAGCTACTGCTGGCAAACTCATATTATGTGACATACAACATTTGCAAAGAAACAGGGAACACTGCATGCATGTGGGAGGTTTTGAGGTCTGATGAGATCAAAATGGAACTTTATGGTCTCAGTACTAAGCGATATGTATGCATAAAACAAACACAGCCCATCACTCTGCTAACATCATCCCTAAAGTAAATCATGATGGTGGCAACATTATGTGGTGGGGATGCTTTGCAGCAGTGGGGGCAGAGAGGCTTGTGAAGATCAAGGGAAAGATGGATGGTGCAGCATACAGGCAGAAACTAGAGGGAAATCTATTCCACTCTGCCTTAAACCTGGGACTGAGGAGAAGATTCATCTCTCTGCAAGACAATGATCTAAGCCCAAAGCAAATACGGCAAGAATCAGCAAGAAGAACATGAATGTTCTTGAGTGGCCCAAGCAAAGCCCAGACCTGAATCCAGTAGAGAATCTGTGGCAAGATATGAAGATTGCAGTCTACAGATGATCCTCAGCCAAACTGGTTATTCTGTAAAGAAGAAAATGTCGTTTTTAACCATTCTTGCTATGCAGCTGGCAGACTCTTATCCAGATTAACTCAAGTGTGTTATTGCTGTAAAAGGCCCTTCTACAGAATATTGAGCTAAGGCAGTGGTTCCAAAACTTGGAGTCGGGGCCCCAAATGGGGTTATATCATCAATAGATGGGGTCACAGAAGCATGGCTATTTCCCCATCTCCCTGGACTTTTACTGTGACCTATGCCAGTCTGTATGTGACCTAAGAGCCAGTGAATATCCATAGTCCCTTGCCCCCTGCTGGGCAAGCTTTCTACTGGAAACCCATACTGAGTACTGGGATCTGTAAGCACACACTACACACTGACACAAAGGACCCTTTGCTGACTGCTGCTTCTGTTCCCACTACTGTTGCTGCTGCTTTCTGCTTTAGATCAGTGGAGGGAGAGGGAAGGAGACAAGATCTGCTACTTTGACTTCATCATCTGGGTCACATGAATTTTCACTTGTTAAAACAGGGTCATATGGGATTAAAGTTTGATAAGCACTGAGCTAAGGGGTATGAAAACTTACACAATCAAGATGTAATTACTTTTTAAATGCAGTTGTGATCAACATTATTGACACCCTTGCATTTTAAGTATGTTGTGTACAATATCTTGAGAAATAATTGGAAATATTCCAACTGTATGTCATCATATTTTAAAAGTATGTTTAAAAATATGCATCATTTATACTCTGTTTTTCCCTGTAAGGAATGTTGTAAATTTCTTGCTGGATTTGTTAAAATTTCAATAAACAGATAATTAAAAAAAAAAAATGCAACAAAAAAAAGATTTCTCCAGGAACAAGCAGGAAGTCAGTTCTCACTTATGGGTGACGTTGGCACCGACTGAGCCCGCACGGAGCAATTCCCCAGCTTTCAAAGAAAGTCTTTGGGATTGTTGCCA
This sequence comes from Ichthyophis bannanicus, assembly GCA_033557465.1. NCBI lineage: Eukaryota > Metazoa > Chordata > Amphibia > Gymnophiona > Ichthyophiidae > Ichthyophis > Ichthyophis bannanicus. The sequence continues at coordinate 905,216,760 of CM066032.1, read as the reverse complement.
TGCATGCATGCTCTTCTTCCCGTCCAAGGGTGCATCTTGCTCAGTCTCCCTTTTTCCGCGGAGCCCTTTGGACACACATCCTCATCCCTCGGAAAAAGTGTTTCGTTTTCTGGATTCTGGCCTACTGTTTTCCAGTTGCACTGGTCCTCTACCCATCCTCCCCCCTATCTCTTTTGAGCAAAGGGGACATTTTTTTCATAATTTTTGTTGTTGGCAGGCTTCGCGCCCTTTTTTCTCCTAACCGCTGGCCACGTGGGTCTTCGATCTCGCAGGGGCCTTTTTTGCCTCGATGGCCACCAGTTTCAAAAAATGCGATAGATGCGCTAAGGACATGTCACTTACAGACACCCATGACTGTTGTCTAAGGTGTCTCGGAGCTGACCATGATCCAGAGCTCTGTTCGCTTTGTAAGAAAATGTCCTCCAAAGCCCTGCTCAGTCGTAAGCAGAAGTCTGAGGACATTTTCCAAAAGGCTGCCTCAGAATCCCCGGTGGCACCCTCGGTCGTCTCTTCGCTGGTGGGGTCCCCCACCTCGGCTCCACGCTCAAGATGGCACTCCGACCAGGGGTCCCCTGCAGTGGAGCGACATAAGAAGAAGAAGACTTTGAAGTCGCTGTCGGGGGTTCCCACAAGCATGAGCGCTCTCGTGCTCGATCGCTTAGCCCCCCTCGGCGTTCCTGAGAGTCGGACAAGGAGCGGCCTTGTAAGATACCTCAAACAGACTCAGAGGCCTTGGGTGATGGCGCCAGGTCTCCCGAGGATCGTCCCGGCGAGGACCCCCTCTTCTCCTCGACGCCCAACCCGGTGACCCTGGTGTCGGCGTCGCAGGGCCCCACGCCCACGTGGCGGTCCCGTATGCTGGCATTAGAGTATAGTGTTTCTGCGTTCATAGCGTCCCAGCAAGCGCTCGTATCCAGCTTCATACTAGTCCGCGCCTAGAGACCGAGGTTCCCTCAAAAGGGACACCAAAATCCGCCTTGGAAACCCCCGAGAGCCATGGGCCTCATGAGGATCCTTGGCATCTGTCTCGCTCGCCTTCCCATTCTTCGAGGGCGAGATCCTCCAGGGCCTCCGGCTTCAAATGGGCCTCGGCCTCTGGACAAGGCGACCAGCCGGAATCTGACTTCTCTTCTGAATTTTTGGACTGAGAGTCAGATGGGGATACTTCCCCTGAGACCCGTACCCATCAGGACCTCCCGTCGGACCTGTCCCCGCCCGCCTTTCAGCGGCATTCGCCACCTGAGGACACGTCCTTCTTGGTGTTCATCCGGGATATTGCATGGGCTCTCAACCTGGCCACCCAAGTGGAGGAGGAACCTTGAACTGATTGCTCGATATCTTGCAGTACGAATCTCCTCTTTGGGAATCTCTCCCATTTTGTCCAGGCTGCTACTCCGCATGTGGGAGACCCCTGTGTCCCCATTGTGAGCAAGCGACTCGATGCGATGTACAAAGTCCGGTGCGGCCCTGGGTTCAGGAAAACCCAACTTCCCCACACCTCCATGGTGGTGGAGTCGGCTATGAGAAATCAAAAGAGCCCGAAGTCACATTCTTCGGTTCTGCCGGGCAGGGTGTCGAGAGCCCTTGACACCCTAGATTGCAAGGCCTATCAAGGGTCCATGCTCTCATGCCATATTCAGGCATACCAATTGTACATGGGCATGTTTTTACATAACCTAGCCAAGGAACTTGGGGGCTTCTCCGTTGGCCTCACAGGCAAACCCCTCAACAGGTTCTGGACCCTCCTGAAGTCCATTGCAGAGTGCTCAAAATACCTCTCCCACGCCGCCTATGACGGATTTGAGTCTTTGGCTTAAGTCGCAGCCGCTGGCATCGGGGCCCGGTGCCAGGTATGGCTCCAGTCCTCGGACTTGGAGCAGTGGGTACAGGAAAAGCTCCTATATGTACCTGCCTTGGTAAACAGCTCTTCGGTAAACCGATGGAGAATAAGGCCGCTGAGATTGAGACGGAGTTCGTCACCTGTACCCACCTCTTGCGCAAGACCTCCTCCCTTCCTCAAAAGAAACAGTAAACTAAGAAGCCATTCTTTCCAGGAAGGGCCTACCCTACCGAACCCCGCATCACGAACTAGTGCTGACAACGGACGCTTCCCTGCTGCGATGGGGAGCCCACTGCGGTGCACTTTGAATGCAGGGGCAATGGTCACACGAAGAGTCTCAACAACAGATCAACTTGCTCGAGCTTCGGGCAATCCGATGGGCCCTGAGGGCCTTCGAGGACCATCTCCAGAGAAAGTCAGTACTCATGCAGACCGACAATCGAGTAGCAATGTTCTACATCAACAAGGAAGGGGGCACGGGATCACGCCTCCTCTGCCGGGAAGAGGTTCTCCTCTGCTCCTCCACCTTCCGTTGAGGGATGACCCTACGAGCGATCTACCTCCTAGGCCACAAGAACATCCTCACAGACAAACTCAGCAGGATCCTCCACCCTCAATAATGGTGGCTAGACCTGGAGGTGACCAGCTGGCTATTCCATTGGTGGGGGACCCCAACCATGGACCTGTTTGCCAGCCTGGCAAACACTCAGCTCCCCCACTTTTGCGGCCTAGTGCTTGCCTCTCTATGCATTCCTTCCCACTGCTCTCATTGCGAGGACCCTCCACAAGCTCAGTGGGAACGAGCGTCGATGATACTCGTCGCTCCCTCATGGCCTCATCAACCGTGGTTTCTATTCCTGCTCCGGCTTGTGTCTGAGCCTCAGATTCCCCTGGGCTGTGCCCTAGGCCTGCTAATGCAGGAGGAGGGGCGGGAGCTACACCTGAACCTGGCCTCATTGTCCCTCGCAGCGTGGCGGCTGAACGGGTCACCCTAGCCACACTAGTCCTCCCGGAGGAGGTCGAGAAGGTCCTTTTCGCGTCGAGGAAGGACTCGACGAGACGAGCTTACGCCTTCAATTGGTGACGCTTCTCAGTCTGGTGCTCCGAGCTCCAGATCGACCCTTTCTCATGCCCCACTCCAGTCCTCCAGTACCTTCTCCATCTCTCGAAGGAGGGGCTGAAGTCGAACTCTGTCAGGGTACACCTGAGCGCCATCTCGGCGCATCACTTCCCCATAGAGGGTAAACCCCTCTCGCATCAGCCCTTGGTCTCCCGCTTCATGCGGGGCCTCTTGCTGCCCAAACCTCCCATCCAGCCTCCTCCGGCGGAATGGGATCTAAACATGGTGCTCATACAGCTTACGCGTTCACCCTTCGAGCTGATGGTGATGTGCTCGCTTCGGCATCTGTCCTGAAAGGTGGTCTTCCTGGTGGCTTTGACCTCGGCCTGCCGAGTCAGTGAACTCCAGGCTCTCATGGCTGAAGCCCCTTACACCAGGTTCTATAGGAACAGGGAGGTCCTCCATACCCATCCCAAGTTCATGCCAAAGGTTGTCTCGGATTTTCATCTCAATCAGGAGATAGTCTTGCCAACCTTCTTCCCAAGACCCCATGCCAACCAGGCATTGGCAGTTTTGCATACACTCGACTTCAAGAGGGCTCCTGCCTTCTATCTGCAGCACACCCAGCCTCATCGCAAGTCTGGCCGGCTTTTCGTGACCTACGATACCAGTCGCCTGGGGCAGGCAGTCACAAAGCTCATCCTCTCCATTTGGGTGCCTGGAGAGGGAGTCCCACCGGGACAGCACCTTTGGACAGGCTGTACTCCGTAATTTGTTCGGGATATAAACAACTCCTGCCCTCTGACCCTTCTCGATGGCTACTGAGGGTTTCGCCCTGGGGACCTGAAGACTCGGGCTCCTTCGGGCATCGGCTTCTGCTCACGGCCTCGCAGAGGCATTTTTTGGTTACTGGTTCGGTAGCCTGTAGCTGGGGAGTCCCATAATTGAGGACTGACTTCCTGCTTGTTCCTGGAGAAACCATAGTTACTCACCTGTAACAGGTGTTTTCCAGGGACAGCAGGAATCAGTCCTCACTACCCTCCCACTTTCCCTGATGAGTTGCTGGATTTTTATCCTACCCTTGCCATCTGCTTGGTAGGGCTCGAGCTAAGGGACCTGACTGAGCAAGATGGCACCCTTGGGTGGGAAGGGGACCACTCATGTGTGGCAGCAGTCCCAAAGGCTTTCTTTGAAAGCTTGCGAATTGCTCCGTGCGGGCTCCGTTGGTGCTGACGTCACCCATATTTGAGGACTGATTCCTGCTGTCTGGAGAACACCTGTTACAGGTGGGTAACTACGTTGTCCATGCAACTTAGACATAGCAATTTCTGCAAAAAAAAAAAAAGACCTGACAGGATTAATGGCACCCTTCACTAATATCTGGTTGCACAACCCTCGACAGTGATGACAGCCTCCAAACATTTCTTGTAGCCGTTTATAAGTTTCATACATCTATCTGCAGGTAGTTTCTCCCACTCTTCAACTGCAATTTGTTCCAGCTCATGAATATTTCCAGAATTTCTTTTACCAATGGTGAATTTCAGCTCTTTCCAAAGGTTCTTGATTGGACTGAGATCAGGATTCATTGCTGGCCAGTTTAAAACAGTCCTTTTATTCCTTTTTAACCATTTTTTTGTACTTTTGGATGTATGTTTTGGGACATTGTCCTGCTGGAGGACTCATGACCTTCTACCCAGACCTAGCTTTTTAACACTAACTAGCACATTTTACTCTAAAATACCTTGGTAGTCCATGACTTCATGATTCCTTTAATACATTCCAGGCCTCCAGTTCCTGAGGCAGTAAAACAGCCCCACAACATTATGGATCCTCCACCATATTTAACTGTAGGAAGGGTGGGTTTTTTTTCTTATGAGCTTCATTTCTTTGCTTGTAAATGTATTGCTGGTCTGCATCGCCAAAGAGCTCAAGTTTGGTTTCATTTGTCCACAGAACCTTTTCTCAGAAGGATTGTGGTTTCTCAAAGTGGATTTTGGGCAAAATAAGGATGTAATAAAAGCTGGACAAGTTCCTGGAGGAAAGGTCCATAAACCATTATTAAAGAGGACCCAGATAATCCACTGCTTGCTCCAATACAAGCATTATGAAACCTGTGTGTCTTTTTTGGAAACTGATACTGGGCTTGATGGACCTTGGTCTGACCCAGTATGGTATTTCTTATGTTCTTAAAGATTAGATGTGCCTTTTTATCTCTGTCTTTGAGCAGTGGGGTCCTCCTTAGCCTTCGCCCATGAAGCCCTTCTTTGTTTAGTGCGCAGCCTATGGTGCAGGTTGAAGCCACCGCTCCAGATTGCTCCAGGTCAGCTTTAAGCTTTTTGGTTGTTGTACCTGGTGTTTTCGCACTATTTATTTATTTAATTGTTTTTTTACTGCTTTCTTATTAAGTCAAAGCATTACAACTCAACTCAAGGGTTACATTACAACAAGGGCAACAAACTTGGACTACTTATAACAATGAGTTCAACAAGATCTGGGGGAAACAGTGTTAATGGTCCATGAGATACATTCTGGGCTATGTGATACTTCCATAATGTTCAGAGAATAGATATGTTTTGAGTTTCTTGCAAAAGTCTCTTGTGTCTGTAGTCACCTTGAGATCTTCTGGTAAGGAGTTCCATATTGTTGGTGCTGTTATGAAGAATATCTTGATGCAGACTGTCTGTTTACTTCTTATCTTGCTGTTAGGGACTATTAGGTTGTTTTTGTTGTTGGCTCTCCGTGGTCTGACTTCCAGGTCTCTTATTATGAGAGATTGGAGTGTGTCAACAGATGTGTGGTGTATGATTTTGAATGTAGTGAGTATGATCTTGTATTTGATAAAGGCATTTATTGGGAGCCACTGCAGTTGTTTCAGGATGGGGGTGATGTATTCTTGTCTTGAGGTTCCTGTTATGATGTGGGCAGCCATATTCTGGGCTTTCTGGAGGAAATGTAAGGTTTGTTTAGAGAGTCCTTGATAAATAAAGAGAGTCCGTGTAAATAGCAACTTGTTTATACCCACACCATGTAACAATATGTATATCTCCAGGAACAAGCAGGAATGAGTCTTAACATATGGGTACGTCGGTACCGACAGAGCCTGCACGGGAACGCTCCCCAGCGTCCAAAAAGAAAGCCTTTTGGAGCATCCCACACGCATGCGCGCTGCCTTCCCGCCTAAACACTTTCCTCTCATCAGTTTTCCGTGGAGCCGGCAGGACGTATTCCTGTCACCGCAGAAAATTCTTCTTTTTATTCTTACTTTTTTGTGGTCGCGTCTGCCTTCCCTCGATGCCACCGGTACCGCCGGTGCTTTTCTTTTGTTTTTTCTAAATAATTTCTTCTTTTCGACAGAAATTTTTTCCTGTTAGTGTCTGACAGTTTCTTGGCAACTAGGCCTCCATTTTTCCGCTATGGAAAAGCCAGCCACTACCCTTAAGAAATGCTCTAAGTGTGGCGGTACAAATATTATTTTAGACACCCATTCTTGGTGTCTAAAATGTTTGGGTCCTGACCATTGCTCACTGGAGTGTCTTTCCTGCTGGAGTTCAAACAGAAGAAATCTTCAGAATCGAGCACAGCTCGATACCCGGTTCACATCGCACTCAATGTCACCAGCTAGAATATCTCCACAGAATCAGGTAAACAAACAAAAGTCTGTAAAGACTAGCCAGTCCTCGAGTGGTAGATCTCCTTTCCATATCGATATTGCTTCGGCTTTGCCCTCGAGGACATTTTGGCAATAAAGCCCCGGCGGGAGTCTTCGGGCTCCAAAGCATTAACAGGGCTTCAGGTCGTTCCCAGAGTTCTCACCTCAGTGAACATACCTGGGCCATGCTCGGTGGTTGTGGCCACTTCGAGTGGTACCGACACCCCGGCATCGGCTACGGTGATGGATGAAACACTCCTCACCGATGAACGTAGTTTAGCACTCTCGGTTACTTCGGTACCGTTAGAGTGGCTGCAGACCGTTCCTCCAGTATCGGTATCGCCTTCGGTACCGGTACCGGTATCGACATCGGCATCGGTGTCGGTACCGTCCATGCTTGCTTCGACAGACTCGATTCCTTCGATGCCGAGCCTGGAATCGATCCCTAGCATGGATGATTTGGTACCGACTCGTCTCGGTACCGACTTCGGGTGGTACCGAAGACATCGATTTAGGGAAATCTGATGCTTCATCCTTTCAAGTCTTCCGATACCGATGACTGGGATGAGCCCATCGGTACCAAGGCTGAATCTTCAACAAGTCTAGCCTTTACCCCTCATTTTAGAGGGTCCTCCTCAGGGGAGATTTCTTTTCAAGCTTTTCTGCTTGATATGGCGAGGTTACTTGCCATTTCTATACCTGGTGAAGAATCCTTACCAGGGGATTCAGAGACCCTGCAATCCCTCTGGTTGCCAAAGGAGCTAATCATGCTTCCTTTGCATCAGATCTTACAAGATCTACTTTTAAAGATGTGGGAAACTCCTTTAATGGTATCACCACATTCTGAGATACTTGAAACTAGGTACAAAGTGCCACCTTCTCCAGGTTTTCAAAAGACTCATCTTCCTCATCATTCTATTGTTGTAGAATCAGCAATGAGGAGTATTAAGAGTGCAAAGAAGCACTCCTCTTATCCGCCAGGTCGTGAGTCTAGGACTTTAGATGCCTTTGGACGGCGATGTTTCCAGGCATCCATGCTTTCAGCAAGAATTATCTCATATATTTTCTATATGGGATTGTCTCTTGAAGAGGTCACAAAGAGCTTAAAGCTTTTGAACCCTTTCCTTCAAGAGCATAAAAGAGCAGACTATTTCTTACTAGTCAATCATGCTCAAAATATCTCTAGGTTCCTTAATCGTGCTTCCCTAGACTGTTTTGAGTCTATTAGCAGAACTTCTGCTATAGCCATAGGAGCACAACGCCTGGCCTGGCTCCAAGCTTCAGACTTGGACAGATGGGTACAAGAAAGGCTGGAAAATACTCCTTGTACTGGTGAAAATCTCTTTAACAAGGATGCTTTATTTCATGCTACTCATTTAAACACTGATGCTCTTACTGTCAAAACTTTCCTCTATCCCAGCCAATAAAAACTCTCCTAAAAAGCTTTATCCCCCTAGGGGAAAAAAGTTTTATTCATGTCCTACCCATCATGCAGATGTTTCCAAAGACAGGCAACATCAAACCAGGCTAAGAAAATCAAGACCTCAACAGCCTCAGCAAGCCCAGCAGTCGCAGGGTTTCTGATATTTCTATTCTCCGTTTTTCTGTGTGAGGTTTAGAACCTCTGAGCCTACTTCTTTTTAACAGAAGCATCTAAGGTTCATCTCATCCATGCTGAGATACCAGTCATACATTGACTCAATCCTCGACTCTGGGCATGAATCTCTTACTACAAGGGAAATCCATCTTTTTAGCTCCAAGAGCTATTAAGGACCATCATACCCTAGAGATAACAGGTTTCTCCTTTTAAAAGAAAGGGAGAACTAACAACTAACAACAAGGTGAGCTATACCCTTCACCTTGACAGTTTTTCTGTACAAGGATATCGTATACTTTTAACCGCAAGGGGACCCTACCTCTTCAAAGACTTACTAAATTGTAAGTCCTCTCAACTCTGTATTACTTTCTATCCCTCTTAGTCCAGACTTTCAGTCTCTAAGAGTACTACTAATCAACTGGAGGGCTTATTCTGTAAGCCCATAGGATTTTTCTTCAATACCTACTCCAGTGGGTAGTTTCCAAACAGAGTTTTCTTCCCCTTTGTGGTTCATCTTCTTCTCTATGTAGCTCAGATACTTCTTTAAGGCAGTTTATCAGACAGAAATTGAGTATTACCACTCCAAATTATGTCTGTCGGTCCTCTCCAACCTATAGGACCTACTTTTTCTGCTGCTTTAATAACAAATGACTCCAAGAGAGGTTACACTTTATTGTTGCAGGCATCAGGCCTGTCTACTATTCTTAGCCATCTTCATTTCTTTTTGGCTCCAACAGAATAGATTAGGTTGCACACTGGCAATTAAACAGCCAGATCTAACCAACCTACAACATGCTCTCTGCCATTATATAAGGAAGCTCTGCAACTATGGGCCTTGCCAGAGAACCTAAGAGTTACTCCTAGCAGGTAGCTTCCAGATGGTTAAAAGGGCTTCAGCTGGTAGACTCTGCCCAGTCATGCTCCTACATGACTGGTTTGTTTCTACTCTTACCATCTTCCTTAAAAATTTTCTTTTAAGGAAAACTAACCAGGGCTTAGACCACGCGAAGGCGTAAAAAATTACACAATTCCCTGGGTTGTTCCACATTTCACTGGAACTCCTACAACAGGGATGCATTCTTTTCACTGCAGTCGGTCCTTGATTACTACTTTCCTTCTAATTTCCTATACTTCATTGTAGCTTATAATGAATAAAAAAGATGCATGATACTCATATTGCCCTCATGGAGGGGCAAACAAGGTATCTCCTTATATTGCGTCTTTTTCTCCAGCTACTACCTGAAGTTATAGAAGGATCCAGACTTGCTGTCTTAAGACTAAGGATCTCCTCTGCACTCTTTCACGTAGGTCTCCAGATCTGGTTATTCAGGACCTAGATCTTTTAAAAAAAATCTAGTCCTCTCTTTGTAAGTGAAGAACATAATACCAGTTTCGACAAAACTTTCCCTATAGTTCTTCCATTTTTAACCAAGAAGAGATTCTCCATCAATATTCTCAAGTAGGTCTTAATCCTTCTTGTTATTGAGTCAATCTCTATACAATATCTAACTTTGAAAGATTTGTTTACTGTCCATATTAATGCTGTCCCAGCATATCTTAATGGACAACCAATTTCTCTGGTAAATTGGGAAATACCTTCTTACCGTAACCTTTTCGGTTGCGTCACATCTGAAGCTCTTCATGTGAAGTCATTATCATAAGTGACATCACTTATGAAAGATTTTTACTGATCTTCAAGAAGTTGGAGGCCCAACGCCTAATACAAATAACCGTTTTTCTTTTGGATAAAAGGGGTCTTAAAGACCTACCCCTTTTTTCTGTAAGGGGTATTTCTACCTTTTCATCCAAACCAATCAGATTTATCTCCACTCTTGCCTAGGGCCTTATTCTGCTCCAAGGACAAAGAGTTCAAACTTGGACTTTACAGAAGCTTTACCTAGTTCTCTAAAGTCCAACCCCATTAAACTTCCCCACTTCTTATTCTGGGGTTAGTTCTAGCCATCAAGAATTCTTATCTCTTCCTGTATTTTGCAAAATTTATTTTTCCTCTACTTCACAGTGAGGGAATTTCTTTGAGGATAATAAAGTGGCTCTCAATTACAGACCCATATTAGCCTCAACAAATGCTTTTGCAATATTTTGAGTAAGATCCACATTAGAAAATTGGGATTCAATTTTTTCTAACAGTTATGATCTACACAAGGGCCCCCCTCTGGATACCTTGTTTAGTCAAGCTGTTCCACAGCACCCTTTTTTCTTTTCTAATTCAACTCCTATCCTCCATCCCTTAGATGCCTGGGGTTCTAAAGGATAAGCATTGCCCATCCATCGGATTTGCAACATGCTGGGGCCTCCTCCAGGCATCTTAGCTTGGGAGTCCCCATATGTGAAGACTCATTCCTGCTTGTTTCTGGAGATAGCACAGTTACTTACCTCTAACAGGTGATCTCTGGGAACAGCAGGAATAAGTCTTCGCAACCCACCCACTTCCCCTAGCAGTTGCTCTCTTTTTCTCTCTCTCTCTTTCTGATTTGTCTACTTCCCTCTTTCGGTCTCAGCTACAAACCCAACTGATGAGAGGGAAGTGTTTAGGCGGGAAGGCAGCGCGCATGCGTGTGGGATGCTCCCAAAGGCTTTCTTTTTGGACGCTGGGGAGCGTTCCCGCGCAGGCTCCGTCGGTACCGACGTACCTATATGTGAAGACTTATTCCTGCTGTTCCCAGAGATCACCTGTTTCAGGTAAGTAACTGTGCTTTCTCTGTAAATAGTTACCCTTGAATTGTCCAAGTTTATGCTACCTTGTTCTTTGTAAATACAGTGCATATGCTTGCACTGTATAAATCCTTGTTGTTATGTAAACCGCACTAATACTAAATAGCGTGGTATAGAAGAGACCTTAAATAAATAAATAAATTAGGTTGCAGTAGTCTAGGATTGGTGTGATTGTTGCTTGACAGACAGTCCTAAAGTCATTCTGATTGAGTAGGGGTTTGAGTTGTTGCATGAGTTTCATCTTGTAGTATGCTGATTTTATAGTTTTTCTTACTTTCGACTGGAAGTTGAAGTTTTGGTCCAGGGTGACTCCAAGGTATTTTATTTCTTGTTTTACTGTTATGTTGTTGTGCAATATCTTTATGGTTGATGGTGGTGTGAATGTCTTGTTCCTGGTAATGTGAAGAGCCTCAGTTTTTTTGTAGTTATATTCAGGTTGTGGTGGTTGAGCCTTTATTCATTGCTTCCAAGCAACCAGTTATTTTTGTGTAGTCTGGTTTATCTGTATTGAATGGAGTGTAAAATATTATGTAGTCTACGTATATTTGATATAGTATGTCATGATCATTTATTACTGTACATAGAGGTTGTATATATAGATTGAATAACAGGGCAGATAATGATGAGCCTTGAGGTATCCCTTGCTGCTATCTAAATGGTTTTGACACGTGTGGGCCAATTCGAACTTGTCTGTGCTTTAAATATGACTGGAACCACATGAGTGTGATGCTGTAAAGGCCTGTTTCATTCAGTCTTTGAATTAGTTGGTGATGACTGACTGTCAAAAGCTGCTTTTATAGTGATGAAGATTAATATGAATCCTTGTTTGATGTTATCAGTGCTTGTTATGATTTTGTCTAGTAGGGATGTGAGTAAAGTTTAAACGCTGTGATTGGGTTTGAAGATTCTAGTGGTGCATCATGGTCAATGTGATCTTGCAATTGTAGTTGAACGACTTTCTCAATCATCTTGGTTAGGAATGATAGACTGGAGATTGGCCAGTATACTGTAGGGTATAGTGGTTAAGCAGAGGAATCTGATGCATGCTTGTTTAATGCTAGTTGGTAGGTAACCTTGTGAGAGTGAGAGGTGAGTGTTTTTAGGTAGTATTTTGCCTAGATCTTCCTTTGTGAGCTTTATCAATGACACCGGGCTTGGGTCGAGTGCGGATGTGGTTGTGTTCAAGTTAGTTATGATGTTAGTTAGATGTTCCAGGATTGGGAGGTGAAAGGTGCCCTAGGGTCTCTTAGGGTGAGTATTTGTTGGGCTATTGGTAATTTATGGTGTGTTAGGTGTTGCATTTGTTAATCTTGTTTTCGGGAAGTGCCATCTGTTAGAAACATAGAAACATGATGACAGAAAAAGACCACATGGCCTATCTAGTCTGTCCTTCCATATCAACAACTACAACAGTCCCCTTTTTTCCTTTAGAGATCCTCTGTGTTTCTCCCATGCTTTTTTGAATTCAGATACTGTCCTCATCTCTACTGCCTCCACTGGGAGACTATTCCATGGATTCACCACTCTTTCCATAAAGAAATATCTCCAGGAACAAGCAGGAATGTAGTCTTCACATATGGGTATCGTCAGTACCGATGGAGCCTGCGTGGGAATGCTCCCCAGCGTCCAATAGGAATGCTTTTGGGAGCATCCCTCAACACATGCGTGCTGCCTTCCCACCTTTCCAACTGTTCCTCTTCAGTTCTTCGTTTTCCGCGGAGCCGACAAGTTCTATTCCCTGTCACCGCAGAAAATTCCGTCTTTAAATTTATTTTCTTGAGGTCGCGTTTGCCTACCGCACAACGCCTACCGGTACCGCCGGTTCTTTTCTTTTCATACAAAAAAAAAACCTTAGGCTTTAGACTGTTTCTTTTCAGAAACTTTTCTCTTTGGTGCTAGGCACCATTTTGGGCACTAGGCCCCATATTCCTAAAACATGGAAAACCAACTAGTGGTTTTAAAAAATGTACTAAGTGTGGCGGTACCATTTCCGGTCACTGACACTCTTGATTGGTGTCTGAAATGTTTAGGACCTGAACATTCTCCATCTGAATGTCTCTCCTGTATGGGGATGACTAAAAGAGGAAGACAGAACCGGTCTGCAAAGCTCGGTACCCTCTTTTCTTCAGATGCCAGATCCATTGCATCAACATCGTCAAGGGCCTTTTCTGCCTCCCATGGATTTCAGGTAACTAAACATAAAAGCTGGTCCTCAAAGGGTAGCTCTCCTGCTAAGCATCGAGAGGCCATTGGCGTTGCCCTTGAGGGAACCACACCGGCAAAACAGCCCCGGCGGGAGGCTTCAGCTTCCAAAGCATCGATGGGGCTTCAGGATGTTCTCGAGGCCTCAACCTCGCAAGACCTACCTGTGCCATGCTCAGGGGTTCCAGCCGTCCTTACCAGTACCGACACCCAAGCATCGGCAGCGTCGATAGACCAGAGGTTCCTCGCTATCGAGCACAGCATCACAGCTCTTCTTTCAGCTGCAGTACCGGTGGTCCCACGGACACCGACATTGACACCGATGCCAGTACCGACACCGGTACAGACATTGGTACCGACACTGATGGTACCGGCCCTGGTGGGAACTCTTCCCATGCCATCTCTGGCTGGAATTGACAAAGCGGTACCGGGTCAGCTCGGTACCGACTTCGATCAGTACCGGGATCGTGCTTTGCAAGAGCATCGGGGTCAGGAATACTTAGATTCCTCCGATTCCGAAGACTCTGACAATTGTGCTGGCACTAGAGGGTTTCTCCTAGAAGATCCCTCTTCTCCCCAACGCAGAATGTCACCTCCAGAGGACATGTCATTTCAAGATTTCATCCGTGATATGGCCAAAGGTCTTTCAATCATAGTAGCTCCTGAAGAGGAACCCAGAGCAAAGGAATTGGAAATTCTCCAATATCCTAAAGCTCCTAAGGAGGCTGCCACTCTGCCTATTCATGAAATTCTGCATAGCTTGATGCTCAGAATGTGGGAGACACCTCTGACTACTTCGCCTCACTCTAGGAGACTTGATACTATGTATCGAGTTCCGCCATGTCCTGGATTTCAGAAAACTCAGCTGCCACACCATTCAATGGTAGTGGAATCAGCCATGCGTAGGATGAAAATTGCAAAGAGGCATGCATCCAATCCTCCAGGTCGTGAATGCAGGACTCTGGATTCTTTTGGGCGCCAAACTTTTCAAGTTTCCATGCTTTCAGCTAGGATCAGTTCATATATCCTATATATGGGAATGTTCCTCAAGGAAGTCACCGGAGACTTGGAACTTATGAGCCCATTTCTCCCAGATGACAAGAGACAAGATTTTCTTGCTCTAGTTAAGCATGCTCAAGATGTCTCCAAGTTTGTTAATCGTGCAGCCTTTGACTGCTTCGAATGCATCAGCAGAACCTCTGCTATTGCCATTGGTGCACGACGGATTGCCTGGCTACAGGCATCAGACTTGGAGACTTGGGTACAGGACAAGTTAGGCAACATTCCTTGCACGGGGGAGAATCTTTTCGGCAAGAACTGGCAGGAAAAGGCTAACAAGTTAGATGCTGACAATTCTACCTTAGATAGATTGTCAAAGTCTACAGCCACTCCAGCCAAAAGGAAGCCTTATAAAAAACCCTCTTTTAGCAAAAAGTGGAAGTTTTATCCTTCCTATACCCAGCAGAGTCATACTCAAGGTCAGGTTGCCCAAAAGGGACAAACTAGACAGCAAAAGAAGCCAAAAGGCCCGAGAGCCCAACCAGCTCTCCAGGTTCAGCCCCCTCAAGGGCTTTGACTCCTTCCTAGAGAGCTTTGCCTCCCTGCCTCTGAGGGGTCCCCAACCCCCCAATATTCCGGGCAGGTTATGCCACTTTGTCAACAGATGGCATCAGATAACAGCAGAAGATTGGACTTTGTCCATTGTAGGAGAGGGGTACAAGCTTCATTTTCACAGCATGCCCCCTCCTACAATTCTAAAGCAATTCAATTCACAAACCTCTGCAGACAATCTGCTAGATCACGAGGTCTCCACACTTCTTTCCCAAGGGGCAATAGAGGAAGTACCCATTCTTCAACGGGGTGCAGGGTTCTACTCCCCCTATTTTCTTATTCCAAAGAAAACAGGAGGACACAGACCCATTCTAGACCTCAGAGAATTGAACAAATATCTGTTTCGAGAGAAATTCAAAATGATTTCTCTAGGAACTCTTCTGCCATACCTTCAAAGCCAGGATTTGCTTTGCTTTCTAGACTTAAAGGATGCATACACTCACATTCTGATCCATCCAGATCACAGGAAATTCTTATGTTTCCTTTTCAGGGGAAAACATTTCCAGTACAGGGTTCTTCCCTTTGGTCTGGCTTCAGCACCAAGGGTATTCACGAAATGCATGGCAGTAGTAGCTGCATTTCTACGAACCCTGGGGATTTTCGTCTTCCCTTACTTAGACGACTGTCTCATTCGCGCCCCTACAGTTGCAGAGGCCAGCACTGCACTGTCCCATACAATGCGAATCCTCCAATATTTGGGATTGGTAATAAACTTCCCAAAATCTCAACTAGTTCATTCCCAATGCCTAGAATTCATAGGAGCCTGTCTAGATACCAGACAGGCAAGGGATTTCCTTCCACAAGCCCGGTGTCTTCGCATAATGCAACTAGCTTCTCAAGCAGCAGGCAAATCCTCCCTCACTGCTCAAGAGCTACTGCAGTTACTGGGACATATGGCATCCACAGTTCATGTAGTCCCATATGCTCGCCTCCACATGCGAGAAGCTCAGTGGACCCTCTCCACACAGTGGACACAGGCCACAGGTCATTTGTCGGACAAAATAATAATCTCTCAATGACTAATTTTGTCCCTCCAATGGTGGCAATCACTAGAAAATCTGACAGTGGGGTCTCCTTTCCATCAACCCCTCTTTCAGGCAGCAGATGCATCACAGGTGGGTTGGGGAGCACACCTGAATCATCTCTCTACCCAGGGCACCTGGACTCCACAGGAGGTTGGTTTACACATAAACCTCCTGGAATTAAGAGCAATCTATTTAGCTCTTTGGGTATTCCACGCCCAGCTCAGCTACAAGACAGTCCTAGTCCAGACAGACAATCAAGTAGCCATGTTCTATGTGAACAAGCAGGGTGGGACAGGCTCTCTGTCGTTATGCAACGAAGCTTTACGACTGTGGGCCCTCGCCAGAGAGTATCAAATTTGCCTTCTAGTGGTATATCTTCCAGGCATTCAAAACCTTTGGGCAGACAGACTCAGTCAAGTACTGCTGCCTCACGAGTGGTCCCTCCACCTAGACCAGGTGGCAAAGATATTTCATCTCTGGGGCACTCCAGACATAGACCTCTTTGCTAGTCCACTGAATGCCAAACTTCCCCGGTTCTGTTCCAGGTTTCCGGCTCACAACTGTCAGGCAAGGGATGCCTTCCTCCTTCACTGGGGTCAGGACTTCCTTTATGCCTTCCCACCCATTCCCCTCATCCCCAAAACACTCTTCAAGCTTCAGAGAGACAGGGGTCGCATGATTCTCATAGCACCACGATGGTCATGCTACACGTGGTATTCCCTGCTTCTACATCTCTCTCAAGCGGCACCTCTGGAGTTGGGGCATGCTCCAGATCTCCTTTCCCAGGAGAACAGGATGCTATGTCACCCAAATCCCCAGTCCCTGCACCTCACGGCCTGGTTGCTGAAGGCTTAGACCTCCAAGATTTCAACCTGTCCCAACAGGTAAAAGATATCCTTCGGGTTTTTAGGAAACTTTCCACAAGAAGATCTTATGCCTTCATGTGGAAACGTTTTACTATATGGTGCTCAAGAAGGGATTAAACCCCCTGGTCATACCCTTAGAATCGATACTAGAGTATCTCCTTCACTTATCGAATTCTGGTCTAAAGACCAATTCGGTAAGAGTCCATCTTAGTGCAATTGCAGCTTCTTATAAGCCTCTGAATGGACAACCAATTTCCTCTCATCCACTCCTATCAAGATTTATGAGAGGCCTTTTATTAAATAAACCTCTCATCAAGCCACCACCGGTGGCATGGGATCTAAGTCTAGTTCTCGGGCAGCTCATGAAGCCACCTTTTGAACCTTTGACCACTACAGCCCTTACGTTTTTGACCTGGAAGGTCATCTTCCTAATTGCAATCACCTCTGCTCATCGCAATAGGAATTGCAAGCTTTAGTGGCTGATCCTCTTTATACTAGGTTTCATCATGATAAGGTTGTTCTTCGAACTCACCCACACTTTATGCCAAAGGTGGTTTCGCCTTTTCATTTAAATCAATCAATTTATCTTCCTCTATTTTTTCCGAGGCCTCACGCCTCTAATGCAGAAAGAAACCTTCATACTTTGGATTGTAAAGGGGCCTTAGCCTTTTACATACAAAGAACACAGCAACATAGAAAGTCCTCACAACTTTTTATAGCTTTTGACCCTAGTCATTTGGGACTTCCAGTCTCCAAAAGAACTTTATCTAAATGGATTGCCCAATGCATATCCTTTGCTTATGAGAGTAAGGGTCTTCCTCTTCAGGACCATGTCACAGCTCATAATGTGAGAGCCATGGCAGCTTCTATGGCTAATCTCCACTCTGTGGCTATCGATGACATTTGTCGAGCAGCCAACTGGGCTTCGGTACACACCTTCACAGCCCACTACTGCCTGAATAAAGCCTCCCGTCAGAATGCCTTCTTTGGCCAAGCTGTTCTTCAAAATCTCTTTCACACCTAAATCAACTCCTACCCACCAACCCTGGTGGGATGCCAGAGATCCATAAGAGGAAGGATTCCCACCTTCTAGGGTGGCACCTTCCTGGGGCTATCTCCCTGGCATCTTCAGCTAGGGAGTCCCCATATGTGAAGACCACATTCCTGCTTGTTCCTGGAGATAGCGTAGTTATTCACCTGTAACAGGTGATCTCCGGGAACAGCAGGAATTTAGTCTTCACAACCCACCCACCTCCCCTTGGAGTTGTCTCTCTATCTCTTTGTCTCTTTCCTCTCTCCCTCTATCCTTTCATTCAGCTACAAACGTAACTGAAGAGGGACAGTTGGAAAGGTGGGAAGGCAGCGTGCATGTGCTGAGGGATGCTTCTAAAAGCGTTCCTACTGGACGCTGGGGAGCGTTCCCGCGCAGGCTCCGTCGGTACTGACGATACCCATATGTGAAGACTAAATTCCTGCTGTTCCCGGAGATCACCTGTTACAGGTGAGTAACTACGCTATTTCCGCATATCACTCCTGGATCTATCCCCTTTCACACTCATCCCATGTCCCCTCATAGCAGAACTTGTTTTCAGTCGAAAGAGGCTCTCCCCCTGTGCATTTATGCCATGGAGGAATTTAAACATCTCAATCATTTCATCTCTATTCTGCCTTTCCTCTAAGGTGTACATATTAAGATCCTTAAGTCTGTCCTCATATGCTTTATAATGAAGACCACTAACCATTTTAGTAGCCACCCTCTACACTGATTCCAACCTGTTTATATCCTTTTGAAGGTGCAGTCTCCAAAATTGCGCACAATGCTCCAAATGAGTTTGCACTGAAGACTTATACATAGGCACTGTCACCTCCTTTTTTCTGCTAGCCATTCCTCTCCCTATACACCCAAGCATTCTTCTGGCTTTTGCTATCACCTTTTCTACCTATTTAGCTACTTTAAGATCATCAGACACAACTGCACCGAGGTCCCGCTCTTCTTTAGTAGACAAAAGTACTTCACCCTCTATACTGTATTGCTCCCTTGGATTGCTGCAGCCCAAATGCATGACCTAACATTTTTTAACATTAAATCCCAGCTGCCAAATTCTAGACCATTCTTCAAGCTTAGCTAGATCCCTCCTCATGTTATCTACACCTTCCTAGGTGTCTACTCTATTGCAGATTTTGGTATCATCCACAAAGAGGCAAACCTTACCCGAAAGCCATTCCGTTATATCACTAACAAAGATGTTAAAAAGAATCGGACCGAAGACAGATCCCTGGGGCACACCACTGGTAACTTCCTTCTCCTCAGAGTGAGCTCCATTTACCTTTATCCTTTGTCGCCTCCCACTCAACCAATTTTTAACCCAAGTAGTAATTTTAGGGTCCATCCCTAGGGTGCTCAGTTTGTTTATAAGTCACCTGTGAGGAACAGTGTCAAAGGCTTTACTGAAATCTAAATACACCACATCTAGGGCTCTCCCTCAGTCCAACTCCCTGGTCACACAGTCAAAGAAATCAATCAGATTTGTCTGACAAGACCTGCCTCTGGTGAATCCATGCTGCCTCAAATCCTGTAATCCACTGGACTCCAGAAACCTCACTATTTTCTCTTTCAGAAGCGTTTCCAATAATTTACTCACCACCGAAGTTAAACTAACCGGCCTGTAGTTTTCAACCACATCCTTACTTCCGCTTTTGTGTAAAGGCACCACATGAGCCTCTCTCCAGTCCTTTGGCAGCCCTCCCGACTCCAAAGAGGCATTGAAAAGGTCAGTCAGTGGAGCTGCTAGAACATCCCCAAGTTTCTTCCATATTCTAGGGTGTATCCCATCCAGTTCCATCGCTTTTTTAAGCTTAGCTAGGTTTTCACGAATACAGTCTTCTGAAAATTCTTCAAGATGCCCTTGCTTCTGTTCCTGTTTGTGGGTGTTTTCTGAGTTTCTGCTCCTGGTTTTTCATCTGTGAACACAAAACAGAAATATTTGTTGAGCAATTATGCTTTATCCTCATCAGCTTCTACATATTCCTCCCCTTCACCCTTGAGTCTGACAATACCACTTTTGCCTTCCTCTTCTCACTAACATATCTGAAAAATGTCTTATCCCCCCATTTTATTGTATTGGCTGTTTCCTTCTCTTTTTTAATCTTTGCTTTCCTGACTACTTTGCTAGCTTTTCTAAGATTTTCCAAATATAGATGCCTGTCTTCCTCTCTCTGTGATCTCTTGTATTTCATGATGTCCTCCCTCTTTTTCTTCACCTTTTCAGCAACTTCTTTCGAAAACCATAGCGGTCTCCTTTTCCTTTTACCTTTATTTACGATTTTAACAAAAAGGTTGGTTGCCCTTAAAATATCCTCTTTCAGTTTTGACCACTGTTTTTCTACATCCCCCAGCTGTTCCCATCCCGCTAATGACTCCCTGAGGTATTGGCTCATCTTGGCAAAGTTAGTATTCCTAAAGTCTAAGACCCTCACTTTTGAATGGATTCTATCAGCCCTAGTCCTAATACTGAACCACACCATCTGGTGATCACTGGATGCAAAATGATCTCCCACTATAACATCAGAAACACTTTCACCATTGGTAAGCACCAAGTCCAGTATGGTCCCTTCACGTGTGGGGTCTGTTACCAATTGCCTGAATAGTTCTCCCTGTAGAGAATCCAAGATCTCCTTACTTCTAGATGATACTGCAGCAGGAATGTGCCAGTCAACATCTGGCATATTGAAATCACCTATCAATAGCACTTCCCTATTCCTAGCAATGCTGTTTATGTCTTCAATTAACTCTCCATCCACCTCTTTCTCTTGTGAGGGAGGTCTGTATAGCACGCCAATGGAAATAGATTTCTCTTTCCCTCTTTCTAGTTTAACCCACAGTGCCTCCTCTCTCCCTTTTTAGCTCTGTAATTCCAAAGCTTTAATATTATTTTTTACATATAGTGCCACTCCTCCTCCCTTTCTTCCTACCCTGTCCTTTCTGAATAAAGTATAGCCTGGTATAGTTACATCCGAGTCATGGATTTCTGTGAACCATGTTTCTATAACTGCCACTAAATCCAAGTCAGCCACTCCCATTAAAGTTTCAACATCTGGGATCTTATTTCCCATGCTACGGGCATTTATATATACCGCTTTCCATATGTTGCCCCTTTTACCCATTTCCTAAAGGTATTTAATGTTTCACTTACCTGGGGTCTTTTTTCACCCATCCCCAACGAAGCAAGTTTAAAGCCCTCTTAAGTAGATTATCCAGTCTACTACTGAAGACACGTTAACCTTTCTTGGACAGATGGACACCATCTCTGCTCTGCAACCCTTGGAACAGCATCCCATGGTCCATGAAACCAAAATGCTCTCGATGACACCATCCACACAGCCATGCATTCATCTCCAGGATGCGAGCTTCTCTGCCTTTGCCTTTACCCTCAACAGGGAGGATTGAAAAGAGCACCACCTGTGCACCTATCTGCTTCACCCTTTGTCCCATTGCTACAAAGTCATTTTTGATATGCTCAGAGGGATGCCTGGCAGTATCATTTGTGCCGTCATGGATTAGCAACATTGGGTAATAGTCAGTGGGCTTGATGAGTCTCTGCAAACTCTCCATAACATCTCAGATTTTGGCACCTGGCAGATTGCATACGTACCTCTCTAGACATCATCTGGTCGGCAGATGGATGCCTCAGTACCCCTCAGAGGAGAGTCACCAACCACCACTACCCTTCGCTTTCTTGTGGTCACTTATTCTGCAACTTTGGGGTACGTGAGCTCTGGTTCTTTCATTTCCAGGGAGGCTTTCACCTCCTCCACTTCCAGGGATGCATAATGGTTCTTCATTTCAAGGGCTGGAGAAGTTGGATTGGTGATTCTGCAGACCCTGGTGAATTGTGTCCAACCTTCGTCATTCTGTAGGCACCCATCTTCTCCTCTGCTGGAGAGCTTGGATGTTGCAAGAAGCACCTCATCAATGTACTTCTCATTGTCTCCTCAGCCTCGCCACCTCCTCTCTGAGTTCCTCCACTTGTTTTCTGAGAGCTGCACATGGAACCGGTCCTTCAACTGGCATTGAGACCTCTGTCTGGACAGAGGCAGAAGCTGTAATGGGGGCAGCAGTTTTAGCGATATGATTTTTACCAGCCATTGTTTAGTTTGTGAAGCTTAGGTATCTGTTAAAACAAAAGAGAGAGATCTACCAAAGTACCAGCCGGTTTCCCAGCTATCCTTTCAGAGAAAAAGCAGTTAAATCTCTTTAAGTATGTTCAAAATGTGCTGTTCCAAGTCTCTGTGTGTAGTTAATTGAGGAGGTGCCCTATAAAGCAAGACTGCTCACTAGGGGTGGGTGGGTGTTGGGGGGGGGGGTAGGGAGGGAACAAACACCTGATTAGGTGTCAGTAGCTTCAAAGAGCTGAGAAAGATACTAAAGCAGAGTTTTAAACCTACCCCACTAAAGACGATATTTCTCCTTTTAACCTAAATCACCAAAAAGTATGTAACTTTGTTTTAAAAATTTACCAAAACCCTTTTAAGAGCTCCCAGGCAGAGAGCTGTAATTTAGAAAGCCACAAACTCTTACCTTTGCTTGAAATGTATAGCCCCTGTTAGGAATGCCCTTTTGTGGATCTATGCTGTCCTCTTTTCTTTGTGTAGGATCTTCAGTGAGCATTCTCACAATTTCAAAGAGTTCCTTGGGTTTATTAAGGGATTTCATTATCTGATTGGTGCAGTATTCCTTCTTGCACTTGCTTATCAGGATGTTATATTCTTGTTATTTGATGTTGTATTACTATTGGTGTTCATTGTTTTAGTGCATCTTCATTTTCTTTCATTCTTTCTGAGAGCTCTTTTTAGTGTTCTAATGTCATTAGAGTACCATGGAGCGTTTTGTGTCTTGTTCTTGGTCCTTGTGTTTATGTTGCTGCAGCATTGGAGAGGACTTTGTTCCAGTTATTTATTATGTCTTCTAGGTCGTTCATATCTTGGGTTAGCTGTGGTTTGACTTCAGTTGTGAAGCGGTCTTTATCAAATTGTTTAAACCTTCTGTGTTCTTGTTTCAGTTCTACCTGGTTATCTATGATTGAATCAACTGTTACATTGAAACTGAGCATGTGATGGTCTGACCAGGGCATTGGTGTGATAATGGGCTGGGTATTGTTTTATTGACTATCATATTAGTGGGGGCGAAGATGAGATCTAAGGTACTTCCTTGTTTGTGTGTAGGTGTAGTTACTATTTGAGAGAATTGCAGGGTGCTAATTGCTTGAAGAAATGAGTGGACTTCTTTGAGGCATGGTGAATGGGAGGTTAAAGTCCCCTAGGAGCAGGAGAGGTTTGTGAAGTTTTGAGTGTGTGCATGCTGTTTTCAAGATAGTTGAAAATACTTCCATTTAGAGCTCTGTTGGTGAGGCACACAGTGAGGTGAATGTTTGCGGCTATTATGAAGTTCTTGTCATCTGTACCAGTTGAATTCAGTATGTTGAGCTTGAGGTCATTGTGGGCAATAATAAAGTCTCCGTCGCCTCTTCTGTTAGTTCTAGGTCAGCTGTGTACAGTGTGGGTTGTTGGAGTAAGTTGGTTTAGTATGGCATTGACAGCTTCTGTTAACCATGACTCTGTGAGAAATAATAAATCTATCTTTTGATCTTGGACATAGTCAGATATTGTGTGGATTTTGTGTGTAATAGAATGAGCATTAATGAGTGCACATTGTATGTGCTTGGTACTGGGAGCATTTCGATGGATGTCACACTATATAGGGATGGTTTAGATCGGATACTTCTGTTAGGTCGTTTGCTGAATATTTTGAAGCTGTGTGACCATATTGGTAGGTGTTGTATTCCCTGTAGCATGGGCGTTAAGTAGGTGTTGGATTGTAAGGGGGTTGCTCTTATAAGGGATGTTAGCATGTGTGTGAATGTAAGGATAATCAGTAGGATGTCTGAGGACTGCATTTCTATGTATGAGTTTACTTCTGTCTTCATGTTCTAGCTTCCATTGTGACCTCACTTGCGTGGTCTGTTATAGAGGTGTTCACTCTACAGAATTCCGGCTGTCTTCTGCTTTCCGTAGTGTAGGTTAGTTCGTCATTTTGTGAGGTCCAGTTCCTGTACAGCCCAAGGGCCACACCTAAGGGCCCTCTGGCGCGGCCTGCAGGCACACTTGAGCGCATCCTTTTTTTAAAAATGTGGTATGGTGGCTGGATTGGTCCCGGCGGTGTGGAGCGGGGAGGAGCTTCGAAGCATTCTTGGATTAATTTTCCTCTACCCACCATGTCCTGGTAAGTTCTTGACTGAACTGTAGACACAGGAATCCCAAGGTCTTTGGAGATAGCCTTGTAACCCTTTGATGTTCGGAGATGATGGCGTTTCTGATGGTCTTAGGCAGCTCTCTTTTCTTGGAATGTAGCAGCAGAGCGCAGACAGACCAATGATACCAGGAGTCTGTTCAGAAGGTCCAAATCATTTATTTGTGCACAAGTCTCAAGCAGAATCAAATTCAAAATGGCTGAGCAATGTTCTCTGGCAAAACAACAACTTTTATAGACTTTTGCTCCATTCTAGGTATAGAAAAACATTTCATTGGTCCCGATAACCTCCCGTACCTCCCGTACCTCCTCTATTGGTCCCGGTACTGATATGATTATCCAATTAGGTTCTTGGAGTGGGCTCAGCACCTGCTTACCCCCCTTCTAGTCCCAGTTACAATGGCCAGTTCACTAACTTGTTACTTTCCTACTTCCAAGGCCATTGGGCTAGTTAGTACGTGCGGGGAAGCAGGGCTCTGTAACCTTTCTGTCAGCAGTTTTAATTAAATCCCTTACAGCTGTATTCTCTTATCAGGGGCATTCAAACATATTTTTTCTGTATTTTTCCAACTTTCAGTTCTGCTTGTCTAAGCTAATCCAATACTTTTACTGAGTTCTAATTCTACAATAGCAGCATGTTGGGGGATGTGTAATTCCTATGGGCCTCTTCACAGGCTTCATTTACAGGTCAAGCTAATTAGGCCTGTCTGTTTATGTCAGACACTGTGGATCACAGGCCTTCACCTGCCACATTCCCCCCTTTGATTAATCTCACCCTATTACTTAATAAGGTTTGAGAATTAAATCACTTAAAATGGTTATATCATGGTCAGAGGATTCCGACTATATGCAGGAGGTTTAGGTTGGTATAAGGCCATAATCCTAGTTGCGGTCTTCCGCTCTACTGTACTTTCAATAGCACTATGAATAGAACGCATACAACATGGGATTATACATGGTAACAGTAAAATGACAGCAATGATTATTATTACTAGTATAAGGAAAGTTTTAAGTCCTCCTAGCCATGAGAAAAGATTAGCAAACCAGTTAGGAAACTTTAGTGAATGCCAAGTTTGTACTGGCACATAAGCTTGCTTTCGCATAGTTTCAGCAATTTCTTCAACCACTTGACCTTTGTTATCTATTTTCAAACAACAATTAGTTAAATTCAGCTTACCACATACTCCTCCTTCAGCTGCTAACAAATAATCAAGCGCTAAGCGGTTTTGATATATAGCAGTGCGCATTTGGGTACTCTGTCTAGCTAAAAGTGTAAGAGCTTGGCTAGTCTCATTGGTTATTATTTCAACTACTGCTTGTAAGCGGATAATACGATTAATCATATAGACTGGGGTCCGATAGCCCCACATACCATCATCATTCCAGGTGGCAGGCCCATAATATTCAATGATTCTTTCTGGTGGCCAATCATCACCTTCCCACTTCTCCCACTTGCCTATCTCGAGGGGTGCTCTCTTCTGTCTCAGTGCTCTTTTGTGTCTGTGATTAGTTGTGTACACTGGGTATCCTAATTGTTCTCCATGTTCCGTGTTTAGAAGAAAGAAAGAAGGTCTGATGGTCCCTAAGACACACGCCCCTCCCCAGTGTGTAGGGAGGCGGGCATATGCTCGGTTTCCACAGATCCAGTATAGGCCAGGTGGGGCTTGCCAGGCATGAGGCTTGGCAAGATTAGTCCATAAATGAGAAAGCTCAGGGAATCTGGCTAATGGGTTAGGGGGTTCAGGTTCTTTAATTCCTGACCACCAAGACGTCTTTTTGGTGGTGTCATTATAGAACTTTTGGCTAAGACAGACCAGCTGTCCTACCTGTTGCTTGAACTGGGGTCCAGTTCGTGCATAGCAAAGACGTCCAACTATTGAGTGCGCTAACACCCATTCGCTAGTAGTCTTATGTAGTTCAGTTTGATTGTAAGTCATAGAATAATTCAATTCTTGGGCTTCCCATGGCCACTGGTCACCCATTTGTGTCCCCCCACAAAAGTAACAATCTGAGATTTTTAGACTGGATACTACTGCTCCAGCTAATTCTAAAAATAAGTTCTGAGAGGGATGGGGAATTTCAAACTTATTTACATGCATGGCTTCATAGAATGTGTCGTGGATATGGTACTTAGATGATTTATGGGCTTGGGTATTTAATTTTATATATATTATGGTTCCTGGATCTGATCCAGACCCCGCAATTCGTAGACCAAATCGGAATCCTTTTTTCCAATTTTCAGGTCTCAGAATAACAAGCTCTAAGGGGTTGCAAGCATTTTTCTTGCATTTGTCTATATCTTTGACATATGGTCTCCGCAATGCAGCCATTCGATTATCTTTGGTATTATCTACCATTCCAATCCAGGTGGCATAAAAGACACATTCCCATCTTGGGCAGAAGTAATCTGACTCTGGGGCTGTACTATATACATCGGCTGAGACTTTCTTTCCTGTGCATGCTCCCCATCCAGTGGTCCCTTCTGGACACATATATTTGTCATTCCATGTGTATGTTTTTTCCCAATTACCACACTTAGAACGACTATCTCTATTGATTACTTCACAGGCATCAAAATACAAAATAGCATATTTACTAGGATCTGCGAGTGAGCGTGTGGCATTGATCAAAGGTCCATTTGCATCTTTCCATCTCATTTCCAAGGTGTAATAGGATGGATTCTGATGCGGATTAAAGCATACTTTAGATTTACCCTTGATACAAACATTCAGTTCAGTGGTGTTATAAATACACCGAGTCACTTTACCAGTGCAGGAATAGTAAGAGTGATAAATCAAAGTCTGAGTTACTTTCAGTCCAGTCCGAGTAGAAGTAATGCAAGCAGTGCATGGAGGCAAGGCATGAGTCAGTTCAAAGCCTCCAAAACAGGCAACCAGGGCAAAGCAAAGATAAGGATACATGTTGATTGGAGTTCTTCTGAATCCTCAGCTTGAAAATCTTGACCACGACGTTCTTTTCTTCGTCCCGTTTGCTAATGAAGCAATTCAACGGGTGCTGAGTGTTGATTGAAGATCTTCAAGTTGTTCATCACACATTAACCAACTTATCAACTTTAGTTGGTTCTAAATATTGTTAATCAATGTAGCATCAAAGTAGTGTGTAAAATCACACACATGAGGTTCGCTGAAACAAACTCTTGCTGTATGGAAAACAGCAATCCTCTTCGAAAGACTTGGCTACTGCAGGCACTGTGATAAAGTGTCTAAGCTGCTGGTTGCCGTCTCAGAGTAACTCGCAAAGGTGCGTCAGGATGCTGCTCTGCTGTCCACTGCTGAGGTTCTGAATCAGCTGCGGGTTTGACTCTGCTGTGGTGGATCCAGGAATCGATTTCTGCTACCTTTACTGCAGTTGGGGTAGACAGGATGACGGTGTATGGTCCCTTCCAATGGGGTTCCAGCGGTGTCTTCTTCCAATCTTTGATCCACACCGAGGTACCAGGCTGGTAGGGATGCAAGGGTTCCGTCAAGTTGATAGGCAACTGGTCTTGGATCCACGCATGGAGAGTCTGCAGAACAAAACTAAGAGCTAGGAGTTCTTGCCTGGTTATTTCTGAACCAATTTGGGCTAGACTTCCTTTAATTCCCTGCACTATTGGTGGGGGTTTACCATACAAAACTTCAAAAGGGGAAAATCCTGTTGACTTCACAGGAGCTAAGCGTATTCTGAGTAAAGCTATTGGGAGCACTTGGGGCCCACTTGGGGCCACTTTCTCCTGACAAAGCTTAGACATTTGAGCTTTTAAGGTACGATTCATTCGCTCAACTTTCCCTGAACTCTGGGGTCTGTATGCAGTGTGAAGCTTCCATTGTATCTGCAAGGCTTTTGCTAACTGTTGAGTAATCTGAGAAACAAATGAGGGCCCGTTGTCTGACCCTATTACTGCTGGGATTCCAAATCTAGGGACAATCTCTCTCAGTAAAACTTTGGTGACTTCTCGAGCTTTCTCAGCTCTGGTTGGGAAGGCTTCTACCCACCCAGAGAAAGTACAAACTAATACTAATAGGTAGTGGTATCCATTGGCTTTTGGCATTTCAGTAAAATCAATTTGCAGATGGTGCATGGGGGTTACACCTCCTGACTGAACTCGGGGTGGTGGTGTGGGACCTTGCTTGGCATTATTTTTGGCACAAATTAGACACTGACGTGCCACTGAAGCTGATAGGGCTGCTAGCATGGTAATGCAGAAATGTGGTCTGAGTGCTTTTTCCATAGCACTTTTTCCATAGTGGGTGGCTTCATGGAAGGCTTTGACAAAGGCTGGACCTAACAATTCGGGAATTACTATTCATCCTGGGGGTTGACTGCCCTCTGCTGGTGGCAGCTCAATCCACCCATCTTTCAGTACTCCATCTTCTTTATTACAGTAGTAATCTAATTCTTTGGTGGTATATCGTGGTGTCCATAAGTTCAAGGGTACTGGAAACAATGCTGCCTGCATCGGCATGGCTTGTGGCGAAATTTGTCCTGTCATGGCTGCTTGTCGTGCTGAGGCATCTGCAAACCTATTTCCTCGAGCAACTTCTCCTTTTCCTGCTTGATGTCCTCTACAGTGCATGACAGCTACACGAGTTGGGGCCCATACTGCATCAAGTAACATCAGTATCTCTGGGCCATACTTGACTGATTTTCCTCCGGACGTGATGAGCCCTCGTTCTTTATAGAGAGCTCCATGGGCATGTAGGGTAGTGAAGGCATACTTAGAGTCTGTATATACATTTAACACAAGTTTTGCACCTAGCAGTAGTGCTCGAGTAAGTGCTATTAATTCTGCTTTCTGGGCTGATGTGCCTGAGGCTAGAGCTGATGACTCAACAACTTCATGTTGAGTGACTACTGCATATCCGGCGCAGCGTCGTCCATTGATGATGAGACTGCTTCCATCTACGTAATAAATTTGGTCAGGATTGTCTATGGGCACATCTGTCAGGTCAGGTCGGCTTGAGAATACAGTGTCCATGACTTCTATACAGTCATGTTCTGGGAGTTCTTCACTAATAGGTATCAATGTAGCTGGATTCAAGGCATGGCTCACTTCCAGTTGTATCTGTGGGTTTTCACATAACATGCTCTGATATTTCAACATTCGGGAATTGGTGAGCCAATGATTTGCTTTTTGTTCCATAAGGGCAAGGACTGCATGTGGAACAGTGACTCGTAGATTCTGTCCTAGTGTGAGCTTATCTGCTTCACTCACTAACAATGCTGTAGCTGCAACTGCTCTCAGGCAAGGTGGCCATCCTTTGGCCACTGTGTCCAATTGTTTCGATAGGTATGCTACAGGTCGCTCCCAATTTCCCATTTTCTGAGTCAACATGCCTAAGGCATTTCCTTGTGCTTCATGTACAAACAAGTGGAAAGGTTTGTGAACATCTGGTAGTCCAAGTGCTGGTGATGACATCAATTCTTCCTTTAACGTCTTGAAGGCTCTATCCTGCTCAGGTCCCCACTCCAGTGGCGACTTTTCTTCTCCTTTTGTGGCTTCATACAGTGGTTTGGCGATTTGAGCAAAGTTGGGAATCCAGATTCGGCAATATCCTGCTGCTCCCAGAAAGGCTCTGACTTGCTTTCTGGTAGTTGGGGTTGGAATTCTGCATACTGCTTCTTTTCTCTCTCTGCCTAATTTTTGGCTTCCTTTGGTTATACGAAAGCCCAAGTATTTCACTTCTTTTTGGCATAGTTGTGCTTTTGCTCTGGAAACTTTGTATCCAGCTTCATCTAGTAACTGCAAGAGGTCTTTGGTGGCTTGTATACATTCACTTTCTGATACAGCAGCTATCAGCAGATCGTCCACGTATTGGAGAAGCACTCTCTTCCCCAGGGCCACTGGATAGCTTGAAAGGTCTTGATTCAGTGCAGCACTAAAGATGGTAGGCGAATTCTTGAATCCTTGGGGTAATCGTGTCCAAGTAAGTTGGCCCCCTCTTCCAGAGATAGGGTCCTGCCATTCAAATGCAAATAATATCTGACTTATGGGGGCTAATCTTATGCAAAAGAATGCATCTTTTAAATCCAGAACAGTAAAGTGGGTAGCTTCAGCAGGTATCAGTCCTAGAAGAGTGTAAGGATTGGGTACAACTGGATGTATGGTCTCGACTGCTTCATTCACTCTTCTTAGATCTTGCACTGGGCGGTAGTCACCTGTTCCAGGCTTTTTCACTGGCAAGAGTGGAGTGTTCCATGGGGATTGACATACTTTTAGTAGGCCATGTTCTAGTAATCTTTGCAAGTGGCGGTGGATGCCTTCAATTGCAGCTCTTGGGAGAGGGTACTGCTTGACATGTACTGGTGTAGCACCAGGCTTGAGAGTTACAATTATTGGAGCTATATGTTTGGCTAGGCCTGGAGGACTGCCTTCTGCCCATACTCCAGGTGGTGCATCAATGCTTTTCAAAGTTTGTTCAAAATAGGTGTCTTGAGCAGATTCATCACTGTAATATCTCCATTCTTCTTCTCGGGGAACTGTAAGCAGCATTATTCCTGCAGGCTTGGCTTGAGAATTCACAGTCATTTGCATTTCTCCTTTTTCAGTAAAGGATATTTGGGCTTGTAGCTTGGCTAACATATCTTGTCCCAGTAGTGGCACTGGACATTCAGGCATGTAAAGGAATTGATGAGTTATTTGTTGTCCTCCTAGACTGCATATGCGATTCTGAAGAAAAGGTTTTGTAGCTTTGGCACCAGTTGCTCCTACAATGGTGACTGCTTTTGTAAAAAATGGGGCTATCTTTTTGTCTGCTACTGAATGTTCTGCTCCAGTATCAACCATAAAGTTCATAACTTGGTCTCCTATTTGTATTCCGACCATAGGCTCCTGGAGACCTAAAGCAAATTCGGAGCCCGGTCTGTCCTAATCCACGTCATCTTCATCATGGGCTGTCGTAGCCAATGCTTGTACGGCTTCTCCTCTTTCTCGCTGGTATTGCTCTCGATTGGCTCCTCCGCGGTTTCGGCGACGGCCTCGTCTTTCTTCTCTCCATTGATAATTGTTTTCGTCATCTTGGTGGGCGTCTTCAAGTTGTGGGCATGCATCTCTCCTATGTCCTTCCTCCCTGCAGTAGGCACATTGGTTTATGCCTAGCTGGGGCCGGCTTCCACCTCGGCCCCGCCCCCTTCCTCTGCTCCATTGACTAGGGATACCTCCCCTTTTCTGTTCAACTATGGCCGCAGCCAAAAAAATCAGCTTTCTTCTTCATCTTTCGATCACATTCTCTCTGCCTTTCATTATCACGATTCACATACACTTTATGAGCGACTTCCAATAACTGAGTTGCATTCATGCCTGCAAACCCTTCTAATTTCTGTAATTTACGTCTGATGTCTGGTTGAGACTGATTTACAAAAGCAGAATTCACCATGCATAAACTTCCTGGTGCATCTGGGTCATAGGGAGTATACATTCTATATGCTTCAGTTAATCTTTCATAAAACACTGCTGGGCTCTCATCTATACCTTGGGTAACTTCAGTAACTTTGGAAAGGTTCATAGCTTTCTGGCCCCCTCTTTTCAGGCCTTGTATAAAGCCTTGGCGAAAACGGGCTAGGGCTCTGGATCCTCTTTCTATATTTGGATCCCATCGGGGGTCTTCATTCGGGAATTCTCTCTGGGCCGCTTCCCGATTATCTATTCTTTCCTCCCCCCTTTCTCCTGGAGCTACCGGGTTATCTGCTAGCCAGTCAATAGCTGCTTTTCTAATTCGTGTCCGCTCCTCTGTAGTAAATAAGGTGGACAGGAGCTGGCGGCAATCTGCCCATGTTGGTTGGTGGGTTTCCATAATAGTATTCACTAGTTCTGTAAGCTCTTGGGGTTTATTGGTATAGGAGGCATAATGTGTCCTCCAATTTAACAAATCAGTGGTAGAGAAGGGGACATACACATAGTTTAGGGGTCCCGCCACCACCTCATTATCTTCATTCCTTATGGGTATTCCCGGGACTTGTCGTAAAGGCATCATCTTGGCAGTAGATGTCTTTTGGGATCTGAGAGATATTTTTGTAACTTTCCTATCAGGGGTTATTTTCTTCTTCTCTACGTGCTTTACTTTAGATTTACTCTTTACTGGCGAGCTAACACTGGCAGCCGCTTTTACACTGTCAGTATCACTCGGGGAATTTTCAGTTTCTTCCTTCTCTGTTTCTGTATCTGATTCTCCTTTTTCTGTCTCGGTATAATCATCTTCTTCAATTAAAGGGAGCTCATCTACCTGCTCTTCGGGTGATGGCTCGGGGGTTGGGTCCCGCTCCCGCTGTCTCCGGGGCTCTGGGGCAGGACGTGGGGCTACTCTCACTGGGCACTGGGTTTGGGGCTGTCGGGTAATCACTTCTGGGGAATCATGATCTACCAGGATGGGTTTCTTCCTGGATTTCTCACCTTTCCCTTTCTTTCTAGGCTGTTCTATTTTCTGACTATAATCTGTCTTTGCTAACATTATTCTGCACTGCTCTTCATAACAGCGCTTCGCCCAAGGGGGCGGATCTTCACAAATACTTAACCAGGAATCTATATAGGGGTACTGATCGGGGTGCGCTATTCGCACTCTACGGTGCACTAACTGAATAATTCCTACATTAAAGGTTCCCTCTAGGGGCCAGGTAGGGTCTAGATCGGGCCACTCCCTAGTACACAAAATCTGTAAACGGGCTGCAGTCATTTTAATACCATAATCTCTGGAATATCCTTCTTTAAAATGTGTGATCATACATTCTAATGGAGTGTTCCTAGTAGACCCCGCCCATCCCATTTCGATGTGTGCGCGCAACAACAGACAAAAGGGAAAAGGAGGGCGGACCGTGGGTAAGGGGTCCTCACGGCCCTAGAAACATATAGGGAAAACAAATAACAAGACAAGACAACAGTCGCTTCCCCCTTTTTACGACCTGAACGCGGTCGCCCGGTCAGGAACTGCGTTACTCAGGGGTCCGCCTTCGCTTGGTCCGTGCTGCCAGACCTCTCATTCACACTTCATTCACACAATCATGCTAGCAACGTATCCCAGGAATGCAATCCAATCCTGTCTATTCTGACTAGTCTTGTTCAAATTCCAAAATACAAGAAGACGGGGGTTTCGCCCTGCGAATACTCATGCGGGGTTAATCGGCCCGTCTTTGAGAGGTGATCAAGCTCTCTTACCAAATTCCAAGTTCCAAGTTCAAGATTCAAATGGCAGTACTGCTCTTTCTTATCTGTCTAGACATACCAAATCAAAACTTTACTCACCGGATCCGGTCCTCAAAGTTCCCAAGCAAGCGCATGAGTTGGACCTCGGACTCCCCTCACTCGGGTTCGAGGTGTTGGCTCCAGCCGGGCCCAGCACCCGCCGAGGTCCGGCCAGCTCCCTCCGATGCAAGGGACCGGTGGCGCCAGGGAGCGAGCCCCCGTCGGAAGGGCGCGATCCCGGCAGGACCAAACCTGTAGAGGCGGAAAGTCGTGGTATATTGCCCTATATACCCTCTAATACCACACCTTCCCGGCCAACGCACCAAGAATATGCTTCCTTCCACATTAAACGACCTTCCATCTTGTTGTAAACAACGTTATTATCTGGTCTTTTCTTTCTGGAGTATAATTACTGTTGAGCTCTATAAACCTGACTTACTCCAAACTTATTATGGAACTGTCACACTTCCCAACTGGATCCCATTAGTCATATAGATCATACATTCAGATGAAAGCAACGGGTCTCAGACCTTAGAGAGCTATTGGTCCTATTTCAGTTTGGACACTCGCTCTAATTTGCATCAATGACCCATATGTTGCTGAGTTATTCACTTAATAATCACTTGCTATTCAGTAATGGTTTTGAAATCACAAAGCAAAAGTGAGTGCTTATCTTTAAAATTGCCCGACACCGATCTCAGCGCTGCCGCGTTTCACAAGCGAGCTGTTTCTTCAGGGGCACACATCACTCTCTTTCTTAAACCAAGCGTTCCGAATGGCAAGTTCAGTTATGAATAATTTTCATGTTTAATTCATTCTGCGAAGGGAATGTCAAATTAGTTCCTGCTTAAATTCAAGTTAAATTCATCTACATGTAGATATATGCCACATCATAACCGGTTTACCTTAGCTGCGTTGTCAATTACCTCTCTCCTTCTAACTCTGAACAGTGCCGCGCATGCGGTCTCAATATCTCACCAGCTATTTATCCTGCTCTTAATGAGGTTACTGACGTTCACACGCACAGGTTCCAATCAATTTGCGAATTGAGCCCTCCTGGTTTCACTGATTGTAGCGTGAATATCCATCGTTGTTCCTTCACTATTAACATCTGATCTCTAGATTTGCCTTCATATCCCGATGTTTTACAGAGCGTCCCGGAACTTAAAGACACAAAGATACGCTGTGTATGGCAACGACACAGGAATTTCAAGGACATACTCAGTCCTACGAAGTTACGGTTTTCACGTAATGAATGTTTGAATACATCACCAGGTCATTCCCGGTGTGGAGCTTGCTCTATGTGTGAGGTGATGAAGGAAGTTACTACTTTTACTTATCATAACAAAACTTACCATTTACGTCATTCCACAAACTGTACCACTTCCTATGTGGTCTATGCTATTGAATGCCCCTGTGGGTTACTTTATATCGGAAAGACTTCCCGACAGTTTAAAATCAGACTAGCAGAACATCGTAGCAGGCTAAAATGCCGCACATTAACAGCCCCGTTAGTTGAACACTGTCTTCAAGAGGGTCATCGATTTGAAAGTTTACAATGTCATTGTATTGATCATTGTACATCGGGATATGAAGGCAAATCTAGAGATCAGATGTTAATAGTGAAGGAACAACGATGGATATTCACGCTACAATCAGTGAAACCAGGAGGGCTCAATTCGCAAATTGATTGGAACCTGTGCGTGTGAACGTCAGTAACCTCATTAAGAGCAGGATAAATAGCTGGTGAGATATTGAGACCGCATGCGCGGCACTGTTCAGAGTTAGAAGGAGAGAGGTAATTGACAACGCAGCTAAGGTAAACCGGTTATGATGTGGCATATATCTATATGTAGATGAATTTATCTTGAATTTAAGCAGGAACTAATTTGACATTCCCTTCGCAGAATGAATTAAACATGAAAATTATTCATAACTGAACTTGCCATTCGGAACGCTTGGTTTAAGAAAGAGAGTGATGTGTGCCCCTGAAGAAACAGCTCACTTGTGAAACGCGGCAGCGCTGAGATCGGTGTCGGACAATTTTAAAGATAAGCACTCACTTTTGCTTTGTGATTTCAAAACCATTACTGAATAGCAAGTGATTATTAAGTGAATAACTCAGCAACATATGGGTCATTGATGCAAATTAGAGCGAGTGTCCATACTGAAATAGGACCAATAGCTCTCTAAGGTCTGAGACCCGTTGCTTTCATCTGAATGTATGATCTATATGACTAATGGGATCCAGTTGGGAAGTGTGACAGTTCCATAATAAGTTTGGAGTAAGTCAGGTTTATAGAGCTCAACAATAATCATGTTCTGGCAATGTCCCAGTTTTTATAGTATTTCCTACTATTTCCTTTTTTAATTGCTCTTGTTTTATTTAATTCTTTTATGTGTCACATATGTGTGCATATATAGTCCAAAGCCACTTTTTTAAAGAGATGCTGGACATTAAGGGGTTGAATTGCAAGGGTGCCAGTAATGTTGACCACAACTGTAGTTCTATAATTCTTTCACATTTAGGAGGCAATTTTATAAGGAACTTCATAAAGTTATCCGCCATCAATGAGCATAAATCATATATTTTCAGTGATTTAGGTGCACGAATGGGTCTTTATGTGCATTCTTTAGTCAGTTACTATTCTGTATATATAGACCAATGGTGCATACTTTCACTGTGGGCATGCAAAGGGGTGGAGCACAAATCTGCATGCGTAAATTAGAAAATACTATAACTTATGCGTGTTACTTAAAAATCTAGGCATGAGCATTTACATCAGCCCTTGGGTTGATAATGCTGATCGCACCTAGATTTGCTTCACATTTCCTACCACTTCTATCCCCTATTTTATAAAGTTAAATATGCGTGTACTTTATTCTATAAAATAAATGCAATAGAAGCACACAACCTGTGCATTAATTAGGTGTGACTCTAAGAGGTTAATTTTATAAAGTGTAAAGTGCATTGCGCAGAGAAGCAAAATAAACTCCTCCTTTAATATATTTTGAATTAAACTTTTTAAACAGCAAAATTTGAAAATTTGCATGGGTAAGAAGACTTTTACAAGGCACTGTACATGATATAAATGCATATTACATATCATCCTGCTAGACCAGTCCAGGCGAGTGGAATGTGTTCCACTGCCAGCAGATTGATGGAGACAAAGAACCAATAAAAAGCCCAAGTTTCAATGACATCACTCCCATGCCTCTATTCGCCTCAGCCACCAGAGGTCCCTTCAGTATTTCTTTGTCTCCAGCAGATGGTGAATGGATTTTCTCCTATCTGAAGAATTGAGAAAAAAAGTTTGATAAAAATGCTTGTGAGGGTGACTCTCACTTAAGCATGACATGGGAGGCTCCACTTTACAGCGATCTTTTCATTAGCCATGCAATGCAATGCAATGTGTGCCTTCGAGTCAGTCCTGACTCCTGGTGACCCAGAAGCTCCTGGGTTTTCTTGGCAGTGTCACCGGAAGTAGATTGCCAGGCCTTTCTTCCATAGGAGGAGGGAAAATTGGTTCATCTCCACGCTCTTATCAAAAGAGCCTGTTGAATAGCCACAAAATTGGAAGAATCTGCAAGAGTGCAGCAGCCTCCCACAACTTCAGAGTCTCCTCTGTCCTCCCTGCTCTCTCCCGAAAATTGCAGAAGACTCTCAAAGGGATTTGCCTGCAAACCACCTTAAACGCAGCTGTGCAAAGCCAGTAAAACTATTTCATGGGAGTAGAGCTGAACCTGGCATGGATCCTCTGCCTGGGGCTCTCACCGAGTGAGTACCATGGCTTAACCTCGTCGTCGTCCTTCTTGGGGGTTTCCAATTCTGTCTGTGTGGGATGCAATTCGGGGTAGACTGCTGACAACTGTTGGGGCAGTGTGGGGTTTTCTGCCATTTTCTGCATGCATTAGTAGAATTTTCTCCTCTTGTGTGACTGGTGGTCACACCGTTTGTATGTGCATTCCTCCCAAGCAGCTTCAACGTGTTCCTGTAATACACATTGCAGTAAAAGCATTGTTAATGCATGCAGCAATTAAAGTGCAGTCAATGTATGCTGCAGTAAAAGCATAGTTAACACGTGCCTTCAGACCACTGAAGCCTTAGCACGCGCTGTTGTGGCACTTGCCTTAACTATGTATATCTTCTTCCAGGAAATATTGTTTGATCTCTAGCAAGCAAGGTGCCTCATCTCTGGCTTTTGGACTCTGCTCTTTTTGCATGGCATTATCTGAGTCATCCCTGGAGGGCGTGCTCCCTGTCTTTCAGCCAGGAAATGCAATTAGTTCGGCCTTTCCTGCCTCAGGACAGGACTATTACTACTACTGAACATTTGTATAGCGCTACAAGACATACGCAGCACTACACAGACACATATAAAAGATGGTCCCTGCTCATCAGAACTTACGATCTAGCCAACACAGTAGTTGTAGACACGGGATACATCTAGGGGGAATGATAAGGAAACATGAAGGAGATCAGGTGAGTCAAGATCTGAAAGTGGCAGTGAAGAGGTGAGCTTTCAGCCTGGATTTGGAAAGGGTCAGAGAAGGCGCCTGACGTACAGACTTAGGTAGTTTGTTCTAGGCATAAGGAGCAAAGTCTGGAGTTAGCAATCGAAGAGAAGGGCACACATAGAAGCGATTTGCCAGAAGACCTGAGTTCCCGAGGAGGGGTGTAGGGAGAGATAAGAGGAAAGGTAGTGAGGAGCTGCAGAGTGAATGCACTTATAGGTTAGCAGGAGAAGTTTGAACTGGATGCGGAAATGGATGAAGAGCCAATGAAGTTACTTGAGAAGAGGAGTAATATGAGCATGACGAGGCTGGCAGAAGAATAGCTGCGGGAAGGGGAGAGATGATTCAGAAGGAAACCAGCAAGTAGTAGGTTACAATAGTCTAGACGGGAGGTGACTAATGAGTGGATAAGTGTCTTAGTTCAGAAAGAAATGGGTGAATTTTGTTGATGCTGTAGAGAATGAAATAGCAGGTTTTAGCTATGAGTATGTGGAGAAGGAGAGAGAAGAGTCAAAGACAACCCCAAGGTTGCGAGCTGAGGAGACAGGGAGGAGTTAGAAAGTTATCCACAGAGAATGAGAAAGGAGGAAGGGGAGAGGAGGGTTTAGGGAGAAAAATAAGAAACTCAGTTTTGGCCATGTTCAATTGCAAGCGGCAGTGGGACATCCAAGCAGCAATGTCAGAAAGATAGGCAGAGATCCTGGCCTGGATTGCGGAGAGATTTCAGGTTTAGAGAGGTAGATGTTTATGTTTATGCAATTTCTCTGGGAACAAGCAGGAAGTCTGTCCTCACATATGGATGACATCGGCACTGACGGAGCACTCGCAGAAGCATCCCTCCTGCTTTCAAAGAAAGCCTTTGGGAGATGCCACCACACATGCATGGTCCCCTTCCCGCCCAAGGGTGCCTTCTTGCTCAGTCTCCTTTTTTCCGTGGAGCCCTTCAGACGTTTGTTTGGTTTATCCCCAGAAAAAGTTGATGTTTTTTTCTCTGAGTTTTAAACTCTCCCCCGGTATCGCACTGGTGCCCTTCCTGCCGGCTGATCTCATTGCCTCGGCGTCGAGTCGGCCCATTTTTGTACTTTTCGTTCTTTATTTTCCTGGTGCCTTCTTGTCTTTTTTTCTCCCACTGGCAGTCCGGAGAGTCTTCAACCTCGCAGGGGTACTTTTTCCCCCATGGTTACCAGTGGCTTTAAGAAGTGTGATCGGTGCTTCAAAATTATGTCCTTGACTGACACACATGACTGTTGTCTCTGCTGCCTGGGGCCAGATCACGATCCGGCAGCCTGTGGTTTCTGCAAGAAGATGTCCAGTAAGGCCCTCAAGAGCCACCAGCAGCAGCACAATAAGTTTTTCCCCGAGTCACCAGTGCCTTCGAAGGCCAAGGTCTCATCAAAGGCTCTGACATCTTGGACGGAGCCCTCCATACCCAAGCCTCATCATGGGTCGTTGGAAAGGGGATCTACCTCGAGGGAACCCAGGAATAAGAAGAAGCCTTCCAAGGCGGCGTCCCTGGATGGCTCCAACCACTCAGGTGCCCCCCGGGCTCGGTCCTGCAGTCCGAGGGGCCCCTCTGAGGTGTCTGAGAAGGAGCGGCCTGCGAAGATCCCCCAACTGCAGACTGGCCTAGGTATCCAGACACTATCCTCATAGAGGATTCCCCTTAGAGGGAGCCGGCTAGGGCCTGAGCATCTCAGTGCCTGCGCCGAAGGCTGCAGAGCCTTCTGGTCTGGAGTCCAGAATGGCAGCCCTGGAGCACAGTTTGTCTGCCTTCATGGACCAGCAGTGGGTGCTGTTGTCCATCATGACCAGTTCATCCGCCCGGACCACCGGACCCTCGACATCCAAGATGTCCCCGAAAGCCGAGCCGATCCTCGAGTTCCTCTGGCCTCAAGTCGATCCTCGGCCAAGGTCGCAATCCGAGTCCCACTCAGAGGGATTGTAGTCATCCCCGGCAAGTCTGCTGGGCACCGGCTGCACGCCATTGGGAGCCCCGCGGCCTGCAGAGCAGCCCTCCACAGACTACTCTGTGGGAGACGGAGGATGAGGAGTCCCCCGATACCCCCTCGCTACCGTGACATCCCATCTGACTCTCTCGTATCAGAGTCTCGACAGCAGTCTCCGCCCGAGGATATGGGCTTCCTTGATTTTAGTCAAGGACATGTCCAAGGCCCTGGCATTCCTGACTGAGTAGGAGGAGGATCCTTGGGCGGATGAGTTGGAAATCCTCCAGTACGAGGCCCCTCTGCGGGAATCGCTCACGGTGCCCATTGCTCCCATCCTGGAATGGCTCATGCTCCGAATGTGGGAGACACCGGCGTCTGTGCCGGTGGTGAGCAAATGGCTCGACTCGATGTATCGAATCCGCCGGAGCCTGGGCCTCCAGAAGTCACAAATGCCGCATAACTCCATGGTGGTGGAGTCGGCCATGCGTCGGCTGAAAAGCCAGAAGATGCATTCCTCAGGGCCCCCCAACAGGGAGGCACGTACCTTGGATGCCCTCAGCAGAAAGTGCTACCAGGGCTCAATGCTCATTGGCCACATCCAGGCCTACCAGCTGTACATGGGCATGTATCTGAGAGACATGGTGAAGGAACTCACCGGGTTCTTAGCTGGTCTCTCTGAGGAACCTTTGCAGCGGTTCAAGAACCTGGCCAAAGCAGTCCGTGAATGCTCCAGATTCATGTCTCGAGTGGTCTATGACGGGTTCGAGTTGGCGGCTCGAGTAGCAGTGGCTGACATCGGTGCACACCATCAAGCTTGGCTATAGTCGTCCGACCTCGAGCAGTGGGTTCAGGACAAATTGGTCGATATCCCCTGCCAAAGAGAGAACCTCTTTGGCAAACCCATGACCGGCAAGGCTTCCAAGCTGGAGACTGAGTTCATGACGAGGACCAGGCTCTCTAAAAAGACCACTGCCCCTCTCCAACAGAAGGGCTCGGGTAAAAAGCCCTTCTATCCAAGGAAGGGGGCTGCTTACAGAAACTACCCACCTTATCAGGCCTCCCCAGCTCCCCAACAGGGTCGGCAGGCCAAGGGACAAGGGACAAGGGACAAGGGCCTGGTCCACGTAAGAGAAGGCAGCAAAACTCCAGGCACCGGCTCTTGCCCAGCCAAGGGGGAGTTTTTGACTCCTTGAGCATAGCCTCTCTTCCCCAAGGAGATCAGCAGCCCACAGGGGGACGTCCGGCCCTCTGTGCCAAGATGTGGATGACCATCACCACTGATTCCTGGGCACTAAGGGTAGTCAGGGAGGGTTATCTCCTCCACATGACTCAGACACCACCCCCTTATTTTCCGGGAGAGCCCCTCAGATTTCCCCTCCACTGGGACCTTCTTCTGAAGGAGTTGGCAGGTCTTCTCAAGAACAAAGCGGTATTTTCAGTACAAGGTTTTCACCTTGGGCCTAGCCTCTGCCCCAAGAGTCTTCACAAAATGCCTGGCAGTCGTGGCTGCCCTTCTCCGGCTCCAGGGAGTCTTTGTTTTCCCCTACCTGGATGACTGGCTCATAAAGGGCAGCACAGCCTCAGAGGTCACCGCATGCACCATCTAGTTTCTGCAACACTTGGGCTTTATCATAAACTACCCCAAGTCTCAACTTCTCCTGACACAGTGTCTGTTCATTGGGGCAAAGATTGAAACTCTCCAGTCGAAGGCTTTCTTGCCCAGGGGTCAAGCCGATCATCTCAAGTCTCTAGTTCGGGGTGTACAGTACCATCTCTCGGTGCCTTCCCGGCTTCTCCTACGCCTCCTCTGGCACATGGCCTCCACGGTTCATGTCACCCCATACGCTTGCCTCCACATGAGGGCGGCACAGTGGTGTCTCATGGATCAGTGGTCTCAGGCCGCATCCGTGACAAAATCTCTGTGACCCACCACTTGTCGGACTCCCTGGTCTAGGGGCAGTTGCCCCTGCATCTTGAGGCGGGCATGCCTTTTCAGGTCCCAAGCCCCTTGAGTATCCTCACCATGGATGCCTCCCTTCTCTGCTGGGGAGATCACTGCGGAGATCTCGGCACTCAGGGCAACTGGTCACCAGACGGGAGCACCCAGCAGATCAATCTCCTGGAGCTCCGAGCCAGATACCTTGCCCTGAGGATCTTCTGTCACCACCTGCATCACCAGTCAGTGCTAGTCCAGACAGATAACCAGGTGGCGATGTTCTACGTGAACAAACATGGGCATGGGCTCTCGTACCCTTTGTCAGGAGGCACTGGTCCTCTGCTCTTACGCAATCCAACAGGATATCCTGCTGCGGGCAGTGTACCTGCCAGGCCAGGACAACCTGCTGGCTGACAGACTCAGCAGAGTTCTCCAGCCGCATGAGTGGCAGCTGGACCTCAGGGTAGCCAGAAGGCTTTTCCGGCTCTGGGGGGAACCTGTGATGGGCCTTTTCGCCAGCCCGGACAACTTTCAGTTGCCCCGCTTCTGCTCCCGGCAGGCCCACCCCTCCAAGGTGGCAGCGGACATGTTTCTGGTCTCATAGCCGAGAGACCTCATGTATGCCTTACCTCTGACGCTGCTGATCACCACAACCTTATTCAGGACCCTCCACGACAGGGCCTCGCTCATCCTGATAGTCCCTCGGTGGCCCAGGCAACTGTGGTTCCCGCTGCTTCTACAGTTAACGATGGAGGCCCCCATCCCCTTGGGGACCGCCCTAGGACTCCTATCTTAGGAGGGGAGCTCTCTCCTGCACTCCAACTTGGGGTCCCTGTCACTGACAGCGTGGATGCTGAGAGGGTTACTCTGGCCCCTTTCAACCTTCCGGTCGAGGTGTAGGACATTCTTCTGGCCTCTTGCAAGGCCTCTATTAGGAAGGCTTACGCCCTCAAATGATGCAGGTTCTCTGTTTGGTGTGGGGCTGATCCTTTCTCCTGCCTGGTAGCTCAGATGTTACAGTACCTTCTCAACCTCTCTCAGTCCAGGCTCAAGTCTAACTTCGTCCAAGTGCACCTTAGTG
Source organism: Ichthyophis bannanicus (assembly GCA_033557465.1). Classification (NCBI taxonomy): domain Eukaryota; kingdom Metazoa; phylum Chordata; class Amphibia; order Gymnophiona; family Ichthyophiidae; genus Ichthyophis; species Ichthyophis bannanicus. The sequence goes on along the minus strand of CM066032.1, from coordinate 905,174,218 downwards.
CCCTGGCAGCACACCACCATCCGGTGGATGGTAAGCCCCTCTCGGTCCAACCATTGGTGACCCATTTCCTTCGGGGCCTGCACTTATCGAAGCCCTCAGTTTGCCCTCCAGCAACCGAATGGGACCTCAACGTAGTGTTAGGGCAGCTCACTTGCCCACCCTTTGAGCCTCTGTCTACCTGCCACCTTCGCTACTTCTCCTGGAAGGTTGCTTTCCTGGTTGCGCTCACCTCCACTTGCAGAATTAGTGATCTTCAGGCCCTTGTGGCGGAGGCGCCTTATACCAGGATCTACAAGAACAGAGTGGTACTTCGCACGCACCCCGAATTCCTGCCGAAGGTAGTGTCACCCTTCCATCTCAACCAGAAAGTGGTGCTCCCTACCTTCTTTCCAAGATCTCACTCCAGTCGGGCCGAGACTGTCTTTCACACCCTGGACTATAATTCAACGCACTCAGGTCCACCGCAAAGCTTCTCAGCTTTTCATCTCCTATGACTCCAGTAGGCTGGGGGAGACGGTGACCAAACGTATGTTGTCCACCTGGGTGGCGGACTGTATTTCCCTCGCTCATGAGCAGGCGAGGCTCCTGTTGGAAGGCTGCGTCACGGCGCACCGTGTTAGGGCCATGGTGGCCTCGATGGCAAACTTGCACTTTGTCCTGATGGTGGACATCTGCCGGACTGCCACCTGGTCTTCAGTCCATACCTTCACAGCCCATTACTGCCTGGAAAGAGAGTCCCGACGGGACAGTGCCCTCGGCCAGGCTGTGCTCCGTAACCTTTTCGGGGTTTAAGCAACTCCCACCCTCCGACCCTTCTGTGTTCAGGCTACCGGAGTGCTGGTTTCTTCGGACACAGGGGTCCTATTGTGGTCTGTGGGCACAGACTCAATTGCTGCTGCTTGCGGCTCCTTGTGTGGGAGCCCTGTTTTGCTATGGGCTTTCGGTAGCCTGTAGCTGTGGAGTCCCATATGTGAGGACTGACTTCCTGCTTGTTCCCGGAGAAAGCGTAGTTACTCACCTGTAACGGGTGTTCTCTGGGGACAGTAGGAATCAGTCCTCACAACCCTCCATCCTCCCCTTGGATTTGCTCCTTTACCATCTTTTATTTTTGCTGTCTTTTAGCTATGTCATCTGACTGAGCAAGATGGCACCCTTGGGCGGGAAAGGGACCACGTATGTGTGGTGGCATCTCCCAAAGGCTTTCTTTGAAAGCTGGGGAGATGCTTCCATGAAGACTCCCTCGGTGCCGATGTCACCCATATATGAGGACTGACTCCTGCTGTCCCCGGAGAACACCTGCCTACAGGTGAGTAGCTACACCTTCTTGATATACCGTCCCAGGCTGAAGGGCATCAGAGCGGTTTACAATTACTACAAGCAGGTACTGGATACATTCCCTCATCCCCAAAGGGCTCACAATCTATGTGTACCTGAGAGTCATCAGCGTAAAGATTTCATTTAATTTCATTTATTAAAACTTGATATACTGCCCTTAATGGGGACAGCAGAGTGGTTTAGAAATTAAATAAAACCAAATTATAACACATAGAAATGAATGCCAATTGTAACCAGGGAAGCAACACAAGACAACAATAGGAGGAACTTAGCAAATTAAAAGTACAAAGGAAAATAGTAAGTACAAAGGAGGGCAGAATCATGGGGGGTGTGGTGGGAGGTTGTATGCTACAGAAAATTGATAGGTCTTCAGCAATGATTTGAATTTGGGGAATGATGTTTCTAACTGTAGGGGAGGTGGGAGGCTCTTCCAGAGGGAAGGGCCAAGGAAGTAAAAAGTAGAGTGACAAGTAGTTTCCAGGTGTGCTTGAGAAGGGGTGGGGCAGGAAGGAGTATTCAATTCATGTGGATAGTGTGGAAGGAATGGTGGGGAGTATGAGGTATGATAAAGGAGGAGAGATATTGCAGGAGGCCAGTGTGAAATGTCTTATGAACCTGAGTGAGAATTTTAAACTGCATGCGAGATGAAACTGGGAGCCAATATGGACTGATAAGCAGGGGACGTGACATGATCAAAGTCTGAAGCATGGAAAATTAGTCTAGCAGCCGTGTGTTGAATGAGTTGAAGACGACAAAGTTCATACTAGGGGAGACCGGCCAGAACAGAATTACAGTAGTCAAGACGAGAAAGAACAAGAGAAACAACAAGGGCTGTGAGAGCTGAAGGAGATAGAAAGGAACGGATTGCCCTTATGTGGCATAGGGAGAAAGAGGCGTGTTGCACAACTAGACTGATGCGATCATGAAGGGAGAAGGCAGAGTCTTAGATGACTCCAAGGTACCGTAAGGAAGATGTGAGAGAAACGTAAATATCATCAAGGACAGGTGAGATAGAAGGAGCAGGTAGTGGGCCAGAGAGTCAGCCTGCTGTGGTCTTAGAGTGATTATGTTTATGATGATGAGTGTGTAACCAGGCAGCGATGTGGGTAAGGCAAGCATTCATGGGTAAGAGGACTGGAGTGAAGGAGAAGAAGCATAGAAACAGAATGAAATACCGAGCTGATCAGGAAGGTGAGTGGGGCAAGGAAAATGTTGAAGAGGATAGCGCCAAAACTGACCTCTGGGGAAAACCGCATGGAAGAGGATAATCAGGGGAGGAGAAGGAACCCCATAGTGTCTTTAAAGGAGCATTGTGAAAGAAATAAAATACCTGGGAATTTATCTTGATCAAAATTTTGACATAACCAAACACATCCTCATGACTACTCACGCAATTTACAATAAAACCAAAATGATACAACATTGGAGACCTCTGCTCTCCCACTCTGATTTCCGCTCAGTATCTCAAGCTCTGATATGCCCACATTTTGACTGCAGCAACAGTATTCTTCACGGACTCACCAAGAAAACCCTAAAACCATTACAACTTGCCCAAAACACAGTTGCACGTACAGGAATGTGAGCCAAAAGATCAGATCACATAACACCCATCCTTTACCAACTCCACTGGCTACCCATACTTCAAAGAATCAAATTCAAAGCTCTTATGAACATCTTCAAAATCATAAATGACATAGCCCCAACTTACCTTAGCACACTGATAAACATTCAGCAACATATAAGAACAAGAGACAACTTGAAAAACATCCTATTCACTCCAAAAAAATATAAGAAGAGTAAATCAATCAACAGCCAATAGAGCGTTCTTGCTCTATGCACCTGCCATATGGAATATTCTACCTAATACCCTAAGAGAAATCAAAGACCTCACTCAATTTAGAAAACTTCTCAAAACATTCATCTTCAAGGACTACTATCAATGTGATCAGCCTGCGCTATTCTGCATCAGTGCAGTTTACATTGAACAAACTGAAATTATATTGAACAGGGCATTATAACTTGGAGATAATTATTTTACAGGGAACATGGGCTATGGAGGGTTAAGTGGCTTGCCCAAGACCACAAGGTGCACCTGTGGGACTAGAAACCCCAGTCCTTCTGGCCCAAGGTTGCTGTCCTCTAGTGGGATTTGAACCCCCGACCTTCCGGCCTGAAGTACCTTGCCCCAACCACAGGCCACTCCTCCACTTCACTCCACTTTTTAACTGTTCCTTGTAAACTGCCTTGTGCAGTAGTTAAAATGTTCCCTGTAAACCGCTCTGATTATCAAGACAAAGCGGTATATAAAAATAAATAAATAAATAAAAAAGAACAAAACTAGTTGAGTACAGTACCATGGAGACTGATACCATGCAAGGAGGGAGATCGTGATTAAGAAGGTCAAAGGACAGGTCCAGGGAGACAGCAAGGGTGATGTTCCCATGATCCTAGGTAGGAGTGATAAGAGAATGCTATCAGTGGAATAGCCAGAGCAGAAACCAGATTGACAGGGATGGAGAGAATTGGTGGCTTCAAGGTGTGCGGCGAGTTGTTGAAAGGCGAATTTCTCGAGCAGTTTGGACAGAAAAGGCAGATTAGAGACAGATCGGTAATTGGCAAAAATTGATTTATCTAGAGAGGAATTCTTTAGTAGGGGACGTACTACGGCTTGTTTCCAGGTGGAGGGAAACAGGCCTGCAGAAAAGCTGTTGATAATAATGAGAATGAATGGCAAAAGTGTAAGGGAAGGAAGGGAGAACTAGGATGAGGGGATAGGGTCCAGGGGACATTGTTTTCTGAGAAGGAGAAAGAACCCTAGAAAGGGCAGTGCTAGATACGACTGTAAAAGTATCCCAGTGTGCATCAGAAAGGGGGGAGATGTAGAGGGAAGAGCAGAAGGACTGGACACAGCAAAAAGAGGGACCGAAGGGAAATTGCGCTGCAAGGATGAAAACTTATTGTGGAAAAAGATAGCTAATTGTGAAGGGGATGGTTGGTCAGTGGTCGGAGGATATTGAGATGGAGATTTAGATAGACCAAAGAGAATAGAATAAAGTTGTTTTGGCTGGAAGGAGGAAGTGGTGAAGAGGGAAGAATAATAATTCTTTTTTGCAGCGTAAATCATGGCGTGATAGAACTTGGTCTGGTGAAAAAACTGTAGTGCTTGAAGGGAACAGCGTCTCCTCCAGCAGCATTCAGAGCGACGGAGTTGTGTGTATGCGAGCCGAAGGTTGATGATGGCATGGCTTAGAGTAAATTGGTCAATGTGGGGCAACCTGATCAAGCGCAGAGACAAGAATGGTGTGCTGTAAATGAACTTGAGTGTCAACAGAAAGGGAATGAAAATCAAGGGGGAAAATAGAATCCACGGAAAGAAAAGATGCTGGGGTATCCAAAGTGAGTATCTCCAGGAACAAGCAGGAATGAGTCTTCACATATGGGTATCGTCGGTACCGACGGAGCCTGCGCGGGAACGCTCCCCAGCGTCCAATCAGAAAGCTTTTGGGAGCATCCCACAGCGCCTGCGTGCTGCCTTCCCGCCTTTCCCAACTGCCTCTCTCCAGTTCTTCTTTTTCCGCAGAGCCAGCAGGTCGTGTTCCTGTCAACGCAGAAGAATTTCTTTATTTCTTTTGTATTGCGTCTGCCTTCTTCGACGCTCTACTGGTACCGCCGGTCTTTCTTTTTTTCTTCAGGTGCACTTGCGTTTTGGGCCTTAGGCCCAAAAATTTTTTTTTTTTTCCTCAACATGGAAAAGCCTGCCTCAGGGTTTAAGAAGTGCACAAAATGTGGCGGTACCATTTCCGTCACCGACACCCATGACTGGTGTCTAAAATGTTTAGGTCCTGACCATTCCATCACAGATTGTATGTCCTGTACTATGATGTCTAAAAGAGGTCGGCAGAACCGAGCAGCCAAGCTCAGTACCCTGTTTCCCTCTGATGCAGCTTCGCTGGCATCGACGTCTTCCAGGGCTTCTTCTTCCTCCCATGGATCTCAGGTAACTAAACATAAATCCAGCCGGTCCTCGAAGGGTAGATCTCCCTCTAAGCATCGAGATGCCTCTGGCGTTGCCTTTGAGGATTCTGCACTGGCAAAATTACCCCGGCGGGAGACTTTGGCCTCCAAAGCATCATCATCGGGGTTCCAGGATGATCTCGATGGCTTGGCCTCGACAGATCATCTGGTGCCATGCTCTGTGGTACCGTTGGCTTCCACTGGTACTGACTTCCAAGCATTGGCGGCGTCGATGGACCAGAGGATTCTGTCCATAGAACGCAGTCTGGCGGCTTTCCTTGTGGCATCGACTCCCCAGGTACCGCAACAGACTACTCCACCTGTACCGGCTCTAGCACCGCCATCGGTACTGATCCCGGTACCGGTGGCATCGACATAAGCATCGGTGTCTGCTATGCCGGTACTCTGTCCTCTGAGGCCCTCCGGTACCGATACCCCGGTACCGGTTATTCCCGATATCGATCCTTGTCGGTACGGGTATCGGCCTTTGCAGGAGCATCTGGACAGACGATACTTCGATTCCTCTGAAGAGTCTGAGGATTCTGACACGTCTGTCGATGCAGCGATGCTTATTCCACAGGAGAAGTCCTCTCCTAAGCGAAGGATGTCTCCTCCAGAAGACTTGTCTTTTCAAGACTTCATCAGGGAGGTGGCTTGGGGCTTATCCATCACTGTGGCCCCTGAGACAGAACCCAGAGCCAAGGAGTTAGATATTTTACAATATCCTAAAACTGGGCATCAAAATGGCAGATGAAATTTAATGTGGACAAGTGCAAGGTTATGCACCTAGGGAAGAACAACCCAAACTATGGTTACACGATGCAAGGTTCCACATTAGGAACCACCACCCAGGAAAAAGATTTAGGCGTCATTGTGGATACCATGTTAAAACCCTCGGCCCAGTGTGCAGCGGCGGCCAAGAGAGCAAATAGAATGCTAGGTATGATAAGGAAAGGAATGGAAAATAAAACAAAGGATATTATAATGCCTCTATATCGTTCCATGGTGAGACCGCACCTTGAATATTGTGTGCAATTCTGGTCGCCGTATCTTAAAAAGGATATAGAGTTATTAGAAAAGGTTCAGAGAAGAGCCACCAAAATGGTAAAGGGGATGGAAGGATACTCCTATGAAGAAAGGCTAAAAAGGTTAGGGCTCTTTAACCTGGAAAAGAGACGGCTGAGGGGAGATATGATAGAAGTCTATAAATTAATGAGCGGAGTGGAACGGGTAAACGTAGATCGATTGTTTACCTTATCAGAATATAGAAAGACTAGGGGACATGCAATGAAGCTACAGGGTAAACTATTTAAGACTAATAAAAGAAAATATTTTTTCACTCAACGTGTAATCAAACTCTGGAATTTGTTACCGGAGGATGTAGTAACGGCTGTTAGTGTAGCTGGGTTTAAAAAAGGTTTGGACAAGTTCCTGGAGGAAAGGTCCATAAGCCATTATTAAGAAGGGACCCAGGATATCAATGCTTGAACCAATACAAGCATTGTGGAACCTGTTTCCCTTGGGGAAACTGCTAGGTACATATGACCTAGATTGGCCACTGTTGGAAACAGAATACTGGGCTTGATGGACCTTGGTCTGACCCAGTATGGCATATCTTATGTTCTTATGTTCCTAAGGAGGCAGCTACCTTGCCTGTTCATGAGATTTTGTATGATCTCATGTTGAGGATGTGGGAAACACCTCTTACCACCTCTCCTCATTCTCGCAGGTTAGATACCATGTATCGTGTTCCTCCTTGTCCTGGTTTCCATAAAACTCAGCTTCCTCACCACTCTATTGTGGTTGAGTCTGCTATGAGAAAGATTAGAAGTGCTAAGAGGCATGCCTCTAATCCTCCAGGACGTGAATGTAGAACCCTGGATGCTTTTGGACTTAGAGTCTTCCAAGCTTCCATGTTTGCTGCAAGGATTAATTCCTATTGTCTTTACATGGGAATGTTCCTAAAAGAAGTCACTGATCATTTGCAGACTTTAAGTTCTTTCATTTCTGAGGATAAAAAACAGGACTTTCTCACTTGGCTCAAACATGCCCAAGATATCTCCAAATTCTCCAACCGTGCAGCTTTTGACTCTTTTGAATGTGTAAGCAGAGCCTCGGCTATTGTCATAGGTGCACGTAGAATTGCCTGGCTTCAAGCATCTGATTTGGAGATCTGGGTCCAAGATGAATTGGGAAATATCCCTTGTACCGGTGAAAACCTGTTTGGTAAAGATTGGCAAGCAAAGGCCAATCAAATGGATGCTGAAAATTCCGCCTTGGATAGACTATCCAAGTCTACGGCTGCTCCTGTTAAGAAAAGGTTGTTCAAAAAAGCACCTTTTTCTAAAAAAGGAAGATTTTATCCTGCTTATAGTCAGCGGGCATCTTCTGCAGCTCAGTTCGCTACCAAACTTCAGCAACCATCCAAACAGAGCAAAGCAAAGGCTGCTAGGCCTCCACAGGCCCAGCAACCTCAGCCTCCTCAGGGCCTTTGACTTTCCGCTAGAGAACTTAGCCTTCCTGGCTCTGGAAGGACCAGAGCCCCCCACCATTCCAGGAAGGTTATCTCATTTTGCTCCCAGGTGGGGACAAATTACAGCAGAGCATTGGACACTCTCCATCATAAAGGAGGGGTTCAAACTTCATTTTTCAAGCTTGCCCCCTCATACAAGAGTGAACCAGTTCAATTCTCCGACCTCCCTCCTCAACCTGTTGGGTCAGGAGATTGCCATTCTTCTTGCCCAAGGGGCAATAGAAGAAGTGCCTCTTCATCAACAGGGCACAGGGTTCTACTCCCCCTATTTTCTTATTCCAAAGAAAACAGGGGGCTACAGACCCATTTTAGACCTCCGAGAATTGAACAAATTCCTAGTCAAGGAAAAATTCAAAATCATTTCTCTGGGAACTCTGCTGCCATACCTTCAGAGTCAGGATTGGCTTTGTTCTCTAGATCTCAAGGATGCGTACACCCATGTTCTCATCCATCCAACTCACAGAAGGTTCCTTCGGTTCCTTTTTCAAGAGAAGCACTATCAATACAGAGTGCTTCCTTTCGGTCTGGCCTCTGCACCAAGGGTGTTCACGAAATGCATGGCAGTGGTAGCTGCATTTCTGCGCACTCTGGGAATATTCGTCTTCCCTTATTTGGACGACTGGCTCATTCGAGCTCCCACTCAGTCAGAGGCCAAAAATTCTCTATCCTGCACAATGTGTATCCTTCAGTATTTAGGGCTGGTAATAAACATCCCAAAATCCAATCTAACCCCTACTCAGTCCCTGGAGTTTATAGGGGCGTTGCTGGATACCACAAGGGCAAGAGCCTATCTCCCCCAGGCCCATTGCCTTTGCTTTGTGCAGTTAGCTTCTCAAGCAGAGTTAAAGCCCCATTTGTCTGCTCGAGAAATGTTACAGTTACTAGGCCACATGGCATCCACTGTGCATGTGGTACCATATGCTCGCCTTCACATGAGGGCAGCACAGTGGTCTTTATCCACCCAATGGACCCAGGCATTAGACTGCCTGTCAGACAAAATAGCAAACACAAGTCGCCTCATTTTGTCCCTCCAGTGGTGGAAGTCCCCTCAAAACCTGTTGCTGGGGTCCCCTTTCAGCAGTCTCTACCCCAAGCAACTCTCACAACAGATGCTTCTCCAATGGGTTGGGGAGCTCATCTGCAAGACCTCTCCACCCCATGGCATCTGGTTTCCACAGGAGAGTGGTCTACATATCAATCTCTTAGAGCTCAGAGCAATCTTCCTTGCTCTACGAGTGTTCCACACCCTGCTCAGCTACAAGACAGTCCTTATCCACACGGACAATCAGGTAGCAATGTTCTACGTGAACAAGCAGGGCGGAACAGGCTCTCTGTCGCTCTCCAATGAAGCTTTGCGACTGTGGGCCCTCGCCAGAGAGCATCAGATTCATCTTCTGGCAGTTTATCTTCCAGGCGTTCAAAACTCTTGGGCAGACAGGCTCAGTCGAGTTCTGCTGCCACACGAGTGGTCCCTGCATGTGGACCAGGTGGCCAGGATTTTTCAAATTTGGGGAACCCCGGACATAGACCTCTTTGCAAGTCCGTGGAATGCCAAACTTCCCCGGTTCTGTTTCAGGACTCCGGCTCAGGGGGCTCAGGCCAGGGTTGCTTTCCTCCTTTATTACGGTCAATACCACACATATATACAGATGACAATTCTCCCAATTTATAATGATGTGATTTGTCACATTTAAATAATTTATGCATCACAATATTGATCCATGATATAATTTGTAATTACCTACAATGTAAATATGTTCTAATATTTTACTGTTCAAATGTTATATTGTTACCTGTAAATAGTTCCATCTGTTCTATGTAAAACGACTAGGTATGCTCTTTCACATACCATATAACTTATTGTTCCTTGTAAACCGCACTTGATACTTGGGAAAGAGCGGTATAGAAATAATTGTTAAATAAATAAAGACTTCCTGTATGCCTTTCCACCCATTCCCCTAATTTCCAAAACCCTATTCAAGCTTCAGAGAGACAGAGATCGCATGATCCTCATAGCACCCCATTGGCCACGCCAAGTGTGGTACCCTCTGCTTCTACATCTCTCTCAAGCTCCCTCCCTGCAGTTAGGGTCTGCTCCAGATCTCCTATCTCAGGAGGGCGGAACATTATGGCATCCCAATCCCCAGTCTCTGCATCTCAGGGCTTGGTTGCTGAAGGCCTAGATCTCGAAAATCTTGATCTTTCTCAGCAGGTGAAAGATATTCTTCATGCTTCCAAAAAGCCTTCCACTAGATGTTCTTACGCTTTTAAGTGGAAAAGGTTTACAATTTGGTGCTCGGAAAAGGGGCTTATCCCCCTTGCGATACCTCTGGAGTCTTTACTAGAGTACCTTCTTCATTTATCTAATGCAGGCCTTAAGACAAATTCAGTAAGAGTCCATTTGAGTGCTATTGCAGCTTCCCTTAAGCCTCTCAATGGACAGCCTATTTCCTCTCATCCTCTTATAGCAAGATTCATGAGAGGCCTTCTTTTAACTAAGCCTCCCATTAAAACACCACCGGTGGCATGGGACTTAAACCTGGTTCTTGGGCAGCTCATGAAGCCACCTTTTGAACTGTTAGCTACCACTTCCTTCAAATTTCTTTCTTGGAAGGTTATCTTTCTCATTGCAATCACCTCAGCATGCCGCATTAGTGAGTTGCAAGCACTAGTAGCTAATCCACCTTATACAAGGTTCCATCATGACAAGGTAGTCCTTAGGACTCATCCACACTTTATGCCTAAAGTGATCTCACCCTTTCATCTGAACCAAGAGGTATACCTACCTGTCTTTTTTCCAGGACCTCATGCATCAAGTGCAGAGAGGAATCTTCATACCTTGGATTGTAAAAGAGCTCTAGCCTTCTACTTACAAAGAACACAGCAACATTGAAAGTCCTCTCAAGTCTTTGTTGCTTTTGATACTTCTCATTTAGGACTTCCAGTTTCCAAAAGAACACTGTCCAACTGGATTGCTTGGTGTATTTCTTTCACCTATCAGAGTAAGAACCTTTCTCTGGAGGGCCATGTCAGAGCTCACAATGTGAGAGCCATGGCAACCTCAATGGCTCATCTACATTCTGTGTCTATCGGCGACATCTGTCGAGCAGCTACTTGGGCCTCGGTTCATACCTTCACAGCCCATTACTGTTTGGACAAGGACTCCCGCTGGGATGCCTTGTTTGGTCAGGCTGTTCTCAAACATCTGTTCCGTACCTAGTCAACTCCTACCCACCAACCCTGGTTGGATGCCAGAGATCCATGGGGGGACTGCAGCCCTTCTTAGGGACACACAGCTCTGGGGTCTCTCCCTGGCATCAAAAGCTAGGGAGTCCCCATATGTGAAGACTCATTCCTGCTTGTTCCTGGAGATAGCACAGTTACTTACCTGTAACAGGTGATCTCTGGGAACAGCAGGAATAAGTCTTCACAACCCACCCACCTCCCCTAGGAGTTGTATCTCTCTATCTATCTTTCCTTTCCCTCTCTCTCTCTCTCTTTGTCTCAGCTTTAAAACTCGAACTGGAGAGAGGCAGTTGGGAAAGGCAGGAAGGCAGCACGCAGGTGCTGTGGGATGCTCCCAAAAGCTTTCTGATTGGACGCTGGGGAGCGTTCCCGCGCAGGCTCCGTCGGTACCGACGATACCCATATGTGAAGACTTATTCCTGCTGTTCCCAGAGATCACCTGTTACAGGTAAGTAACTGTGCTTTACAGGACTATCCAGAAGGAGCTACAGTTGGGGGAGGGGGAGCTTAGTTAAGAGGAAGGGAAAGAAGGAAATGAACCAAGTAATAATTTGTTCAGGGAAGAGGAGAGGAAGAGAGTTGCATAGGAGTAGAGAAGACATTGGGATTGGAAAGGATAAGATCCAGAGTATGGCCCACTGAATGTGTGGGGAAATTGACATGCTGGATGAGCTAGAGGTCGGAAAGGTGAGTTAGAAAGAATCTGTCTTGGGCTGTGGCTGGGGAGTCCACATGAACATTGAAGTCATCTAGAATGTAGAAATTGGGTTAGTGGAGGAGGGCCTCATAAATAGTGAACTGAAGGGATTCCCAGAGAGAGACAGATATTGATGGTGGTGCATAGAATATGAGGAAGTGAACTGGGGGCTGCACAGAGAGGCAAAGAAGCAGGGATTCTGGATAATGGAGTACTGCAGAAAGAGGTTCATTGGTAGCGAAGGAGGAGCGCTAAATAGCAGTGACCCTGCCGTCTATGCATGCAGCCTGAGGTGTGGGAAAAAAATGAGTATTTGGCAGGCAAGTAGTAGTGGAGAAGAGGTTCACAGGTTTCTTTGAGGAAAAGGAAATCAAAGAATACTGAAAGATAAGATCATGGAGGAGGGCTGTCATCAAGCAGAGGGATCGGCGGTTAAATAGCCCACAGTAGAGAGGGGTCGTGGTTGGAAGAGACAAAATGGTAGGAACACTAAAATTGGGGCCGATCGGGCAGTAGATCAAATTGCTGGTAGTGCAAGCAGCAGAAGGCAGGAGGGGAGCGGAAGAACTGGGATGATAAGTAGGCCAAATCGTAGTAATTGAGCACATTAGGAGGAGTAGAGAAATTGTTCAGAGCCTCAAAAAGAGAAGTGTGCCAGAAATGAAAGTACATCTACCAAGCAGCAATGAATTTGGCAGAAAGGACAAGGATAGGAACGTTCCCGTAGTGACTCCGGAAGTCACCCCAAGGAGCTTGCCCAAGGAGCCATGGGAAGAGATGAGTGCACTAAGGGACTAGGTATAGAGAGAAAAGAAGTGGATCCAGGGCAGATCCTTGGGGTACACAACTGAGAGTGGGATAGCAGTAGAGGAGGATCCACCAGAACAAACACTGAAAGAGTGATGGGAGAGATAAGAAGAGGTGTAACGCATGGCACTATGGGTAAGGATATCCGGCTGGAGGATCCGGCGACTATGCCTTGAGCTGCTTATCATCCTCTAGGGGGTCTGTGGAGGCTGTTGCCCCCTTGTGTTGGGGGGGATCATTTCTGAGAGGCGAACTTCTGGACTCCAGATTGTCCTCCCCAGAATTCTTCCTTTTTTTGCACTAGGCCTGGTCCTTCTGGTGTGGAAATTCAGACCCTGTGACATCTGAGTGCCCCCGAGCACAGTTCATGCAGGGCAGGCAGAGAGTGGAAGCCCTGTTTAATTGCTTTTGACTAAGCGTCCCTGGCATTGGGCGCCCCCCTGGAGATGTGTAACAGTTGAGGTCTGTCTGAGATTTTGACCATGAATTGGATTCAGATGGCTCGGTATTGGGCTCTGATGTGGATGTAAAAGAATTATCACCTTCAGAAGATTATGAAGAGCCTGGAGTGAGCCACCTATTCCAGAAGGAGGAGCTGGCGGCATTGATCGCCAGGGTCTCATCAGCCTTGAATTTGGCAGGTATGGAGCAGGAGCCAAAGGTACATCTGCTCCTTCAAGGGGTACAAAAATCCACTGCTTTCTTCCCGTTTCCAAATGTGCTCAAGGATATGATCCGGTTGGAATGTGACTCTCCCAACTCCCTGCCTAAAGGGTTAAAGGTTTCTAAGAAGATCTCTGCTGTCCTGGAGGAGGAATGCTTCAAGTTGTTTGGCATTCTCAAAGTGGAATGCGCAGGCCACGGAGGTTACCAGATGGACCCCCATTCCTGTGGAAGGTGGATTGGCCTTAAGGGATTTTCTGGACCCTAAGGTGGATTTGTGATTGAGAAGCCTGTTTGCCATGGCGGCAGCTATTCTGCAGCTGGCGATAGGTACCAGCCTGATGGCTCGAGCCATGCTCCAGTGGATTCAGTCTCTTCCACCGGATGGTACTTCCCCTCTTTTGGAGTCTGCTATGGCCTTCCTTTCTGATGCCATGTATGTTGGCCATGGATGGTGCCCTGACAACTGTGTCACGACACTGGATTTGGCTCTGACACTGAGCAGCAGACACATCTTCCAAAGCCTGATTGGCCCAACTGGTTTTTAAGGGGCAGCTTCTGTTTGGAGCTGCTTTGGAGAAGCTGATGAAGAACCTGGGCAAGACAAAACTTAACGCCTTCTGGAAGACAGGTCCAAGGAGCCTATGAAGCGTGCTAATGCCCCTTCTTATCAGCCTCCGTCCATTCACTGAAAGCGAGCTGGCTGTATTCCCGGGGGTCTCAGGACTCTCTTCATTACCAGCTAAACCCCCCCCCCCCCCAAAAAATAAAACCTTTATTCTCCTCTGCTTCTGGTCTTTGGGCTCATTCTCAGTCCTTTTGTATAGTATGTGGGCCCAGGGACTTGGTCTCTTCCAGAAGAGGACCCTTCTGGGCTGCGCAGTGAAGGTTTTGGTGCTCATTCCCTGGTTCCTCCAGTTGAAAGCAGGCTTCGCCTTTTCTTTTATGAATGGGCCTGGGTTGCCAAGGATCGCTGAGTACTAGACACCATTCAGTTCGGCTATGTCCTGGAATGCAAAATCCAATTCCGGATGCCTTCGTCATCTCCCCTTGTGGGTCTGCAATCAAGTGCCGCTGTGCAGATCACCTTGGACAAATTGCTTCGCCTAAAGACAGTGATGCCCTTCCCGCTGGATGAGTGGGGCAAGGGCAGATATTCCATCTATTTCATGATGCCCAAAATGATGGTTCCTTCCAGCCCATTCTGGACCTCAAGAGGGGAACTGATGGAAACCTTGTGCTCAGTGATTCAAGCAGTGCGCTGAGGGGAGATTTTGGCTTCTCTGGATCTTGCTAAGGCATTTTTTCATATCTTGATCTGGGCAGATCCGCAAAAGTATCTGTGTTGCCATGCTTGACTCTCACTATCGGTTCGCCGCCCTCCCTTTTGGGATTTCCACTGCCCTGAAGATGTTCTCCCAGGTCATGGTGGTGGCTGCTACGTTGCTGTGGTGCCAAGATTTCTGTGTCCATTTCTATCTGGATGACTGGCTTATCCAGGCCCATTCCCTTTCAGAGGCATTTCAGGTGGCATCCTGAGTGGTGTCCCTTTGGGAAAGCCCCAGCTAATCAATCAGGAAAACAGCCAGCTGTTGCCGTCCCAGTCTTTGAAGAACCTGAGAGAACGTTTCGAGTGGGCAGAGATTTCCAGCCAGAGGAGGGAGTCAAAAGGCAGTTGGCTTGCCTGGCATTGTTCTGTGTGCAGCAGGCTTCTCGTATCTTCAGCTCTTCATATTGATGGTGGCAACCATAGGGATGGTGCCATGGGTGTAATAGAAAAGTAAAAGCTAAGAAAGAATGAGAAAATGTCAGAGATGATGGAAGTGGTAGCTTACAGCCAGGACACTGCAACTTACTGAACGTCGATCAAACGGGAGTATGGTCAAAGAACAATTGAAGGCCTGAACAAAAAGATGGGCTGTCACACCCACTGTAATATTAATATTTCCTGGCCGAAGAAACCTGCATTTAAATACATACACCAAACACATTATTGGCCTGCCACTACACCTCTGGTTATCTGAAATGACTGGCCAGGGTGTGCTAGTCTCAACATAGTCACTCCCAATCTGAAATACCCTGGCTGGGACATCCAAGTACCTAGTTCTGCGGGCATGCAATTTGGGGATGTCCACATTTGTGAAATAGCCTACACCTGCGCACTTACCCGGCCTTGCTATCTGCATGGGGTCCATCTTCAGAACCAGTTACTAGGATGTTCATTTTTCAGGGTGGAGTCATAGCGATTTCAGCAAAAACTTATACATGCCTCCCTTCACTGCTGTCACTCTCCTGGATATTTGGACATTCTGCTAGGCATTCCTTCTAAAATCCCATTTCACTTTGAAATGTAGTTGATAGAAGACTGAGAGTCAGTGATGTTGGAATAGTAAAGGGTTTACATGGTCAAATTCACAGGCATGTGTTAGGATACAGATAGTGATGTTTTGGAAGGACTGAAGGCAGGAGTAAACAAAGTTACAGTAATCCAAATGAGACATGATGGAAACATGAATGAGAGTATGTTGATTGGCAGACTCCAGAAAAATCTGGGTCGAATGGAATTGGCAAGAGGCCAAAAATAATGTCTTCAATGTAGAGGACATGTGAGTTTCAAAAGATAATTGATAATTCACCGTGATGCCTAAGTAGTTGATGGAATCTGTCAATTGAAGGGGACCGAGGGAGTGGATGGGAGGTAAGATCTGCCAGTAATCCCTCTCTGCCGCCCTCTTCACTCCGGCATCCATCGGCTCTCCCTGAAGGGGATCGAGCATGCCGGAGCAACGCGGGAGAACAAGGAGTGAGTGCAGCCCGGGAACTTTAAAGCCAAGCGCTATCGTGGCGCACCGCCCTCTCTGCCGCCTTCTTCACTCCAGCATCCATCGGCTCTCCCTGAAGGGGATCGAGCACGCCGGAGCAACATGGGAGAACAAGGAGTGAGCGCTGCCCAATCGGGGCAGCCCGGGAACTTTAAAGCCGAGCGCTATCGTGGCGCACCGCCCTCTTTGCCGCCCTCTTCACTCCGGCATCCATCGGCTCTTCCTGAAGGGGATCGAGCACGCCGGAGCAACGCGGGAGAACAAGGAGTGAGCGCTGCCCAGTCAGGGCAGCCCGGGAACTTTAAAGCCGAGCGCTATCGTGGCGCACCGCCCTCTCTGCCGCCCTCTTCACTCCGGCATCCATCGGCTCTCCCTGAAGGGGATCGAGCACGCCGGAGCAACGCGGGAGAACAAGGAGTGAGCGCTGCCCAATCAGGGCAGCCCGGAAACTTTAAAGCCGAGCGCTATCATGGTGCACCGCCCTCTCTGCCGCCCTCTTCACTCCGGCATCCATTGGCTCTCCCTGAAGGGGATCGAGCACGCCGGAGCAACGCAGGAGAACAAGGAGTGAGCGCTGCCCAATCGGGGCAGCCCGGGAACTTTAAAGCCGAGCGCTGTTGGGCGCACCCACGCTTGGCGGGCCCACGCCTGAGGGCGTCGCCAGAGGGCCCTTTGGCGTGGCCCTTAGGCGTGGACCGCCAATAAAAACACACTACATCCAGCACCCCCTTGAGGCTATCCAGCAAGCCTACGAGGCATACAGCAACAACAAGACAAGACCGAACAGCAGCATGTCCTCTAGGATCACCCTTAAGAGCCATTGGACGCGACAATAATGACTTAAACAGCTAACTGCTCTTCCCTCTGCTACAGACTGCAAGTATAACCACTGTTGTCTGCTACAATTTAGTAAGATCTTGCTACTAGTATCATCAGTGTTGTGCTACTAGTGTTGCTACTATTGTTGCTAGTAGTCTGTATGCCAGTGTTGCCATTACCTTACTAGTGTTGCTACTATTGTTGCTAGTAGTCTGTATACCAGTGTTGACAATACCGTGCTACTACTGCTGCTATTGTTATCAGTAGTCTGTGCTATTGCTTACTACAAGTACTACCCACATCACAAATCTCTCAGTTAGAAGGCCCGGCCAGCATACACATCCCACCAAAGAATCCCTACCAATCACAGGAATCTCCGAACCAGACCAACACTTTACTATCCATCATGACCTTATCCAGTTTATACCTCCTCAGCATTTCTCTCCTGTACACTCTATCTTCCGCCTCCACCTATAACCCAATCCCAATGGTTCAAACGCAAGGTAGGAGACAATACTGCAACACACACCATACACTAACAGAACCCCCCCAAAACCCTCACTCATACCTAATTTACATACCACTCCAGCACACCACAAAACACAAGGAGGTGCAAAATCTAAAACCACGCAACCTAAAATGTGCACTCATAAATTCCCGGTCAATCCGCAAAAAGTGGCCAGCCATTATTGACCTCATAACACAACTCAAGCTAGATATCCTGCTACTAACAGAGTCATGGCTCACTACCTCAGACTCAGTACTTATCAATCAAATCATCCCCCCAGATTTCTCTATACACTCATGCCACAGAATGGACCGCAGAGGAGGTGGGACTCTCATTCTAGCAAAGGCATATCTCCAATATCAAACAATCAGCTCTAACAGCTCAACCCACCTGGATATCATCACTATATCCAACATCCATAATACCATTAACCTTGTCTATAGATCCCCCGTCTCTTCCCCTGAAGATCTCGCAACTATAATTGACCTAGCCTCCAACCCCAAAGACACACGTAAGCCAAACTGGGTACTAGGTGATTTTAATCTGCCAGCCCTGCAGGATAATCAGGCCAATGCCTTCCTTGAAGCCTTCAACAACCTAGGATACGAACAAATAGTTGATGCCCCCACCCACCAGAAGGGAAACATGCTCGACCTCATTTTCTACCCACAACCGGATGAGAACTCAAAATACAAGTATGGCATACTTATAGCACCCATCCCATGGTCGGATCACAACCTAATACAATTTCAAATACCTATCCAGCAGGAAAATGAGCAAACAAAGAGACTAACTGAAAAACCAGCAACACCCACATCTCGATTCGGACCCTTGGACAAAGAGACAATCATCAAGGATGTCCTACCTAAAATCATATCTACGCCTCCAGACCTCGAAGAGATGATGGCTTCATGGAACAACTGCTTGAGCTCTTTTGCCCACAAACCTGTCCAAACTAAACCACTTACTCCTGGCAAGTGCCCAAGAAGTAGAAAACCCGCACAATGGTATACCGCTGAACTAAGAACCTCCTTACTCCTAATAAGGAAACTGGAAAGAAAGTGGCGACGTACACGGGCCCCAATGGAACTAATAGCATACACCTCCCACCTTAAAAAACATCGGGAGTTAATATCAGCGACAATGAGAGAACATCACTCAAATCTCCTAAACCGTGCCTTAAACAAACTCCATGAGTTTTTCAACATTGTAAAAACCCTAACGAAGGAGCCATTGCCCCGCCATCTGGACATGATTAATTCACAAGACTATGCAGATTACTTACTGGCCAAAATCAATAACGTCAGCAAAGCCATATTATCAAACCCTAGCAGTAATTCGCCACATATCCAGCCACTCACAACTATCGTAACTCCAACAACCACACAAGTTGAGGACATCATTACTACCGTCAACGCCACCACTGCTCCAAATGACCCCTGTCCAGCATTCTGGATAAGAGCTCTACGGAAGGAAATCAGCCCTATACTATGTAAGATCATGGACCTATCCTTCTCTACAGGTCTATTCCCATCATGCCTCAAACAGACGTCAATCAGACCTCTTCTGAAGAACACCAAGCTAGATCCACAGAAGGTTGAATCATATCGACCAATATCAAGCATTCCACTGTTGGCAATGTTAATTGAAAAAGTTGTGCAATGCCAAATACAGGACCATATTGACTCAACGGCTCCCCTGGATCCAGCCCAACATGGCTTTCGAGAATCACATGGCGTGGAAACTCTCCTAACCACACTAATCAATACACTAGTCACAGGAACTGATAACATCAGACAAGGATTCGCACTGATTTTCCTGGACATTGCCGCCACGTTTGATTCCGTAAACCATGATCAACTCCTGAGACTTCAAGATAAGGGAATCAGCGGTTTAGCATTGAACTGGTGTAAATCATACCTAACGGATAGATGGCAGCAAGTTCGTACAGGTTCCACAACCTCTAAACCTTTCCAGCAAAAACATGGTGTACCTCAATGCTCTTCACTCTCTGCTTTATTATTCAACATATATATGCAACCCGTATGCGAAGTAATCTGCTCCTTCAACGTCTCATGTCTAATCTACGCTGACGACGTACTACTCTTCATCCCATTCCTGACTGATAAGCCAGATTTCTCCCCTCTGATAAATTGTTTTGAGACTGTAACAGACTGGTTCCATGCACAAGGCCTCAAGATAAACTTTAGCAAAACAGACGTACTCGTCACTACAAGAAATCAAAACTTCTCCCCTCCACCTGCGCTAAAGACGAAAGATGCTGAGCTCACAACCAGACCCACAATCCGCTCCCTCGGTGTTACATTAGACCAGCGGCTTGATTTCAAAGCACACATCAGCAATGCCGTCAAGCAGATCCACCATAAAATACGTACATTGAGACATCTCCGACCTCTACTACAACCAGGCGATTTCAGGACAGTATTTCAGGCACTTGTGACCCCCCACTTTGACTATGCCAATGCTATTCTCTATGGCCTACCCAAGTGCTCATTAAGCCCACTACAACTGGCTATGAATACCGCGGCTCGCTTCCTCCACGGAGCCTCCAAAGGAGACCATATCACCCCGATCCTAAAGGAATTACACTGGCTGCCAATCTACTGTCAGACTACATATAAAGTAGCCTTGATAACATTTAAGGCCATCAACAACATGTCCTCCTCCTCCCTTACAGAGCTGATCCACCTTACCTCAGCAAACAGGGAGAGGAGATCATTCGCCATCAACACCCTCCTGATCCCTAAAGAAATAACAAAATGCTCACAGGCGACAAGGAGCAGAGCTTTCAGGTTCTATGCACCCACATGCTGGAATGCAATCCCACCCTCAATCCGAGCAATTACCAATATTATACAATTCAGAAAAGCTCTAAAACATCACCTCTTTCTCCTACACTATGCACAGCCCAATACTAGCCACAACACACCCAGCTAAACTTCGATGACCCACAAACATTTCGTAGCTATGTTGTACAGAATTGTATATATTGTATATAGTTACCCAAGTTGAAATCCAAGTTATATCCCTGTTCTCTGTAAAGACATATCTGATACTCGATATGCACAAATGTTACCTGTAAACCGCACTGATTTTAAAGAGTGGAGTGATTTTAAGGAGTGGAGGAGTGGCCTAGTGGTTGTGGCAAGGTACTTCAGGCCGGAAGGTCGGGGGTTCAAATCCCACTAGAGGACAGCAACCTTGGGCCGGAAGGACTGGGGTTTCTAGTCCCACAGGTGCTCCTTGTGGTCTTGGGCAAGCCACTTAACCCTCCATAGCCCATGTTCCCTGTAAAATAGTTATCTCCAAGTTATAATGCCCTGTTCAATGTAATTTCAGTTTGTTCAATGTAAACCGCACTGATGCAGAATAGCGTGGTATATAAGAGAATGTAAATAAATAAATAAAGAGCGCAGTATATAAAAGTAATAAATAAATAAATAAATAAAATAAGTGATAGATTTATCAGGGTTTAATTTGAGATGGTTCTCGCCTAGCCAGTTGGGTATGGCGTCAAGACAATGATTCAAAGGGGTTAGGTCTGGGTTGAATAAGTCTTTGTAATGTACCCACAGAATGTCATCCATGTAATAGAATCTGTTAATGTTATGATGTTGTGTTAGGGTGGCCAAGAGACTGAGGAAGATATTAAAAAGTAGCGGAGCTAGGACTGAACCCTGTGGCACCCCATACATTAGTGCATGAGGTTTTGAGATAACAGAATGTTTGCCAAAATGAGAGAGACTGAGTATTAGTGAAATTGATAATTCCAGAATCTCTCACACTGAACCATGCTTGATTCTTTAGCTGTATCCTGATGATGCTTCCCAGGATGGAGTGGAGTTCAGGAGGAGAGCAAAGGCATTACTGCGTCTAGCGACACTGACATTAAACAGTCTGGGGGTCAGATTCTGGCTTAGTAGTGGAACATGTCTTGGTAATGTATTTGTGCTTTAATATCATTTTTTAAATCATTTAAATTAGACATGTCAAGGAGAGTCTAAGAGTTTATTTTGTCAGATGCATGATTAGTATGTAACATGTCACCAGCCTTTGCCAAATAACTGTGAGTCTGTCTCCACATATTTGTCTTTCTTTCTAATTGTCCTCTGTGGTGGGTTCCCTTACCTACTCCATTGCTGTTAAAGTTTTAAGGTTTTAAACTTTCTCTTAACCTACCTGCAGGGGCTACCCCTCCCCCCCCTGCTGAGTTACTGTTGTGAACCTCCATTTTTCTGAGCTGCACGTGGGTTTGCTTACATTGCCTTCTGTTCCCTAAGAGGAGGAGTGCTTTTTTTAGAGCTCTCCCAAAAGGTGATTTTTGCTGTGTTTGCTGCATAAATGAGTCTTTGTCTCCAAATAACTGTGAGTCTGTCTCCACATATTTGTCTTTCTTTCTAATTGTCCTCTGTGGTGGGTTCCCTTACCTACTCCATTGTGTGTGCCAATAGTTCAGGAACAGCCTACTAGCCAGTGACACTTAGGTTCCCGCCCACCCTACCCCTCCCCCACCCACCCCAGGGGCTACATTGCCTATATAGTGGTCACAGACGTGCCATCTATCATTCCAAACTTGGGTTAAAAGCCACATCGTATTCATCTTTTCTTCTTCTTCTTCCTCTTCTGGGACTGCATAAACATGTCGTGTATTCAGTGCAATAACTGCGGTACTTTCATTCAAAGACAAATCATTTGGAGCGCCTGGCCAGAATGACCAAATGGATGATGAAATGCTCAAAGAAATCAAGGAAGCTAACAAAAGTTACAGCACAGTAATAATAATGGGTGATTTCAACTACCCCGGTATCGACTGGGTCAGTGTCACGTCAGGACATGCTAGGGAGATAAAGTTCCTAGATGAAATAAATGACTGCTTCTTGGAGCAGCTGGTTCATGAACCGACCAGAGGGGAAGCCATATTAGACCTAATTCTTAGTGGAACACCAGATCTAGTGCAAGAGATAAGGTTGTTGGGGCCACTTGGCAATAGTGATCATAGCATGATCGCCTTTGATTTAATTAGTGGAGGAGGGATAGTAAGGAAATCCACAGTACTACCTTTTAACTTTCGAAAGGGAGACTATGATAAAATGAGGAAAACAGTCAAGAAAAAACTAAAAGGAGCAGTTGCAAAGGTTAAAGACGTACATCAGGCTTGGCTGTTGTTGAAAAATACTATCTTGGAAGCCCAGACCAGCTGTATTCCACGCTTTAAGAAAAGTGGAAAGAAGTCCAAAAAACTGCCAGCATGGTTTAAAGTTGAGGTCAGAGAGGCTGTTGTTGCCAAAAAAGCATCTTTCAGGAAATGGAAAAAAGAGCCAAACGACGAAACCTGGAAACAGCACAAGCACTGGCAAGTCAAATGCAAGGCATTGATAAGGCAGGCAAAGGGAGAATTTGAGAAGAAGCTTGCTGCGGAAGCAAAAACGCGAAATAAAGACCTTTTCAAGTACATTCGTAGCAAAAAACCTGTGAGAGAGTCAGTTGGTCCATTAAATGATAAAGGGGTTAAAGGAGCACTAAGAGGCGACAAGGCGATAGCAGAGAGACTGAACGAATTCTTTGCTTCAGTCTTTACTGAGGAAGATGTAGGGATGTTACCCATGACTGAAGTGGTATTTAAAGGTGCAGAAGAATTGAAGGAAATATCGATACATCGAGAAGATGTATTACAACTATTAGATAAGCTGAAGAGTAGCAAATCACCTGGGCCGGATGGTATACATCCAAGGGTATTGAAAGAACTGAAATATGAGATTGCAGACCTGCTATTAGTAATCTGTGAACTATCATTAAAATCATCTCTAATACCTGAAGATTGGAGGATCGCCAATGTAACACCAATTTTTAAAAAGGGTTCCAGGGGTGATCCGGGAAACTACAGACCGGTGAGCCTGACGTCAATACCGGGAAAAATGATAGAAACCATCATAAAGAATAAAATTACTCAGCATGTAGATAGTCATGAACTAATGAGAGACAGCCAACATGGCTTTAGACAAGGAAGATCTTGTCTTACTAATCTGTTATGTTTTTTTTGAAGGAGTGAATAATCAGGTGGACAAAGGTGAGTCGATTGGGTGAGTCGGTTGATATTGTGTATCTGGACTTTCAGAAAGCCTTTGACAAGGTCCCTCATGAGAGACTTTTGGCAAAACTAAAGAGTCATGGGATAGGAGGCAGTGTACTATTGTGGATCAGGAACTGGTTAAAAGATAGAAAGCAGAGGGTAGGGCTAAATGGCCAATTTTCCCAATGGAGAAAGGTGAATAGTGGTGTACCCCAGGGATCTGTGCTGGGTCCGCTGCTTTTTGACATATTCATAAATGACCTGGAAAGTGGAATAACGAGTGAGGTTATCAAATTTGCAGATGACACAAAACTATTTAAAGTTGTTAAAACCCAAGAGGATTGTGGAAAATTGCAAGAGGATCTTGATAAATTGGAAGACTGGGCATCAAAATGGCAGATGAAATTTAATGTGGACAAGTGCAAGGTTATGCACCTAGCTAAGAGCAACCCAAACTATGGTTACACGATGCAAGGTTCCACATTAGGAACCACCACCCAGGAAAAAGATTTAGGCATCATTGTGAATACCATGTTAAAACCCTCGGCCCAGTGTGCAGCGGCGGCCAAGAGAGCAAATAGAATGCTAGGTATGATAAGGAAAGGAATGGAAAATAAAACAAAGGATATTATAATGCCTCTATATCGTTCCATGGTGAGACCGCACCTTGAATATTGTGTGCAATTCTGGTCGCCGTATCTTAAAAAGGAAATAGAGTTATTAGAAAAGGTTCAGAGAAGAGCCACCAAAATGGTAAAGGGGATGGAAGGATACTCCTATGAAGAAAGGCTAAAAAGGTTAGGGCTCTTTAACCTGGAAAAGAGACGGCTGAGGGGAGATATGATAGAAGTCTATAAATTAATGAGCGGAGTGGAACGGGTAAACGTAGATCGATTGTTTACCTTATCAGAATATAGAAAGACTAGGGGACATGCAATGAAGCTACAGGGTAAACTATTTAAGACTAATAAGAGAAAATATTTTTTCACTCAAAGTGTAATCAAACTCTGGAATTTGTTACCGGAGGTTGTAGTAAAGGCTGTTAGTGTAGCTGGGTTTAAAAAAGGTTTGGACAAGTTCCTGGAGGAAAGGTCCATAAGCCATTATTAAGAAGGGACCCAGGATATCAATGCTTGAACCAATACAAGCATTGTGGAACCTGTGTCCCTTGGGGAAACTGCTAGGTACATATGACCTAGATTGGCCACTGTTGGAAACAGAATACTGGGCTTGATGGACCTTGGTCTGACCCAGTATGGCATATCTTATGTTCTTATGTTCTTAAGTCTGCAATCTCATATTTCAGTTCTTTCAACACCCTCGGATATATATCATCCGGTCCAGATGATTTGCTACACTTTAGTTTATCAAATAGTTGTAATATATCTTCCCTGTTTATCAATATTTCTTTCAGTTCTTCTGATGCATCACCTTTAAATACCATTTCAGTTATGGGTAACTTCCCTATATCTTCTTCAGTAAAGACCGAAGCAAAGAATTCATTCAGTCTCTCTACTATGGCGTTGTCCCCTCTTAGTGCCCCTTTTACCCTCTGTCATCTAATGGCCCAACTGACTCTTTCACAGGTTCTTTGCTATGAATGTACTTGTAGAAGCCTTTATTTGCATTTTTTGCTTCCACAGCAAGCTTCTTCTCAAATTCTCTCTTTGCCTGCCTTATCAGTGCCTTGCATCTAACTTACCAGTGCTTATGTTGTTTCCAATTTTCATTATTTGGCTTCTTTATCGATTTCCTGAAAGATGATTTTTTGGCTACAACAGCCTCTCGAACCTCACTTTTAAATCGTATAGGCAGTCCTATGGCTGGTATTAATCCCCATGCCTAGATTTTGCAAGAATGGGCATAAATTGTAGTATTTTATAACTTACATGTATAAATTTTCAGACCACTCACACTCCACCCAAATTCCATCCCTTTGCACTCCCACATTGAAAGTACATGCCATTAGTCTGACGTGCAGAATAGCAACCGACTACATTACAAGTGTAAATTACTAGAATACTATGATTTACACATGTAAACACACATGGAAATGTAAGAGCGCCTTTAAAATTGCCTTCTAATTGTCAAAATGAAATTATACACTTACTTTCCCTTTGGAATGTTGGGAAAAATTACCCACAGAGATTCGCACCTGCTTTTTCTCTGAATACTTTTCCTCTGAAAAAAAAAATGATGGTCACAGTTTGGACAGTGCAGAACTACATGTAGTATTGCCTCCTCCAAACTAACCCTTCGCCAAACCTGCGTGCCTTTTTTCCCCTGAATAAATATGTACTCATTGTTCCACGTGTATACTCTTACTCATTTGCAAAGTGGAAATTTTTTAGATAGTCTTCCCTATCCTTTTCATGCCAAATTCTGTTAGATGTGTCCCAGTGAGATGCTTTCAAAACATAGCTTTTTCAATGGGAATCAGATTATGAAACTAGTGATGGAACAAGAAATCTAGTTGGAGCAGAAGGCTAAGGGTGTAGAATGTTCATGCCATATACAGGTTGTTTTCTTCTGTAGAGTACAGTTTTCATATTGCCCACATTACTGCAAAGTCCATGGATTTTTACACCAATTTTCAAACATTGTAGTGATGAAAGCTCCCAGGAAGAAATGGAAATGGAAGAAAATCCTAGTTTCCCCTTTGAAATGAATGACAGTTCACTTGTGCATAAGACTTGCAAGCCAGATCAGAAAAAATCCCAGCTCCCTGCTAAGGTCAGGCCACGCCCTAGCTCAGGGGTGGAGACAAGCTTGCCTGATGATTGGTCACACAGGTGCAGAGAACAGGGAGTGCCTAGCAGCCAACAGTTCTTAAAACCACGAGCAGAGCAGAACAGAACAGGGAGGGAAGGAGGAAGGCAAAGGACAACAGAGAGAGCAAGGCTGAGCATAGCTGGAGGAGAAAGAAAGAAGGAAACTCCCAGGAAAGCAGCTACCTAAGAGGGCCTGGAGAAGGACATAAGGAGGCTGAATTTCAGAGCCTGGAGGATCCCAGGAAGAAAGAAATCAGCGCTTGTCTGAGGAACTATTCCCAAGGTAAAGCCAGCAGTTTCAGAGCTGAGAAATCAACAGAGAAACAGTTTGCTATTGCTAAGGTCCAGGAAGCAGAGCCCTCACCGTCTACTGCTAAGAGGTGGGTGGAAAGTTTTACATATGGGAAAAGTCATAACCCTGATAAAAGCAGAACAGCTGAGTCTTCAAAGCTAGAAGCACTGAGAGAGTTGTTTGCTGAAGGAAAAGTTCACTCCCCTAATACAACTGTGCCTTTACAAGCTGAATTGCTGTGGAATCAGTTCCAGGAATTTCTAAAGGAGAGAAAGTCTGGGAGAGTTTGTAACTTTGATAGAGATACCATATATCCTGATGCCATAGAAGGAATGCAAATAGATTCCTGTTTGCCAAGCTCTGAGTGTGAACCTATACCAATGGATTGCTCATTGTGTTTAAAAGAAGAGTCTGCATTATTGAACTGAGCTGAGAGACTGTGAAACAATATAGAGAATAAGTGCAGTACCTGCTTAGAATTAAGGAAAGCTAATACTGTGTTTTACTAAGCTTAATTGCCTTCTGAAGCTAAGAAGCAGTGCTTAGAAGAAGTTTGCTTTGAGAAAAGAAAATCACAGCTGTTGCAAGTTTATCTGTATTTCTGTTGAATGACCACTCGAGGCAGTCCTCGGTGTAAGCTTGTGGGAATAAGAACAGCTGAACAGTGAAAAGAGGTTTTTGTTATGTCATTCTCTGTTACCTGATTTATCCTTTATGTTGGAGAAGCATCCTTTTTGCCTTGTTTGTGTATTGAGCTTAAATGCCCTGGAAATCCCCACAAAATAAATTTTCTTGCTGCCTTGAACCACCGACTCACAACTACAATTTGTCCTTAAAGAATAAACTAACTACAAGTCCCAGAATACCTCTGGTGACAACAAGGGAAGCTTTATTCAAAAGTGGACAACATAAGGCTGTTTCCTGCTTGTAAGCTCTTGGGCCCAAGTGGAAGCATCGCAACATGCATACTTTCACTTTGAAAATAGTCTCATGCAAAAGTACCTGCAAATACTTGTAGCTGTTTTTTTATGGATGTTTTTCCCTGGTTGAAACTAAAGAGTATGTTTACTAAACCGCCGTTAAAGGAGAAAATGTACTGTTAGCACGCGCTAACTGTGCATGTGCACACTTAGCGCATGCAGAAAACCACTTTAGCGCGCGCTAATGGTACCAGCCACTTTAGCACACGCTAACGGTACCTGTGAGTGGAGAAGAGGCGTGCACGGGCGGAGAATGGGGTTCAATGGTCGGGAACAAGTCTTGCTCCCTTAATGCAGGCACCTTAACGGCAGGAACCCCATCGCAATTCAAAACCTGGCAGAGAGAGAGCCTATTTTATGTCTGCAATGTGATGCCCAGACAGGGGAGCCCAAGAGAGTGATAGCAGTGCTCCATTAGCAGTAACAGCATAGTGTCCAAGTATGAAAGGGCACTATGTTGATGGTATAAATGGGGGCAAAGGAGGTGGCACATGGTTCATGCAGTGGGGGCTGCTGGTGCACAGGGGGAACCAGGCAACTGCCTAGATGGCACAAGAACATAAGATTACAAAATATGCCAAACTGTGTCAGACCAAGGTCCTCATGCCCAGTATCCTGTGTCCAACAGTGCACAATCTAGGTCACAAGTACCTAGCAGTTTCCCCAAAAGACACACAGGATCCCCAATAACTGTAATGGGGCAAGAAGTGCAGAGCTCGGGTCCTCTTTATCAATGGTTTATGGACCGTTACCCAGGAACCCATCCAAACTTGTTTAAACCCAGCTACACTGGATGTGAAAGCTGGACAGTGAAAAAGATAGACAGGAAGAGAATTGATGCCTTTGAATTATGGTGCTGGTAGCGAATACTGTGTATACCATGGACTGCCTGAAGAACAAACCAGTCAGTACTAGAGGAGATCAAACTTAAGCTTTCTTTAGAAGTTCAGATGACAAGACTTCGACTTTCATACTTTGGACACATCATGCGAAGAGCGAGATCGCTAGAGAAAGACATCATGCTTGGCAAGATAGAAGGTCAACGCAAAAGAGGAAGGCCAGTAATGAGATGGATCGATACAATAACAGCAGCTATGGGTACCAGTCTGTCAGCAATGAGCCACCTGACTGAAGACCGAACACAACTTAGAAAACTATCCAGAGGGTCGCCATGAGTCGACACTGACTCGACGACACTTAACAACAACAACACACTGACAGCTTTTACCACATCCTCCGGTAATGGATTGCAGGGTTTGATTAAGCGTTGAATGAAAAAATATTTTCACTTAGAAGGCCCAAATGGGTTACACTGTAGCTGCATTGCAGGTTCCCTAGTCTGTCCACAGTCTGATGGCATAAAAAAGCGACCTATGTTTACCTGTTCCACTCTGGTCAATAATCATATCTCCCCTCAGCCATTTCTTTCCCAGGTTGATGAGCCCCAACCTTTTTAGCCTCTCCACAAAGGGGTATTCTGCCATCCGCAGAACCATCTGTGATGTTTGTCATGATTCCACAGTGACAGTGGCAGTACACAGACCTGCTACTGCTGCGGAAAGGCAATGTGCCACATGGGGCGGTCCAAGGGTCCTGGCACACCAGGCAGAGATCCAGGCTGCCGCCCTCCCCCCCTGCTGCCACAGAACCCAGCTATGGGGGAAGAGGCCGATAGTGCCAGGTGCTGTAGCCCTCCAGCTAGCTGGAAAATGCAGGTGCCCGGGTAAATACCACAGCAGTGGCTGCCATCCTCCCCCTGAGTTGTATTGGTGGCAGTTGGTAATGGAGCCCCTGCATGGGCAGCTGGTGGGGGGGGGCTGCATGGCCGTCCATGTGTGCCCCTGCCCCCCTATCCAGCCGTTGTGCCCAAGGCACCCGCCAAACCCGCATGTTTAGCATGCTTGGACTGTGACCACCACCACTGATAATGCATGGGCATGTCTGCATGGTGGGGAGTTGGTGGTGGTGTGGGAAGTGGCACCAGCCTGTAGCAGACAGAAGCCTTGTTCTGGTCGTGTGCGCCATGCGCATTGCAGCATGTGCTAAAGGTCAGCTGAAGGGAAGCATGTCAGCAACAGGAGCTGTTATTCCCATAAGGCAGCACTGTGGCGCAACACACACAGTTGGTGTGTATATGTATGGAGGGTCACAGGTTCAGGTCCTGCTGGGGTTTCTGTATTTCATCTTCCTGTGGAGAAGGTTTAGCTGACAGTGTAAGTACAACTCCAGCATGTGTAATCCCCAAGGGAGATGGCCAGCAAGGGTGGAAAAACCCACCATCAGCACTTACAGCTGGTTGGATGCTAATAGCACATGGTGACAACGTCTGGTGAGGCCAAGGCACAGTAATAGCGTCTGCAAACAGAGCACACATTATCAATCCTTGAGCTGACATTGAGACAGAAGTGACTAGCAGGAATGCCAGCCTCTCCAGTTCTGCACAATGTGCCAATGAGAGTGTATGCGTGTGTGTGTATGGCTCCCCTTGGCTTTCTGCACTGCACTTTGACTCACATTGTCTGAGTTTTTCCCAGCCTGTTTGGAAAATGTGAATAAGGCGAGGCAGAGCATTGTGGGTATCAGCTAAAACAGCGTAGATCGGCCCAAATGTGTCTGCCACAATGGTAGGGTCACTGGCTGAGACGCCATTGTGCCCGTCTGCCATGTGCATTGCTTGGGTGGCCACTGTATGTCATGCTGAGATGACACTCTCACTATGACCAAAAAGTGACCATGGCACGGCTATGTATCCACATAGAGCTATTATAATGTCTGGCTCCAGTGATGTGGATGCATTCTATATCTGGAGATGCCAATTACTGAGCAAACAGCTGGGCGTCATTGCTGAATATCCCAAGGCAGAGTGCTCGTGATGACACTATGCATATGCCGTGCATGCTGACCAGCAGACCAGCCGCAGTTGGTTTATGCTTGGCTGACACAGCCTAGTGAAGGCGGCAGCAGGGGCAGTCTTACTGCCTCTGCTGTAGTCAACTGTTTATCCTCAATGGTTGGGGCAGCAGTGGTTCATGCCCTACTCACTGAGATCCCGGCAGGACAGTAGCCCCACACCAGCAGGATTCCTGACAAGACAGTAGCCCCACACCAGCCTATACACCCCCACTGCAATGGCTGTCCATGGCAGCAGCATATTGACACTGGCCATTAACCTGCACTGTTATCAGAGAGTAGTGTCCAACATGGGCAGAGCACAGGGCTGAGCTGTTGCTGTCACTATTGCCTATAGCATGCAGGAAACAAGGAGAAAAGCATAACACGCTGCAGACAATACCTGCCACACTAGCAGTGATGCAGACCTGCAGCAGTGACCATCTCTAACAGTGCAGGTTCAGTGGACCAGGTGCTGGGCACCCCTCCTCACCCTCGGGGTGACATCTAAAACCGCTCTGCAGCACGGCTTGCTGTTGTTATGTGTATGGAGCACACACAGATTGTGCGTCTTACTGAGCTGATATGCTGTATTAGTGCATTCTCCATTGGTTCTTCAGCTGCAGACCCTGTTTTGCATATGCAGTGCCTCATGGGTAGTAGAGAGCCCAACCTATACTGGCACAGACAGCAAACAGTTTGATCAGAAATTTGCAGGTTCTACTCATCTATGTAGAGCTGTGTGGAGGTGTAGCCTACTGGTTGGTGCAATGTCTCCATGGTCAAAGGTCCAGGGTTTGATTCCCACTTGTTCATTTTGAGCCTGGGTGTGCTTCACCTCGCACAGTCTTGGCTCTGCTGTGACCTGTAGACAATCATTCTTCTACATTTCTATGCGTTATGGCCACACATTGGGTAGCCCAACATGGCATTCCCAATCATGGACATCTGTGAGTATGGCTTTAGTAGCTCTGCCGCAGCGCATTGCAGCGGGTCAGTGATGTATATGAAGCAGATGTCTGGGTCTACTGGTATGGATGCATTTTCTGTTTTGCCCTCATTGTGACCTCCCAGCTTTATCTAAAGAGAACATAAGAACATAAGATATGCCATACTGGGTCAGACCAAGCTCCATCAAGCTCAGTATCCTGTTTCCAATAGTGGCCAATCTAGGTCATACGTACCTAGCAGTTTCCCCAAAAGACACAGGTTCCACAATGCTTGTACCGGGTCAAGCATGGATATCCTGGGTCCCTTCTTAATAATGGTTCATGGACCTTTCCTCCAGGAACTTGTCCAAACCTTTTTTAAACCCAGCTACACTAACAGCCTTTACTACATCCTCCAGTAACAAATTCCAGAGTTTGATTACACGTTGAGTGAAAAAATATTTTCTTTTATTAGTCTTAAATAGTTTACCCTGTAGCTTCATTGCATGTCCCCTAGTCTTTCTATATTCTGATAACGTAAACAATCGATCTACGTTTACCTGTTCTACTCCATTCATTAATTTATAGACTTCTATCATATCTCCCCTCAGCCGTCTCTTTTCCAGGTTAAAGAGCCCTAACCTTTTTAGCCTTTCTTCATAGGAGTATCCTTCCATCCCCTTTACCATTTTGGTGGCTCTTCTCTAAACCTTTTCTAATAACGCTATATCCTTTTTAAGATACGGCGACCAGAATTGCACACAATATTCAAGGTGCGGTCTCACCATGGAACGATATAGAGGCATTATAATATCTTTTGTTTTATTTTCCATTCCTTTCCTTATGATATCTAGCATTCTGTTTGCTCTCTTGACCGCCGCTGCACACTGGGTCGAGGGTTTTAACATGTTATCCACAATGACGCCTAAATATTTTTCCTGGGTGATAGTTCCTAATGTGGAACCTTGCATCGTGTAACCATAGTTTGGGTTGTTCTTCCCTAGGTGCATATCTTTGCACTTGTCCACATTAAATTTCATCTGCCATTTTGATGCCTAGTCTTCCAATTTATCAAGATCCTCTTGCAATTTTCCACAATCCTCTTGGGTTTTAACAACTTTAAATAGTTTTGTGTCATCTGCAAATTTGATAACCTCACTCGTTATTCCACTTTCCAGGTCATTTATGAATATGTCAAAAAGCAGTGGACCCAGTACAGATCCATGGGGTACACCACTATTCACCTTTCTCCATTCGGAAAATTGGCCATTTAGCCCAACCCTCTGCTTTCTATCTTTTAACCAGTTCCTGATCCACAGTAGTACACTGCCTCCTATCCCATGACTCTTTAGTTTTGCCAAAAGTCTCTAATGAGGGACCTTGTCAAAGGCTTTCTGAAAGTCCAGATACACTATATTAACCAACTATTTTGCTCATTTTATCATAGTCTCCCTTTCGAAAGTTAAAAGGTAGTACTGTGGATTTCCTTACTATCCCTCCTCCACTAATTAAATCAAAAGTGATCATGCTATGATCACTATTGCCAAGTGGCCCCATCACCCTTATCTCTAACACTAGATCTGGTGTTCCACTAAGGACTAGGTCTAATATTGCTTCCCCTCTGGTCGGTTCATGAACCAGCTGCTCCAAGAAGCAGTCATTTATTTCATCTAGGAACTTTATCTCCCTAGCATGTCCTGCCGTGACACTGACCCAGTCGATACTGGGGTAATTGAAATCACCCATTATTATTACTGCGCTGTAACGTTTGTTAGCTTCCTTGATTTCTTTGAACATTTCATCATCCATTTGTTCATTCTGGCCAGGTGGTCGATAGTACACCCCCACTGCCATCGCCTTCCCCTTTTTACATGGAATTTCAATCCATAAAGATTCTACAGCAAATTTTGTTTCCTGCAAAACTTTAATCCTTTCTGAGTCAATGCCCTCTCTAACATAGAGCGCAATCCCTCCACCAATTTGATCAGCTCTGTCATTACGATATAGTTTGTACCCAGGTATCACAGTGTCCCACTGGTTGTCCTCCTTCCACCATGTCTCTGATATTCCAATCATATCTAACCTCTCATTTAGTGCTATATATTCTAACTCTCCCATCTTATTTTTTAGACTTCTAGCATTTGCATACAAGCATTTTAGAGACTGTATTTTATTCATATTAATTTGGCTATTGGTAGACATGGGTAATTTGGGATCTTTAAGCTCTGTCTGCTCCATACTCGAGGGAATTTGGGCTACTTTACTCTTTTTTGGAACCTCTCTGCTTTTGGTAGTATCCTTCAAGGATACATTCTTCCAAACCATCCGCTCTTGGGTGACTGTCGGCTTTCCCCTATTATCTAGTTTAAAAGCTGCTCTATCTCCTTTTTAAAGGTTAATGCCAGCATCCTGGTTCCATCCCGGTTAAGGTGAACCCCATCCCTTCGGAAGAGCCCCTCCTTTCCCCAGAATGTTCCCCAATTCCTAACAAATCCAAAACCCTCATCTCTGCACCATTGTCTCATCCACGCATTGAGACTCTTGAGCACTGCCTGCCTTTTGGGTCCTGCACGTGGAACGGGAAGCATTTCGAGAACGCTACCCTGGAAGTTCTGGATTTCAACTTCCTACCTAAAAGCCTAAATTTAGCCTCCAGAACCTCCCTACCACATTTTCCTATGTCATTGGTGCCGATATGTACCAAGACAGCAGACTCCTCCCCAGCACTATCTAAGTCCTTATCTAGGTGGCGCATGAGGTCCGCTACCTTCGCACCAGGCAGGCATGTTACCAGGCGATCCTCAAGTCCACCAGCCACCCAGCTATCTACATGCCTAATGATCGAATCACCAATTATAACGGCTGTCCTAACCCTTCCCTAATGGTCACATGGCCCTGGAGAAACTTCCTCGGTGCGAGAGGGTTTTACATCACCTGGAGGACAGGTCCTAGTGATGCTCTCCTGTCACTTAACCTCTCTCCTCCATGGCAACAGGGATGCTGCCAGACTGGAGGTGGGACTTCAGGACTATATCCCTGTAGATCTCGTCTATTTACTTCTCTGTCCTTCTTATGTTTTCCAAGTCTGCTGCTATAGCCTCTAGAGAATGGACTCGTTCCCTGAGAGCAAAGAGCTCCTTGCACCTAGTGCACACGTAAGACCTCTCCCCAACCGGGAAAAAATCATACATGTGACACTCAATGCAGAAGACTGGAAAGCTCCCATCTCGCTGCTGGACTGCTGTCTGCATCTTAGTTTTAAGTTTGTGTTTAGATCTTTAAGTTCTTTACTTACTAAGGGTTGCTATGGATATTTATACCAATAAAACTGTACCTAATAAGTTTAATATACCTTGTTCACCTGAAGCTTAATTAATCTCAGGTCCTTAGTGTATGACTGATTTGGGTAACGAGCTTCACCTGAGAGCACCTCTTGTCTTTTAAGATGAGGATATATCTCGTACATTCAGGCACATAACACTTGTTGCATAGCCATCCCCTGCACTGTTCTGCCATCATTACTTGCCCCACATGGAGCAAATGGGTTCAACCTGTCCCTTTCTATCATGCCACTCTGTCGGGTATATTGTCTTGCAGTTGCACAGACTGAGGCACCAGTCCCACCCACACAAGTGGTGTTTCATGTACCCCATGGCACTGCTACTTTTGGTTCACTCATACCAAATGCTTTTGGCCTATGTGATCTCATACGTCCATCCACCATACACAATGCAGATTCTCTGCTTGAATGATCCATGGTACAGCCCTGCACCTACCATGGCCCTCAGGGGTCATTTGCAGCAGTTAGCCATATCATGCAAACTTCTCTTGTGACTGCTCTGCATGCACAATCATGGACTATCCTCCCTTTGTTGCTCACGTCAGGCATATGCTGCCTCCACGCAGACACCGTCCTGACCTATGGCATGCCACTCACATCTGCATACCTGTCCACACCTCACAGACACTATAATGTAGCTTACGGCATGGTGTATGATTTCAGGTGCATCTCGGACTGCATGTCTGTCACAGCGCTCCCCGTTGCTGCATCCCCTCTGCTGACTTCGCTGCCACCACTACCTACCCATGACACAGCCAATACCCACACTGACCATCAGTTGGCAGCCGCCTATCTCGTCTAG
The DNA here is from genome assembly GCA_033557465.1 of Ichthyophis bannanicus. Lineage (NCBI taxonomy): Eukaryota > Metazoa > Chordata > Amphibia > Gymnophiona > Ichthyophiidae > Ichthyophis > Ichthyophis bannanicus. Next base: position 905,138,680 of record CM066032.1, on the reverse strand, counting down.
TCAACAGCATAGGCCTGCTGTATGGTCAAACATGCTCATCACACATACTGCCACATTGCCAGGCATCAGGTGAGTCAACTCCATCAGCTACCAATTGTGCTTGCATCCATACCTTCTCCCTGCCCCCCTTTCAGCATTTCAGTGGCTCTTCTGCATTTAGGTGCATGCCAGACACCTTCCCACAGCATGTGCTATTACCATATGGTAAGTATCCACTCCCACTCCTTAATGTCCTATTACCGCCTGCTACCACATATGTCCACTACCACAAATGGAGAAAGGAGAAAAAAGAGCTTGAGAATATGAATCCCTGAAAACGCGCATGTTGTGGGCCCAAAGCGAAATGGCCTTAACTGGTGAATGACTTGAAAGAGTGGGTTCTTTCTCAGAGGGAACAAAATCAAGCTATCTCTACTGGCGCAATTCAGATCAAAGAAAAGCTTCTGGAAAATGAAAGAGGAATCACAGACTTCAAAGCAAGTTTCACCTGGATTTCTAGATTTATGAAAGGAAATGGACTTTCAGTGAGAATGAGAACCACTGTAAGCCAGCGACTTCTGGGCAACTGAGAGCAAAGGATGATCGACTTCCGTGAATTCGTCTCCAAGAATCTCTGAAAATGATATAAATATGGATGAGATTCCAATATCTTTCGACCTCTGCCACTGTAGCTATTTCAAGTACAACCATTGGGTTTGCGAGGGCCTGCTTCACTGTAGTCCTTGGATGCACTGTGAGTGGAATGAAATTAAAGCTGATGGTAGTTTTCAAGAGACTTATTATGCCCCGCAACAGAAAGGGATGGATGGACTGTGACCTTATGAAAGTATGGGTAGATAAATGCTATAGGGTTAAGCAGGGGGCATTCTTCTCGAAGAAGTCCATACTAATTGTCAACACCATGCCTGCCCACAAAGAAAAACACATTCAAAATTATATAAACTCCACTGGTGCCCACATAGCTGTAATATCTGTTTTTACTTGCAAGCTACAGCCGATAGATATAGCGGTTAACTATCAGTTCAAGATGTTCGCGAGAAGAGAGTGGGACAAATGGATACAGTCTGCGATTCATAAATTCACTATCAGGAAGACTGAAGCAAGTAAGGTTTTCTGAAGTCTGCAAGTGGGTTTCTTCTGCTTGGGGGAAAATAACGCCACAAACCATCTGCACTGGCTTCAGAAAGGCTGCAATTGTCTACCAGCAGAATAAGACACATTCGGATACCAACAACAAAGGTGAAGATGCCAACTTTATACATATCAATAGCAGCGACGGTGACATCACTTCAGAAATCACAGAAGAGCGTCTGTAGGCAGCTCTTAGCTATTTCAACGATGACAGTGAGGAGGGAATGTACTTTGAAGGGTTCGAGGAGTCAGATGATGATGATGATTGAACTGGAATTGGCCTAGTCTAATTTAGAATAAATAACGAAGAATGTACAGAAATAACCATTATTAAAATTCAGGATTTAAGAAATAAAGAAGTTTAAGAAAGTTAAAAATGTCTGTTATTTCTGCATTATGTGTTCAATAACGTATATAACACACCCACATATATAACACGCAAGGCATACACAGTTACATAAAAAAAAGCATATAACACATGTGTTATATGCATGAAAATATGGTAATTGCAGCCCAAGCCAAATACTGTTCTCCTCTAGGCAACATGAATATATAAATGGTTCTCAGGCTGTATGGTATTTCCACATTTATCTGATGAAGCCTTTGTGAAAAGAGGATTCAGTCTCAGGCTGCGTGTGGTCATTACATGAAGGGGAAATTTCACTTATCCAGTTATAAACACATACAAGGACATTCCAAGACGCTATTTGGGCCCTCTTCCGACCCCGAGTAACTTCCCCGCACATTATACGGGGAGGTTAGATGGGGGCGGGAAAGGGACAGATCGGGGGCGGCGGGCAGGGGGTGGTTGGCGGCCCCGGACGTACAGGGCCAATTTCAATGTCAGCCCTGTACATTTGGGGCCGGCGGCCTGAATGGGGAACTTATTCCACCTCTGAGTTCCCCTAGTTGGGTGGATTGGGCAGACCCGGGGCTCCAAAAAGGCAGGAGGGGGCAGAGAAAATTCCCCACAGCCCAACCCTTTCCTTGGGAGCCAGATCGAGGGTCAGGCTGCAGGGAATGAACGGTTTGGTCCTGCGGCTGGGGGATCTCGGCTTTTGCATGGAGCCTCAGTGCCATGGCAACTGGACACCATGGCGCCGCGGCTCCATTCAAAAGCCCTGACTGAGTTATCCGGGTAAGGCCTCTATGTGCAGGCTGACCTGAATCGGGGTCCCGGCCTGCACGTACAGGCCTGGACGCGATTCTGATCCTGCGGGTCTAGATGTGCCCCCTGGGATCAGAATCCCGGCTAATTCTGTTCATCTGGTTCCGACCGGGCACACAAAGAGCCGGGATGTCCAGGACTGAATCGGGCCCATAACCACTATTAACTGAATTCTGTGTGGTTTTCTCATTTGTGTTTTTCTTGAACCTTTTTAGGCTGGTACAGACAGTGCAATATTATTCCCTACAGCAAAGACGTTGATTTGGGAATATTTATAGAGGACTACAAACTTGATATTATTTCAGTGTTTCAGAAGGCAGGCCTTCCACTGAAACACAAGTTTGGTAAGGTAAGTGCTTCATGACATCTTTACCTTCCATTTAAAAGGAACTAAAACTTTCAAAAAAGCGAAATGTATTTAATACAACTTAAAAATTTCAAGGTGTATTTTGTCCAGAGAACTTTATTACCTGTTGATTTGAAGCTAGAAACTCTGCAAAAGATGTTGGGAGGTTGGATGCAGCACATGAGAGATATTTGATATGTTTTGAAAAGAATTGCATGGATCTGAATCACAAAATATCCCCTTGATAGACAGCCAGTCTCAGAACTGTGGGTTGAACATTTACAATTGGAGATGATGTTTTGGGTAATAGTTTTATCAGTGGTTCCCTTTGCTGTCTACTGAGTGTGTGTGTGTGTGTGTATATATATATATATATATATATTAGAATTTGTATCAATTTCCTAGAAGCACATTCATGTAATTGTAGTCCTGAAGTAAAGAAACTAGTCAGTGGGTAATCTTCAAAACTTCTATCGTGCATAAACAGCTGTTTGCTCAGATAATACAGCCCACAAACCATACAATGCCACACATAATACACCCTCTTACCACACAAATAATAAACACACAAACCCAATCATAACAACAAACATCAGGTGTGCTCTACTAAACACCAGATCTATCAGGAACAAACCAAATACTGTCCTGGACCTAATCCACGACAAAAAGCTTGATATAATATGCATCACCAAGACCTGGTTAGACGACTCAGACCAAGTCATATTAAACCAAGTAACCCCAACAGGATACTCGGCATTTAACTGCATCAGAGCACAAAAGAGAGGAGGAGGAGTACTTATACTTACCAGAAAGGAATACAGATTCAAAACAATCGCCACCACCAACACAACCGAATCTAACTTGCTCACTGTAGCCAACAAGTACCTAACCATCTCCCTCACATACATACCACTCGGAACCACAACTGAACACCTATCCACAGTCATCGAAACGATATGCGCACACAACAGAAGACACAAACCCCTCGTTGCACTAGGAGACTACAACCTAACATCCGCACCCACCAGAGAAACTGCAACATTCTTAAAAGCCATGGAGTCATTAAAATACTGCCAGACAATTAAGGCCCCAGCGCACCAACATGATACAGCTCCGGACATGGTCTTCATGCCAATGCAACTAGTGAAACAGAACAAGACCACAAAACCAACAATCACGCCAGTCCCCTGGTCAGACCACCATGTAATTGAATTCACCATGACCCTGAATAACCCCGCCCAATGCAAAGAAGATGAAAGAATAACTAGATGGTTCAAAATATTTAACAGAGACTCATTCATAAACGAAATCACCCCACAACTTCAACAAGAACACGACTCCCTGGACCTAAACATAGAAGAATGGAACACAATAATATCCAACGCAGCATCTGCCCCAGCCTTCAAAGAACCATAAACATGCAAGAGATCCAACGCTCCATGGTACTCACATGAAATCAGAGTTGCAAAGCGCACACTCAGAAGACTGGAAAGAAAATGGAGAAGGGACAAATCACACAACCTCCTAACCCAATACAGAAACAAACAACTGGAATATAACAATCTAATAAATGAGCGTAGACAGCAACACCATACCAACCTAATCATGAAATCTACTAATAGACCAAGAGAACTCTTTAGCATTGTCCAAAAGCTCACCAAGGATGACACGCAACAAAGCACCCACCATCTTGACCCACAAAAATATGCAGACTACATAAAGTCAAAATACACCAACCAAACATGCCCTACTTCACCACAAACAAACGATATCACGATAAAAAAGCAACATCAAACATGGGAGAGCTTCAACATACCAACAAATCAGCAAGTAGAAGACATATCTGGACTAAACACAACAACTTCACCGTCAGACCCATACCCAGTGACTTGGATCAAAGCTACAAAAAGCCAGCTTTCTCATCACATTCAAAAAATCGTCAAAGATTCACTCCAACAAGGATACATGCCGCAACCCCTAAAGCACGCAATGATATGACCAATACTTAAAAGTAGCAATCTGAGCCCATCTGAACCAAAATCATACCGTCCCATCTCAAGCCTGCCATTCCTTGCTAAAATCGTGGAAAAGGCAGTGCAAAGGCAACTTCAGGACCATATAGATATCAATGCCCCACTGGACATACATCAGCATGGATTTAAGCCCCAACACGGCGCGGAAACACTACTCACCTCCCTCTTTGACAATCTCCTAAGAGGCATGGACAACATAAAAAACGGATACCTGTTAGTGTTCATGGACATCTCGGCGGCCTTCGACACTGTGTCACACACTAAGCTATTGCAACGCTTACAACAGATAGGACTATGCAAGAATACCCTGAAGTGGTTTACATCATACTTGGAAGGGCGAACGCAACAAGTCAAATGTGACCAAAAGAAATCACTACAATTCCCCATCACGCAGGGAATACCTCAAGGCTCAGCCCTATCATCAATGCTCTTCAACATCTACATACAGCCCATATGCAACATCATCAAGCACCACAAACTACATTATCACATTTATGCTGACGACATCATGGTGTACGCTCCAATCAACCTACTAGCACTAAATACTACAACAATAACAAAATGCCTCGAAGACTGGCTCGTAGCCAACAACTTAACAATCAACTACGACAAAACTGAGGCAATGTTCGTCACCAGGAACCCCACCTTCATACCTCCACAAACTATCAGCATCCTAGACAAACACATAGTAGTCAAAGAAGAAGTTAAGTATCTGGGCATAACACTAGACAGAGCTCTGAACCTAAAATACCACATCACCAAAACCGTAAACAAGGCATATCACCGATTGTAAACAATCAGACAAATCAAACCAATGCTCCGTCAAGACCACTTCTGCACAGTGTGCCAAGCACTCATTACACCATTGCTTGATTATGGAAACTCACTATATCAAGGCCTTCCTCAGCAGACACTCCACCCATAGCACACATCATCACAGGCACCACATCATCACAGGCACCACAGCACACATCATCACAGGCACTCCAAGGACCGAGCACATCACTCCCGTCCTACAACAATTACACTGGCTCCCAGTGGTAGCAAGAGCGAAATCCAAAACAATCATGATCATCTTCAAAATCATTCACCATCTCTCAGCAGACGTACTCCAAAACGTTATAACAAGGGACATCAGCAATAGACCAAGAAGAACCAATAACGACAACATGATCGGCACACCTGCAGACTATCCCAAAACCAAACAAACAACATCAAAAAGAGCACCATCGCTACTGGCATCCACACTATGGAACTCCCTCCACACGAGCCTGAGGGCATTAGATGACCTCACAGACTTCCGCAAAGACCTCAAAACATTGTTATTTATAGAAACCTATGAGCATTCAGGCAACACCCCTACCCAAACAGAAATGCTACTACCTCCGCCAACTAAACACACACCCATCCTATCCATACACACAAGTCTATCATACCACGTTATTAAATACCTTCATGTTAAATGTTACCTCAATTGTACTGTCTAAATGCTGTTAAGTAACTGTACTGTCTAAATGTTTACATGTACCCTAATGTTAAATGTAACCCTCCAATTGTTGTGTGACATGACCACTTTGATTGAAGGAAAAGGTGGCATACAAATCTGTCTAAATAAATAAATAAACATAAAAAGATCCACTGAAAATTGCTGTCATTCAGTGTTGTGATAAAACAATAAATTATGGTCTTTCTCTGAGCGTTTACTAACTAGTAATAGAGAACCTCCCAATATTCTCACTATTATCAATATGGAACTTAAAGCTTCTTTTTACTACCTCTTCTGGCCTTTACAAGCATCCAAATTGAAATTGAAATTCGCTAAAGGTCTCAGACTTATATGGCACACATTTTCAGACTTACAGTACGTCCAATATCAGTGCCTGATAGCATCAACAACCTTTTTGCAAGAAATATTCAGTGATTAAGAAAGCGGATCGAACTATTCCCTCATCCCCTCATTCCTTGTTTTTCAAAACACATGTATGTAATACTGTCAGCGCTTCAATTCAATGTTTCCACTGACAGTCCGAGGTCCAACTATTGGGGAATACTTAGCTTCATATCTTAAACTATTTCTTCATGCTCCCTCCGCTTTCAGATCCCGATGCATTCCCCGGACGCCGCACTAGCATTTCACTATTATTGTTTCATCAGGGGATCACTGTCTTCTATTTTTACTATAAAATGAAATAAAATAAAACAAGCCTCTTATCAAAAACCACTTACATCAGCTCAATTCCAACCTCCATTATTTACTACCTTGCTGTCCAAACACCTACCACATATAAGAACATGCTGCACATGTTTCTCACCCGACTGTAGCCATGTAGTGTGACCTCTCAATTTGTGCGTGATCCCTCTATGTACAAAAACATCAAGTTCTATGGTGATGTCACATATGGTGCAGTGCCCACATCTCCTATGGCCCTTCTCAACTCCCAACTTAGTTACAAATGGAACTACGGGTGGCAATACTGTCAGACTGAGCTGTTCCTTCAAGTTACGGTTGCGCTGCCATACGCATCGTATCTTTTTACCTACCAATCCAGGGACAACTTCTATAACATTACTATATTTTTTTTTAAATTTTTTGAATCCCTGAACTTAATGGGGAATAACGAGTGATTAAATTAACGCTATTGGAATCTGTAGTTGTGGGCATTGCACCATATGTGACATCACCATAGAACTTGATGTTTTTGTACACTACATGTGCATCTCTGAATGTGGTGTATGTTATCCAATGCCCATGTATGTTGATTTATGTAGGTAAGATGATACACCCGTTTAAAATCAGAATGGGGGAACATAGGAGTCGTCTGAATTGCAGGGTTAGGGAAGCACCATTGGTACAACATTGTATGTTAAAGGGTCATATTTTTGAGCAGTTGAGGTGCTTCTGCATTGATCAGATTGAGGCAGGGATGATGGGGAAATCGTTAGAACAAACTCTTTTGGTTCGGGAGCAAAAGTGGATTTTTATTTTAAACTCTGTAATGCCCATGGGACTTAATGCTGCCATTGATTGGTCCTCTTGTATTTAATAAGTAAAGGAAGCAAGGGGGTCACACACGCGGTGGGTGACCACACCAGATTTGGTTACAGTCGGGTTCCTGTCATGCTCCTTTAACACTATTTGAATGTTTCGGAGATCCCCGGTGAGAATGATGACGTTTGATGTAGGGAGGTGATACTACCAATAGGATAGCAATAAGAAGCCTTTAAATTACTAGATGTGTTTGATAGTCTGCATGCGCAGCGTTTTTGGGAGAGTGAAGAATGGAATTGGGATTTATCGTATGAGTTCAAGATAATTTCCCTGAGAAATGTGTGCAGCATGTTCTTATATGTGGTAGGTGTTTGGATAGCAGGGTAGTAAATAATGTAGGTTGGAATTGAGCTGATGTAAGTGGTTTTTGATAAGAGGCTTGTTTTGTTTTATTTCATTTTATAGTAAAAAATAGAAGACAGTGATCCCCTGATGAAACAATGGTGAAACGCTAGTGTGGCGTCCGGGGAATGCATCGGGATCTGAAAGCAGAGGGAGCATGAAGAAATAGTTTAAGATATGAAGCTAAGTATTCCCCAATAGTTGGACCTCGGACTGTCAGTGGAAATATTGAATTGAAGCGCTGACAGTATTACATACATGTGTTTTGAAAAACAAGGAATGAGGGGATGAGGGAATAGTTTTATCCGCTTTCTTAATCACTGGATATTTCTCGCAAAAAGGTCGTTGATGCTATCAGGCACTGATATTGGACGTATTGTAAGTCCGAAAATGTGTGCCATATAAGTCTGAGACCTTTAGCGAATTTCAATTTAAATTTGGATGCTTGTAAAGGCCAGAAGAAGTAGTAAAAAGAAGCTTTAAGTTCCATATTGATAATAGTGAGCATATTGGGAGGTTCTCTATTACTCATTCAGTGTTGGTCATGTGGATATTTTTACCTGCCACCGAAAAAGGGCAGAGTTATTTTGGATGAAGGAGATTACACACAAGACTTTCAGCAAGTATGTGTTAAACCTGATTGAAAGTCGATGCAAAGATATGAGAGACAGTATAGAAAATGCTGAATAAACATAATCATGTGCCGAAGGTCACACTCCATTCCTGCCTCCATCAACATTTTCAAAGGAAAACTCTACTGATTTTCTTTTGAGAATGAACTTGCAAGCCCTGTGTATTGTTTCAGAATTGCCCCCTGAAAGATTCTGTAGCATTGTCTTTTTGTGATTTACAGTGTGTTTTGGACCCATTAGGGTATTTATTTATTTATTTATTTTATTTATTTAGACAGTTTTGTATACCGCCTTATCCTTCAATCAAAGCGGTCACAACACAATTGGGGGATACATTTAACACGCAGGGATATGAGACACATACACTACTACTTACAGGGAACATGGGCAATGGAGGGTTAAGTGGCTTGCCCAAGACCACAAGGAGCATCTGTGGGACTAGAAACCCCAGTCCTTCTGGCCCAAGGTTGCTGTCCTCTAGTGGGATTTGAACCCCCGACCTTCCGGCCTGAAGTACCTTGCCCCAACCACTAGGCTACTCCTCCCTCTATTATAATACAAGGGTACCTTGTATTATAAAGAATCTATTGTATGCCAGCACTAAATCAGTCCGTGATGTTAGTAATCCTTATTTTTCCACCAACTGGCAGATTTCAGAGGGGTAAGTAGGTGGCTGATGTCTTCATGGTGATGGATGGGGGAAGGCTACCCATCCATCTACTGTATATTGGCCATATCATTGGAGGGGATTGCCTTGACTAACATTACATATCCCGCTACTAGAAAACATCCCTCCACACTCCTGCCCAACCAAAATGGAGTACAAAATCAAAGTCACCAGCATTCTATTGCTCACTCTACTGACTCACAACATATCGAATGCGTACACCCAGCATTGTGATGCAATCTCACCACTTACCATACCCATCAATACAATACGCCCTAGGCATGTACCCAACCACTACTATAAAAACCTTTACTATTCTAGTAAACATAGGTCCTACAACAGATTAATCCACATTAATCCAACAACCATTATACAAAGTATACAATCTTCAGGCAAACACTCCCCCATTAAACTCATGTTAATCAATGCCATATCCATCAGGAATAAAATCCCTGTTATAGCAGATGTGATTAAAGATGAACTCCCAGATTTTTTGTGTAAAACAGAAACATGGCTGTCTGACACAGAAAACATACTGACAAATCAACTAAAAATAGATGGCTATGACTTATACACGTGTCACAGAAACAAACAATGTGGGGGCGGAGTCCTAATAACCAGCAAGCATAAACACAAACCCACCCCAAGCATATGTATCTTCCAGGCAAACAGATTCTCTTGGCGGACAAACTCAGTTGAGTACTGCTATCCCACAAGTGGTCTCTCCATGTGGACAAGGTTGTTCATATTTTTCAAATCTGGACATAGACCTGTTTGCAAGTCCCCAGAATGTCAAACATCCCTGCTTCTGCTCCAGAGCACCTGCTCAGAACAACCAAGCAGTAGATGCCTTTCACCTTCACTGGGGTCAAGGCTTCCTATATGCCTTCCCTCCCATTCCCCTCATCCCCAAAACTCTTTTCAACCTTCAGAGAGACAAGGGCTACATGATTCTTATAGCCCCACGTTGGCCACGACAACCGTGGTATCCTCTGCTTCTACGTCTCATGTTCAACCAGTAGATTTGGGGTCTGCTCCAGATCTCCTCTCACAGGAGGACAGGACACTGCTGCACCCCAATCCACAGTCCCTACATCTCAAAGCATGGCTGCTGAGGGCATAGCCTTCCAGGACATCAGCCTCTCTCAACAGGTGAAAGCTATCCTTTTAGCTTCTAGGAAACCTTCCACAAGGTGCTCCTATGCTTTCAGGTGGCGTAGATTGTCTCTCTGGTGTTTGGAAAGGGATCTTAACCCCTTTTCAGCTCCGGTAGATGCATTACTCAAATATCTTCTCCACCTCTCTTTTTCTGGACTCAAAACCAATTCAGTAAGAGTCCATTTGAGTGCCATTGCGGCTTCTCACATGCCCTTAAATGGTCAACCCATCTCCTCTCAACTGCTTGTAGCACGCTTCATGAGAGGTCTTCTATTAACTAAGCCTCCCATTAAGCCACCCCCAGTGGCCTGGGATCTCATTGTTGTTTTAGAACAGCTTATGAAGCCGCCCTTTGAACCCCTAACCACTGCTTCTCTGAGGTTTCTCACTTGGAAGGTCACCTTCCTTATTACCCTCACTTCAGCAAGATGCATCAGTGAGCTTTGGTGGCTGATCCTCCTTAGACACGATTCCACCATGATAAGGTAATCCTTAGGACTCATCCTCACTTTATGCCAAAGGTGGTCTCGCCCTTTCACTTAAATCAGTCGGTGTATCTCCCTGTTTTTTTCCCTAGACCTCATTCTTCTAGGGCAGAGGTAACCCTTCATACTCTGGATTGCAAGCGTGCGTTGGCCTTCTATCTCCAGAGTACTCAGGAGCACAGAAAAGCTTCCCAACTTTTCATCGCTTTTGACTCGAGTCACCTAGGACTTCCAGTATCCAAGAGAACTCTTTCCATATGGATAGTAGATTGTATCTCCTTTGCTTACGAAAGTGCAGGACTCTCTCTCGAGGGTCATGTCACTACACATAATGTTCGGGCAATGGCTACCTCCATGGCAAATCTACACTCTAGCGATTGATGAGATATGCAAGGCAGCAACCTGGTCCTCTTTCCATACTTTTGCTGTTCACTATTGCCTGGACAAGGACTCCCACCAGGTTGCCTCATTTGGCCAAGCTGTTCTCCAGCATCTCTTTCAGACTTAGATCAACTCCTACCCCCGTCCCGATTTTTGATACCAGACATCCTTGGAGGATATATGACCTACTACTTAGGACTGTGTTCCACAGCTCATTCTGAGGTCATCTCTCTGGCATCTCCAAGCTAGGGAGTTCCATATGTGAAGACTACATTCCTGCTTGTTCCTGGAGATAGCATAGTTACTCACCTGTAACAGGTGATCTCCGGGAACAGCAGGAATTTAGTCTTCACAACCCACCCTCCTCCCCTAGGAGTTGTACTTTTCCTCTTCTTCTCCTTCTCTCCTTTTATCTCAGCTACAAACTCAACTGAGGAGGGAGAGCTGGAAAGGTGGGAAGGCAGCTACGCAGGCGCAGTGGGATTCTCCCAAAAGCTTTTCTATTGGACACTGGGGAGTGTTCCCGCGTGGGCTCTGTTGGTACCGATGTTACCCATATATGAAGACTAAATTCCTGCTATTCCCGGAGATCATCTGTTACAGGTGAGTAGCTATGCTTTATAGGCTGTGGTCAGGATGGGTTCTTGAGGCCTGGTTACCCAAGAGGTGGTAAACAGTGAATGTATAATGACTTCAAAGTTAATTTTTTTTGAAGGGCTGAATTATACCAATGATTTATTATTAAAAGTGGGTGCCAACCAACAAGGAGGCCTATGAACATGTACGTTGCCTCCTGTAGTTTCTGTCTGTGACTAACTGAGATTTTTTGGTATTGATGGTGCAGAGTGAAAAGTTGTTTTTTTCTTGTGCAGGTGGAAGACAGCCTGGAGCTCTCCTTTCAGGGAGAAGAGGACGTGAAACTTGATATATTTTTCTTCTATGAAGAAGGCAACCACATGTGGAATGGAGGGACGCAAGCCAAAAGTGGGAAGAAATTTAAGTATGTACAGGACTTAGCATTTTTCAGTTTGCCTCTATTGCCTTTTCTGTTTCTTTGTCCTCCTTCCAGGCAGTCAGGATCCTCTTCATGGCCCTGAATTTAGCAACTCTTATGTACAGAATAAGAACAGCCGAAATTTTTAAATTTCTGTTGTTGGTTTTCAGGTGTGCATCCAGGGACCTGTTATTTTCAGGTTCACTATTAATTAATCAGATAAAGTCTATTTTTGTAAATTATCATTTATCTTGCAGGGAATTTTTAAAAAAAGGTAATTTGAAGCCCTAAAAATGTAATGATGGAGTGGTGCAATAAACGGTATTGATTTGGCTGATGAATGCTGGATCTTCCATTACTCTTGAAACTGAAAGGCTTTGTTCTCTTTTTGCCCTTGTTGCATATGGGTTGTACGATGCACTACTGTTTTAAAAATTAAACTCTTTTTTAAAAAAATATTCCCTTGTACCTTTTCTTCATTAAAAGATGCCAGCAGCAAGTACTTAAAATGAGATGCTAGTCACCAGGAAACTGCCCTTCCTCTCTCCTTGCTGACTGATAGGATCCTTGCACTGCCTGGGGGGAGGAACATGCACACTATTTGTGAGAAAACTGTTGTCATAGTGTGTGTTTTGCCAGCATTACCACAAGGACTGCTGTTCCTGTACTGTCTCTGAGATCAGATTAACAGATATTAAGTGCTCTGAGGGTAGTATTCCGTAGATGGCCACCGCATAGATATTTGTATGTTTTCCAGATATATCTATGTGTATTTTCAGCCAATTTATCCATACGAGTTGGACTACTGAATATGTGGTTCTAAACTTATATGAATAAGTTATCCGCATAAAGTTAGGGCTGCTATTTATGTGGCCCCTTAAATGGGTAACTGTCCAAATAGTAGCTGAATACTGCTGCTCTCTGAGTCAATTTTAGATCTTCTCCCTAAAATATCCCAGCATCTTCCTCAAGTTAAATGGATACATTTTGGTCAAATGTTAACCTTGTTTGAGCAATATTTATCCAAGTAGGCCCAGGAAATTTAAAGCAAAGCAATTATGCTGTCAGTACTCAATGCTGATTGCATAAAAACATTTGAATATCAATGTCCTTGTGTTTAAATCATTTTAAGACGAAGTATGAGCTTGAGGTTTGCAAGACTCAGTATACTTCAGGTCAAGCTCTTCTTTTTTATTTATTTAGCCATATGTATATGCCACCTTTCACTGGCTCAAGGTGGTTTACAGGGAACAAACTTGATATTATATTATGACAATGTCACAAACCTTTTTTTATTTTTTAAGTGCTGTTAAGTCAGTGATGATTCCTGGTGGCCCAGCAGCCCCAGGGTTTTCTTGGCAAGGCATGACTGGAAGTAGATTGCCAGGCCTTATCTTCTGAGGCAATGGAGGGTAAAGTGACTTGCTCAAGGCCACAAGGAGAGCCAGTGGGAATCAAACTCAGATCTCCTGGGTAGTAGGCCGGTGCTCTAACCACTAGGCTACTCCTACTCACTAGGCTTATCTAACACAGTAATATTTGATTAACAGTGACTCTTGTCCATGTTGTTTTATAGGTCTATTGATGCCAGCGTGACATCAGTAGCTAATGTAGCACGTGGTGATTGGAATCCAAAGTTATATTATAATCCTCCTTTATCATTAAAATGCCTCTGTCCATACTTAAACCACTTGACCTAAAGAAACCTAATTGCTTGCCATAGGCAGGATCAAATCTAGATTTATTTTTTTAAGTAAATTTTACTTCTGCTTTGGACTGGCAGTTGCTTCAATTACCCTTGTGGTTTTATCACTGTACAGGTACATGTTTCCTAAGTTTACGCTGTGCTGGACTGAGTTTCTGGAGCTGAAAGTTCGGGTGCCCTGTGAGACACTTGCATATGTAGAAGCCAACTATGGCCAGAGCTGGGTGGTGCCTGTGGCGGCATGGGACTGGAAGAGCTCTCCCAACAATGTGCAGCCCAATGGCGTCTGGCCTTTGAACGAATGGGACGAAGTCATACAAATCTACTGAAAGCACGCGGTGGAAATGAGGAATGATAATCGCTGTAGGAGGGTCTCCAGCACACTGAAGACACCTTTCTGTTCCTACCTCTTGTTCTCTGCTGAGGAGGTCTTTTATTTTGATTATTTATGGAAAAGATCTAGTCACTGCTTCAGATCTGAAGGGTGGCAGCAAGATAAACTACCACCATCAAAATAGCTTACATTTCTTTAGCTCTGTTGAACATCTAGGAAGAGAGAGGAATAAAGGGAGAATAAGGAATAAAGCACAGGAAATGAGACATGGAATATTGTCAGCCAAACTTGAAAATCAGATCAAACCCTTCTTTGTCTGAGATTCTAGCTCATATTCATCCTATCTCATTAAGCCAACTGTTCAGTGTGCACAAGACTGGGATTCATCTGTGGATCCTAATTTTCCCCCTTACTGATTGTAGCTTATCCTGATTAGCTTTCACATACCCACTTCTGCCCACTTCTGCTTTTGTGGTTTTAATTTTAATATAGACTTGAAAAAGGCATGTTGAGACTGCTGCAGGGTCCTCTTTGCAAACACTGTGTGCCTGATGGAGGCACTGGCAAGCCAGCATGTGACTCCAGCACAAAGTGGGAGAAAACTGCCAGAAAAAGACTAATCCATGTGACTGAGGAATGTATTGGATAGACCTTTTAGGGCATCTGGACTGTCATGGACTTTTTTTTGTTGGGACGGGGGGGGGGGGGGGGCATGGATTTAGCTGACTGTGAAAATAATGGTACTAATTTGTAATCGACTCCTAATGAAGTACTGGCGTTCATCGGGTTGTTTTTTTTGTTTTTGTTTTTGTTTTTTAAAGTTTCTGCTGTTTTGTAGCTGCTGCCCTTATAAGTCTAAGCAGATTGGAGGTCTACTGTCTAATTTTTATCCCAGCCTTCCCAGTGCATGTAAGCTGCAGAAGTGACAATTCTGACTGAATGCCTTCGTCTCGGCTTGCCTTGTATTTAGCACTCTTGCTTCCTATTTAAGTGTTCCAAGATGTGCTTTCCGTTCTTGCAACCATCAAGAGTTATGTCCAGGGACTGTTACTTTAAGCGGAAACACATAGCTTTGATTTGCAGCATCTTCTGATGTCATTTCCTGAAAGGCAGTAGCCAAAACTATTACAGACACCAGATTTTATACTGATGTTTTTTTTTAGCTGGCAGTTTCCTCTTGTTCCTGTGGGATTCCAGCTCAATTATATCTAGCCTCTACTGGTTTGTAGTGCCATGAACCTTAATTTACAAGTACCACTGAATTTTTGCCATATTTTATATCCCCTCTTTAATCAGCCCAGCCTTCATAACAGCAGACCTTAGTCAGGGATCTGTATCTGTAGCATCTCCGGTCTTGGCCAGCAGGGGACGTGGGAGACCTGAGCTGGGAGAAAAAGTCCATAAACCGTTATTAACCAAGTTGACTTAGGGAAAGCTACTACTACTGCTACTACTGATCATCCACAGTTTACCTCGAGCGGTAGGCACATACTCTTTGGGATGCTGCCACATACTTTTGACTTGAATTGACTATACTTGGAAACAGGATACCGAGCTTGATGGACCTTTGTTCTGACATAGCAATTCTTATGAATCAAACTCAGGTCCTTCCACATGGCAGGGCAAGGAACTGCCACTGACTCTTTAGGCCGGTCCAATATATCAGATGTTTTTTTTATATTGTAACATTTTTCAGCTGTTAAAGTGCTTTGCTATAAAATTTGATGTACTTGATGCATTTGGTTGTCATGCCTATAGCTCATTTGTAGAGTAATATGGCTTTAAGGATCTTGTTGTAATTCTGCAGATAAGACATATAGGAGGTAATTTTATAAAGGTATTCTAGGTAAACGCATGATCCAATGTGCACAAATCATGTCTTTTATAAAGAAAAGCGGGCACTGAATTTTCTTTATAAAATGGGTGCATAAGTCATAAGAAATGCATGGTAAACCTAGGAGAGCATTTACCCCAGCCCTAGACTTAGTGTAAATGTGTGTGCCTAGATTTGTAGGGCATACATGTAAGTTATAGTATTCCTTATCTAATGCATGTAAATCTGTGCTCTGCCAATGCTCCACCTGTGTGCATGCTCACTCTGAAAGTATGTGCCATCAGACTTACACACATGCTTATAGAATAGTGACCAGCTAAAGCATGTGCAAAAATGCTCATCCATACGCGTAAATCATTTAAAATAGCTGACTTGCGTGCATTGATAGCGCGTAACATTACACTCCTAGGTATAAAATTGCCCCCATAGAGGTAATTTCATAAACTTCTGCAGTTAACATGCATTGCCACATGTGTCTTTGAGACATATTTTGTAAAGTGAGGTATGCACATACTTTACAAAATAGGGGCATAAGCGATGTAAAAATCTAGGCGTGGGCAGTTATAAGTAGTCTAGAACTTATGCGCAGGATCATACCAACCTAGAAGTGTGTCCTGTGTGACTAACAAATGTGGTGTCCACCTCCACCCAGCCACATTCAGTATTCATTCTTTTTGAGCTTCCTGGAAGCCCAGTGATGATATCAGTGCCCCCTTCTTTGCTTGCGCCCTGTGCGGCTGCATTGCTCGCACAGACCTTGGTACGGCCCTGCTTATGCGCGTAAATTTTTGATCCGCTGAAAATCTATCTCCTCTGCATGTCCACACTGAAAGTACAATTGGAGATGGCCATGGATTTTTTTTCTGAATCCACTAATTCCACGAAGATATATGCACACCATATTTTTCCCACATGTCAGGATAGTTTCCCTCTGAAAATGAGTTATTGTAAGTTATATATGCCAAAAGTACTTTGCACTTGCTATTTATGTAGGTGTCTGAGCAAGATCAAAACAGAATGGGTTTAGTAGAAAAATGACCTGTATACCTGTTATTTTATTCTTTTAATATGAAGATGCCTACAGCTGTGCTTCATTTTAATGGAGATAAATGTTTTTATATTGTAAACCGCTCTGCTGCTTCCACGAAGGGCGGTATATCAAGTTTTAATAAACATAAACATCATGACAGATATTTGGGGGGAGATGTTTTCACATGCACACACAGTTATGTAACCTAATACCTTTTTCCATAACGTCCTGCTAGACCAGTCTAGACAAGTGGGTTGTGTTCCCCTACCAGCAGATTGGTGGAGACAAAGAACCAATGAAAAGCCCAAGTTTCAATGACATCACTCCCATGCCCCTCTCAGCCTGAGCCACTAGAGGGCAACTGAGCAGGGCCGTAACAAGCGTGAATTGCACCCTGTGCGACTTGCACATCGGGCGCGTGCCCACCCCCCCTGCACCTCCATCTAGCTACTTTCTGAATGGTCACTGCAAAAAAGTCACCAATAAAGTCCCCTTTTTTTGTCGGAGTGTACCAAGGGAGGAAAGAACAATTTGTCATCCACACCAGACGGTAAATTTCATTTTAATCATTATAGGTTGTGGCGCTGCCAGGCCGTCTAGGCGGTCGCCTAGAAGGGGCAGCGTGCCAACTGTATTTGCTTAACTCCAGAGCATGTGCTGCTGGGACTATTGTAGTTGCGGTCAGTAAGCAGTCCGAGTGGTTTTTAGGCATTACACAGGAAATTTATTATTTTTATCTTTTGTCACCAAACTTCAGAAAAACAAATCTTCTTAAGCATATGAACAAGTAGTAACAGAACAATAATCCACTCATATAGCTTCCTTCAGCATACAGGAACCAAACTTCAACAAAACACATTTATAATCCTTTCCCTTTGGCTTCAGGGTTCAGGAAACTCAGAGCATATATCACAGTCCTGAAATATTCCTTTCAGCTGGTAAGTCAGCTTTTCTCCTATGCAATAAAGGCTGTTGAACATTCCATTGGAGAGTCTGTGTCCTCCTCCAATCCAGCTAAGTCCGTTTCCATATCTTCATACTCACTCTGAAACAGCTCTGGGCTTTTACTTACATAATCAGGTTTTAACTGCTGCATTAGTTTAAACAGTTTCTCCCAGGGATTATCTTTCCTCCCTTCAGGTTTAATACGTGAGCTGCAGGGTTTTATATCTCTGGGTAAAACAGTCACTTGCTTCAGCTGCCTTCCCTGGGCTCTAGGAACAGATTTCCTTGCAGGCTTTTTAGAGGAATAAAACTCCCCCTCTGAATCCTCAATAGCTTCACTGCTATCTGAACTGTATTCCACCAGTTTCCCAGAGTTTGGTTTCCTACCATTACCAAGGCTTGCAAACTCTGTATATCGGTCTTGGCTGAGAGAGCTGCTGCTAGAACTCCTTCTGTGTTGAGAGTCAGCCCTTCTCTGCCGTGCTCCAAAGCCTCTGGTCAGATTCCTCAGACTTTCTCTTTCTTTCTGCTTCTCACGCTCTGAGCTCTGCTTCTGTTCCAAACCCAATCCTGCTTCTGCTCTCACTGAATGTGATTCTCCTCCTGACCCCCTTTGCCTCTGATTCTGAGAGGTTAAATGCTTGAGCGTGAAGCTCGTTTGCCTGCCCCTCCTCCCCAGGTGATTCCCCTTTGCAATCTATGTTGCCATGGAGGTAGGGCGTGGCTTGTACTCAGCACATTCAACCCTGTAACTTTTCTCTCTAGGTGCTGTTTTAAATGACTGTCTATCTGAGCCCTGCTCCAACTCAGAAGAAAAAGTTTTAAAACCAGCTCTTTTTCTATGCTTATCAGTAAGCTCATCACCACATATCCCCCCACTTAAGCTATTATTGGCTGGCGCGCTAAGCCGTGCACAGTCAGTAATTCTTGAAAGGGCGATCTGGTCACTATAATCCCTTACAGCTATTTGAGCACTCAGTGTTCTCTCTTGCCAAGGCCGCAAGACATTTACATGGTAGACTTGCTGCCTCCCTCTGTTATTCGCTACTGAATAAGTGACAGGTCCTACCTGTTTTACTATTTTATAAGGCCCTTTCCAGGTGCTTTCAAATTTGGAAGTGGCCCCTGTAACCATGACAAGTACTTTTTCGCCAACCTCTAGATGGCGTGGTTTAGCCCGTCGGTCATAATAGGCTCTCTGGCGGGCCTGACTCGCTACCGAATTCCCTTCTGATACTTGGGACAGCCTCTGTAACCTCCCTTTTAAATCCTTTTAAAATTGGGGTACCTCTTGTTCCCGTATGGCCGGTGCTACCCATTGCTCCTTCAAAATATCAAGGACACCCCGGGGAGTGCGCCCATACATAAGCTCATACGGGGATGTACCCGTAGAGGTTTGCTTACGCTCCCTAGAGGCATATAATACAAATGGGAGCATCATGTCCCACTCGGCTATGTTACCCTCCAGACTCCTCCTTAACATATTTTTCAGGGTCTGGTTAAATCTCTCTACCAGGCCGTTTGTCTGGGAATGATATGCGGCCGTACGAACGTGACGAATATCAAAGGCCTCCCAGACCTGGGCAAGGTATTTGGACATGAAGTTGCTTCCCCTATCGGTCAGGATTTCACGGGGAAAGCCCACTTCACAAAATATTTTAACCATCTCTTGGGCTATGGTACGTGCTGACGTATTCCGCAGAGGAACAGCCCAAGGAAACTTCGTAGCCTGATCTATTACCACCAATATGTATTGGTAACCCCTTGGTATCTTAAGGAGAGGCCCCACTATATCCACTGCCAGTCTATGCACTGATTCTGATATGACGGGTGCTGATACCATGGGCACCTCAGGCGGATGCCTTGCGGTAACCCGTTGGCAAGCAGGGCAGGATGCACAAAACCTAGATGTTTCCCTGAACACTCCAGGCCAGTAAAACCGGTTCAAGATTTGATCCAGTGTGCCCTGTATACCCTTGTGTCCCCCCACTGGGTGATCGTTCGCTAACTTTAACATGATATTCCTGAAAGAGGTGGGTATAACCAACTGCTTCCTCATCTCCCCCGTCTTTGGGTCTATACTCTCCCTATAGAGCAAAGTGTCCTCCAAGAAAAATCTTGGCAGGGTCTCAGATCCTTCCTGCGCGTAGTCGAAGGCTCGTGCTAGTGTAGGATCTACCTGCTGTTCCCTCGGGAATGAGGGGAATTTCTCCATTAGTTGGGCTGGCACCCAGGGCAATTCCTGTCCAGTCATTAGCTCAGCCCTATTTCTCCAGCTATTCTGTCTCTCCCTCCGCTTTTCAGCCTTTTCCTTCCTCAGGCCACTTGTAGAGGGACCTATTAAATCATCGTGTGAGGGCATACCCGCTATGGGATCCTCTGGGGTATCTAGCTCCCCATTAACTGCCTTAGAACTGGCACGAGTAGAGACCATGCCTGCTCTATCCTTATGATGGTCAGAGTCCGCAACTCTTCTTACCCTGGGTAAGGCTTCCTCTAGACTGCCTAGGATGGAGGTCTCTCCTGCTTTGTCCTTTAACCCTTTTGCTAACCTATGCCAAAGTTGGGACCAGTCCCTCCCCAGGACTAAGGTATTTGGGAGTTTGGACACTACTGCTACCGCTATCCTTTTTCTTAGGCCTAGAGCCTTCACCCATACATTATATATTGGATGGGATGTAGTAGTCCCATGAACACATCTGATCCTCACCTGACTTTTAGGAGACTCTAGATTATGATCAGTTTGGGATACAATCCTCTTCCATAGTCTTTGGGCAATCATTGACTGGTTTGCCCCAGAATCCAGTAATGCCTCTGTGGGAACCCCTTCCACCTCCACCTCCAATAGGCATCCCTCTCCTATCCTACCGGGCTCTGTGGTTACCAGGGCTATCTTGGCCTTACAATCTCTTTTCAAATGCCCCATTCCCCCACATGCAAAACATTTTCCTTCCTGGGCATAATGACATTTATCCACCGACAAATATTTTTGTTTTTCAACCTCTGCTGGCCTTGCCTTCCTTTCTGGTACCTCCACCAATGCCGGTTTCGCCTGGCCCACCAACTTGGCGGCTAGAAAACGCTCTGCCAGCGAAACGGCGTCCTTGGTATTACCGCAATTCTGAAGGACCAGGAAGGTTTGCACCTCTGAAGGCACAGCATCCATAAACTGCTCAAGAACAATGCAATCCAACATTTCCTCCAGACTCTTAGTCTCTGGAGTGAGCCATTTATATGCCAGACTCTTTAAGCGATGGCATAAAGCTTGGGGTGTTTCACCCTCTTTCAGCCTAGACGCTCTAAAATGACGTCTATAGACTGCTGGATTTAAACCCATACGATCCCTTAGGGCTTGCTTTACCTCTTCATAGTTGTTAACTAGCGCTGTGGGCATAGCCCTATAGGCTGCCATGGCTTCCCCTATAAGAGAAGTGGCAATTCTAACTGCCCATTGGTCCTTTGGCCACCTAGCCAATATTGCTACCCTTTCAAAGGACTCTATGAAATCATCAATGTCAGCGTCCTCAGTTAATTGTCCAAAAGAAAAAGGTCCCATGTCAAGCACCCCTAACCCTGGCAAAACAGCTTGGGAACCTGACATGGTTCTCGTGGCTTCCGCTGTTTTCTCCTGTGCCCCTAACCATCTCCCCAACAGGTCAAGGAGAGGCTTTTGCTGGGCCTGCAACATGGCGACTGCCTGTTCCTGGCTTCTCGCTGCCATCTCTTGTTGCCTCCTGAATTGTTCAGTCATCCAGTCCATGAGATCCCGTGGCTCCATCTCCGGTCTGGTGCTTCCCTAGAAAAGAAAAAGAAAAAAAAAAGCCACCAAGTGTGGCACCACAAATGTTCCTTGTTGCCCTCAGTAACTGGTACTACCATATACTACCTACACCAGTATCCACCATTAACCCCTCCTTTCTATGGGTTACCTGGTTCTGGTGTAGATTCAGGCTCTGCAACAATCAGGAACAGTGCTGGAACTCCCTCCGGTTCCTGCTGGATGCCACTCCGGATTTTTCTCTTTTCCACTTCTTGTATCTTCCTGTTGTGCTTGGCCTCCTACAGCTCCTTCCTTGTTGTAGGTGCACAACTCCTCCTTGTTCACGCTTTATAAGTTAGGTGAAAAGAAATCCAAAGAACTACGCCACCTGTGGTGCTGCCAGGCCATCTAGGCGGTCGCCTAGAGAGGGCAGCGTGCCAACTGTATTTGCTTAACTCCAGAGCATGTGCTGCTGGGACTATTGTAGTTGCGGTCAGTAAGCAGTCCGAGTGGTTTTTAGGCATTACACAGGAAATTTATTATTTTTATCTTTTGTCACCAAACTTCAGAAAAACAAATCTTCTTAAGCGTATGAACAAGTAGTAACAGAACAATAATCCACTCATATAGCTTCCTTCAGCATACAGGAACCAAACTTCAACAAAACACATTTATAATCCTTTCCCTTTGGCTTCAGGGTTCAGGAAACTCAGAGCATATATCACAGTCCTGAAATATTCCTTTCAGCTGGTAAGTCAGCTTTTCTCCTATGCAATAAAGGCTGTTGAACATTCCATTGGAGAGTCTGTGTCCTCCTCCAATCCAGCTAAGTCCGTTTCCATATCTTCACACTCACTCTGAAACAGCTCTGGGCTTTTACTTACATAATCAGGTTTTAACTGCTGCATTAGTTTAAACAGTTTCTCCCAGGGATTATCTTTCCTCCCTTCAGGTTTAATACGTGAGCTGCAGGGTTTTATATCTCTGGGTAAAACAGTCACTTGCTTCAGCTGCCTTCCCTGGGCTCTAGGAACAGATTTCCTTGCAGGCTTTTTAGAGGAATAAAACTCCCCCTCTGAATCCTCAATAGCTTCACTGCTATCTGAACTGTATTCCACCAGTTTCCCAGAGTTTGGTTTCCTACCTTTACCAAGGCTTGCAAACTCTGTATATCGGTCTTGGCTGAGAGAGCTGCTGCTAGAACTCCTTCTGTGTTGAGAGTCAGCCCTTCTCAGCCGTGCTCCAAAGCCTCTGGTCAGATTCCTCAGACTTTCTCTTTCTTTCTGCTTCTCACGCTCACGCTCACACATCAATAACATGTGTGTACTTTACGTTTTAGGAGTGTAAATGGTGAGATACACATGCCAAATCTAGGTGCAGCCACTTAAATCAACCCTAGACTTCTGTAAATGCCTGTGAATAGAGTTGTAGGAAATGTGCGTAAGTATAGTATACTATAACTTATAAGTTATAGAATACTATAACTTAAATACATAAATTTGTGCTCTGACTAAATTCTGTCCCTGTGCTTACCCACTCTAAAATTATATGCCATTGCCCTGATGAATATACTTATAGAATAGCAACTGCCTACACTCTGCACATTAAGTGCCTATCCCTGAGCATAATTCATTTAAATAGGTGACTTACACTCATTGATGGCATGCAGCTATCTGCAGCTCATTATAGAATTACCCTCTAAATGCCCCCCTCCCCAAAAAAAAAAACCCTACCCTTTCACAACTGTCTCACAACCTCACCAACTGCCCTTGATCTGGTCCACCACCACCTCAACAAATGCCCTATTCTCAAAAATAATGCTCTACAACTCCTCCCCCTCCCAAAAAAACCCTTATCTTCTCACTACTGCCCTGCCAACCCACACACTGCCTCCAGGGCTGTACCAAGGGCTGTGCGAGTGGTACAGCTTCACAGCGCGCAAGTACAGAAGGGGCACCAATGTCATCAATGGGCTTCCAGAAAGCCCAACAAGACCAAATTCTTGTGCTTGGTTGGGTGGGTGGTACCAGAGGTGCACAGGGTGCATTTCTAACTTGGTACGGTCCTAACTGCCCTTACCTGTAAAAACAAAACAAAAAAAAAAACACTGCTTTGCAACTGGCCTACCACTCCACAAACTACCCTACACCTCAAAAAATAAACTGCCCACAACCTTGCAAAATGCCCCACCTCCCAAAAATTGCCCCTGCACCTGGCCAACCATTTCACCAAATGTCCCTGCATCGGCCTAGCCATCCCACAAACTGCCCACACTTCTAAAAACTACTGCCCAGTAATCGCCCCATCTTCTAAAACTACTACCCTGCAACTCCTCTACCATTCTGCAAACTGCCCCAACCAGTGAAGTTATCCCCCCAGCTGTCACACTCTGAAAAACTCCCCCCATGCAAATGCCCCACTCAAAATACTCCCCACTCTAAGTGCCCCATCATCCTGCGTACTACCCCATCCCAAAAACTATCTCCACACAGCTGTCTCCAAACCCAAAACTACATCCTCCATAAATGCGCTACCACGCTCAACTACCCCACCACAGAAACACATGCACAACACACATGCATGCATATATAGGGATTACAAATAATTCACTAGCTGTGATGTACCATATTTTAAATTATTCACATATATATTTCTTTTCTTTGCTGTTATTTCTACTATGAAAGCTACTGATTGAATTGTACTGCTTTCTTATTGGTTGCTATCTGTCCTATCAGCTAGTATCTGTTGCCATGGGCAGTGTTGTTAGATAATCTCAAAAATTCCAGCCCAAACGGGGTTAAAAAATAGACCAAAATAGCTACCCACCCTTGTCCCTGCCCTCCCCTTTCCTGACTGACTGTAATTTGGCAGTCAGTCATTCCCATCCTGCCACATCTTATTGGTCAGCTCCCAATTTGCTGCTCTGGGTCCTGACTAATGATATGCAGCTAAGGGCAGTGATCAGTTTCTGAAGCCTGAGTTTGATTTTTTTTTCACTTTATTTTCCATGGTTTTCTCGCCCAACAAATTGCGACTTGTGCATTTCTTCCATAGGCCGGGTAAAAAAGTTGCCCAATTGGGTGGGAAAACCACAGAAATGGCAACACTGGCCATGGGCCAGATTAAGGAATTGATGAGCTAGGAACATACTTAGGGTCCAAATTTTAGAGGGGTGCTGTCAGTGTCAGATGTACTCAGCAGTAGAGAGGTCTGGCTTTTTTAATGATTCCATTGATCTTTACATTGATGTCTGGAAACTAGAAGGAAGGCTAACATGTCTGGACATTTTTCAGAGTTTAAAACCTCTATCTGCAGTTCTCTAATCCTCCCCCCCCCCCCCCTGTGTGAGTGAGCTTGCCTTGCCTGTATCCAATATAACGCAGTAGAATGTTGGTAGGATCCAGCCAATGGGGGAATGCTATGGGGGTGGAGCACTGAAATGCTTCTCTAGTCACAGGAAGAGGGAGGAGGTAAGATAGGAGAAGGTTCTCTACTTTGTAAGTTTAGTGTCCCGCACTTCCTGCCTCCCATGTAGTGCGGCCCCACTTCATTTCATTATTCTATGGAGTCAAGAGGTTGTTTCACCACAGGCTTTCTTCAAAACTTGAACATTTTTAGAAATTTGTGTATTTTTGAGATTTTCTATCCTATTTTTCAGATCTGTCACTGTCATGCAGTACTGGTTCTTGTTAGTGTCTTAGGTTATCAAACATTTTAAATTTTCTTTCTTTTTTGGTGTCCGCCCAGTCCAGGACTCAGTCGAAGGTCTTGGGCACCCCAGTCAGATATGTTTCAAAATTGAATTATTTGATTTCACTGCAGCTGTCTTTTTCAGCACCATGTTCCAGAAAAACCTTGCCATGGGTTTAACAAGTACATCTGGTGTGGCAAGACCATATCGGTGATGAGCACGCATAATTGGTGCAGCGTCTGAGGTTCAGCCATGATCCCTATTGTAATTTGTGTTCACAGATGTCAAAGAGAGGGCTCAAAGATCATGCAAAGCAGTGTAAATTAATTTTTAGTGCTAATAACACCAGTCCATTGACTTTGACATCAAAAGCATCAATTTCCATGGATTCGTAAACTTCACCAGACACTGAGGGGATGTATCCATTGCCCTCGATATTGAGCATCAGTAGAGGCCATCAAGAGCTGACATCAGCCAATTTTCACCTGAAGGAAAGGAAGGATTCAAACCAATCTTTATCAATGTCAAAGACTCATGACCCTGAACACTGGGTAGCGGCCAAAGTGCTTTGGAGTTGAATATCATCAGAGCATGACATTGACAGCATCGAGGCACCGAGGGAACCGGTATCCTCAGAGCATCCCCAGTATGAGGATCACTCATCCTCGGCACAAGAAGGGACAAAACAGCCTCCAAGGGCCTAAAATCTGATATATCTCATCTCAAGAGGACCTGTCCATTTTTACTGTTATCCCGGTACTTTTGTCAATGGCAGTCCTTAGGGAGCAGCTCATTAAGAAATTCAAGGACCAGATGGGGTGCTTCTTTGCTTAACACAATGTTGCAGCTTCAACATTGGCATTGATGCAGCAAGATGGCCAACAGCTACTCATTCTGCCTGCAGGAGAGGCATTGAAACAGAGGTCTCAAATGGCCTCTGTGGTCAGTGACTGCCAGACCACTGTCCATCTCCAGTATGTGGGGGAAGAAGTTTCACTGAGGCCTCGGATGCGTGGTGTCTTGACACACTCACTCAAAGCCCACACCTGCCAAGGAGAGGAGCCTGAGACAGGTAGTGACCCAGACTTCCAATGGAATATTTCTCTGGGTCAGATTTGGATCACTCCTGGGATTCTGATTATGAGCCAGAGGTGTTCTCTGAGGTGTAGGGTTCAATTGTTACCATTAGACCTGGATCTAACCCATGAAAGGAGAAATATAGAAACAGATAAAATGATGGCAGATAAAGACCATAAAGCCTATCTAGTCTGCCCATCTGTGATAGGGTATATAGAATGCTGCCTGTCCCTCTCCAAAGAAATTATCAATAGTCCCCTTTAAGAGAGTCTGGAGCCTCGAGTTCAGGGCTGGGAAGGCATGGCTCACAGGGAGTGGTTAAGAACCCAGCAGGCTGCAGGAGGGAGAGAGGCCCATGGAGCCAGAAGGAAGCAGACACCTTTTTGCATGCCATAAATGATCTACACTACACACAAATATCAACCTCCCCATCAAACAGAAGAGAGGGATTCTTAGAGCTCATATTTGTACCTGCTGAATCAAAACCTCATAACTAACCCCACCGCTATGCCAATGCCTTGGTCAGACCACTACATGTTAAACTTTGACATAAAACCGCCAATATTAAGAAACCCAACAGAAGGCTCACTGAATGAGGGGAGACATTTCAAAAAATTTGATGAAGAAGATTTCAGGAAACATGTACTTCTGTAACTTGGAAATAACCCAACAAACCTGGAAACAATCATCAACAATTAGAACCAAACTATACATAATGCCACATTGGCCCTAGGCAAGGAGACAAACAAAAGCAGAGGGCATAATGCCCCATGGTACTCTTGCAAAATCAATGACCAAAAAAGGGCCCTACAGAAACTAGACAGAAAGTGGCGGCAAACCAAAAACCAGGAAAACATGCTACAATACGCCATGTGAAGGGAGTACCACCACCTAATAAACGAGCAAAAAAGAATACTATTCCAACCTCATAGTGGGGTCCCTCAATAAACCCAGAGAATTATTTGAAATCGCACAAACCTTAATTAAAGTACCAGCAAACGTCACAGAAAACAAACTTCCTGGAACAGATATACAACAAATCAAACAAAAAAAAATACACCCATCATAACCACCCTAACCTATAGGATTCGTTCCATATCCCCTCGGTAAAACAACTGGACACCATCATAACAAACCTCAACACATCCACCTCACCCTTGGATCCATGCCTAGCTTTATGGATCAAGCTCTCAAGAAAGCAACTAACACCTACTCTACTGAACATCACCCGGCTATCACTCACCCAAAGCTAGCTACCCTCCAGCCTCAAACAAGCATCTATTAGACCCATAATAAAAGGTCCCAACCTAGACCGCAATGACCCCAGCACATACAGACCGAAATCAAGCTTGCCATTTATAACAAAGATAATTGAGAAAAACATATAGCAACAATTACAAGACTTCATAGACACACTCCAATGGATCCTCACCAACTTGGATTTCAACCCAATCACAGCATAGACACTCTCTTCACGTCACTCTAGACAGCCTAATAACCAGCATCAATGATGTGATGTGTATTGTTACCAGCTCTCCTTAAACCCCGTATATAAGTGAGTAGAGGTTAAGTGAGTGGGTTTTTCCCCACTGAAGCAGCTACTTTACAAATCCTGAAGCTGGGCTTTTTGGGAAATGTAGTCCCTTCACCGAATCAATGAGGAGCAATTGTGGAAAAGTGGTTTAAGCAACCAAAGGATTTTATTTCCCCTCCCGGGGTGGATTTCACCATGAACAAAGTAACACAAACCAGGTATTTACTGGCATAAGGACAAATCAAAGGTTCTTTAACAGAAAAGGCTTACTTCAGCAATAAACAGGTTGATATCTAGCATTCCAACATAACAATGCTGTTTCTTCACAGCTCTGTGCTTCCCAATGCTAGTAGTGCTGTACTTTATATCTTTATATCTTTATTTGCATCATTTGATGAACCGCCCAGGCCGAAGCATCAGGGCGGTGTACAGTACAACAAACGGGCTACTGAAAATAAAGCCAGAAAGGAACGCCAAATTCAATAGGACAGGACAGGGTAGAAAGAAAGTCAGAAAGGGGAAAAGAGCCCAGAAGGGCAGGGAAGGCGAAGGGCAGGGGGCGGAAAGAGGAAAAGGGAAATGGAAGTGGAACAGACAGGGAAGGGAGGTTTATGGAGGTTGGGGGGGGCGACCAGAGGACGAAGCACCATTGTCAGAGACAGGGAGATCAAAGGCTTGACAGAATAGATGTGTTTTAAGGAGAGTTTTAAAGCGGGGATAGGAAAGTTCCAAACGAAGGCAGGAAGGGAGTGAGTTCTCTTTCAAAGCATGCCTTCAGCGTAATGAGATTATTTCATTAGCAAGCGATATCGTACAGTCCATGATATCTTCATCAATATTCACACACTCAGGTTCAAAGTCCATTAACTCTTCCTGGCTAGAAGGAAATGTTTGTAACGGCAATCCTGATGCCACGCCCTTTCTAACTGCTTCAGGTTTCACCTGATATTCCTGAGTTAAATACTGGCTTTCACAAACGTTATCAGCATAGGTATTCTCTTCCCAGCTCCAACCCTCTGGGTAAGTACAGTCACTGTAACTATTTTTATACCAGCCTTTTGGCTTACCTTTTAGCCTAGCTGGTGGAGGTTTTCTTTGTGGCTTTGGACTGGCTGTAGGTTCCCAACCTAAGCCTTGCACAGAAGATTTCACTTGCCTTCCTGGCTTCCCTTCACTTCTGTGTTCCCCTGGATACTGCAGGTAATCCACTCTGCCCTTATTATATCCTTCCCTTGGGGTTTCTTTTCTTTTCCTTAAGAAAGACACTGTCTCACCCTTCCACAGAGACTCTGGCTTTTTCCTGGCACTGCTGTCTTTACCGTAGCTCTCATTAGCTTCCTTATCCAGCACACATGCCTCAGCTCCTACTCCTTCTCCTTCTTCCCCTTCTTCTAACTCCATAAGCTCAACTGAACTCTCTTTATCAGGGTGAATTCTAGGGCAGTGCTCAACTCCACCCCCTAGCAGGTGTCCTGCATTAGCTCGTGACTCATTCCCTGAATGGTAGCACGGGCGTTTCTCTTGCCTCTGTGCTTGGTTTCTAAGGTAACCAGGAGCCATGTGCTTTTGTTTACAACTCAGCCCTACTCCTGTTCCTGGCTTTTTAGCCTCATCTAACGGGCTGGAAGGACCCACTATGTCACAGATCCCCCCCCCCTTAAAATATTACGGGCTGCCAAAGCCTGTGACGGACAGCACGTAATCCCTTGTGTAGGGTTCCTGTGGTGTTCCTTCATAGCTAATTGTACTGTGGCTACCCTTTCTTGCCAAGGTTTTAAAACATTAATGTGATAGACCTGGCGCCGGCCCTTACTATTCTCTACCCGGTATGAGACGGGACCTACCCTCTCCACTACCGTACAGGGCCCCTTCCATCTGGACTCGAATTTTGGTCCTACCTCGGCCACCATAATCACCACTTTATCGCCTACTGCTAATTGACGGGGTTTTGTTCCCCAGTCGTAGTACTTTTTCTGCCTCTTTTGGCTAGCCTGTAAGTTTTCTAAAGAGGCTTGAGCCGTCCTCTTCAAACGACTCCTTAAGTCTTTGAGGAACTGGGGTACTTCTGTCTCCCCCCTATCTGGTTCCACCCATTGTTCTCTGAGTATATCAAGAACTCCTCTGGGGGCTCTACCAAATAACAGCTCGTACGGGGATGCTCCTAGGGACGCCTGTACACGCTCCCTACACGCATACAATACAAAGGGTAATAATGTATCCCACTCGGACATCTGCCCATCTAGTCCCCTCCTAAGCATTTGCTTTATGGTCTGGTTTGTTCTTTCAACCATCCCATTGGACTGGGGGTGGTATGCTGCAGTCCGCACATGGTGTATGCCAAAGGCATCCCACACAGTGGCTAAATATTTTGACAAAAAGTTGCTTCCTTGGTCAGTGAGCATCTCCTGAGGGAAGCCAACCTCACAGAACAATTTTATCAGTTCCAAGGCTATTGTTCTGGCGGAGGTATTTCTCATAGGTATGGCCCATGGGAAACGTGTAGCTTGGTCCACGATCACTAACACGTACTGAAAACCCCGGGGAGTCCTAACGAGTGGCCCTATGATGTCCATTGCCATTCGCCTAATGGGTGTGGATATGGCAGGTGTGGGTATCATAGGCACTGCTCTCGGTTTCGAGGCAGTAACCCGTTGGCAGGTGGGACACGCTTCACAATAGCGGGAAGTTTCCTTGTAGACCCCTGGCCAGTAAAAACGGGCCAAGACCTGGTCCAATGTCCCCTGAATCCCCTTGTGGGCTCCTATTGGGTGGTCATGGGCTAGACACATTACTATGGCTTTAAATGTAGTCGGTACTACCAACTGCTTTCTTACCTCACCGGTAAGCGGGTTATTACTCTCCCTGTACAGGATATCCCTTTCTAAAAGGAATCGGGGCAGAGTATCCCTTTCTTCTTGCGCAAACATAAAGGCTCTTTTCAAAGCGGGATCCGCTTTCTGTTCCCCTGGGAAGGACAGGAATTTCTTTACTAACTCCGAGGGTACCCATGGTAAGCCCTCCCCAGTTCCCAAATCAGCCCTTCCTTGGGTCCTGTGTTGCCTTTCTTGTTTTTTCTTGGCCTTTCCTTTCCTCACCTCCTTGGGTATAGTATCAAAAAGGTCAGTCTGTGTGGGCAATGGGTCTATTGCTGCCTCCTCATATTCCCTTTCTAAGTCAAGGGAATCTTCCCTAACTCGGGATGGACCTGCCACTTCCTCAGCGGGGTCCTCCTCCCTATGAGGGGTTCTTGCCTGGGAGCGGGTAGAGACATAGCCTGTCCTCTCTTCTATACCCTTTTCAATTCCCCGGCAAAATGGGGGCCAATCACTTCCCAAAATTACATCATGTAACAGCTGTGGGATTATTGCCACCTTTACTTTCTTGGCTGATCCTAAACCTTCTATCATGAGGTCATATACAGGGTAATAGGAGGCTGACCCATGCAAACACTGTACTTTCACCTGCCCCACTGCTGGACTCGGCGCTACTTGAGCTTGTATGGCTTCCCAGAGCCGTTGGGACACCATACTCTGGTTAGCGCCCGAGTCTAGTAGCGCTTGGGCCTTTATGCCCTCCACCTGGACTGGTAGTAAAAAGCCTGCTTTGAAGTTTTCCCCATTACCAGATACTAAGGCAGTGCGTATAATACAGTCTTTTTGCAAGTGCCCAACATTTCCACACTTGAAACATTTTCCTTTAGTAGAGGAAAAACCCCTATTTTCATAAGGTGCTTTACATTCAAAATTCTTACTTACTTTATCAGCCTGTGTCATGCCCAGAACACCGGATTTTGAGGTCCTTGAGAATTCAGCCTCAAAATACCGTTCTGTCATGGCAGCTGCTTCACTTGTTGTCTTACAGTTCTGTAACATAAGAAACGTTTTAACCTCAGCAGGTACAGCTTCCATGTACTGTTCCAACATTATTTCATCTAACATAGACTCTACATTTTGCTGCTCAGGTTTGAGCCATTTACAGGCTAATCCCTTTATTCTAAAATACAGGGCTTTAGGGGTTTCTCCAGGCTTTAACTTTGCCTCCCTAAACCTGCGCCTGTAGAACAGAGGGGTGAGCCCTAACCTGTCTCGTACAGCATTCTTTACTGCGTCATAATTCATTGCTAAGGTAGCTGGCATTGACTTGTATGCCGACAAAGCTTCACCAGA
The DNA here is from genome assembly GCA_033557465.1 of Ichthyophis bannanicus. Lineage (NCBI taxonomy): Eukaryota > Metazoa > Chordata > Amphibia > Gymnophiona > Ichthyophiidae > Ichthyophis > Ichthyophis bannanicus. The sequence continues at coordinate 905,106,218 of CM066032.1, read as the reverse complement.
TAAAGACATGGCAAATCTTATAGCCCACTGCTCCTTAGGCAGTTTGACGGCTTCTGCAATCCGTTCAAATGCATCCACATAATCATCTAAATTGTCAGTAGGAGATAACTGTCCCAGCAAAAGTGAACCGGTACCATTTAGTCCTACCCCTTGAGTAAATCCTGGAAAAACTTCCGCTGGCTCCTGCTGTTGCTTTGCTAAATGTTCTATGAGAGCATTAACTGGTCTCAGCTGTTCTTGCAAGGCAGTCATCACTTGGTCATGCACCCTTTGTGACATCTCCAGCTGTTTATCCCATTGCAGGGACATCCACCTTAGTATTTCTTGCGGGTCCATTCTGGATCTCCTGGTATCTGCAACAGAACAACAACAAAAAACCAAGTGTGGCCCAAAAAAAAAGAGAGAGAGAAAAAAAAAATTCCCCTTCTTTTTTTTTTTTTTCAATGCCATGCACTATTCCTGTGCACCACCCTTTCTCCTTTGTATCCTTCTCCACCCGTGCCCAGCTACAATTATCTGGCACCAGTGCAGAGTCAGGCACTGAGAAAAGGGAACTCCCCAGTCTGACCGATCGTCAGCCGAGCTCCGGATCTTTTCCTCCTGGCCGTCAGCTCTTGCTGCAGGAACCTCGTCCTTGTGGTGTCCTCAAATCCAGGTAAAAATCCAAACTACTACACCATTTGTCACCAGCTCTCCTTAAACCCCCGTATATAAGTGAGTAGAGGTTAAGTGAGTGGGTTTTTCCCCACTGAAGCAGCTAATTTACAAATCCTGAAGCTGGGCTTTTTGGGAAATGTAGTCCCTTCACCGAATCAATGAGGAGCAGTTGTGGAAAAGTGGTTTAAGCAACCAAAGGATTTTATTTCCCCTCCCGGGGTGGATTTCACCATGAACAAAGTAACACAAACCAGGTATTTACTGGCATAAGGACAAATCAAAGGTTCTTTAACAGAAAAGGCTTACTTCAGCAATAAACAGGTTGATATCTAGCATTCCAACATAACAATGCTGTTTCTTCACAGCTCTCTGCTTCCCAATGCTAGTAGTGCTGTACTTTCTCTTTCAAAGCATGCCTTCAGCGTAATGAGATTATTTCATTAGCAAGCGATATCGTACTGTCCATGATATCTTCATCAATATTCACACGCTCAGGTTCAAAGTCCATTAACTCTTCCTGGCTAGAAGGAAATGTTTGTAACGGCAATCCTGATGCCACGCCCTTTCTAACTGCTTCAGGTTTCACCTGATATTCCTGAGTTAAATACTGGCTTTCACAAACATTATCAGCATAGGTATTCTCTTCCCAGCTCCAACCCTCTGGGTAAGTACAGTCACTGTAACTATTTTTATACCAGCCTTTTGGCTTACCTTTTAGCCTAGCTGGTGGAGGTTTTCTTTGTGGCTTTGGACTGGCTGTAGGTTCCCAACCTAAGCCTTGCACAGAAGATTTCACTTGCCTTCCTGGCTTCCTTTCACTTCTGTGTTCCCCTGGATACTGCAGGTAATCCACTCTGCCCTTATTATATCCTTCCCTTGGGGTTTCTTTTCTTTTCCTGAAGAAAGACACTGTCTCACCCTTCCACAGAGACTCTGGCTTTTTCCTGGCATTGCTGTCTTTACCGTAGCTCTCATTAGCTTCCTTATCCAGCACACATGCCTCAGCTCCTACTCCTTCTCCTTCTTCCCCTTCTTCTAACTCCATAAGCTCAACTGAACTCTCTTTATCAGGGTGAATTCTAGGGCAGTGCTCAACTCCACCCCCTAGCAGGTGTCCTGCATTAGCTCGTGACTCATTCCCTGAATGGTAGCACAGACGTTTCTCTTGCCTCTGTGCTTGGTTTCTAAGGTAACCAGGAGCCATGTGCTTTTGTTTACAACTCAGCCCTACTCCTGTTCCTGGCTTTTTAGCCTCATCTAACGGGTTGGAAGGACCCACTATGTCACAGTATTAATATTCATCGTCATCACAGCAACCTTTGACATGATGAACCACCTCACTCTCTTAATAAGGCTCCAAGAAATCAGGATCTACAGCACCATCTTAAAATAGTTCATCTTATATCTAACACTCATAAAATGAGTCAGATCCAGAAAGCATTACTCAGAACCATTTACCCCACCACAAGGCATCCCACAAGGGTCAGCCCTATCAGCACTACTGTTCAAGATTTACCTCCAAGCACTATGTACAATAATAAAAGAGCATAACATCCGATACAAAATATATGCTGACGACATAATAATTTATGCCCCATTTAACACTAACAAACCCGAGTACATACAAATCACCAAATGCCTCGAGGCAATGATAAGCTGGCTCAAGAAACAAAACCTTACCATCAACTTCAAGAAATCAGAGGTCTTACACATCACAAGGAACAAAACATTCTCACCACCTAAAACCCTAAAAATTCTAGATCAGGAAGTCAAATGAGAAGTGAAATACTTCTGAGTCATCCTTGACCAAAACCTTAATTTTCAATCACACATCAAGAGAACCACCAAGATGGCATGCAACAAACTAAGCATGATACAAAAACTCAAGCCCTTTCTCAACAAAAGCGACTTCCGAACAATATGCCAAGCCATGATAACACCTATCATAAACTACTGTAACATAATCTACCAAGGACTCCCGAACAAAACTACCCATCTTCTTCAACTAGTCCAGAATACTGCAGCATGAATTATAACTGGGTCCACGAAACACAGCCACATAACACCTACCCTACATCAGCTACACTGGCTACCAGTCCACATCCATTCCAGGTTCAAAACATTGTTGATAATCTTCAAAATCATATACAATCTATCCCCAACAACCTTACAACCGATGATCATCAAAGAGCCCGAGACCAGACTAAGATGACCTCAAACAAGAATTTACTAGCCATCCTGAAGCGAAAAACGAAAGCCAAACAAACGACATGTAATAGAGCCCTATCCTTATTTATTTATTTATTTATTTACAGGCTCTTATATACCGTGCTTTTCAGTATCAGTGCGGTTTACAAATAACAAAAACTTTTGCATCAGAACAAGTGCTCTTATGCTTACATTGTAACAGGATATGTAACTTGGGATTGAAAACAAGGGTAAAACTATATACAAGACAATAACAGTGGCTATTGTGGGCCTATTTACAAATTATCTTACAAGCTGGAATTCAGAATGCATTAGTCATTAGTCATAAGTTTATAAGCGTTGTGAATATACCTAATGGGCGGAACTGTTGTGTGCTTCATCATAAGTCAGGTTGTGGGAGTGGCAAGGTTTGGGTGTATGAGATGAGTAGTAGGAGGTGGTTGTGTTAGGTTAGGGTGGGCGAAGTGAAGGAGGAATAGATGATGCTTAAGGGCTTTTCTGAATTGCGAGAGGTCTCTGATTGCTCAGATATGTGGTGGGAAGTTATTCCAGCATCTCGGGGCATAAAATGCAAAGGATCTATCCCTGGTTGTTTGAGTGCATTTTGTAGATTCAAGTGGTATAGTTAGCGTGTTGGCAGCTGCTGACCTTCTCGGCCTGTTGTTGGGGGTGATGATGAGGAGTGCAGTAAGGGATGAGGAGATAGCCGGTTAATTGCTTTAAAGGTTAGGAGAAGTGTCTTGTAGGTAAGTCTGCTGTGTAATGGTAGCCAATGTAATTCCATAAGTATGGGCGTGATGTGATCTCTTCTGGATATGCCGCAGAGAATGCGAACTGCTGCATTCATCGCCATTTGCAGTGGATTGAGGGTGCTCTTGGGGAGACTGTGCAGAATAATGTTTGCGTAATCGAAATGTGGGGTTACAAGCGTCTGGAATATGGTTCTGAAGTCATCTGGGGCTAGTAAAGGTCTTAGGTGCCTTAACGTCATGATTTTATTGTAGATGGACTTGGTGGTGTTCTTTATGTGTTCTTTGAAGTTGAGTTGATGGTCAGGTGTGACACCCAGGTAACATATCACAGATTTGCATGAAAGCTCTGCATCTCGAACCTTCAAGGTAGTGGGGGGAGAGAAACTCTTGTTCCTAGTGATGAATAAGACCTCGGTTTTCTTAAAGTTTATCCGTAAATTCTGATTTAGAAGCCAGTCAGTTATTGCGTTGAAACCCTCTACTAGTGGGGAGAGGTCAGGATGCATAATTATGATTGGGGTGAAGAGCAAGACATCGTCTGCGTAGATAAGGCTGGAAATATTGAATGAGCAGATGATACCACATATAGGTTGCATTTGCATATATATGTTGAAAAGTAAAGCCGACAGGGAGGAGCCTTGGGGTACTCCCTGCTGTTGTTGGAATGACTCAGATGTAGAGGAACCTATCTGAACATGTTGCCATCGGTCAGCTAGATAGGATTTACACCATTCCCAGGCCAAGCCCTGAATTCCCTTTTCCTGGAGTCGGGAGAGGAGCAGCTCATGGTTAATGGAGTCGAATGCAGCAGCTATATTGAGGAAGATGAATACAAACCCATTTTCTATTTTGTCGATACCACTGGATAATGCGTTGGTAAGTATGGTGAGTAAGGCCTCTACGCCATGGGATTCTTGGAACCCGTGCTGGGAGGGATCGAGAGGGGCTGATATATCAATGTGTTGCTGCATCTGAATTTGGACCATCTTCTCGATAGGTTTGGCTAGAAGGGGTATGCTTGAGATCGGGCGATATGAGTCTGTCCTTGTTGGGTCAAGTTTGTTGTTTTTCAGGAGAGGGCGTATGGACGTTTGTTTAAGAGTTGATGGGAATGATCCAGATGAGAAGGAGAGCTTCATGATGTAAGATAGAGTTGGGCTGAGTTCTGCACGCATCGTTCTGATCCAATAAGCTAGACATGGATCATTTGGAGCTGTAGTGGTGTTGATAGAAGCAATAAGGTCTGAGATGTATTTCTCTGCTGGAGGGTAGAACTCTGTTAGTGGAGGCTGTGCTCCATATGCTCCATCTTTATGGAACACCCTGCCAGAGAACATAAGGTCTATCAGTGATATGCTGACCTTCAGGAAAGCAGTAAAAGCACATCTGTTTACTGAACATTATGCACTATATTCATGATATGCCTGCAATCTCCACTCTCTGCACCCTCTCTGTATGCCATCCACAACACCCTTGGCACCAATCCCACCCACCAAACTCCCCCTTGTCCCCTTCGGTCTTCTGCCACCCCATATCCTCTGCATCTTGCCCATCTCCCGGCCATCTACCTCAAAAATCCCTAGTCCACTATTAACTCGTTCTCCTAACGGCTCCCCCCATATAACCTTCCAAGTTTTAATACCCTTGTTCAGTGTATAGTTCATGTTGATGTTACAATGTAAACCACTTTGAATCTAAGATAAGGCGGTATAAAAAAAAACTTGTTAAATAAATAAATAAATAAAATCTTTCCAAGGCAAGTCGTGCAAAGGAGGTCTGAGGTAGGAGATTTAATTGGGGCTGGAGGAAGGGTTGGAAGAACCAGTTTGTGGAAATTTAACAAGATGGGACAAAATAAAAGCTAACGTTGTTTTTCCTGGACTGCTGTCTGTCCTGTGTATTCGCTTTTTTAAGGTTTAACAAGCTGAGATAGAATAAAAGCTAATTTTGTTTTCCCTGAACTGCTTTCTGTTCGATGTTTTAATGAAAACCCCTTCCCACCGCATGCCACACTACCACATATGGTGGTAGAGGTGGGATTTCCTCTACCATGTGACTGAGAGTAATATCCATGTCCCTCCCGGGCTGGGCCTTTACAGCATTTCAGGATTTTTTTGTTTGTATGGGCTAAGAGGGTTAACCTCGCCCTAGTTAGGGAGCTTGAAGAAGGTATAGTTAGTGCCAGACAAGCAGGCTTTGTTTTGGCCACTAGAGGCTGCTAAAAGTTTGTTGGAGCTGGAATACTGCAGCGTTAACTCAGCTGCAAAAGAGTGAGCTGTGATTGTGGTTTGCAAGTGAGGAGTGACAAGCCAAAATGGAGCAGCTCCTCCAGATGCTGGTAGAAGGGCAGCAACAACAGCAATGTGAGCAGCAGTTACAGAATCTTGTTCAAACGCAGGGGAGCTACAGAGAGGTTCCCTGGCTTAGTTGACCCAGGCCTAGGAGGATGGAAGGGGAAGCCGGAACAGATATTGACTCCCATATTCTGACCCCCAAAGTCACCTCCTAGGTGAGGGCATGGCTCCAGCCATGACCCTTTTACCTGTTTTAGGTGTGGAGCTCGGGGACACTTTGCTTGGGAATGTCCCCTGGGTATGGAAGAACCCATGGAGGTCAGCCTAACCACCCCTTACACCTGCGCTTTAGTGGCACAGAACTTTGTTATTCCTGTGGAGCTCAGGGGGACCCACCTCCAGGACTTGATAGACTCTGGAAGTGTGTGGACACTCATTCAGCAGGAAACAGTAACCTGATTTCAAATTAACTATGCAAAGACACTAACACTGGCCTGTGTGCATGGAGACTAGAGACAGTATCCAACGGCACAGGTTTTACTTAAGACTCCAGCAGCTCAAGGCGCGTTCATGGTCATGGTGCTGCCCTGGCTCCTGTATCCAGTGATGATCGACTGAGACTACCCAAATTTCAGAATGATGTGGGCCTGGCTGACTAATGGCTCCACTGTCAGACCAGGAAGATGTCCCAGAAATTTTCTGACAGGAAGATCCAGATCTATATGTCGAGAATTCCAAGCCTACTAAGCCCTGGAGTTGGCATCAATGGGAAAAACTATGCTGCCAACAGAATCTGGGGATGGCTATGGGGAAGGGATCCGGAGAGGGAGATTCTAGGAAAAAAACGCCTGGGATTAGCTCAGGGCTCAGCGGTAGTGACCCAAATACAATTGTCCCCTTCCCAGAGTGAGGGCTGAGGAAAGTCCCAGGGAGCTTCAGGAGGGCCCAGCAAGAGGACAAGTCCCCTAAACATGCCCGAGAGCAGGTTTTGGAGCTGGATGGGGTTCCACTAGGTAATGGAAAGTGCTCTGCAAGAACGTTTCCCTATTTTGTGCTAAAGGGAGATTTGTTATACAGGGGGGCTGAGGGTGCTCTAGAGGGGGAAGAGGTAGAACAACTGATAGGGCCGGGGAACTATCATCAGCAGGTGTTATTGTTGGCCCATAGCCATTTGTTAGGGGGACACCTGGTGGTGGAGAAAACAATGGAACGTCTTTTAGCCTGATTTTTTTGGCCCAAGGTGCATAAACTGGTACAGCTATATTGCCAATCATGTCCCACCTGCCAACTTCATAATCCCACCAGAGTCCGACCTGCCTTTCTAGTGCCTATGCCTATCATTGAAACCCCATTTGAAAGAGTGGCCCTGGACCTGGTAGGACCCTTGGAGCAAAGAATATTTTAGTCATACTAGACTGCGCTACCCGATAACTGCTCAAAAGAATATGAAGACTATTACAATCGCGAATGCCCTCTGGGAAGTATTCTCACGGCTGGGAATACCCAATGAAATCTTCACAGATCAAGGAACACCCTTTGTATTCAAGGTGATGAAGCAAGTGTGTGTTTTGCTGAAGGTCAAGATGCTGAGAACATCAGTATATCACCCACAGACGGGTGGCCTTGTCGAGCAATTCAATAAAACTCTGAAACAGATGTTAAAAAGATTCATGCAGGAGGATGGGAAGAACTGGGACATTCTCCTACCCTATTTGATATTTGCCATATGCGATGTACCTCAGAATTCCACGGGGTTTTCACCTTTTGAGTTGCTCCTTGGAAGACAGCGAAGAGGCATATTAGATGTGATGAGGGAAACCTTGGAAGAAAATCCCTGTGCCGGGCATAATTTGGTGGAGTACATTGTAGGAAATGCAAGACTGACCAGGTGAGGAAAGTCAGAGAGGTGGCCAAACTCAGTCTGAAAAAAGCCCAAGCCGCGAAGGCCAAGGGCTACAATCAAGCAGCCATGCACTGCACCTTCCAACCAGGAGACAGAGTTTTAGTCTTGCTGCCCTTATTCAAGAGCAGGTTACTCTGCAAAGGGAAGGGGCTCTATGAGGTGGAAGAGAAAGTGGATCCTGTTAACTACAAAATTGCCTAGCCAGATAAATGGAAGAAAGCCAAAATTTACCATATTAACCTATTGAAAAAGTGGAGTCCAGTGACAGCTGTGGTGGTACAGGGAGATGATTTTGGACCAGACATTTCAGCCCTGTCTGATCTAACTCAATTTCCAATTGGAGATCAGCTCAAGAAGAGATCTAAAAGGTTTGATCTACCAGAACCTAAAGGTGATCTCCACCTGCCCGACATGAACCCACCTCATTTGTCATGATATCGTTACTGACCCTGGAATGGTTATCCGGCATTGACCCTATCTGATTCCAGAGGCCCAGGCCATCACCAAGGAGCTGGAAGAGATGTTTAATCTGGGAATTATAGAAGAGTCTATGAATGACTGGTCATCACACATTGGCCTGGTTCCTAAACCCAATGGAAGCATCAGATTCTGCAATGACGTTTGGAGAGTTAATGCAGCTTCTAAACTGGAAGCATATCCCATGCCCAGAGTAAATGAGCTAATCGAGCAACTCGGTGGAGCATGCTTTATATCAACCTTGAATATGACCAAAGGATGCTGACAGGTGCTCTTGACTCCGGCTGACAAGGAGAAGACTGCTTTTTCGACACTGCCAGGTCTGTTCCAGTTTGCAGTATTGCCCTTTGGATTACATGGGGCTCCTGCCACATTTCAACGCCTAGTCGACCACCTACTGAAGACTGTACAAGAAGTATGCAGCTACATACCTTGATGACATCATCTACAGCAGAGACTGAACCAGCCATCTAAACCCAAGTACAAGCCGTGTTTACTAGCCTGCTGAAGGCTGGGTTGACGGCCAACCCCAAGAAATGTTTTCTGGGAGGTTTGAGACGTTCAGTACCTGGGGTATTTAATTGGGAATGGAAAGATATAACCTCAGTTACGGAAGGTGGATGCCATTGCCCAGATCCCCACCTCAAAATCAAAGAAAGAGGCTTGTGCCTTCCTTGTATTTGGTTGGCTATTACCACCGGTTCATCCCTAATTTTGCAGAGGTGGCAAAGCTGTTAACCAGTCGTCCCCAGAAGAGAGCTCCCGAATGGATCCAGTGGTCTCCGAACCTGGACTTGGCCTTCCAGCATCTCAAGAAGGCCACGTGCTCTGAACCCATCCTGATTAGCCCTCATTTCTCTCCACCATTTATTGTGCAAACTGATGCCTCAGAGGTGGGCCTAGGAGCTGTTCTGGCCCAGGAAGTAAGGAGTGAAGAACATCCCATAGCATTCATCAGCAGAAAGCTGCTTCCTCTGGAGCAGCATTATGTGGTGATCAAGAAGGAAGCCCTGGCTGTCAAGTGGATACTTGAGACCTTCAAATACTACCTGCTTTGCCATCTGTTTACGCTGGTAACAGTCCACCAACCCCTCAAGTGACTGGCTCAACATAAGGAGTCCAAGGGCTGTATTACATGGTGATTTTTGAGCCTCCAACCCTACCAGTTTTGGGTCCACAATAGGGTTGGTCGGACTCACCTGAATGTGTGGACTTCCTTTCCTGGGTTGGGGTCCCTAGTGAGGTGGGTGCTCAATGGGGCATGGTCGAGCTGAGAGGGGAGGGTGTGTGATGGAATATATAGAATGCTGCCCATCCCTCTCCAAAGGGGTTATCAACAGTCCCTTTTAAGAGAGTTTGCAGCCCAGAATTCAGGACTGGGAGGGTGTAGCTCACAGGGAGCAGTTAAGAACCCAGCAGGCTGCAGGAAGGGAGAGGCCCGTGGAGCTGGAAGTCAATCCAAGGCAAGCTGTGCAAAGGAGTTCTGAGGTAGGAGCTTTAACTGGTGCTGGAAGAAGGGTCAGGAGAACCAGCTTGTGGAGATTTAACAAGCAGGGACAGCATAAAAGCTATCTTTGTTTTCACTGGACTGCTGTCTGTCCTGTGTTTTAGCTTTGTGAAGGTTTAACAAGCTGGAACAGAATAAAAGTTAGTTTTGGTTTCTCTGGGAACAAGCAGGAAGTCAGTCCTCATGTATGGGTGATGACGCTGACGGAGCCCATGTGGATCCACTCCCCAGCTTTCACAGAAAGCCTTTGGGAGTTACACCATGCACGCACAGTCACTTCCTGCCTAAGGCTGCCATCTTACCCCAGCCTTCTTTTTCCATGAAGCCCTGAAGATGTGCCATCTGTGTCCCTGGTTAAAGCCTATTTTTTCACCTTTCTTAATGCTCTTCACCCGAATTGGTTCTGATCACATTTCTGCTGCTCGAGCTCACTGCCTCGGCATTGTATTTTTCTCGGGTCCCCTTTTTCTTTGTGTTTTTTTGGCATGGGGATCTTTGCTCATGGCCTGGCTGATCGAGATATTGGAGTTTAACCTCGCAGGAACCGTCTTTCCCACTAGGGCCTCGATCAGCGGTTTCAAGCAATATGGCAAGCGCCCCTGCACTATGTCCATCACGGACTGCCACAGTTGCTGTATTAAATGCTTTGGGGTGGACCACGACATGTCTATCTGCCCACTCTGACAGATGTTGACGAAGCCTCGGAAGGATAGTAAAAAGCGGCAGGGGGAACTGTTTCGATCTAAGTCTGCCTCGGGACCGGCATCGGGGGTGGAATCCCTGCCCTCGGAACTGGAAGCCTCAGCTTCCAAAAGACACAGCTACCTCACAGCTCCATGGTGGTGGAGTCAGTCATGCATCTCATAAAGAGCCAAAAGACGCACTTCTCTGTGCCCCTGTGTAGGGAGGCATGCACCATGGATGCCTTTTGGCAGAAAATGCTACCAGAGCGCCATGCTCACAGCCCGGATCCAGGCATACCAGCTGTACATGGGCATGTACCTGCAGGATACGGCGAAGGAGCTCGCCGGGTTCTCAGCTGGGTTGACAGGTGAACCTCTTGAGTGCTTCCAAGCCCTGGTTTCCTTGGTTAAGGAATGCTCCAAGTTTCAGACTCAGGCAGCCTTCGACAGCTTCAAGTCAGTGGCTCGTGTGGCTGCAGTGGGCATTAGTGCCCGTCACCTTGCCTGGCTACAGTCTTCCAACCTGGAGTAGTGGGTTCAGGACAAGTTGGCTGATGTCCCTTGCTGGGGAGAAAATCTCTTTGGCAAGTCCATGACGGAGAAGGCAACCAAGCTGGAGACAGAATTCCTGACCAGAACTAGGCTGTCCAGGAAGACTGTTGACCATTCCCGTCAGAAGGCTTCGTGGAAAAAGCTCTTTCACCCGAAGACCAAGAAGGCTTATGGGAAATACCCCCAGTTTCTGGCCTATCAGGCTCCCCAACAGGGCCAGCAGGCCAAGGGCCAGGGGCATGGCCCCTGTAAGCAAAAAGCCCCCAAGCCCCAAACAGCGCCCCAGCTGCAGCCTGAGTGGGAGCTTTTGATTGCTTGGGAATAGCTTCCTTCCCCCCCGGAGGTAATGGGCCCAAAGTTCATAGGAGGATGGCTGGTCCACTTTGCGCACCTCTGGCCAAACATCATCACAAATTCCTAGGTGCTGCAGGTGGTCCGGGAGGGGTACCACCTTCACTTTTTTTCAGCTACCTCCTCCCTTCTTCCCAGGGGAATTACCCTTGGACTCCTTGCACAGGGAGCTCCTGCAGAGGGAACTCGAGTTCCTGCTCGAGGATTACATGGTAGAGTCAGTTCCCCAGCCTCTGCAGGGCCATAGATTCTACTTTTGCTACTTCCTTGTGCTCAAGAAGACAGGGGGCTTCTGACCCATCCTGTATTTGCGGGACCTCATCCGCTTCCTGGTCAAGGAAAAGTTCAAAATGGTATCCCTTGGAATCCTGCTGCCTTATCTCCTGTAGGGAGATTGGCTGAGCTCATTGGATCTCAAAGATGCCTTACCCACATCTTGATCTATCCAAAGCACCGTCAGTACCTCTGATTCATCGGCAGTGGACACCACTATGAATACAGGGTGCTCCCCCTTCGGCCCCTTGGTTATTCACCAAATACCTGATGGTTGTTGCCACCCACCTCCATCTTCTAGAGGTGTTTGTTTTCCCCCACCTGGACGACTGGCTCATCAAGATTGGCTTGCCGGAGGAGATGCACAACAGTGCACAGTGCATCATAGGGCTACTACAGCGGCTTGGGTTTGTGGCCAACTTCCCAAAGTCACACTTGCTACCGGCCCAGTGCTTAGAGTTCATTGGCACTCTTCTGGACTCCACCCAAGCTTGGGCCTTCCTCCCAGAGGACTGTGCTGCGCCTCTCCGCCCTGGCCAGGGAAGTTCAGGGCTGCTCGGTGGTGATGGCAAGGACAGATGCTTTGCCTGCTGAGGCACATGGCCTCTACTATCCACGACACCTCCTTTGCCCCCCTCTGAATGTGAAAGGCCCAGTGGACACTCAGCACCCAGTGGACACAGTCTTCTGGCCTCTGGGAGGACAGGATCCAGGTCATGCCGGACCTGGCGGCGTCCCTCGTCTGGTGGCAGAGCCCCCATAACCTCTGAGCTGACCTGCCCTTCTGGGCACCAAGTTCAGCACATCCTCACGTCGAACACTGGGCTGGGGAGCTCACTGCAGTCACATGGCCTGTGGCCATCAGGAGTGAGTGCTCTGATGATTAACCTGCTGGAGCTCAGAGCAGTATACAATGCCCTTCAGGTGTTTCAAGATTCAAGCGGAGGCAGCCTCCGTCATCCTCATTGTTCCCAGGTGGCCCAGGCAACCCTGGTTCCCCCTGCTTCTGCAGCTCTCTTGGAGGGACCCACTTCCACTGGGGAGCTCCCCGGACTTGCTGTCACAGGAGAACAGGATACTTTTGCACCCCAACCTCCAGTCCTTTGCTCGGATGGCCTGGATGCTGAGAGGTTAGCCATAGCACACTTTCGCCTCTCGTGGAAAGTGGAGGATGTCCTGCTAGCTTCACTTAAGGACGCCACATGTCGAGCGTATGCCTTTGAATGGCGCAGTTTCTCTGTCTGGTGCATGGATGGGGCTCTTAATCCCTTCTCCTGCTTGGTGCAAGATGTCTTGCGATATCTCTTGCATCTTTCTGGGGCTGGCCTAAAGTCCAACACTGTCAGGGTGTACCTTAGTGCCATTTCAGCGCACCACCATCCTGTCGACAGCTGGGCCATTTCGGTGCACACCCTGGTGGGCCTTTTCATGAGAGGACTCCTCCTGTCCTGGCCTACAATCCATCCACTGCCGATGGCATGGGACCTAAATGTGGTGCTGGGGAAACTTATGGCTCCTCCCTTTGAGTCTTTGGCAGTGTGCCATCTAAAGTATTTGTCTTAGAAGGTCATTTTCCTGGTGGTGCTCGCCTCAGCCTGACGTATGAATGAACTGCAGGTGCTGGTGGCCCACTTGCCCTACACCAGGTTCCACAAGAACAGAGTGGTCCTTTGGACCCACCTCAAATTCCTACTGAAGGTGGTCTCTGCTTTCCACCTGAATCAAGAAGTGGTGCTCCCCACCTTCTTTCACAGGCCTCACTCCTCCAGGGTGGAGGCCCCCCTGCATACTCTTTATTGCAAGAGAGCATTGTCCTTTTACATCCAGAGGTCACAGCCCCACCACTGCTCAGCACAGCTCTTTGTCTCCTTTGACCCCAACTGTCTTGGGATGGCAGTCTCCAAGTGCACCTTCTCCCGGTGAGTGACTGACTGCATTTCCTTCGCCTATGAGCAGATGGGCTTTTTCTGCAACATCTTGTTACTGCTTACAATGTGCGTGCCATGGCAGCCTCTATGGCCAACCTGCGCAAGGGAAGGGAGTTATGATAGAAACATTTAAATACACAGGAAGTGGTATAAATGCACAGGAAGAGGCCCTCTTTCAAATGAAAGGAAGATATGTTCCAACAGCTGGTAAAAGAACTCACAAAGGATGAAGGTGAAAAGAGAGAGACTCAGGAGTAATCTAAGGAAATATTTATTTACTTGAAGGGTGGCAGATGTGTGGAACAGTCTCCCAGTGGAGGCAATGGAGACGAGACCTGTATCTGAATTCAAGAAAGCATGGGACAAATGCAGAGAATCTCTGAGGAAGTGGAAAGGCTTGTAGAGCTTAATAATTCTTATGGATAGTGTGGTAGTGTTGTGTGCGGTGGGAAGGGGTTTTCACTAAAACACTGAACAGATAGCACTCCAGGGAAAGCGTAGTTACTCACCTGTAACAGGTGTTCTCCGGGGACAGCAGGAATCAGTCCTCACACATGGGTGACGTTGGCGCCAATGGAGCATGCGCAGATCCACTCCTCAGCTTTCACAGAAAGCCTTAGGAAGTTACACCGCACATGCGCAGTCACCTTCCTGCCCAAGGGTACCATCTTACCTCAGTGTGATGACATAGCTTAATCAAGCATAAAAAAGAAGGAGGGAGGGTTGTGAGGACTGATCCCTGCTGTCCCCTGAGAACACCTGTTATAGGTGAGTAACTACGCTTTCTGCGGGAACAAGCAGGAAGTTAGTCCTCACATATGGGATTCCCAAGCTACAGGCTACCGAAAACCCTGTAGAGCCATGGATGACCCAAAAAGCGGACCGTACAGGACAGTAAGGAGTGCTGATTCACTGGAAGTCTGGCATTGTAGTACCCACATCAAAGATGCAGTCCCCTCTCCGGTAGCCTGAACACAAAGGGCTGGGGGGAAGGAGTTGCACTATTCCCCAAAGAGGTGACAAAGTATTGCCTGGCCAAAGGCGCTATCATGCCAAGAACTCTCCTCCAAGCAGTAGTGCTCTGTGAAGGTATGGACAGAGGACCAACTGGCAGCCCAGCAGATATCCAGATATCTTTAAGTCTGTCCCCATATATGTTATGACGAAGAGCCCCTACCATTTTATTAGCCACTCTCTGCACCGACTCCATCCTGTTTATGTCCTTTTGAAGGTGCAATCTCCAGAATTGAACACATTATTCCAAATGAGGCCTCACTAGAGACTTATACAAAGGCACTATTACCTCCTTTTTCCTGCTGGCACTCTATGCACCCAAGCATCCTTCTATCTTTTGCTGTTGTCTTTTCTACCTGTTTGGCCACTGTAAGATCATCCGATATGATCACCCCCAAGGCCTGCTCTTCTTTCTTGCATTGAATCCCCTGGATTTTTGCAGCCGAAATGCATTTGCCTTTTTTAGCATTGAATCTTGGCTACCAAATTCTCAACCATTCTTCAAGCTTTGCTACATCCTTCCTCTTGTTATGCACATTTCCCAGGATTTCTACTTTGTTGAAGATCTTGTTATCATTCATAAAGAGGCAAACGTTTTCCTTTCACAATATCATTTATCAAAATGTTAAAAGAACAGAACCAAGGACCCATTCTTGTGAGACACTGCCACTAGTATGGTCCATATCTCCAGAATGAATTCCATTTGCTAATACCCTCTGTTGCCTCCCATTTAACCAGTTTCTAACCTAATCAGTCATTTTAGGGTACTTAGTTTATTTAGGAGAAATGGTGTCAAATGCCTTCCTGAATATATACCACATCTAGCCCCCAATCCAATTTGCTGGTCATACAGTCAAAGAAATCAGTCCGATACATCTGACTTGACCTACTTCTAGTAAAGCCATGCTGTCTCGGATCCTGTAATCTCATTACAGAAACCACACTATCCTCTGCTTTAGCAGCATTTCCATTCATTTACCTACCACAGAGTTAGACTAATTGGTCTGTATTACCAACCTCTTTCTTTTGTTTTGTTGGACAGGAACCACTTTCAATTATCTCCAGTTCTCTAGGTTCATTTCTGACTAAAAAAGCATTGAAAAGGTCAGACAGTGAAGCTGCCAGTACTTCCCTAATTTCCTTCAATACTCTTGCATGAGCCCCATATGGCCCCATTGCTTTATCTACTTTTGGTTTAGTTAACTCCTCAAAAACACAATCTTCTGAAAATTGTTTGAGGTTTATCTCACTTCAATGCCTATTTGTGTGTTTTCTGAAGTCCCATTCCCAGTCCTTCATCCTGGGCAAACTAGATGGACCATACTAGTCTTTATCTGCCGTCATATACTATGTTTCTATGAACAGAAATATTTGTTAAGCAATTCCACTTTATCCTCATTAGCCTCTACATATTTCTCTTCTTCACCCTTGAGTCTCACAATGCAATGTTTGTACTTCCTCTTGTCACTAATATACCTAAAAATAGGTCTTGTCCCCATGTTTACTGTATTGGCTATTTTTATTTCCATTTGCATCTTTGCTTTCCTAACTGCTTTATCAGCTTACCTTAGGTTCTCCAGATATCTGTTTGTCTTCCTCTTTCTCCCTCAAAAGAAGGCCAAGCAATTCTTTCCACTATTGGATAAAGGAAAGGAGTATGGGAAATACATTGTCTGAGCAACATACAGTGTGATATATTTGAGAAGGCATCGAGAGACTTCGCCATGGGTATTGACACTCAAATCTCATACAACATGCTGAAGAAGCTTACTGAGAATCTGTTTGGTGACAAGATACAGGAAGCCGCATCTCTAATAAGAGAAAGTGTTACTGATGTTATAGTGGAAGATCATCTAGCATCCAGTGATCACCAGATGAAATGGTTCAGTATTAGGACTAGGGCTGATAAAGTCCATTCAAAAGTGAGGGTCTTAGACTTTAGGAAAACTAACTTTGCCAAGATGGGACAATACCACAAGGAGTTGTTAGCGGGATGGAAACAGCTGGTGGATGTAGAAAAGCAATGGGCAAAACTGAAAGAGGATATTTTAAGGGCAACAAATCATTTTGTTAGAAAGGTAAAGAAATGTAAAAGGAAAAGCAGGCCACTATGGTTCTCAAAAGAAGTAGCTGAAAATGTGAAGCAAAAGAGGATGACCTTCATAAAATACAAGAGATCACAGAGAGAGGAAGACAAGCATCAATATTTGGAAAAACTTAGAGAAGCTAGGAAAGTAGTCAGGAAAACAAAGATACAAAAAGAAGAAGAAATAGCTAATGCAATAAAAAGGTGGGGGGAACAAGACATTTTTTAGATATGTTATGGATTTCAGTAAAGCCTTTGACACCGTTCCACACAGACGACACTTAAATAAATTGAGCACACTAGGGATGGACCCTAAAGTGACTGGGTTAAAAATTGGTTGAGTGAGAGGAGACAAGATATACAGGTAAATGGATCTCACTCTGAGGAGAAGCATGTTACCAGTGGTGTGCCGCAGGGATTTGTCCTTGGTCCGATTCTTTTTAACGTCTTTGTTAGTGATAGGGATGTCAGGTAAGGTTTGCCTCTTTGTGGATGATACCAAAATCTGTAATACAGTAGACACCTAGGAAGGAGTAGATAACATGAGGAGGGATCTAGCTAAGCTTGAAGAATGGTCAAGAATATGGCAGCTGAGAATGCTAAAAAATGAGGGTCCTGCAAAAATGCAATGTGTGCCTTCGAGTCAGTCCTGACTCCTGGTGACCCAGAAGCTCCTGGGTTTTCTTGGCAGTGTCACTGGAAGTAGATTGCCAGGCCTTTCTTCTGAGGCAATGGAGGGTTAAGTGACTTGCCCAAGGCCACAAGGAGTGCTAGTGGGAATTGAACCCTGGTTGCGTAGTTACCAAGCCGGTGTTCTAACCACTAGGCTACTCCTCCACTCCCTGAGGGTCCTGCATTTGGGTACAAAAATCCAAGGGAGCAGTACAGTGTAAGGAGCGAAGAACCTCTGTCCATGAAAAAAGAGTGGGACCTGGGCTTGATTATTTTTGATGATCTTAAAGTGGTTAAATAGGTCGAAAAAGCGGCAGTGAAAGCCAGAAGAACGCTTGGGTGCATAGGGAGAGGAATGGCCAACAGAAAAAAGGAAGTGATAGTACTTCTGTATAAGTCTCTGGTGCGACCTCACTTGGAGTATAGTATGCAATTCTGAAGACCACACCTTCAAAAGGATGGAGTCGCTGTAGAGAGTGGCTACTAAAATGGTCAGTGGCCTTCATTATAAAGCATATGAGGACAGACAAAGATCTTAATATGTATACATTAGAGGAAAGGCGGGATAGAGGCGGGATATGATAGAGATGTTTAAATACCTCCGTGGCATGCACAAGAAGAGAGCCTCTTTCGACTGAAAGTAAGCTCTGCAACGAGAGGGCATAGGATGAGGGTGAAAGAGGAAAGGATCAGTAGTAATATGCAGAAATATTTCTTTATGGAAAGAGTGGTAGATGCATGAAATAGTCTCCTAGTGGAGGTTGTAGAGATCTCTAAAGGAAAACAAGGGCCTATAGTATTTGATATTGAAGGGCAGACTAGACAGGCCATATGGTCTTTTTTTGAGTTGATTATAACTTTATTTATCTTTCTAAATATACAATCAACATCAGCAGTCAACTTGCCAGATGTGGCCTTAATTATATTTTGAGACTATACCTTATCAAAAGGTTGCAATGGCCCACATGTCAAATTCCCAATAATGCTCACTGAACAATAGAGATATACAAGTTATGCCCTGTGGTAATCAACATGGCTTCACCTCTGTCTCCTCAAACAGCCTATTCCCCTCTCGCCCTTACCCCTCTCCTCCTCTTCTTGAGAAATTGTGTCTGGAACTTGAGCCACAGTCGCTTGTAATGAGCCCATTGTGGGGTCATAGCAGTGTTGTATATATAAAGTTCAGCGCAGGCCAAGTTATTCACTCACTGTGAGAATGTCGGCAGATGGTTTCCCACCCAGTTTTGCAGAAAAGTCTTTTTCACAACCCAGATAACAAGCTGGCCCTCCTCTTTATGGATTTTGTGCTGCTGTAATGGCGCCTCATCTCCCAGCATTAAAAGGCTATAAGTCCATTTTATGCGTTTCCCTATTATGGTTTGCAGGCCCTCCAGCGCTTTACCCCAAAGTTCTGTAAGTTGTGGGCATTCTAGGAAGTCATGGCAGAAAATCTCTTCTCCCCCTCCCCCCCCAACTGGCACTTTTCACAGAGTCCAGTGTCCCACATTCCCAGCTCTGCCTCCCTTGCTATTGCGAGGTAGCATCGATGTAAAACCTAGTATTGCATTTCCTGGTACCGGGCATTACAAGTCACTTTGGGTATATTTTGGAAATAGCATTCAAGGTGCTCAGTGGTCACCTCCTCTGCCAAATCATCGGCCCAGCGGACTGCCAGCCCTTGCAGGTACTTCAAACACAGCACGTCCCTGAGCATTTGGTTCCAATGTGAGAGCATATTCCACCAGGGAGCCAAGTTGCGCAGGTCCTCATCTTTTTCTGTGCTCTCTAGACTCCCGGGGGAGCTGACGTCCAACTGTCACCAATAGTGGCGCAGCTGCAGGTAGTGGAAGCAATGTGAATCCGGCAGACCAAACTCATGTTGCAGGTATTCAAAGGTGGGGAAAGACCGCTGCCCCCACCTCAAGAGCTGACCAAAGTCCAGCGGACCACCCTTCTCCCACTCCACGAACCTTGTGGCTCCCATCCCTGGGGGTAGCCCGGAATTGCCCACCACCTGCAGGAAGGGAGTCACTCGCCCACTAACTCGCTCTCGCATTGCCCACCAGCACCATGCCCAGTGGAGGAGGGCTATTAATGCCCCAAACTCCTTCCTCTGCAAATTCCCACATTTATCAGTCTGTAGAGTTGGCTCCAGCAGTTCAATAACCCTGGTGGAGCATACCTTTCAGTGTGTTGCAAGGCCTCATGTACCCACCGCAAGAGAGAGGTCACATTATGCACCCTCAAATCGGGCAACTCCACTTCCCCTCCCTCTGGCGGCAGAATCAGTTTGGCGTAACTAATTCGGGCTCTACGGCTCTTCCAAAGAAAATTCCGAAACACTCCCTCCTTCCTCTGGACCCAGACTGAGCATTTGTAGCTGATACAAAATTTTGGGGAAGATTGCCATATGAAGCAGGGCCACCCTGCCATAAAAGGACAAGGATAGGTCCCTCCACTTAGTGCAGAGGTGGTTCAATTGTTGAACCTTGTCCTGAATGTTTTTTTGATATACCACACGCGGATCACTGTGTAGATAAAAGCCTAGATAGTTAAGCGGTTCACGCGACCAAGTAAATGGCTGGGCTGCCAGCCAGTCTCTCTCATTGTGCTCTCCCAGCTTCCGTGCTTCCAACTTGGCCAGGTTTATATGAAGGCCGAAGAAACTGCCGAATTGTTCAAGCAGAGCAAGCAACCTCTGCAGTCGCTTGGAGGAGTAGTCAGATTGATCTGCCAGATTCGCCATCAGTTCCATAAAGAAGAAGTGATTGTATACATTCAGGGCATATGTACTGCATAGCACCCCTCTACACCCCTGCAGTACACCCCCAGACAAGCAGAAAGTGTCTGTCTGTGTACCGCACCACTCTGTGAGTCTCAAAGGATATGCGCTTCCCTATTAGGATAGCAAACCCCCGTTGTTGTGACATGTAGGCTGTACAGTGGACTTCTCGCACCCATCCCCTCCTCAATTTAGTATGCTCCTTATCTGTTAAATGGGTTTCTTGCAGGAGAACTATATCCGCCCCCAATTTGTGCAGATAGTTGAGGGTTTTCTCCCGTTTAACTGAGGAGTTAAAGCCACCAACATTCAAAGTGATGAGTCTGATCTTTTCCAGCACACCAGCTACTATGTAGGATATGTCTATAGTT
This sequence comes from Ichthyophis bannanicus, assembly GCA_033557465.1. Classification (NCBI taxonomy): domain Eukaryota; kingdom Metazoa; phylum Chordata; class Amphibia; order Gymnophiona; family Ichthyophiidae; genus Ichthyophis; species Ichthyophis bannanicus. The sequence continues at coordinate 905,085,708 of CM066032.1, read as the reverse complement.
AGTTATACTTAGCTGCTCCCCAGGGCCTCCCAGAAGGACCCCAGCAGAGCACACTCCATTACCAGGTATTGGTGAACCAGAGTTTCTTTTGTGATGACTCAATTTTCCTTGCAACTTCCCTAACTTTATCGCTCGCTTACCCTCATCTCCCACATAACCTGCTAACAGCCCCTCACAGTTTATCTTCCCTCCTGTGCTTCTCCTGCCCGCCCCTTTCTACCCCCCACTTATTCATCCACACTATCCAGATCCACACCATCCATCAGACAGCCATACCTCCCTTACTCTCCCTACCCACTGGCTCCCCTCCAGCCTCATCACCTAGGACCCTCCCTTCCTAATGTATTTTCCAGCTCTCCTACTCTCCTCCCATCCCACCACCCTTCTTACTTTCCAGTCCCTCACCAAATATTTCTGTGTGGATCTTTACAATTCAGTAGCAGACCCCTATACCAGCAGTCTTTTGAGCCATCCTACTCCAACCTAACAACCAGCTGTGTTACATCCCATTGACTTGAAGAGATTAGCCCCGCTGTCCTCATTAGTGCTATCCCGCATGACTCCACTTTGAACAGTTTGTGTGTCTGCTGAGGCGCGTGCTTTTTCCTTTTAGTTTCACCCTCAATAGATACTTTTCATTCACACTTTAGCTCCCAGGCACTAGGTAGTCTTTCAAGTGCAGGCATTTCACCATAGGCACATTCTTCGCGGAAAGTGAAACCTAATGTCTGTTAACTGAAAGCCACAGGTCTCCTCAACACACCAGGGTAGAAATCAAAGGTAAACATGTCAAAAACCTTGTAGCCCGCTGAGCCTTCGCTGCCTCCCCCCATGGGCTTGAACAAAAATATATGCGTTGAGAGCAGGCCCCAACACCCAGCAATGTCCCACCATCTTCTGTCTGTCCCGCACCGGACTCCTGCCATGCTCCAGGAACCTGCGGCCCTCCTCCATGCTGTTTAAATAGATGGTGGTCCCTCGGATGATTTTAAGTTTATTTTTATTTATTTTATTTATTTATTACATTTTCTTTTATACCGCGCTATTTAAGATCAGTGCGGTTTACAATAAACATTGAATCTACACATCTCAGTTTAGTGATTTGTGCTTACAATAAACAGGTAAAAATAACTCGGGTGTACAATGAACAAGTTTCTTAACAGGGAGAACAGGGAGAACAATAACTATATACAGGCCAGTTAATGTAACTATATACATGGTTACGTGCACAGTACGAGCTTCTCAGAGTAAGTTAAGTATGGAGGCGGTTAAGGTGTGGTTGCAGGTATTCAGACTAGGAGTGTATGATGCATGGGCTTGAGGAGCTACCATGAGGTGTGGAAGTAGGTGACTGTGGAGGGGGGGCTGCGGCATCGTAGTAAAGGAGAAAAAGGTGATGCTTCAGTTCCTTCTTGAATTGGGAGAGATCGCTGATGGTTCTGATAGGCGCCGGGAGTGCGTTCCAGCAAGATGGTGCAAAAAAGGCAAAGGCTCTAGATCTGGTAGCTTGAGAGCACTTAGTACTTGCCTTAGGTAGAATGAGGGTGTTTGCAGCATTCGATCTCCTTAGCCGGTTAGGAGGTGTGATGGATACTAGGTCGGTGATAGCAGTAGCCGGGAATTTCTTGATGGCTTTATGGGTCATTGTTAGAACCTTGTAGGAGATCCTGGCCTGTATGGGCAGCCAGTGCAACTGTTTTAGTATTGGAGTGATGTGGGATCTTCTGGAAGCTCCATGAAGGATTCTTGCAGCAGAATTCATAGCAAGTTGTAAGGGGTTGGTCGTATTCTTTGGTAGGCCATGTAATATCGCATTAGCATAGTCAAGGTGGGGCATTATTAGGGCCTGAAAAACAGTTCGGAAGTCTTCAGGTTCTAACAGCTGACGAAGATGGCGAAGGGACCGGATTTTGTGATAGACAGATTTTGTTATGTTATTGATGTGAGCCTTCATATTAAGCTGCTGATCAAGTATAACTCTGAGGTATCTTACTGTAGTCTTGCATGTGAGCTCTGCGTCCCGAACTTTGATGGATAGAGGTGGGATAAAAGCCGGGTTCCTGGTGACGAAGAGGGCTTCGGTCTTTTTGAAGTTTAATTTAAGCCTTTGTGCGTCTATCCAGTCGGTGACTGCATCAAAGCATTTGATTAGAGGAGAGAGGTCAAGATGCTCAGTCGAGATTGGCATGTACATCAAGACATCGTCGGCATAGACAAGGCAGTTGATGTTAAATGAGTGGATAAGGTCACAGATGGGTTGCATGTAAATGTTGAATAGTAAGGCCGATAAGGAGGAGCCTTGCGGGACACCTTTAGTTTGAAGGAAGGGGTCAGAGGTGGAAGGACCAGAACGTACATGTTGCCAACGGTCTGTGAGATAAGACGCGCACCAAGATAGAGCTGAGCCGTGAACTCCCTTATCTCTAAGGCGATGAAGGAGAATTTCGTGGTCTACTGTATCAAAGGCAGCGGCAATGTCCATGAATATTAGAACAAAGCCTTGTCTGATGTTATCCAACCCTATGGAAAGGGTGTTGAATAGGGTTGTAAGTAGCGTTTCCACACCATGTGCTTCCCGGAATCCATGCTGGCAGGGATGAAGGGGTGCGTTGGAATCTATATGATCCTGTAATTGACGTTGTGTAATCTTTTCAATGATCTTCGAGAGGAGAGGTATGCTGGAGATAGGCCTGTAGGAATCCATCGATGAGGGGTCCAGCTTACTGTTCTTTAGGAGAGGTCTGATCGCAGTCTGTTTCAGGCTACAGGGGAATGTTCCAGTAGAGAAGGATCCTTCTATAAGCTTGGATAAGAATGGGCTGAGCTCAGCACGTAAGGATTTTATCCAGGGAGCTGGACACGGATCAGCGGGTGCTGTAGTGGTATTTATATTTAATATGGTGTCCTGAATGACTCTGTTGGTTGGGGTAGAGAATGATGTGAGGGTGTGTTGGGTTTCACTTAAAAGATGATCAACTGAGGGATGAGGGGTGGAAATGGGTGGAGTAGTTGAGATGAGGGGCTTAGTAGGTTGAGCAAGCTGGTTACTTTTGTTGCGTAAGTAATTGGCATATTCCTGGGGGTCTGGGTGGAACGAGTTTCCCTGAGATGGTTCCTTTGCTAGGGATTTTACAATTTGGAAGAGCTCGTGGGGTTTGTTCAGGGAGCGTTGTAGTCTGTTTGCATGATATTGTTTCATACTTGATGCAACAGCTAAACGATGTTTTACTAATTGTGCTGTGAATGCTTCATGGCTCGTGGTTGTTCTAGATCGTCTCCAGTGCCTCTCTAGTTGTCTGAGATGAAGAAGCGATTTGCGTAGTTCTTGGGAGAACCAAGGAGCATTCTTCTTCTTATGTGAAGCTTTGTATGTTGGAGGTCTATGGATTACGGCATCTAGGTTTGAGTTCCAGGAGTCGACCATGTCGTCTAGTCCTTGTTCAGGTAGGTCAAGTAGGATCAGTGTCTTCATTAAAAAATCCTCTCTATCGAAAGGATGGAAGCGCTTAAATTGTTCTGGGGTAGGATTATCATCAGTTTTAGCTTTGACAGATGTAGCACAAGTTGGTATCTGGAATCGTATCAGAAGATGATCTGACCAAGGGACTGGGCTAACATTTAGGAGAGGCTTGTGCCCATGAAGGAAGGCTAGCTGCGGTGCAAAGATCAAATCTAGTATGTTCCCTTTTATATGGGTAGTGGTATCGACGAGTTGAACGTAGCCTAGCTCACTGAGGGCATCATTAAAGGCATTGGTATGGCTGTCTTGAATGGATGGGAGGTTGAAATCTCCTAAAACCCAGTTCATGGTGTGAAGATTTGTGGTGTTGCAGGCAAGATCGATTATTGTGGCTAAGTCATCTGGAGATGATGAAGGTGCTCTATATAGCAAGTTGATGGTTATTTATTTGTTTGTAATGGTAAGGGAGTCAAGGGACGAGGTGCTGCTTGAGGCAGCAATCTGAAATTTGAGATCCGCTTTTGTTAGGATGAGTACTCCTCCACCACGATGGTCGGTTCTGTGGCATGAGTGAACTGAGAAGTTGGGAGGGACACTCTGGTGAAGAATCACGGAGTCGGATGCAGATAACCATGTTTCAGTGATACATAAGATATCAAGATTATGAGCTGAAAGCATATCAGTTAATGCTGGCCATTTCTTCCTTATGGATCGTGCGTTTATTAGTGCACATGTAAGGTCAGGGGGAGAGAGTGGGGTTGTACACGCCGAGTTAGGTTGTGCTGCTGTAGGTTCACATAGATAACATGTGGGCCTGGTATGCTTCGAGGTGTTTCGGTTTGATATTTGGTATAGTCAGGGAATCTTCTCCAGGATCTTCGGAGGACAGGTATGGAGTTATGAGGTACGTTAAGGGCTAGAGTGTCGAAGGTCAGGACTATTAAAATAAAGCAGACGAGGATTGAGAATGGGTATGTGGGTACACAGTGAGATATCATGGTGAATAGTATGGATAGTAAACCACAGTAACGATATTGGCTAGTGAGAGTAACAGACAAGTATTTTCAGCCTAACCAGCTAAGCTATGGAATGGAATGGTGAGGTAGTCAGAAAAATCAGAATGGCTCAAAAAGGCTCAAAATGGCTCAAAAAAGGCTCAATGCGTGAACAAGAGTGCAAATTTGATCCCCCATTGATGGAGAGCAGTGCAAATTGGTGACAATTCCCACCTTTTCATTGCCACCCGGGTGGAGTAATCATTGAAGAGCAATAGTCTGTGATTCTCATAGCTTAGGGTTTTAGATTGCCAGTATGCCTGCATGATATTTTTTTTCTACACCCAAACAAGATACCTGGCTATTGTGGGTTGGGGTTTGCGTCATCTTCTTGCCATGGCCTGATCCAGTTGGCCCCCTCATATCACCATGCCGATCTGTTCCCCTGGAGCCCCAGGGCTGACGGGAGCCATTGCTCATAAAATTCAAAAAGTTTGGCAACAGACATAACCTCAGAGTGGTGGGATCACCTGAATCTACTTTGTCACAACCTATTCTCCTGTTCATCAAGCCTTTCCAGAAGCTTTTTCTGTTCCATGGTTAATTGTTCAACTTGTTCTGCAAGCCGCTCCATAGCAGTTTACTGGGTTTTACTTGCTATTCTACCTCCATCAGCCATGTGAGTTGGGCCTCGAAACGATCCTTAATATCATCCACTGTAGATTGCAGTTTATTAAGATGGTTTATTAAGACAACCTTTGAAATCTCTGCTGCTAGACTGCCTGCGTCTGGGGAAGGCTTTATGGCAGGCTCCACGGCCATTTTCTGCACTGGGCTGTGTTGCTTAGCAGGCCTTGGTTTCAGTGAGCTTCTAGGCATGCCCTGCCATTCCGATATCTCCCCCTCAGCCCAGAGGCATCGACACACTCTCTTCTTCACCTGGCTACAAGAGGATGACCTGGGGAGACTGGATTGGCTGAAATTTAGCTGATTTGGGGAGGCCTAAGCAGGAGCTCTAGTCGATCATGTCCATCTTGCCTGCTGGCGTCACATGATCCTTGGCCATTGTCAGACGGCTGCCTAGGGTGAGAACTTACACAATCTTGACGATGCATATATTCATATGATTCTTGCAAGGTATTGTGGGTATTGTAGTTCATTCACTCCCAAACACAGCTGATGACAATAATTAAGTTGTGAAACCAAGTGGTAAGGCCAATAAAATACTTCTTTTATTGGTGGGGTTTAATTCACCCAGCACATGTATGCTTGATAGCAATATAAATGAGGTTACTTGCTTGCAGTGTTTAAATGGATAACAAAAAGTCATAAAGCAAATCAGAAAACAACCTTCAGCTTGTCAGGCAATTAGCTAATGTTTTCTTAGCAAATAATTACCAAATACAAAGGCACAAAGAAAAGAATAAACTTTGCTGGTTAGGTTAACTTCTGCTTATTTTTCACTCAGATCCAGCAGTGATTTTCCCTTGCTCACACACACAATCAGGTGCAGCTTTAATTACTATCAATTGACCAGCTGAAAGCCTTTAGCTGGCTGGCTGCTACTGTGTGAACCCAAATCCTGCTTTAAGAGCTGTTTGCAGTGGAAATAAAGAACAAAGTTAGGTTTCTTTGTGATGGCTGATGTGTTTGCTCACAGAAAGCTAGCAATAGCATTTAGATAGAGAACAGTCCATGTAAACTGTACTTTCATCTGCTGTATCTCCCCCTTCATCAATCAGCATAGGGTCACTATCATACATTGGCACAGACGAGTCTTTCATTAAGGCACTATCATGAGAATGCTTATTCCCTTGCTGCCATTCTCTATTATAGATAGGGTCTGGATCAGTGTTCATACCTGAGCCTCTCCTGCCATCATAATTCCTCTCTGTATAGCCTGGCCAGTATGTAATCCAATTCTGATGTCCAACCTTCCAATCTTGATCCCTGGACACTGGATCTCCTCTCACATACCTTCTGGCCTTGGTCTGAAAGTCCTTTCCACGTGCAGTCTTCTCTCTTCCAGGTAGCCACTGGTGATTCCTATCTCTGCCATTCCATTCTTCTGGCTGAATCCAGTCCAATGGACTCTGCTGGCATTTGGAATACCTCCCAGTATGGGTACTGCCTTGGACTCCCCCAGACCATCCAATGGGCTTTCTTCTCTTCCTTCCAGAGAGTTTCCTTCTTTCTCTATCCGCTTGGCTTGGCTTCTCTTCCTCCAGGTGATACTGGGGCTTGAGCTTGTAGCCGTTGCTGTCTCTGTCTCTGTATCTCTTCCTCCCTCTGTAGCTGAAGCTGTTATCTGAAGAATAAGCTCTATTCTTATTCTGTTCTAATGTGTGCTCCTCCCTAACACAGCGCAGCTGTGTTGAATCAGGCCCTGCCCTTTGAGATGAGTGCTTAGGGATTACCTCATAGCTCTCTTGATTGCACACACGTTTTCTCACTTCAGCCCCTCTCATGGCTGCTGGAAACCTGGTGCATTCTGGGACTGGTAGTCTTTTATGTGAAAACTCTGTTTTCTTGCTTCTACCAGAACTGACAGGTTGCTTGTTCAGAGTCACATCATCTTTTCTATAGCTCCTACCTGAGCTATGATAAGCTTCCTTATCACACCATATGATCTTTTTCTGCTGACATGTTTCTATGTTTCTAAGACCAGGGCCGGATTTAGCTATATGCCATGTACGCCATGGCGTAGGGCCCACAGCTGCAAAGGGCCCACAAAAATTGAACTAGTTAGGCTTTTTTTTTTAAATAAAATAAAAAAAAACCTGCTGGCTGCCGCCGCGGGGCCCCCTCTGCTGCCGCGGCAGCATGGACTGACCCGCGGGGGCCCCCTCTGTAAGCTCGGTCCCTCCCTCCGTGCCTCCGTGTCTCCCTCCGTGCAGGCTGTTAGAGACGCGAAGGCAGACTGTCTCCTTCTGCCTTCCCGTCTCTGTTAAGCCCGCAGGGGCTGATGGGAAATTTCCCATCAGCCCCTGCGGGCTTAACAGAGACGCGAAGGAGACAGTCTGCCTTCGCGTCTCTCACAGCCTGCACGGAGGGAGACACGGAGGCACGGAGGGAGGGACCGAGCTTACAGAGGGGGCCCCCGCGGGTCAGTCCATGCTGCCGCGGCAGCAGAGGGGGCCCCGCGGCGGCAGCCAGCAGGTTTTTTTTTTTTAATTAAATTTTACTTTAGGCCGGGGGAGGGGGAGGGGGTAGGACTGGTAATTGGGGGGGCTGGGACTGGGGCTGGAAATGGGTTGGGACTGGGACTGGAAATGGGCTGGGACTGGGACTGGAAATGGGTTGGGGGGATTAAGGCTGGAGGTGGGCTGATGAGGTTAGGACTGGTAATGGGCTGTGGGCTGTTGGGGGGGGGTTAGAACTGGTAATGGGCTTTGGGGGGGTTAAGACTGGTAATGGGCTGTGGGCTGATGGGGGCTGTCTGGTAATGGGCTATGGGGGGGCTAGGACTGGAAATGGGCTGGGGGGGGTTAAGACTGGAGGTGGGCTGATGGGGTTAGGACTGGTAATGGGCTGTTGGGGGGGGGGTTTAGAACAGTTAATTGTTTTTGGGGGTTTTAGACTGGTAATGGGCTGTGGGCTGATGGGGGCTGTCTGGTAATGGGCTATGGGGGGGCTAGGACTGGAAATGGGCTGGGGGTTAAGACTGGAGGTGGGCTGATGGGGTTAGGACTGATAATGGGCTGTTGGGGGGGTTTAGAACTGGTAATGGGCTTTGGGGGGGGTTAAGACTGGTAATGGGCTGTGGGCTGATGGGGGCTGTCTGGTAATGGGCTATGGGGGGGGGGTTAGGACTGGAAATGGGCTGGGGGGGGTTAAGACTGGAGGTGGGCTGATGGGGTTAGGACTGGTAATGGGCTGTGGGCTGATGGGCTGATGGGGGGGGGTTAGGACTGGCAATGGGCTATGGGGGGCTGACTGGAAATGGGTTGATGGGGTTAGGACTGGAAGTGGGCTGATGGGGGGTTAGGACTGGTAATGGGTTATAGGGGGGCTTAAACTGAAAATGGGGTGATGGGGGGTTAGGACTGGTATTGGGTTGGGGGGTTGCTAGGACTGGAAATGGGCTGATGGGTGGCTAGGACTGGAAATGGGCTGATGCAGGGACTAGAAGGGAATGGATGCTGGGTGAGGCTGGAACTAGAAGGGAGCTGATGTTGGGGGAGGATTAGAATGGGATGGGGCTGGAAGAGTAAAATGGAGAAGGGAAAAATATTTTGTGTGGGAGGGATAAAAAAATCTACAATTGGCCGGGTATTGGGAGAGTAAGTGGGGATTGAGGATGGAGGGGTAAAATTTGAGTGGATGAAATAGGAATGAGGAAAGAGCAAAAGGAGAAAGATTAGTATGTTAAAGCAGATGTAGAGAGAGAATGGAAAAAACTAGAAGAGAGAAGAAAGGACAAATGGACAGCAGACGATGGAGAGTTAGCAGAAGACATGAAGAAACCAGAAGAAAGTGGCTGGAGCAATTGCAGCTGAAAAAAATGCACAAAAGGTAGAAAAATATCTCTTTATTTTGAATTTATTAATTGGAATATGTCAGCTCTGGTAAATGTGCATCATTAACGTCTGCGCTTTGTTTAGTACAAGAGCAAATTAATGTATAGTTTTATTTCTACAGTGTTGTACATTCCAAGTTTGGCTTTTGGGATTCCCAGTTTAATTATTGTCTTCCTGTTTCTAAAATGTGATTACTTGTTTGGTGATGGTCTATGTTCTGCATGTGTAACTGAGCTGAGGTGTTCTGTTTATATAATTCCTATTTGACATTGCCACTTGTTCTCTTTCCCCAGTAGGTCATGTATTGTTGTTCTCTGAAATGTATTGGTTTAATATTTGCAGTGTTGCCTTTTGATTGGTAGAGTATGGTGCTTTGTTAGTCCTGGTAGTGCTGTTAGGATACGGCGGGTTTGCTATGGGTTCTAAATGGGCAGTGTTTGTAGTAGTTCCTAATGTGTCTGGCAGTTGGCACTGGATTATAGTAATGTAGAAATCTTTTAGTCTTTCTTTATCCATACACTCATTAAGAGGCACGTTTACTAAAAGTTAGTATATGGTAACATTATGCAAATATTTATGCAAATGAGGCCCCTTATGCAAATGAGGCCCACACCCCCCTTGGGCCGCCCCTGCTGGGGGCCCACAATTTTTGTTGGCATAGGGCCTCACTCAAGGTAAATCCGGCCCTGTCTAAGACAGAACAGTGATGCTCTTAAGACCCTCTCCAGGCTCACTTCTGATCTGACCTATTCATCATCTAGGAAGTGTCAGAGTTGGGGGCAAAGAAGATCCTATAACTCTCAAGGGCATTGGTATCCTCCTCCCTCACACTGTTTTCAAAAAAGACAGAATTCTCATTCTCTTCACATCATCAGAGAACCCAGAAGTGCCCACCAGCTCCTTAGTTAAAAAGCATGGCAGGGTTTTGATTCTCTTTACGAGAACATAGCCAGTATTCCAGTATCCATACTAGACAACATTCGAGTAGGAGGGAGGCTAGGGTTTTACACAAACCACTGGCCCCTTATAATCTGTGATCATTTGGTGCTAAATATCTGGCTAGAATACCATCTTCATCAATTGGATGTTCTACCAAATTGCCCAGCGTGAGCATTTTGGTCAAGCTTTCAGCATTGAAAGATATTTACAAAGGAGCTTTCTTCCCTTTTAAAGGTCACCTCGGTCAAACCTGTTATGCCAAGGGAAAAAGGTAAGGATTGTATTCCAAGTATTTCCTGATCTAAAGAAGACAGGGGCATTCCATCCCATCATAGACCTGAGGACCCTGAACAAACCTCTTTTAAAAGAAAAATTCAGGATGGTTTCCCTGGGCATCTCATTCTCTACCTCCAAAAAGGAGATTGGTTATGTCTTTTGGACTTAAAGGATTCATACAGATATATCCCAATCAAAGGAAGTATCTCTGATTTGTAATAGGGAAACACCACTATCAATACCGTGTTTTTCCCTTTGGCCTCATGTCAGCTCCTCTGATCTTCATAAATGCCTTGCAGTAGTTGCAGTATAACTATGCAGACTGGGAGTGCACATATTTCTCTATGGGTGACTGGGGGAAAGGATTGCTGTACATGTTTTCTCCAATCCTCCTGATAACGAAAACTCTCCTGAAATTCAAAAGAGACCAGGGAGCCGTGATTCTTATATTTTCATATTGGACAAGATAGATGTGGTTCCGTTTCCTTCTGGAACTTTCTGTAAGAATTCTCATTAAACTAGGCAATTCTCCAGCGCTCATCATGCAAGTCCATGTTACTTCCCAGCATCGAGGCACTTCCTCTCACAGCTTGGATGTTGACGGGTTAATGCTGGTTTCCTCAATTTGCCTGCCAATGTCTCACAATTGAATCTTGTCCAATATAGTGATCAATTCTGACGAGCATTTTTTAAAATGGAAAAACCAACCTGTGGTTTTAAGAAATGTACCAAATGTGCAGGTACCATATTAGTCACGGATAAACATGACTGGTGTCTAAAATGTTTGGTTGGGCCCTGATCATTTACCAAATTCTTGTCCTTTGTGTCAACAAATGGCAAAGAGAGGCCTAAAGAAAAGAGCCAGACAGTATGGTTTGCTGTTCGCACCGTACTCGATTTCAGTGGCTTCCACATCATCGAGAACATCGATCTCCTCTCATGGGTCTCGGATCTCTTCCAAGTCCAAGCATAAAAGTAAGTCTCAGATTTCTGCTAAGTCATCAGCATCGAAGACCAATATCAAGACTAAAGGAAAATCCCAGCATAAGCATCGAGATGCCCCTAGGGGTTCTTCTGATGCAGACCAGCCATCCAAGCAGCCCCGGCAGGAGGACCTGTACTCCAAAGCTCAAGAGGGGCTCTTGGACACTCCCAAGGAATTGACCTATGGAGAGCTCTGGGACTATGGCTCAAAGCCCTGTCGGTGATTCAACCCAGACATCAGTTATCTCCCTGGACCACCACATGTTGGCTCTCGAGAGGAGTTTGGCTACACTCCTGGCAGCCTCGGTACAGACAGTATCGACAGCTGAAGCAGTGCAGGCTTTGGCATCCTACCTACAGCGAAGTGTATTGGCACTGATGCCGGCCCTCGAATCCACTTCATTGAAGCTCCCAGGGCTGAGGCCTCCATTGGAACCGATCAATACCACCGGTACCCAATATGCGAAAACTATCAGGGCTCCATATTCCAATAGCTATGAGCATCAGTATCGGCACTGACCCTCGACATCAACAAAGCATCAAGGTCATTCACAAGACCCGCGATACTTGGGCTTTCTGTCAGATTCTGATTCCAGTTCTTCTGATTCTGACAAGGGACCACTTGATTTTCAGGAACTTCCAGACATCCCTTCAGACCCTTCCCCTCCACAGGAACGGTGCAGGTCCCCACCAGAAGATATGTCTTTCCGGGGCTTCATATGAGAAGACATGGCAGTAGGACTAGTCATCACAGTAGCCTCGGAGAAGAAACTGAAGGCAGAGAAATTGGAGATACTCCAATACCCTCCCACATCCAAGGAAGCGGCTACTTTACCAGTACATCACATCTTACAGGACCTTATGCCCCGCATGTGGGAAGCTACTCTCACGGTTCTGTCTGTCAGCCAGAGGCTCGATACCATGTACCGAGTTCCAGAGTGCCCAGGCTGCCAGAAGCCTCAGCTCCCCCACCACTCAATGGTGGTGGAATTGGCAATGTGGCAAATAAAGAGTTTAAAAAATCAGTCATCCATGCCTCTGGGTAGGGACTCGAGGACACTCTATGCCTTTGGGCATCGATGCCTTTGGGCATGCATGTTGGCCTCCAGGATAAACTCCTACATGCTATACATGGGCATGTTCCTAAAGGATGTCACCAGGGATATTGAGACTTTTGCCCCCATGCTTCCTGATGATAGATGAGTGCATTTGAGACACTCATCAAGCAAGACCAAAATTTATTACCAGGGCCTCTTTTGATGCCTTTGAGTCAACAAGTAGAGCTTCAGCAGTCTGCATTGGGGCTTGCAGGATGGCCTGGTTACAGGCATCCGATCTCGAACAGTGGATCCAGGACAAGCTGGCCAGTCCCATGTATGGGAGAAAACCTTTTTGGAAAAGGTTGGAGAGAAAAAGCCAGGGAGATTGAGACAGATGATCTCATCCTCAAACGCCTTTGCAGGAAAATGGCTGACCCCTCCAAAAAGAAGGCTCTTCCCAATAAACCTTTCTATTCTAAGAAGAAGAGATATTATCCTTCCTACCCATCTTCAGTTGCCCACCAACCTCAGTATCCTCAACAATGGCAGCAGGGCCCTCACCAACCCAAAATGCCCAAGGCTCCTAAGCCTCAACCACCAGCTCAGGTGCAATCTGTGCCTAGCTTTTGACTCCTTCCTAGATAGCATTTCCAGGAAGCTCTGGAGGATCCCCAGCCCCTCCACATAGCAGGCAGACTGTTCCTATGCCCACAGGTGGCACCTCATAACTTCAGAACAGTGGACTCTTAACATCATCCAAAGGGGGTATCTGCTTCACTTTGAAACCTTAACCCACACCAGCTTCACAAGGGACTATCCCACCCAACCCCTTCACAGCACTCTCTTAAGAGAAGAGGTGTCCAACCTATTGTCCCAGGGTGCCCTCGAAAGAGTTCCTCATTCTCAAGAAAGGATGGGCTTCTACTGTCCATATTTTCTCATCCCAATGAAAACACGAGGATTTAGGGCCATCTTGGATCTCAGGGATCTAAACAAGTTCCTGGTCCAAGAAAAATTCAAAATGATTTCCCTGGGAACTCCTCTCCCATACCTCCAAAGGCACGATTGGTTATGTTCTCTAGACATAAAGGAGGCGTACACGCATGTACTGATGCATCCTCAGCACAGACAGTATCTGCGCTTCATGTTTCAGGGAAACCACTACCAATAACAGGTGCCGCCCTTCAGCCTAGCCTCTGCACTGCAAGTATTCACAAAATGCATGGCAGTAGTCTCTGCCTATCTCCACCCTTTGAGGGTCTTCGTCTTCCCTTACTTAGATGACTGGCTAATCAGAGCAGACTCCCCTCAGGACGTAAAACTCTCCCTTCATCACACCATCACAGTGCTATAACATCTGGAATTTGTCTTAAACTTCCCAAAGACTCATCTCACTCCAGCTCAACATCTGGAGTTCGTCAGAGTGTTCTTAGTCACTCAACAGGCCCAAACATTTCTTCCGCAAGATCGCTGTGCCCGCCTCATCGAGCTGGAGAAAGGAATGCTATGTCTGTTGGGACACATGGCCTCAATAGTCCATGTCGTCCCCTATGCTCGCTTACACATGCGACAAGCCCAATGGACTCTGTCTTCTCAATGGACACAAGCAACAGGGTGTCTCAGAGACAAGATCCACATCACCCCTCAGCTGATCAAATCTCTTCAGTGGTGGTGTTCCCCACAGAACCTACTCGGCGGGTCACCTTTTCAGATGCCTCCACCTCGATGTACTCTGACAACTGAGTTATGGAGCTCATCTGAACGACCTAACCACACAGGGTCTGTAGACACAACAGGAATCTGCTCTGCAGAACAACCTCTTTGAAATACAGGCATTAACAAATGCTCTTCAGGTTTTTCAACCCCAACTTTTGGGGCAACATGTCTTAGTCAGGACGGACAACCATGTTGCCATGTTCTACATGAACAGAGGGGGACTAGATCCTATCCCCTATGCAAGGAAGTGCTTTGCCTGTGGTTCTTTGCTGTCGCACACCTGCAGTCACCTCAGAGTGGTGTACCTCCCGGACAAGCTCAATGTCCTTGCAGACAGGTTAAGCCATATCCTTTGCCCACACAAGTGAACTCTACAACAGGAAATGGCTGCTTGGATCTTTTGAATGTGGGGAACCCCACTCATAGGTCTTTTCACCACTCTGCAGAACATACAGCTTCTGCTCCAGGCTACCGTCCCTGCACCAACAGGCCCTGGACACCTTCCTTCTCCATTGAGGACAGGGTCTGCTATATACATTTCCTCCCATCCTCTTGATACCCAAAATACTGTTCAAGCTACAGGCCGACAAAGGCTCCATGATCATCATAGTCCCTTTTTGGCCCCATCAATCATGGTTTCCTCTGCTTCTTCGCCTTGCGCAGACGCAACCTCTCTGATTCAGATGCGCATCTGAACTCCTGAACTCCTCTCTCAGGACCAAGGGATGCTCCTCCATCCCAGTCTTCGCTCTCTTCACTTCACAACATGGTTGCTGAAGGAATAGTGCTCACTGACCTCAACCTGCCACAGGAGGTCAAAGATATCTGTCTTGCATCACCCAAGGTTTCCACCAGGCGATCATATGCCTTCAAGGTTTGCCCTCTGGTGCTCCCCAAAGGGCATTGACCCCTTTGCTTGCCCATTGGAGTCCCTTCTACAATATCTCCTCCACTTCTCCTTGGCAGGCCTTAAGACTAACTCAGTGCCATTGTGGCCTCTCACAAACCACTGGATGGACAGTCTAAGATGAGCTCTCACTATCTCCTCACACCCCTTAGTAGCATGTTCCATGCAAGATCTCCTGCTGTCCACACCACCCATTAAGCCACCTCCGGTGGCCTGGGACTTCAACATGGTTCTTGTTCAACTTCTAAAGCCTCCTTTCGAGCCTTTAGCCACCACTTCAATGAAGTTCCTATCTTGGAAGGTAATCTTCCACATCGCCGTCATGTCAGCTCACTGCATCAGCGAACTGCAGGCTCTGGTGACAGATCTGTCATACACCCGGTTCCACCATGACAAGGTGGTTCTCCGTGCCCATCTGCATTTCCTTCCGAAGGTAGTCTCCCCCTTCCATCTAAACCGATCTTATTTCTATCGTTTTTCTTTTCGAGACCACACACGTCTTGGGCTGAAGCAGTGCTACACAACTTAGACTTCAAGCAAACGCTATCTTATTACTTGGATGGAACTAAGGTTCACAGAAAGTCTTCTCAGTTATTCATTTCCTTTGATCCCAGTCACCTTGGGCTACCGGTGACAACACGGACCCTATCCAGATGGATAGCAGATTGCATTTCATTTGCGTATGCATAAGTAGGACTATCCCTCGAGGGTCACGTTACTGCTCCATAGCCAATCTCCACTCAGTATCCATTCAGATTTGTCGGGCAGCTACCCGGTTCTCCATTCATACTTTTGCTGCACATTATTATCTGGACAGGGTCTCTCGTCGGGATGCTATCTTTGGCCAAGCTGTACTCCAGCACCTCTCTGGTTCTTAAACTCAACTCCTGTCCTCTGTCCCCGACTTGGGACCAGTGACCAGATTATCATTAGAGGTGGTATAACTTCCTGGCATTGAGTCCATTGGGCTACAACGTGTCCACACTCTTCGGCTCTAAGATTTAGCCTCAGGGATCACACTGCTCTTCCCACCCATGCTAGTCTGGTTCCTGGGAGCTAGTGAGTCTTATATGTGAAAAATGCATTCCTGCTTGTTCCTGGAGATAGCATAGTTACTCATCTGTACCATCTTCACTACCCATCTTCCTCCCCTAAGAGTTGTAGGTTTGGTTTATTTTTTTCTCTTCCTCTAGGCTACAAACTCAACTGAGGATTGGGAAGGCAGGAAGGCAGACATGCAGGTGCAGTGGAGTACTCCCAAAGGCTTTCCAGTTGGACACTGGGGAGCATTCCCGTGTGGGCTCCGTCGGTGCCGACGCCACCCATATGTGATTACTGATTCCTGTTGTTCCCGTAGATCACCTGTTACAGGTGAGTAACTACGCTTTATTCTCCTGTCCCCCAAACAGACATTCTTCAACCTTAGTCAACTGCCTCTGAATATTTATTAAATGCTCCAGACATAACACAAAAAGAACAGATCTGAAAATAATGAAAAATAAGCAGTCCCAGCCCAGCATATTCTTCAATTTATTGCTGGAACATGAGCACCCCTCCTTCCAAAAACTGCGAGAATCTATCAAAACTCTCCCTCCCAAACTCTGGCCCAAAGAAGGGCTCTAACTGTATGATTTTCCCCGTAGGGAACAATATGCCCCTGATTTGCACTTTTTTCCTCACAGCCTTCCAACATGCTAGTAAACCAGGAAGAAACAGGTAATAGCTCTTACCTACTACCACCATCTTTCTCCTCCACTTTATCCCCTTCCAATAGACCAAAGACGAATGTCCTTTTTTTTAATATCTTTATTTAGCTTTTCAAACCTCCACACAAAACCAATAAAACATAATACAATACTTAAACAAAAGAGTACTGCAGGATACAACTATTTATCCCAATAAAACTCTCCTCCCCCAACCACCCCACCTTCCCCCCCCCCTCCCCTCCCAGGTCCACAAGCAGCCATCTTAAACAGGCTTCTGGCAGCGGTGACGAGTTATGGGACTATGGTATTTCTCCAAACCCGATCACCGAGCATGTGCAACAAACTCATTTAGAGCCTTCCATTTCACATACTTAGACATATCTGTTGAGATACCTTTTCTGGGCATTTGTTCATATTTACTGTACATACATAGAAGATTCCACCATGCTAGCCAATTTACATTATACGTATGTTTCCAGTTCATAACAATCATATGTACCGCCACTCCAACCATAAAGTCAAGTAAAAAGTGACAGTTCTTTTCAAGAGAAGGGATCTCAACACCAGATCAAAATACTATTATAGCCCAAGAAAGGGGAGCTTTGAAGCTTAGAATTAGTTGTATCCAATCCCATGTTTGCAACCAAAAACTCTGGATGCAGGGGCAGCTGAACACTATATGTTCTAGAGTGCCTATTGACTTTTGACAAGACCAACATTTGCTGCTGGAAGCTTTGTCCCACTTAGCCACTCAGACTGGTGTACAGTAAGTCCTATGAGCAAAAAAGAAAAGTGATTGGGTAATAGAGGCCGCTTTAGACACCCTGACTGACTTTGTCCAATATTTTCCCCATTTCAATGTGGAGAGAGCCGCCTCTGTGTCATGTTTCCAAACATGTTGTAACCCACTTATTTGAGAGGAAACATTTTGGTGCAATATTTTATTGGAAGTAAAGTGTCCCTGGAAGGTTAAATTCCTGCTGTAAACTGCCAAAAGCCTTCCACCCTCTCTTTTCCACAAGATGACCTAACTTCCAGACACCCCGTGAGTACCACCGAGGCCAGGCGAACACCTCTCGCTGTATTTTAAATAATGGATTGTACCACAGAGAGGTGGATTCAGAGACAATCTTGTCATATTGCAAGGACTGCTGCAGAGTTAAGAAAGCCCTCTGTGTATCACAGATCACTGCGGGGACAGCCTTGCTTGGACATAACATGCTAGGCAAGAGTATACTGGGAATGAGGGCAGTTAATTTCTGTTCCAAGGCCATTCAAGTTGGGCTTTGTTCCGTTACCTGCTCCATCCACCTGCAGCCCTGTTTAAGTAAAAAGGCAGTATGGTAGGACCAGAAATCGGGGAAGTTGATCCCTCCCTCCTCTTTCCTACCTTTCAATTTTTTCAATGCGATTCTGGGAGGTTTGTTGTTCCATGGGTACTGACTTAACAGCCCCTCAATCTGGCGGTAGGTATGCCTGGGAAGATAGCATGGAAGCATCTCAAGAACATAATTGATCTTTGGGGTAATGGTCATCTTTATCGACTCTAGCCGCCCCCACCACGATAAGGCCAAGGGGGACCACTTACTAGTCAAAGCCCGGGTTTGAGTTAACAGCATCGCTGAGTTAAATTTAATTGTCTCATCCAACGGATAACAATATTGCACTCCCAGGTATTTGGCCATTTTTGATTCCCAAATGAAAGAGAAAAGCTCTAGGTTGCTTTTTTTCATAACCGAGTTTAATGGGAAAGCAGTAGATTTTGACCAGTTTATCTTGTATCCGGACAAACGGGAGTACTGATCAATAAGACTAAGAATCTGTGTCACTGATTTTGGGGTGGAAAATAGTAACAAGTCATCGGCGTATGCCGACAGTTTGACTTCAAACCCAGCAACAGAGATGCCGTGGATGTTCGGGTTTTGTCAGATTAACAGGGCAAGAGGTTCCAGTGCGAGGTTAAATAGTAGCGGGGATAAAGGACATCATTGCCGGGTGCCGCGGCCAAGCTCCATGCCCATTGACTGAACGTTGTTTACACAAATAGTGGCAGTGGGGTGGGTATACATCACTTTAAGTAGATTGACAAAGCCCTGTCCAAAACCAAACCAGTCCAGAACTGCGAACATAAAAGGCCATTCTAAGCGGTCAAATGCTTTCTCCGCGTCGAGAGATAGCCCAATAATAGGATGGCTCACCTGTTTGGCACCTGCAAGGATGCGACACAGCAGTCTTGCATTATCGGCAGTTGACCTGCCTTCCACGAACTCGCATTGGTCAGGATGGATCAACCTAGGAGCCACTTCAGACACCCAACGAGCCAAAATCATAGCATATATTTTGTAGTCTGAGTTTAGCAGTGATATGGGGCAGTAATTGCTCACCAACTGAAGGTCTCTACCTGCTTTCTCCAGCACAATTACATTTGCTGCTGCGAAAGATCCAAGTTGAGCCGACTCTTGCGCTAGGGCCTGGAAGTATAACTGGAGCTGCGGGGCTAGTTCTGCGGCAAATGCTTTAAAAAATTCTATGGGGAGTCCATCAGGACCAGATGCTTTCCCCCTTGTCAAATAATCAATAGCTTGGTGTATTTCTCTTACTGAGATGGTGTCATCCAGCCTATCAGCAGCTTCTTTGTCCAGAGTGGGTCTTTGAGTCTCAGCTAACAAAGCTGCAAACTCCTCTTTCTCAAAATCTACCTCAGAGGAATAGAGATTCCTATAAAAAGATCTAAATGCCTCAGCTATTTCAGCATCTGCAACTAGGAGGTTCTGACTTTGAAGATCCTGAATGGCCGAGATCCGACCCACATCTCTGCGGGCCCGCAAGGCATTGGCTAGTAGTTTCCCGGCTTTCTTGCTTTCCCAATAATAAACTCCATTCTGCGCTTTTATGCTACGCGAGGCCTCATTTGATAAAAGCTGGTTATACTTATATCTCAGTCGCTGCAGTCGCAACAGTATACAGGGGTCTGAGCGCCGGGTAAGGATGCGCTCGCCTGCCTTTATTTGTGTGTCTAGGCCCCTGAGTTGCTCCTTGGCCCTTCTTGCCTGTTTAATACTGTAGCTTGTTATAACCACTCTGATGTACGCCTTAAATCCCTCCCACCAAGCCCAGCCTGCCGTGTCCTGTAGCCTATTGAGCTGGAAGTATTCCTCTATAGCAGCCTGGATTTTCGACCGAAAATCCTCCTCATCTAGGAGAGATCTATCAAAAAAACATCTCCCAGAGGGGGGGTCGTGAGTGTCCGCCCTAACTGATATGGATATGGCTGCGTGATCTGAGATGTGGATCGCGTGAATGTTTGATTCTATGACTTTTGAAATCAATGCCTTTGATATCAATAGCAGATCAATTTGCAAAGTGGACTTGGGCGGGGAAGAAAAAAAAGTAAAGTCTCGGCCCGTCGGATGCTGAAGTCTCCAGATATTGACCAACCCGGCATCCTGCAGCAATGAATGAAGGATTACCTGCGCCCTGGACGGTTTCGCTGCTTTAGGGGAAGACCTATCAATTAATGCATCTATCACCAGGTTAAAGTCACCTCCCAGAATTATCGGCGTTGGCAGCGTAGCCAGAATCTCTTCTTGTAGGGCGTTGAAGAAGTCCGGACTATCTATATTAGGTGCATAGATGTTGATACATGCTATCTCTGCCACTGCAATCCTTAAGAGAACATTGGTCCATCTGCCTTCCTTGTCTGAGTGTGTTTGAAGCACCCCAGGGATAAGTGGCTTCCATACCAAGATGGCTACGCCATTTTGCTTATGGATGGCTGCTGAGTATGCTACTAACGTAAAGAGTTTAATACTGAGTTTCAGAGATTCTCTAATGTTTAAATGTGTTTCTTGGAGAAACAAAACATCGGCTTTTTCTTGGCTCCCTTATAAAATTATTTTCTTACGCTTGATGGGATTATTAATCCCCTTAACGTTTAGGGAGAGTATCTTAATGGTCCCCATGATTGTTGCCTAGCTATCCTGCAATGAACTGAACCCAAGCCACAGCATTATTTTGTGCACATCTCGCATTACCTGCCCTTTTCCATTTCATTATCATATCACATAGTATGCCCCAGAAACTAGTACAAGGATCACCCGATTGCACTACCCAACTTATCGTAAACTCCAATAAGGCTACTGTGAACACTGGGGGGGAAACCCTCTTTACAAAATTAATGGGAAAGCCCAGGGAAAACAAAATGGGCACAGAGGGCCGATATTGAGAAAAGTTCCCCCAACATACCAATTCCTGAACTTAGATCTTGTTACTAAAATGCCTAAACCTTGACTCCCCCCCTTCCCCCACCATCCCACAGTTATGCCAACATTTATACCTCATGCTGCTCCAAACATTTCTCAGCCCTTTCTTTTAAACCTTAACCTTTAAACCCCGACTGAGATCAATTAACATTTGTCCTGAAGCGACGGCCCCTCCACTTAAACAAGGAGCGCATCACAGCTGAACAAGACAGCGAGAGTTATTGCAATCCCCTCATTGTTAAATCAGCGCATCTGCATCAGTTCTTTTTCCTCTAAGTATGCAGCTAGATCCTCCGGGTCCTCAAAAGTCTTGGTCTGATTGTGCAAAGTCACTCTCATCCAAGCCGGATACAGCAGACCAAACTTTGCTTGCAGTTGTTGCAACCGAGGTCTCAGAGCTAGCAAACCTTTCTGTCGGTCCACTGTGTGTTTGGAGAAGTCAGGAAAAAATAACAACCTGTGTCCCTCAAATTCTATTGGGGAACGTGACTGCGAGGCCTCCATGATTTGCATTACCTGCTGGAAAAGGAGGATCTTGAGGATAACAGGCCTTGCTCGCTTGTTATTAAGTTGAGGCTGCGAAGGAACCCTATGCGCACGCTCTATCTCGAAGGGGAGCGCAAATGTTAAATTTAGTACTTGCGGAATCATTTTCTGCAGAAACGCAAATATGTCTTTGCCTTCAGCCCCTTCAGGAACACCAACAATTCGTACATTGTTCCTTCATACTCTATTATTCCCGTCCTCCAGATCTCTTTGTAGAGTTTTAATTTGTTTCACCTGTCTGTCGATGAGACAAAGTCATTCTTCATGGACGCCAAGCACTTTTTCTACCTTATCCTGCCTTAAGGTAAGCGCCTCCATAGAAACTCTCATCATCCCAATATCATCTTGAACAGCTGACAGCGCCTCGCCATTCGATCGGACCATCTCTCTGATTGCACGTACCTCAGAGAGCAACTCCTGCAAGGCCTCCGGTTCTCGAGTGGGCGCCATCTTTTCTGGGGAAGGAGGCTCCATCTTCGACCTCTTCGCGCTATTATTCTGTGCTGTGGGGAAGTCCAGTCGCGTCTGTTTTGGCCCAGACATTCCTCCAGGCTATCACACTCCAAACCCTCTGCTTCTCACTACAAATAGTAGTATGCTGGACAGGATTCTATTCAAGCCCTCTGGAGCAAAAGCTCTACGCAACCATCTCGTTTGGCGCTCGCTCCGCCTCCCAACCGATGAGTGTCCTTTTAAGTTCTCCTTCTCCAACCCCACCTATTCTATTTGCTCAGGGCCCTCATAATAACTCTTTGGGGTCCTCAGCACTGCAGCCATGTAGTACAGCTGGAAGTGTGGGCCTGTCTAGCCTCCTTTATCCACTGGCAATACTAGCCTCTCCAAACACACTCTTGCGCTTCTTCTCCCCCCCACAAATTTCAGCACTATGGAGACACTGTTATACATAGCACCGAAAACAGATATAGCAAGTGAGACAAAACCTCTATCTTGACCATCCAAATTTTCTCTACCCACATTAGGATCAGTAAGTTCCAGGGTTCTAATTCCTTTCTCACCTTATCCAACATCTTTTCATAGTTCAGTTTATACAATTGCTTAACATCAGTGGAGATCCATATTCTTAAATATCTTATTTCCTGTTGAGACATCGAAAGGGACTATACCCTGCAAGATTGTTACCTGCATTCCCACTTGTAATGCAGAGGTTTTAGTGGAATTAACCTTAAATCCTGATATCTTTGCAAAGGCATCTATTTCTTTCAACAATGGAGGCATTGTGCTCTCTTACTGCTCCCTGCAGAACAGAGCATATCTGTCTATAATGAAATCTTTGTCTCTGTTGCCCCTACTCGCACTGGAATTATATTGAGATTCATTCATACTCTGCATGATTAGGGTTCCATTGCCAATGCAAAAATCAGAGAGGACAGCAGACATCCCATCAGGTTCCTTTAGATCTGGGGTCACCAACCTCCAGAGGGCCGCGGGCCGCACAGCCGACTACCGGGAGCCTCGCGGGCCGCACCCCCCTTCTCCCCGCCCCCGCAAAAAAAAACAACAAATGCAAAATTATGAAAACAATGGCTGATCACCTTTATTGAATTTAATGAGATGGCTGATGATTCATGCTAGCAGACAAACGCTTAAAGTCCGGCTTCACAGATGACACTGACAGGAGAAGGGACGCTTACAGGTGGTCGTCGGTGAGCTGCGAGCGCGTGGATACAATGGCGGGAATCCTTGGCGGGCCGCACGTAATGTTAACCGGGGTAGAGCCTCGCGGGCCGCACGAAGGGACCTCGTGGGCCGCATGCGGCCCGCGGGCTGCAGGTTGGTGACCCCTGCTTTAGATAATGGGAACTCCTCAGATGTAAGTCCATTGGCCACTAAACTGCCTGAGGGTCATTGTACAAAGCTTTTACTCATTACCAGAATCCTCCATGCATTAAGTGGAGTGGAGTGACACGATGTATTTTCACTGTTAGAGGAAGCAAAGACTTTTTCAGCATCCAAGAATACCAACAAAGCTGCTTTTTCCTTCCATTAGACCACATTAATGACATCCATCACCCTCCTTGTATTATCCACTAGCTGCCTTCCCTTAACAAATCCAGTCTGATCCCCCATTGCCACCTTAGATGCTACCCCCCTCTATCTTAGGAGCAAGTATTTTAGCCAAGATCGCTTGGAACATCGCAGTTCAATGACATAAACTCATAGCTTGCACAGTGCTCCACATGCATCACCACGATGTTTGCTTTGCACATGGTTCCGGGCAGTTGACTTGTCTCCATATTTTTTTTATGCAGTCCTACCAAATAAGGAGCCAATGACTCTCTCATTGCCTTATAAAATCTGCTAAGATACCCATGTACTCCTGCCACCTTCCACTTGCCTATAGTAGGGTTGGCAAGTGGAAGGTGTCAGGAACAGATGGATTTGTATACATCTTATTTGTAACAAAAAATCAATCATAATTCCCCCAACATCTATCATGCTTCAGAATCACTAAATCAAAACAAGAAATGAAGTGAAATATCTAGGCGTGATTCTAGATAAGAATCTCAGTATGGACTCTCACATCAGAAACACAACAAAAAAAATCCACTACAAACTTAAGATACTAAAACAGCTACGCCCACTAGTACATATACAAGACTTTATGAGCATAATATAAGCAATCATTACACCCCACTTTGATTTTGCCAATTTAGTTCTTCTAGGAACAACAAAGCAGAATCTTAAACTTCAGCTAGCACAAAATTCAGCGGCCAGAACCATAATGAAGGTTCATACATTTGAACACAAAACACCTATACTAGCTAACTAACCTACACTGGCTACCAATATACTGCAGGATAAACTACAAAATCCTAATAACCACTTTCAAAGCATTAAATAATAAAGTACCACTGACACTGGGCAAACTTATTAATATGGAAACAACAAAAATCGCTCATAGGAGAGGTAACACAAATAAAATAATGACTCCGAAAGACTACACAAAAGCCAAAAAGTCAACTAACAACAAGGCATTTTCTCATTCGGCCTCCATCCTCTGGAATACACTACCTGAGGAAATCAGAATTTTAACCGAAATTAAGGAATTCCGTATGAAACAAAAAAACGATCTTTTTATAACACACTATGGTCCACAGACAAACTTCCTCTCCCATACTGAAAATGGATAACAGAAGACAAGTTAATTATCAAACCAAGTAAGTCATAACAAAATAAATACATCCAAAGAAAATTAAATTATTCTCCTCTTTCACGGTAACAATAATTCTAGTACATTATGGCTAGACTGCCAACTGCACTGTAATGTAAATAGTCTAAACACAATGTTACAAATGTTTTGTAAATAGTTGCGAAGCACCCCACAAAAGTTGTTATGTATTTAGTTGTTTGTCCAATGCAATAATTTTTGTTTTATGTATTAAGGCACAAGCCTACTGTACATAGTTCGTTGATGTTTCATGTTAAAAAGAACAGGTTTTATAATTGCTTTGTTTCTTTACATTGTTTTTTGTAAACTGCACCTGATCCATGGGAAAGTGCGGTATATAAGTGTTTGTTAAATAAATAAAATAAATAAATAAATAAATAAATATCCTAGCAAATTTTATAAGGCTATTGAGGAATCCATTGGTTCCTTATTTGGTAGGAGTGCATAAAATGTGATTACTTTTCCTATCCATTCCTTGATTTCATCTGAAATCTTCAGGATCTCTGATGATTGTGCATACCACTGAAGGTCTTCTTCCTGTGCTACACATTCAGATTTATAGCATTCCTCATAGTATGTCCTCAAAGCTCCACAGATCTCTTCAGTATTCTTCTGCAGTCACCCTTGCAGGTCTACCACCTCCCTGACTCTCTGCATCTTCTTTAACTACCATGCCGGTAGTTTCCTTGCAGCTTACTCTCCATGTACTGTAATCCTTCTTAATCAGTCTTCTCAAATATTCCATTTTTTCCGCTTCTCTCCTATCAATTTGACTCCTAACCTCCATCTGCTGCCTATACATCTTTCTCTCATATTTCCAGGGCCGGGGGTTCAATTCCCACATGGGGACAAGTAACCTCAGGCCGGAGGGACTGAGGTCTCTAGTCCCATGGCTGCTCCTTGTGGCCTTGGGCAAGCCACTTAACCCTCCATTGCCTCAGGTACACTTAGATTGTGAGCCCTTCGGGGACAAGGGAATAAAAAACTACCTGTTAGTATATATGTGTAAACCGCTCTGATGCGTAAGTAAAGGGCGGTATATCAAATGCCTAAACCATAACTATAACCATAACCATTCCATATGCTTTACCTGCAACATCTGCAGTCGGTCCCTCAATTCCTCTTGCTGTTTTTCCTAGCTGTCATTTCCAGCAGCTTTTCTTCCAGCACCGCCTTCCCTCTCTGTCTCCCACAATAACCTCTGTTATATATCATTCCAACCATTCTCCAATAAAAAAAGTCTCCGTCTCTCGCAACATTCTCAACATCTTTTCCTTCTCTTTGCATCCCTGCCATCCTCTCAACGTTCCCCTTCCCCATAGCGCTGTATACGTCTTGTATCGCTATACAAATGATAAGTAGTAGTATATCCCACCTTGATGTGAATATTGCACAAGTCATCTATACATCCCTCATGTTCCTGCTTTAGCAGGATCTTTGTAGCCTTAAATAACTATCATGCTTACTTAAGTAATAAGTATAATCACACACTCCTTCACTTCGTACTGTCAGATATCCATAAGGTGAACATTTGCCAGACATTTCCTTCCCTCCTACTTCCCATCCCTCTTTTCATGATCAAGCTACACACCCTGCAGAGCAGAATTCTCATTCCCTCCAATTAGTTGCATTGCTTTCTCCTTCCCCTATATATTTAAAAAACAATATCCCCTTTCTTCCATTTGGTGCACAGAGATTCATAATTGAAACTTCTATTTTCCCCACCCTTCCCATCAGAGAAACCATCCTATCCTGCACATCCTTCCGGCTCCTGCTTTCTCACAAAATCACCACTAGTAAGGTGCATTTTTTTTTGCAATAAAGCAAAATTTACCCTATTCCTTTGCAGATATTCCAGGATGCGCTTTCTTTTAATGAGTCCATTGATTCCCCCCCTCTCCCCTACATTTAATGTAGCCACTTTATAGCTCTCCATCCGAAATCTATACACCATCTCATGCCAAAGTGTCTTCTCCCCAATTCATACCCAGTGGAGCCCCTCCCCTTCTTCATCACTTTATCCCTGGATGCCCCCAGTCACACACCAGCAGCACTTTTCTTTTCATAAACAAGATAAGCATTGATGTGTTTCCCCCTCTCACTCACCAATTCACCCTGTTACAACCTCAATCCATGTTGCCAGTCAACCCCTTCCTTCTTTCTTATCCCCTCTTAATCCCTCCCATCTTGAGCCCAAACCCCCAAATCCAATACCTCCTCCTCCCGTACCAGGGCACTAGCCACTCTAGGCAACCATCATCTTCCTGCCCCCCGCCTCGCCTTTACTGCTGCTCTCACTGTGGCACCTCCTGGATCCAGAGGCTATGGGAATACAACAGAAACAAGTGCAGATTGCTGGAAAGTCTCTGAACCTCTGTGAGCTGCGTTCTGAAAATGCAACTTGTTCACCCTGATGCAAACAAGAAGTCTGCGTTGGCTGGAGCAGGACCTTCTGCACTTTCAGAGCACAAGATGCAGGGGTTCAGAAACTTCCCTCCATGGTGCACATCTTTTCCACTGTATTGCCACTGTCATCGCCACTGCTAGTCCCAGAGAGATGTGGCAGCGGTGATAATGGCAGGGGCAGGAGATCAGAGGCAGAAACATTCTGCCGCAGTGCTGCCCTCCAAAGCCTGGCGCTCTAGGCAACTGCCTAGTTTGCCTAATGGTAGCATTAGCCCTGCCCATTATGCCCTCATTTACCACACACTCGCCGCTACCATTAATTTGAACCAATCATCCATTCTTCCATCTGCACTCTCACCTCTCACTGTCAATTCCTTCTAATCAACCTCCATCACACACTGTACATTCATTCCAAAGTTTTGCAGCCACATCAGTCTTGTTTTAGGAAAGCAAGTCCGCCTTCTCTTCTTGAATCACAACTTTGCTGCTGACTCAGGCAATCACTTTTTCAAATGCAGCTCCTCCACTGCTAGCTCTCCACTCACTGCTGTCTCCTCATCTGGCTCATCTGGTCTATCTCCCCCACAGAATGCGCGGCTCTGTTGTCCATCTGCACCACTGCACTTTGCTCCATCACCACTGCTCTACCAGCTTCTGTCTTTTCCATGAGAAAAGCAAGATTATGCTCCCTTTTGGGAAGAGGAGGCCCACTGCCACTAGCATCAGCGTTAGGCTTCTCCTACCATACTGCCCGCCATCTTTCTGTTCTCCACACGGTGGTCACCATTTGACTTCCACCATTTTTTTGCTACTCAGCATGTCTTCTACCTCCTGTGGAGTATACAAAAAACACCACACTCTATTGCTTACTTTTTCAATTGATTAAAAAAAGCAGAGCCCTAGATATAAAGCAACCAGAACAAACTTGAATAGCACAAATGACCTTGAGGTAGGACAACTTCAATTGACGAATGGGCAATAAAACCCCAATGAGCTGCACAAATCAATCAACAGTTCAGCAAAAGTCTCAAAGGGCATTTTCTGTGCACCTGCTTTGGAAAATAGGAGGGCTGAATTGTGGCACTGCCAACATGGCATTTAGCTTGCTTTAGATTCCCTTGATTGTAGTACATCCTTGACATTAACTGCACAGAGGGGAGAGAGAATGACATCATTAAAGGAGCAGCAAACAAGTGAACAAAGCTTTTTGCTTCATGAGAATGGAAACGGCTCTGCCCTTGCTCAACAGTGAAGTGGCCCCTCATTCATACTGCGGATGATTCTGATCTGCGCCAGCTGCTATAGGCAACAGGAAACATTTCTCTTTTGCTGCCTGTCCTCCTAGCAAATACTTCTTTTGGTGTAGCATTGTTGCTAGACAGCAAGATCCATCACGTCTAAACAACCCTCCCTTCTTCCCAATCGCTCTCTCTCTTTCTTTCTTTTTTGATCTGGCAGTGAGGATTCTACTAAATCTTGACCGCACTCAGCCAGCCTGAGAGGGGAAATAGGTGATGAGAGAGCAAAGGGAGGAACCTGATGCATTAGGTAGAGACCAAAGCATTAAGGAATTTAAGGAACTAGTCCCCAAATACTGTCTTGTGTACTGTGTATGCATAGCAGTAGTTTCTTAAACACTACACAAATTGAATTCTCGCAAAATCACATTTCCAGAACATATATCTTATCAAATTCTCAGAAAGCTGCAAGAAAGGGCAGACAAATATGATTTGTTTTGATTTAAAGTGTTGGAAAATGGAAGGATATCAGTCAAAAATTACCCTGTTATCCAATTTCTAATTCCCTGTTCAAATGTAAATGCATCTTCAGTAACCCTGAATGCATATGTTTCTGATTGATGTACACCGCACTGATGTTAATAGCGTGGTATAAAAGAAATGCTAAATAAATAAATAAAATAAAAAACTTGAATCTGCTTTCTAGAAATGTATGACTAATACAGCATAAACATTATTTCTGTTTACCTCTAATTCTGTAGCACTCCTGCGCCTCAGGTGCTTTTCACAGATGAGTGTCAAGACTGCAGCAGAATTCACAGACTTTTACTCATACATTCTGTCTTATATCTGTCGAAAAGAGATCTGAGAGCTGGTAGATTTTGTGTCTGATACAATTACAATTATGAACACTGTAAGATTTGAAGTCCCACCAGGGCTGGTGCAAGGAGATGAGATGCCCTAGGCAAACCTCATCCCTTGCGCTTCCCCGGCCGGTGGCCCACTCCTCATTGCCACTGTTGTTGCCCCTCACCAGGATCTACAGTAGCAAAAAAACTGCTAGGTACGTATGACCTAGATTGGCCACTGTTGGAAACAGAATACTGGGCTTGATGGACCTTGGTCTGACCCAGTATGGCATATCTTATGTTCTTATGATTGAAACAGCCCCACAGCGCTGTCTGCTTCTGCCCTCTCTGATGACTGACTTCCTGTTTCAATCCATTGCTGCCACTGTAGGTCCCAGTGAGGGGTGATAGTGGCAGGGTCAGCACTCTAGGCAGCTGCCTAGTTCACCTAGTGATAGCGCTGGCACTGAGTCCCACTTGAAGCTTTTGAGTGAGGGAGCTCATGTCCATCTTACAGCGACATCTGGTGACAGAATATAGTAACATAGTAACATAGTAAATGACGGCAGATAAAGACCAGCGTGGTCCATCTAGTCTGCCCAGCAATATGGCAGGAGTAGGTGCACCCCTTCCCATGTCTTTTAGAGAGTAGGTGCACCCCTACCCATGTCTTTGCTTAGTGGTGCACCCACCAGGAGCAGGTGCACCCCTCCCCATATCTTTGTTTCTTTGTTTGTTTAGGGGTGAACCCACCACTCCTCCCCCCATTGCTCCATGTAGGACACCCCCTATTTGTTGAGGAATTAGATGGTTCAGTTTATTTAGATTTAATCTTGTTGCTGTAAAGTGATCCACTGTGTCTATCCCAGGCCACTTTGAATTCCGTCACTGTGTTTTCCCCCACCACCTCCATCAGGAGGGCATTCCAATCATCCACCACCCTTTCAGTAAAAAAGTATTTCCTGACATTGCCTTTCAATTTACCACCTTGCAGCTTCATGTTATGCCCTCTAGTTTTACACCTTCCCCGTCTTTGGAAGAGGTTTGATTGTTCATTATTTCTCTTTAAGTATTTAAAGGTCTGAATCATATCTCCCCTATCCCTCCTCTCCTCCAAAGTGTACATATTTAGGTCTTCAAGTCTCTCCTCATAAGGCTTCTGCTGCAGGTTCCAAATCATTTTAGTCGCCTTTCTCTGAACAGCTTCCATTCTTTTTACATCCTTTGCAAGATACGGTCTCCAAAACTGAACACAGTATTCCAAGTGAGGCCTCACCAGAGACTTATACAGTGGCACTAGTACCCCTTCCTTTCTGCTGGTAATTCCTCTTCGAATGCAGCCCAACATCCTCCTGGCTTTTGCCACCACCTTGTCGCACTGTTTTGCCACCTTGACATCTATAGAAATAATCACACCGAGATCTATAGAAATAATCTCCTGCTCTGTGCACACCAACCTCTCGCCCCTATCGTGTACATTTCCTTTGGATTTCTGCTACCCAAGTGCATGACACTGCACTTCTTCGCATTATATCTCAATTGCCAAGCATCAGACCATTCCTCCAGCTTTTGCAGATCCCTCCTCATGTTCAGCACTCCCTCGGGGGAGTCCACTCTGTTGCAAATTTTCGTGTCATCTGCAAAAAGACAGACTTTTCCATTCAGTCCTTCAGCAATATCACTCACAAATACATTAAACAGTGCTGGGCCCAGGACCGAACCCTACGGCACCCCGCTAATCACCTTTCTTTCAACCGAGTGAGCTCCATTTACCATCATCTTCAGTCAACCAATTTCTGATCCAGTTTACCACCTTGGAACCCATCCCCAAGCTACTGAGTTTATTGATAAGCCTCCTATGAGGGACAGTATCAAAGGCTTTGCTGAAATCCAGGTAGATGACATCCATCGTGTGTCCTTGATCCAGTTCTCTGGTCACCCAGTCAAAAAACTCAATCAGAGTTGTCTGGCAAGATCGCCCCTCGTTAAAACCATGTTGCCTTGGATCCTCGAACTCTCTGGTTTTGAGAAAGTTTACTATTCGCTCTTTCAGGAGCGTCTCCATTATCTTTCCCGCCACCGAGGTAAGGCTCACGGGCCTGTAGTTTGACACTTCTTCCCTGTCACCACTTTTGTGTAGAGGTACGACTTCAGCCATTCTCCAGTCCTGAGGAACCTCTTCTGTTTCCAAGGATCTGTTGAAAACATCCTTTAACGGCCCTGCAAGAACCTCTCTGAGCTCTTTCAGTATCCTGGGATGTATCCCATCCGGTCCCATGGCCTTGTCCACTTTCAATTTTGCAAGTTGTTCTAACACCTCATCTTCTGTGAATGGTGTGGTATCTACCTCATTCCCATTTTTATATTTGGGAGTCACAGGTGGTTATTCTCCAGAACAGAGAGATGCACTTGAAAGTAGTGCATGAGAGCAGCGCTGGAAGAGATGCTTTCTTCACCATATGAAGGTCTATTTTATATAGCACATTGAGATCAGAAGAATTGAAACATTGAGACCGAGACCTGCTGAATTCTGGCAGTATTTTGCAAAAGACCTTGATGAATGTGGAACGTTTTGTAAAATACATGTAAGGATGTGTAGGAGCGCATATGGATGGTTATAACAGTCATAGTTTATTATACTTGATATACTGCCCTTTGTTTCCTAATTGAAAAAGGCTGCAGAGCAGAGTCTCGGAGCCTGAATGTAACTGAACATAAGAACATAAGATATGCCATACTGGGTCAGACCAAGGTCCATCAAGCCCAGTATCCTGCTTCTAACAGTGGCCAATCTAAGTCATACGTACCTAGCAGTTTCCCCAAAAGACACAGGTTCCACAATGCTTGTACTGGGTCAAGCACTGATATCCTGGGTCCCTTCTTTAATAATGGTTTATGGACCTTTCTTCCAGGAACTTGTCCAAACCTTTTTTAAACCCAGCTACACTAACAGCCTTTACTACATCCTCCGGTAACAAATTCCAGAGTTTGACTACACGTTGAGTGAAAAAATATTTTCTTTTATTAGTCTTAAATAGTTTACCCTGTAGCTTCATTGCATGTCCCCTAGTCTTTCTGTATTCTGATAATGTAAACAATCGATCTACGTTTACCCGTTCCACTCCGTTCATTAATTTATAGACTTCTATCATATCTCCCCTCAGCCGTCTCTTTTCCAGGTTAAAGAGCCCTAACCTTTTCAGCCTTTCTTCATAGGAATATCCTTCGATCCCCTTTACCATTTTGGTGGCTCTTCTCTGAACCTTTTCTAATAACTCTATATCCTTTTTAAGATACGGCGACCAGAATTGCACACAATATTCAAGGTGCGGTCTCACCATGGAACGATATAGAGGCATTACAATATCTTTTGTTTTATTTTCCATTCCTTTCCTTATGATACCTAGCATTCTATTTGCTCTCTTGGCTGCCGCTGCACACTGGGCCGAGGGTTTTAACATGTTATCCACAATGACGCCTAAATCTTTTTCCTGGGTGGTGGTTCCTAATGTGGAACCTTGCATTGTGTAACCATAGTTTGGGTTGTTCTTCCCTAGGTGCATAACTTTGCACTTGTCCACATTAAATTTCATTTGCCATTTTGATTCCCAGTCTTCTAATTTATCAAGATCCTCTTGCAATTTTCCACAATCCTCTTGGGTTTTAACAACTTTAAATAGTTTTGTGTCATCTGCAAATTTGTTAACCTCACTCGTTATTCCACTTTCCAGGTCATTTATGAATATGTCAAAAAGCAGCGGACCCAGCACAGATCCCTGGGGTACACCACTATTCACCTTTCTCCATTGGGAAAATTGGTCATTTAGCCCAACCCTCTGCTTTCTATCTTTTAACCAGTTCTTGATCCACAGTAGTACACTGCCTCCTATCCCATGACTCTTTAGTTTTGCCAAAGGTCGCTGATGAGGGACCTTGTCAAAGGCTTTCTGAAAGTCCAGCTACACTATATCAACCGACTCACCTTTGTCCACCTGTTTATTCACACTTTCAAAGAAAAATAACAGATTAGTAAGACAAGATCTTCCTTGTCTAAAGCCATGTTGGCTGTCTCCCATTAGGCCATGACTATCTACATGCTGAGTAATTTTATTCTTTATGATGGTTTCTACCATTTTTCCCGGTACCGACGTGAGGCTCACCGGTCTGTAGTCTGGGTCTCCATTGGGTCTAGGTAGAGCCATTTTACAGTAAGTTGTTGAGCCAGGGGAAGGTGGGGGCGGGGGGGGGGCGTGGCTGAGTGGGGCCCATGTCAGTAAGGGTGGTCGGCTGTGGATGACATTTGGTTACAGTAGAGTGAAGGGGGGTGGGAGGAGGTTTGAGAGAGCAGATAGCGGAACCAATAGGAATAGAGGAATTTCAAAGTGATGGTGGCATCAAAGGGTATTGGTGGTTGGGGAGGGTTGCTATGGTGAGGGCAATGCATTTTGGGTGACCAGTTGGTGTGGATCTGGGAGAGCATTGAGGTGACTGCGGCTGTGGCTATCTCCTCATTTTTTCCTATCCATCTCCCATGCATATGTTTATTATTTATTTATTTATTTTATTTATTTATCTATTTCTTCTATACCGCCCCTTCCAGAGATCAGGGGCGGTTTACATGGAACAAGTTAACAGTTTTGTATACATTACATGGAACAGAGATTTCTAACTTTATACAGATAATAGATAGTATATTACATGGAACAGAGATTTCTAACTTTATACAGATATAGTGCATTAAACTGTCGGAACTATTTACATTTTGTATACTTTTATAAGTTTCTGTATTATAATATTGAACAGAATTTTCTAACTTTTTACAGGTAGTGAGGCGAGGAACTGCCAAAACTATTTACAATGCTTATTTACCAAAAGGTTATATACAATGAATTACAGGGTGAAGCATTCGTTAGTCATGTGTGAGTGGTGGAATTTATTTCCTTTTTTTTTTTTTATTTGTGAGTTTTTGGGGTGTCTGTGGTAAGTCTGTGTGTGGTTAGTTGAATGAGATTTAGGGCTTTGTGTTTGTGTGTCTGGGGATGCTGTGTGGTTGGACTTGGGGGTAGGGGATTTCAAAGTGTTTGGAGAATAGGTATGTTTTGTGTTCCTTCCTAAATTGGGTGAGGTCTTTCATGATACGAAGGTCTATTGGGAGATCATTCCAGAGCATGGGGGCAGTGAATGTGAAGGCCCTGGTGCTGGTGGATTTTTTAGTTTTCTTGAATGATTTTGGTATTTCAAGTGAGTGTGCTGCGTTTAGTCTGCGAGCTCTTGATTCAGATGAGGCGTGTAATAATGTGGATAGATATGAGGGGGCGATGTCGTTCAGGAGCTTGAATGTGGTTAGGAGAATTTTATATCTGATTCGACTTTTTATAGGGAGCCAATGCAGTTCTAGCATTATAGGGGTTACATGGTCTACTAGGCGGGCTTTTGTGACTACTTTTGCACAGATGTTCTGGGCTCTTTGAAGTAGGTATGTACTTTTTTGTGGTAGTCCAATTAGGCATTGTTTGCATAATTGGTAATTGTTCAAGAATAATAATACAAAAATTAGAAGTAAAAAATAAAATAATGTTGCAGCTGGGTGCCGGGGATGGTGGGTAGTATAATGGTTGGGTTATGTTTATCCAGACAACTACCATTAAGAGACGGCAGTATTTTGTGCATATTTTGGACAGGGGACTGTCTGTTCTGCGAGGATCAGGTCCGGTTCAAGTCTTCAGCTAGTAATTTGTAGAGGGCAGGATTTTGGGCATGTGAGCAGCTTGGAGGAGGCTCCGCCCAGCTAGTAATATAATTGTTGGTTTTCATATTAAACTGGCTCGGGTAGGACTGTTTTTGTAAATACTTTGTTCAATAGTATAATAAAAGTTGTGACCACTGTTTAAGCCAATTCAAGTGTGAATTTGGTTAAAGTATTGAAGTAAATAAAAGGGGGTTCAGAATGTTGGAAGTGGCAGAGATTGGGGGGGGGGAGGCGATATTTGAGGAGTCATACAGAGTGGTTTAGAAATGACTAAAATTCAGTGAAAACAAAAATGGAACCTCCACGATTTGACAGTAAAGTGCCTAGTTTAGACAGTAAAAATCAATAGAGGCAGAGGACAATACACATAAAATCATTCATACAGTTCTGTCATGACAGGTCCGTCAACTCACTCCACCCTGAACGTTTCCATAAAGAGATGCGTTTTGAGCAGGACCTTAAATTTCTTATGACTGACTTCTTAACAAACCAAAAGGGTAAGACTGTTCCAAAGTGTGGGAGCCACAGTGAAAAATGTGGATTTCTGGGTTCATTCCAGCTTAACCCTACTAGGCGACGGAATGACCAAACAGTTACCATGCAAGGAACGCGGGCAACAAGGAGGAGCATAAGAGGATATAAGGTCTGGGAGAGATATGGGGGGCTTCATTGTGGATAACCTTATGAGTTAGGGTAAGGATTTTATAATATACATGGGATAAGATCGGCAACCAGTGATGATGGATAAATAATGGAGTCATATGGTAGTACTTCTTGGCTCGTGCCAGGACCCATAGAGAAGTATTCTGTATTGATTGGACCCTTTTCAATTGATATGCTGGGAGATCTGTTTAAATAGCATTACGATAGTCTAAGTGGCTGATTACTGTACTGACAAGAATGGACGTTTGAGCAACCAGGTCTAAGTAGAGGCATAAGGCCCAGAAGTGGCAAAACACCACAAAGGCAGATCTAATCAAATGGGAAATCTGCATAGACTAGGACAATCTATAAAAATACCTAAATACTTAAATGAACGCTTGAGAGAGAGAGAATTTTATTATTGTTAAGGGTTGGAGCTAGCGATGTGGTATCTGTGATTCCTATTACTACTACTACTAATACTACTATTACTACTAATAAACATTTGTATAGTGCTACAAGACATATGTAGCGCTGCACATACACATGTAAAAGACGGTCCCTGCTCATCAGAGCTCACAATCTAGTCAAGACAGACAACACAATAACTGTAAACATGGGATAAATCTAGGGGGAATGGTAAGGAAACACAAAGGATATCAGGTGAGTCAAGATCCGAAAATGGCAGCGAAGAGGTGAGTTTTCAGCCTGGATTTGAAAAGGATCAGAGAAGGCGCCTGACGTACAGACTCAGGTAGTTTGTTCCAGGCATAAGGAGAAGCAAGGTGAAAGGAGCAAAGTCTGGAGTTAGCAATAGAAGAGAAGAGTACAGATAGAAGTGATTTGCCATAAGAGCAGAGTTCCTGAGGATGAATATAGGAAGAGATAAGAGAGGAAAGGCAGTCAGGAGCTGCAGAGTGAATGCACTTATAGGTCAGCAGGAGAAGTTTGAAATGGATGCAGAAACAGATAGGGAATCAATGAAGTGGCTTGAGAAGAGTGGTAATATGAGCATGACGAGGCTGGCAGAGAATTAGCCGTGCAGCAGAGTGTTGAATAGATTGAAGGGAAGAGAGATGATTCAGAAGGAGACCAGCAAGAAGTAGGTTACAATGGTCTAGACCAGGGGTGGGAAATTCCGGTCCTGGAGGGCCGCAGACCAGTCAGGTTTTCATGATGTCCCTAATGAATATTCATGAGATCTATTTGCATCCATTGCCTTCCATTGTATGGAAATAGGTCCATGAATATTCATTAGGGACATCATGAAAACCTGACTGGTCTGAAGCCCTCCAGGACCGGAATTGCCCACCCCTGGTCTAGACAGGAGATGACTAAAGAATGGAGAAGTATATTAATAGTGTGTTCAGAAAGGAATGGGTGAATTTTGTTGATGTTATAGAGAAGGAAATGGCAGGTTTTAGCTATCAGTTGGATGTGTGTGGAGAAGGAGAGAGAGGAGTCAAAGATGACCCCAAGGTTGTGGGCCTGAGGAAAGAGGTGGGAGTAGAGAGTTATCCACAGAGATTGAGAAAGGAGGAAGGGGAGAGGAGGGTTTGGGGGAAAAATAAAAAGCTCAGTTTTGGCCATGTTCTATTTCAAGTGATGGTGAGACACCCAAGCAGCAATGTCAGAATGACACTCAGAGATCCGGGCCTGGCTTGCTAGAGAGATTTCAAGTGTAGAGATGTAGATCTGGGAGTCATCACTGTAAAAATGGTACTGAAGGCCATGAGAAGAGATGAGTGCATCAAGTAACTGGGTATAGAGGGAGATAAGGACTGGATCCAAGACAAATCCTTTTGGTACACCAACTGAGAGTGGGATAGCAGTAGAGGAGGATCCACCAGAACAAACACCGAAAGAGCGATGGGAGAGATCAGAAGAGAACCAGGATAGCACAGAGCCCTTGAAACCAAGCGAGTACAAGGTATCGAGGAGAAGATTGTGGTCAACAGTGTCAAAAGCAGCAGAAAGGTCAAGAAGGATGAGGATGAAGTAAAGGACCTTGGATTTTGCCAGCAAAAGGTCGCTGGAGACTTTGGTAAGAGCCGTATCAGTAGAATGTAAAGGATGAAAGCCAGATTGTAAAGGAACCAGAATGGCTTGAGAAGAGAGAAAGTTGAGGTAATGGCGGTGAACTGCACATTCAAGTAGTTTAGTAATGAAGGAGAGGAGAGAGAGGAGTCGATAGAAGGACAGGTAGGGTCTAGTGAGGGCTTCTTGAGGAGTGGTGTGATCACAGCATGCTTG
This sequence comes from Ichthyophis bannanicus, assembly GCA_033557465.1. Lineage (NCBI taxonomy): Eukaryota > Metazoa > Chordata > Amphibia > Gymnophiona > Ichthyophiidae > Ichthyophis > Ichthyophis bannanicus. Next base: position 905,048,031 of record CM066032.1, on the reverse strand, counting down.
AAGGCTGCAGGGACAGTTGCAATGGAGAGAGATAGGTTGAGTATATGAGAAATGGAAGGGACAATAGTGGAGGAGATGGAGCTTAAGAGACGGGTGGGAATAGGATCAGAGGAGCAGGTAGTGAGTTTGGAGGAGGAAAGAAGGTGTGTGGTTTCCTCCTTAGAGATCATAGAAAAGGAAGAAAGGGTAGCAGAGGTGGGGGGGGGGGGGGAGTTGGGAGTGAAGAGGGGGAGGAGGGAGAGTCGCTGAACTCATGGGGAATTGGAGTGTAATCTTGTGGATTTTGTCATGGAAATAGCCAGGGTTTGGGCAGAAAGGAAAGGAGAGTTCAGAGGTGGAGGCACCTTGAGGAGAGAGTTGAGAGTTGTAAAGAGACAGTGAGGGTCAGAAGCAAGAGATTTAGTCAGAAGGACATAATAGTCTTGTTCGGTGAGTGCTATGACTAACTGGAAAGAGACAAGCATGAATTTGAAGTGTAGAAAGTCTGCAAGGGTGTGAGATTTGAGCCAAGCATGCTCAGCTGAACAGGCACAGGAATGTAGATAGCGAAGGGCTGGAGTATAGTACATCTCACAGGACATGGCATAGGCGGAGCAAGAGCATCCAGAGCAGAGGAGAGTGCAGTGTTATAGGAAGCTACCGCCTCATCAACAGACTCAGATGGCATAGTGGAGGAAAGAGGTGATGAGACAGTGGAGGAGAGAGCCAAAGGTTCAAAAGAATGAAGATTTCTAAAGAGGTTGGAGAAGACGGGGCGAGGTTGAGGTGGCGGGTGATGAAGAGTGAAGCTTAGAAGATGATGTCTGATAAGGGAAGACCTGAGGTACAGAGGTTTGAGGGTAAGCAATTAGAGAAGACTACAAGGTCGAGGAAGTGGCCATGCTAGTGAGTGGGAGCGCTAGAGCAAAGCTGGAGTCAAATTAGGAGATAAGGGAAAGGAGCTTTAAAGCATAAGGGTCAGAGGGGTTATCAACATGAATGTAAAAATCCCCGAGAATAAGGTAGGTGGAAGATGAATCCATGATTTCTGAAGATTAAGTTAAAGGCGTCCTTGTACAACTAGGAGCCAACTTTCTCAAGACATATATTGATGTGGGTGAGATCAAGGGATAACAGTCTACTGGTGCAAAAAGGAGGATATCATCCACATTGATATAGCAAAAGATTCTTAAGGATTGGATCAGAGTAACTAAAGGGTTTAGAAAATATTAAACAGTAACGGCAATAGAATTGATCCTTGCGTTACTTCATAATGCCGTGTGTCACATACAGCCAGAGGAATCATTTTACAAATCGACATGTGGGAAAACCGACCATAGGCAACATGGCAGTCTCCAAGTGGAATTGGCAATTTTGCAACTTTCCCTTGCAAGTGCTGATACTTCCATGAGTAGCCAGATCATTTTGCCAACCTACACATACAAGTGCTGCCAATTAAGTACTGAGGCGCCAGTGCAGCAAACTATCTATACTATGCTCTAGTGCAGCATTTTGCTTGAGATTTTTTTGTGCTAGATTTGCTCGCTAATACATAATACATAAAGCAATACATAAAGCAAGCTATCACAGGAAAATCCTGAGCAAAACTACTGTGTTAAAGCATAGCATAGGGGTATATTAATTGCATACACACAAATGAATTTTTAATTGCTCCCAAATTTTTAAAAAAACTGTGCTGAAACAGCGCAGATTTTTAATGTTCTGTTTATGCTGGATCTTTATGCCAGCTCAGGGCCAGTGTAAAGATTCAGCAGGGAGCAAAAAGATCATCTAAGATAAAGCATTACACTTCCCCTCAAATGATCCAGGCAGTCCCAAACTCCAGTCCTCCAACAGACTCCGAATCCCCAGAAACTAAAGACTGGTGGCCCTAGTGGTGCCCCTCCCCCACTCCACAATCTATCCAAAAATAAGAATTGGTGGCCCGAGTGGCTCCTACCCTCAAATTCCAATTCCCCCCAAAAATAAACATTGGCTCTAGTGGCTGCTAACCTCCCCCCCCCCCCACAAACATACTCCTCCCTCCGAGCTGCAATATTGTAAAATGGCAGTCTTGAACACATGCAGTGCGTCCCAGGATGCATCATTGGGGGGGGGGGAGGTTGCCCTTTTTACAATATGGTGACTTGGTGGCAGTAGCACGTGGACAGTGTTCTTTCCTCCCATCATTTGATGTAGCAGAGTGGGAGGGGATAAGAGGTGCCCCAGCAGGAATCTTTTTATATTGGGGGGTTGCAGGGTCTAACAGCCACTGGGTCCACCAAGGTGAAATTAGGCCTTACCTGCTAATTTTCTTTCCTTGAGTCCAGATATGTAGGTTTATGCCTTCCTAGAAGCAGATGGAAACTGAGAACCATTGTTTTGATGATATCACCCTATAAGGGTTCCGTGCAGTCATCCTCTCACCAGTATGTCTGTAACAAAGTAGACTTCATAAAACAATGTTATTAGTTAACTCCTCAGTTATCTACATACCTAATCATATCCATCGAATATTGATCCTTGCTCGGAAGATGGCCCAGAGTAGTGGATATCACCTACTGCCCTCCAGCCCCACGCTTATCACCTGCAAGGGCAAGAAAATCACACTGCAGAATAGTGACCTCCCAGAGGTGGAGGATAGAAGAGCCAAGCCCCCTAAAACAACTGCCTGGCCACTATGTCAGAGTGTGCATCTCTTCTACTTACTGTGGGGATAATTTGGTTTAGGTCTAGGATTCAGGTCTGCCTCTTGCTTTATATGACTGCACCCTTGCCTGCTTGAACTGCACACAGTCTAACATGAATGGCACAAGAAGAAACAGCGCTTGTGGGCTACAAGAGAGAATATGCGGCCTATTCTAATAAAGCCTAAAGAGCCATACTTTGGGCAGAAGTGTGCAAAGATATAGCCCTAGGCCCAGAAAATACAGGCCAAGCTAGAAATTCAAAACTAAACTAATGAGCACAAATTCTCTTAGCCCTGAAGAATTCCAATTAGTGCCAGGAGATGGAAGATAACATGTACAAGGCACAGGAAGGAGCAGTGAGCTGTGTCGGTTACACAGATAAGGTAGACCTTGAAACAGCAGCTGCAAAGAATGATTAACATGGGAGGGGTCCCAGGGTCCCAAGAAAGAGCTTTTACAGAGGTCTGCAGGATTTTCAGGATCTCTGCAAAAGACGTCAGAATTTATGCAGAATTTGCTAGAGTTTTGGGACAGAGAGGTATTTAAGAAAGTACCTATAGAGCTCTGTGGGCAATCTGCTCTCTAATTCCGATATGGAGAGAAGGTTGCCTGCCACTTTTTCAGACAGACGCTTGCTATCTGCATTTGTGATTTATTTTGCTTTGGTATACCGAATAAAGAACTTTTTGTAGCTGAGCAACTGTTGTCTGAGCAATTTATTGGTAATTGGTAATATTTGGGGAATGTTTGTGGGAAACCAGGCCCACATTACCCAGGCTTGAAAAAGAACCAGTCAGGATGGATTCTGGACTAAACTGGACTGGAGGGACTCATGGAAAGAAAATTAGCAGGTAAAGCCTAATTTCACTTTCCTCATCGTCCTACAATCCAGTCCAGATGTGTTGGATGTACGAAAGCAGTTTCTAAAAACTGGGGTGGGGGGAATCAGGAGAGCTCTACTTTGCACCCCAACTGGTATCTCTTTATGCTCTCACCCATCCAAACGATAATGATGTGCTCTTAGCTGCTATCATAAACTAGAGGAGCGAACCCTAGTCGAATTTCACTTCCAAAGCAGCCAGGACCCTGACCACATGGACTCTGACCACCTGTTAAGCTGATAGACCAATACCACAGCCTCCTGCAGCCAATGGGCACTAGGTACCTTGAAAACTGCTTCACCCTTGCACGGCCCTCCTAACTACACCAAAGGATAATCAGAATACTAAACTTTCTTGTTTTCCTCAAGGGCCAAGGAAGAACCCAGTGGACACCCAACTTGCGCAAAGTTTGAGTTTCTAGATCTCTGTTTAAGACCAAAAATGCCAGTGGGACACTGACTTTGTTATTTTTTTATACTTTATTTTTGCAAATTTTCTCATACAGCCAGTCTTGTGTGCCTATTTACTACCACTGTCCTATTATTGATTGTAATTTCCTTTCACTTTCTGGCCTTGTGCCCACTTTCTGTGTTATTGTGATACTGTGAACCGCTCTGATTGTTAAAATAGGGCAGTATATCAAAAAAATAAACATAAACATAAATATGCAAAAGACAAGTATCATAAGATTCAAACAGTTGTACATTGAAAATGAAAGAAAAATATAAAAGGGACAGAGTAAAACAGAAAAAGAAATACAGTGGGACCTCGGTTTTTGTGATTAATCCGCTCGAAAAAGTCTGACTAAAACCGAATGTATGAAAAGTGAAGCAATATTTCCCATAATAAATAATGTAAATCCAATTAATCTGTTCCAGACACCCAAAAATATTAACAAAATATACATTTTATAGAGAATAACTATATTTTTACATACAGAAAACAATGAGAAATAAATATAAATGACTAATGAAATGGATAAAAGAACATTGAACATCACTTTTACCTTTATTGAAGACTCTTGTTGGCATATGGAAGACAGTCAATCAGCAAGAGAATCAAAATAAAGAAAATCCCACTTCTGGCCACAAAATGGTGCTCCATTTTCAACTGTACGAAAACCGAGACAATGTACAAAAACTGGGACAAAATCTTGATGAAAAAAGTCAACGAAAACCAAATCGTACAAAAACTAGGGCATAGGAAAACCGAGGTTTGACTGTATATCTTTTTTAGGTACCGCTAACTACAAGTGGCAGATATAATGAAACACAGAAACATAGAAAAATGATGACAGAAAAAGACCACATTACTTATCTAGTCTGTCCTTCCATATCAACAACAGTCACCTTTTTTCCTTTAGAGATCCTCTGTATTTGTCCCATGCTTTTTTGAATTCAGATACTGTCCTCATTTCTACCACCTCCACTGGGAGACTATTCCATGCATCTATCACTCTTTCCATAAAGAAATATTTCCACATATCACTCCTGAATCTATCTCCTTTCACCCTCATCCCATGTCCCCTCAGAGCAGAACTTGCTTTCAATCGAAAAAGTCTTTTCCTCTGTGCATTTATACCATGGAGATATTTAAAACCGCCGCTTCGGAGGCTCACTCGGGACCGGGGAAAGCAGCAGTTACCATCTGAGTGTGTGGGCGGGACTTGCTCTCCACCTCAGTGTCTGCCAATCACTTGCCCTGCTCAACGGCATTAAAACCGCCACTTCAGAGGTTCACTCGGGACCGGGGAAAGCAGCAGTTACCATCTGAGTGTGTGGGCGGGACTTGCTCTTCACCTCACTGTCTGCCAATCACGTGCCCTGCTCAACGGCATTAAAACTGTCGCTTTGGAGGCTCACTCGGGACCGGGGAAAGCAGCAGTTACCATCTGAGTGTGTGGGTGGGACTTGCTCTTCACCTCACTGTCTGCCAATCACTTGCCCTGCTCAACGGCATTAAAACCGCCGCTTCGGAGGCGCGCCCACGCTTTTGGCGTGGCCCTTAGGTGGAATCCATGGCGATTGATTAAAAAATCGTTCAAAAGAGAGGGCGGAGTCTGCCGCGGGAGAAGATGGCCGCATAGAGTGTTAGCTCCCTCCCAACACTACAGACTCCTCAACAGAATTAAGATTACGGGTGCCTTTGCAGCTAGATCTGTGGGGTCAAAGAGTCGGAGATTATGGCAGCCTTAAAACCGGCCAGGTTAGACTTCCAACAGACGGCTGGGCAATCCAGCAAACGGGCAAAGCAAGAGCCCCCGTCTCCGCAGAAAATGGCGCCCGATACAATTGCAGCAGATGGGGTAAGAGAAATCCTGCAGGAGCTCTGGGAAGTGAAAGCGCTAGTCGCAACTAACTCCGGTACCCTGGCACTAGTGCAAGAAGATCTGAGGGAAGTAAAAGACCATCTTAATGATATGACCAGGCGTTTGACGGAGGTGGAAGCGAAGGTGGACAAACACACTGCAGAAATCGCGCAGGTCGGCCCGTTGGAAAAGAGGGTCACAGCCCTAGAAACACTTCTGGAAGACCACGCAAACAGGGCCAGGAGAAGTAACATGCGAATCCTGGGAATACCTGAAGGCCGGGAAGGCTCCGACCCCATAAGCTACCTCGAACGGCTCATACCAGAACTATTGGGACTAACCTTAGAAAGGCCTCTAGAACTGGAGCGGGCCCACCGCGTGCCGTCGCACCCCTCAGCTCAGACCCCGCGACCGCGCCCGCTGGTGGTTAAGGCGCTTCGCTATCAACACATCATACAAATACTGCAAACGGCGAAACAGCGAAAGCAGGTACAATTAGATGGTCACAAAATCACCTTCTTCCCAGACCTCTGTAAACAGACGGCCCAGCGACGTAAGGATCTCCTGGCATGCCGGCCTCTGTTGCTGCAATCACAAGCGCGATTTGGTCTTTTTTACCCTGCAATTATGCGGGTAACTCTGGACAATCATACCCAAACCTTCACGGAAGGCCAAGCCCTCCGTGCTTTTCTTCGAGAGCGGGCCCGGATGGAAGTTGGATCCTAAACTGGATATGACTGTCAGCGCCTACAGTTTCTTCATCACGCCACTCCGGGGACATCGCGACCCACAAGGAGAGCAGTGCTGATCGCTTCAGCTCAATGCATCTGTTAAGGACAACTTTGGATTTTAAGTTTGCATGTTTCAGTCTAAATTTGCCTGCTTGTTTGACAATTGCACAGGGCTAACATGTTTAACCGCTTAGATTTCCCTGTCTGCTTTAGTAACATGCATGCAGGGAATAAAGGCTACCAGTTTCCAAATGTTGGGAGGGGGTAAGTAGGGCCTGGTTGGCGGTGGGGCTCCACCATACAAGTTCAAAGTGGTTTATGGCGGGTTGCAGCCAGGCTATGTTTTTAGTTGATGTTGATGTTATAAAGATGCATTCCATGTTTTTAGGGTGGTTGACCGTGAATGTCCCCCTCCAGTCTCGCGATAGGACTAAATATGGCTAATAGCCGGGTGCGAATACTGTCCCTGAACGTCAAAGGTATTTCTAATCCTGCAAAAAGGAAGAAAATCCTGACTTATTGCAGACATCAACAGGCAGATATTATATATTTGCAAGAAACCCACTTATCCCTCACAGAATCCCACAAAGTGATGGATAAGCACTATAGGAATGTACTTTCTGCACCAGCCCTGAAGAAGAAGGGCGGGGTCATTATACTAGCCCGGAGGACCCTCCAGGTAGAAGTCAAGGAGACCAAAATTGACCCTGCAGGCCGCTGGGCCATGATGACAGCCACGCTCAGTGGAGACCCTTACATCTTCATGACAATATATGGCCCTACTACAGACGACTCGCAATTTTTTACTCATGTGACACAGGAGCTCCTAGGCACCGGGTCTTCCAGAATTATTCTGGGGGGAGACTTCAATCTCATTCCGGATCCGCTTTTGGACAGGACTCCCTACAAACCACAACATAAGCCGCGCTCTTCAACGGCATTGCAGAACCTGAATGAACTACTGGGACTACTCGATCCTTGGAGGTTACTTTTCCCCAACGCAAGGGAATACTCCTTTTACTCACTACCGCACAACTCCCAAACGCGTATAGACTATTATCTAACCTCAAAGACGCTAATATCACGGATCCTGGGCATAAAAATACTCCCCATAACAGTCTCGGATCACGCTGCGGTCCTCCTGGACCTTAACGTGGGCCCAGGGAAGAATCCCTCGAAACGATTTTTTTTTGAGAAGCAGTGGTTGGCAGACGAAGAATTCCGTACTACTATGAAGGCGGCTACTATTGAATACTTTGAAGTAAACCATTATGGGGAAACCTCCACATGGGCCTGGTGGGAGGCCTACAAAGCTACTATGCGAGGACATATGGATGCTTACAGAATCCGTAAGCGGCGTTCAGAAGTGCAGAGAAGGACGGCACTAGAAGTTGAAATCCGAGCCGGCGAGCGGACTCTTGGCCCGATGGGCAGACCCGACAGTCCTGGTCCGGCTGCAGAAGCTTCGGTATCAGTACAATACGCTATTGCAAACAGAAGTCAGTGATTCAATCAAAGTCCAGCAAGGGAGATGTTACCATGACAGTAACCGGGCGAATCCACTGCTAGCGAATATGTTGAAGGCGAAACGAGCGGTGACCAAGATAGCGGGACTAAAAGATTCGAGTGGAGAATTGCATACCTCAGACGATGAGATTCTAGCGCTTTGCGAAGCCTTCTACACCAAGTTATACCAATCTGAGGTCTCCTGTGATGAATCGGCTTTTTCAACTTTCGTCTCCACAATAGATGGTCCCCGGCTAACGGAGGCGCAGCAGCAGTCTCTTGCAGCTGACATCACTAGCAAGGAACTCCATAAGGCACTTAGTCAGCTAGCCAAAGGTAAAGCTAGCGGACCGGATGGTCTCCCTGTAGAATTCTATGAAGCCTTCAGAGATCAGCTGACACCAGAACTGCTACTATACTACATGGGGGTGAAGGAGGAATGTCCTGCGGCAGGAGCGCTGGCAGCTGCTACGATAGTAATACACCCTAAACCAGGGAGGGATCCGAAGAAGGTAGAGAATTATAGACCTATTTCTCTATTGAACTCAGATTATAAAATATACGCCAAGATCCTAGCAAACCGATTGTCTATGGTAATGGAGTCCCTTATTCATCCGGACCAATGTGGTTTTATGACCGGAAGATCCACGGCCGATAACGGGCGCATGTTGGCCCACGTTCTCCGGAAGGCACAGTACGCGGACCAGCCTCTAGTAGGCCTTGCATTGGACGCAGAAAAAGCATTCGACAGGGTCGAATTCTCCTACCTATTCTGTACCATGCGCTGGATGGGGATCCCTGACAATTTCTTGAAGAGCATACAACTGCTATACACCAAACCGGTGGCTCGGGTGGCAGCGAACAACGCCATCTCCCGGGAATTCCTTCTCACCAGAGGTACCAGGCAGGGCTGCCCTCTGTCGCCTCTGCTATTTAATATAGCATTGGAGCCCTTGATCCTTCGAATTCGTCAGGCGTCTAATGTCGTAGGAATGCCGCTGGAAGGCTACCACTGCAAACTGTCAGCCTACGCAGACGACCTTCTCCTATTTCTGGAAGTAAGTTCAGTGGAGGCCGCCTTGGAGATAATTGGAGAGTACGCTCTCATTTCGGGATACAAGTTAAATATGGACAAGACCACTATCATACCTCTCACATCTGCAGTCCCCGAAGACGAGCTACGGAAGTACTCCTTTCAGGTGGAAAGGTCGTCCTTCAAGTACTTGGGAGTCGCGTATGGCACCACTCTGACAGACACCATTACGCTTAATGTGAATAGATGCGCCCAGATCCTACAAGACTGTGTGGCTAAATGGACACCATTGAACTTGACGTGGTGGGGTCGATTAGAAACTATTAAAATGGTTATAGTGCCCAGGATCACGTACATACTTGGTATGCTTCCGATACTCTTTGATAAGCACTTCTACCAGGCTTTAGAGAGAAAGTTACTGGCTTTCTTGTGGGCGAAGAAGACACCGCGTATTGCAGCCTGGAAACTAAAGCTACCTAAGAAGCAAGGGGGGGTTAGTTTTCCGGACTTCTACTGGTACCATATCGCTGCCATAGCCAAACAAGGCTTATGGTGGGCGGAGGAGCTAGACACTCCAGGGGTCCCCAGCTGGCTCTCAGTAGAATCGGCGGTGAGTGATCCTCTCCCATTGCGTCACCGAATTGGAGCTGCGTCTGCGCATCCGAGTCCACAAACGCAGGATAGGATCCATCAAGCGACTCAACAAGCTTTAAGTTTGGTGTTGCCGCTACTGGGAGAAGACCCAACATATACGGACGCCACCCCCCTTTGGCTTAACCAGCGCTTCAAAATAGGTGGGACATGCTTCGCCTGGACCACTTGGATACGCCGCGGTATTTTCAATCTGGGGCATTTACTCAGAGGACAGAGATACAAAACCTTTGCGGAACTACAATATGAGTTTCAACTCCCCTACAAATGCTTCTTTCAATGGGGTCAACTTCGGCACTGCTTGAATAAGGCAGGAGTCACCCCCCTTCAGGTGGTCAGTGGGTGCTCGTCATACCTTCGGATCCAGGAATTCCGGACAGGGACCGGGCAAATATCACAGCTGGTGGACCTCCTTCGATCGGCGGACGGACGAAGCCCTAGCGGGGCACAATTGGTATGGGAAACTGAAGCTGGACCTTTCGCGGCCTCAGAAATGTGGGCTTCCTTCTGGGGATCCCAGATCCGGATATCTAGATCAGCCTCCCTCACACAGATGTTGTTCTTTTTAGCGCATCGCGCATATCTGACCCCAGTGAAGACTTCCAAGTGGCAAGAACCGAAAGATGACCGCTGCTGGTCCTGTGGACACGAAACAGGGACCCTCTCACACATGTTGTACTACTGTCCGCTCTTACTCCCGTACTGGCGAGGAGTTTGGCGGCGAATACAGCGACTGGTTGGGATAGACGCGCCTTTATCATATCGGGTGATTATTTACAAATCCCTGGCGGGGATACCTTGTCTCCAGAAGCAGCATCATGCCCTGCTGGACCTCCTACTGAGCTTAGCGTTAAAGGCCATCATGAGCCACTGGAAGTCCTTCGGAGCCTTAAGTGTGGAATACTGGTGGAACTTGGTGTGCTACCATCGAGCCTGTGAGATAGCATATGTACAACAAAATCCCGCCTTTCGAAGATTGGTGTACAAATGGGACAGTCTAGTCACGAATTAGTCAATGTCGAAATATTTGGCTGGTGCTGGGCGGTGGGACATAAGCGGTCAACCCCCCCCCCCCCCCTTCTATCGTTTCACTTCCGTTGTCATTTCGCTGTCTCGATCCTGAATGTAGAAGTGAACCTGTCTGGACCTGCCAATTAACTGTGTTTAATCCTTTTTCACATGTTTCTGTTTGGTGTATTGTATGTTAACGAAACGATAAATAAAGTTTTCAAAAAAAAAAAAATCGTTCAAAAGCTGTGAGCCCAATTGTCATGCCGGTAGTTTGTGAAGGTAATCTGCTGTTCTCTTCTCTCCTATCTTTTCTATTTTTTGTCTATCTCTGTATCTCCTACTCTGTCCTATCTTATAAATGGCGTTCTTTTCATATTTTCCGTACCATTAATGTAGTATTGTAAACCACTCTGATGCTTCTCAGCCTGAGCGGTATATCAAATGTATGAATAAACATAAACATATCAATCATATCACCTCTATTCCGCCTTTCCTCTAAGGTATACATATTAAGATCCTTTAGTCTGTCCTCATATGCTTTAAAATGAAGACCACTAACCATTTTAGTAGCCACCCTCTGTACTGACTTCATCTTGTTTATATCCGTTTGAAAGTGCAGTTTCCAGAATTACAAATGAGGTCGCACCAAAGACTTATACAGAGGCACTATCACCTCCTTTTTCCCGCTAGCCATTCCTCTCCCTATGCACCCAAGCATCCTTCTAGCTTTTGCCGTAGCCTGTTTAGCTACTTTAAGATCATCAGACACAACCACACCGAGGTCCCGCTCTTCTTTAGTGGACAAAACTACTTCCCCCCATGTCTTCAATTAACTCTTCATCCACCTCTTCCTCTTGTGAGGGAGGTCTGTATAGCATGCCAATGCAAATAGATTTCTCTTTTCCTCTTTCTAGTTTAACCCACAGTGCCTCCTCTCTCTCTCTTAAGCTCTGTAATTCCAAAGCTTTAATATTTTTTACATATAGTGCCACTCCTCCTCCCCTTCTTCCTACCCTGTCCTTTCTGAATAAAGTATAGCCTGGTATAGTTACATCCCAGTCATGGTTTTCTGTGAACCAAGTTTCTGTAACTGCTACTAAATCCAAGTCAGCCACTCCCATTAAAGCTTCAACATCTGGGATCTTATTTCCCATGCTACGGGCATTTATACACACCGCTTTCCATATGTTGCCCCTTTTACCCATTTCCATAAAGGTATTTGATGTTTCACTTACCTGCGGGTTTTCACTTACCTGGGGACTTTCTTCACCCATCCCCAACAAATCTAGTTTAAAGCCCTCTTCAGTAGATTAGCCAGTCTGCTACTGAAGACATGACAACCTTTCTTGGACAGATGGACACCATCTCTACTTGGCAACCCTTGGAAAGGCATCCCATGGTCCAAGAAACCAAAACGCTCTCAATGACACCATCCACGCAGCCATGCATCATCTCCAGGATGCGAGCTTCTCTGCCTTGGCCTTTGCCCTCAACAGGGAGAATTGAAGAGAACACCACCTGTGCACCTATCTGCTTCACTGTCTGTCCCAGAACCATGAAGTCACTTTTGATATGCTCAGAGGGATAACCGGCAGTATCATTTGTGCCGACATGGATTAGCAACATTGGGTAATAGTCAGTGGGCTTGATGAGTCTCGGCAAACTCTCCATAGCATCTCAGATTTTGGCACCTGGCAGACAGCATACCTCTCTGGACATCAAATTTGGTCGGCAAAAGGACGCCTCAGTACCCTTCAGAAGAGAGCCTTTCGGGGACAAGGGAATATATACCTGATTTTAAAAAAAAATTATGCAATAAGCTTTGACTTACTGTAAGTGGTGCAGTTTATATGCATGAGCCTGCATTATGTGAAATGTATCCATATGGCAGGGTACTGAAATAATTTTACCATTTTCAATCAATTGATCCAAACTCCAAATTCCTTTGTTCTGCTACCCTTTCCACAATATCTTGCATTTATTTATCCTGTTATTAGGATTCTATCAGATAAATGCCCCCAAGGAGTTCCAACAACAATTGATACTACCCTTATCCAACTCCCTTAGAGCTTTAATTTAGCCTAGGATGGGAGGTGTATTGAGTCTAGACTTCGAGAGATTCATGGTAGGCAGGGATGGAAAAGGGAATTTTCTCTTTCAGGCTTCATCCATGAATGTATGGGAGTTGTCTTGAAGTCTCATGTCAACCAAATCACTCCATATTGAGGTAGAGCTGTGAGATGATACACTGTAAATAAAAGTTAGGGAAGCTTACATCACCCTTTTCCCAAAGCTGTTTAAGTTTAGACAGGGCAATACATTTAACTATCCATAAAAATTTGGTCAGTAGCCTATCTAGTTGATAGTAAAATTGTTTAGGACATAACCCATGTCGCTTACTTAATTGGTATACTACTTAAGGTAAAATCATCATTTTTATAGTATCAAGCCAACCCCACCATGATATATTTAGAGGAGACCTAGAGGAGACCAATGCTGCAACATGTGCTTCAGCTCAAATAGTATGCCCTTTACATCCAACCGACCACATGAGAAGCAGAGCATCCGATCCCACCCGGTGGGCCATCCACCTTCAGGCATGTCGCTGATTGGCACTAGAGCCCTGCTCCAAGTCATCGGAGCATGCCTGCCTCCAGTGCTGGTAAGCTCTGCCTCCTCTGATGCCAGCACGCTCAGATGCTGACACGAGCCAGAACAGACCGACCGTGTGAGTAGCAGAGCACCCAATCCCACCTGGCAGGCCATCCACCTTCAGGCATGCCACTGATTGGCACCAGAGCCCTGCTCCAAGTCATCAGAGCGCGCCTGCTTCCAGTGCCAGTAAGCTCTGCCTCCCCTTGCCTTGCCCTTTCATCTTGATATCCTCGCCCAATCCAAGGCAGGCCCTCACTAAGGGCCAAGCCAAAGGGCCCTTGAGCGTGGCCCTTAGGCACGAATTGCATCAGATCCAGATCTGCGCCATTCACCCATTCCTCTCAACCCAAGCACTGACCACTCTTCTTCTATCGCTAGTTATATCTCAGCTAGACATTTGCAACCTTGCACTCGCTGGTATCCCACAATACCAGCTCCATCATCTACAACTAATCCAGAACACAGCAGCAAGGCTCATTACTCACACCACCCACCGTGACCATATCACCCCCCTTCTAATCATCTTCATTGGCTCCCAGTAGAATATCGCATCCGCTATAAAATCCTGACTCTAGTACACCAAGCCATCTATAAACAGACTCCACAATATTTGGCCGACCTTCTGCAATTTCACACTCCCTCCCTCTGAGCCACACATATTAACCGTCTGCATTTCCCATCCACCTCCCGAGCACATCTTCAATCCATGCGCCTCTCAGCCTTCTTTTTCCTAGGTCTATCTTTGTGGAAATTACTTCCCACTGCCCTCCAGCTAGAACAAACCTACTCAAAATTTAGGTCTCTACTAAAAACTCACCTCTTTGCTTCTGCTTTTGACCTCCCAATCTCTACCTCCTAACCTTAATACTGTTCCTGCCATTTGATCTCTCTGTCCTGAATGATTGAGTTCTATCCTTTCCTGTCTGATACAACACTGTTCTGCAAATTTTCAAAAATTGTTTGCTTCAGAAATTAAATGTGCTATTTCTTAATGGATTTGATACGCTGAATTCAAATATGATAGTGAAATTGGTCAATTAGCTCCTGTTTCTATGATATGTTGAAGAATGTACATTTTACCACTATGTATGGTGAAAATCGAGCCTAAATCCTTAGATGTAAATCAAAATCTTATTACAAATGAAACTTTGCACAATAACAAGCATGTTTTTATAAAATAAAGTTCATAAACGTATTTAGAAGAAACAGAGGAGTAATTATGTCTGCAATTTAACTTTCATTAAGAACATTTGTAAGTACATTCTAGCAATTTTTGTTCTCATTCAGTGGCTTCACGACTCTTCCTGATCTGTTTCTTGTACTGAAACAATGGAATATCCTTGCACTGTCCAGCAGTAGTCTGCAAGCATTGATGGACTCCATTTACCCTGATACCTCTTTTCCATGGCTGCAATGTCTTGGTGAAATCGTTCTCCATGTTCATCACTTACTGCTCTGCAATTTTGTGGGAAAAAATCTAGATGAGAGTGTAGAAAATGGATCTTTAAGGATATGTTGCAACCAAGGTTTTTGTATGCCTTGAGAAGATCTTGAACAATCTCTTGGTAATTATTTGCTTTGTTGTTTCCAAGAAAATTTTGTGTCACTGATTCAAATGCTATCCATGCAGCCTTTTCCTTTCCACTCAATAAACAAAGAAATTTGTCATCTTGAAGAAGTGCACGAATCTGAGGGCCAACAAAAACTCCTTCCTTAACTTTGGCATCACTCAATCTAGGAAATTTACCACTAAGATACCTGAAAGCAGGTTTCATTTTATCCATTGCCTTGACAACGTTTTTCATTAGTCCCAACTTGATGTGCAAGGAAGGCATCAAAATGTTGTTGCTGTCTACAAGTGCTGGAAACAGAACATTTTTGCTTCCAGGATCCAGTAACTGACGGAGTGGCCAGACCCTTTTGACGAAATGACAATCTCTAGCACAACTATCCCATTCACACAGGAAGCAGCAGTACTTGGTGCATCCACCCTGAAGACCAAGCAAGAGGGTGACCACTTTGAAGTCACCACAGATTGACCATAAATCCTGATCATAGTTTATACATTTCAAAAGTTGTTTCATATTGTCATAAGTCTCTTTCATAAAAGCTGCATAGCCAATAGGAATTGATGGTAGCAAGTTGCCATTATGCAGCAATACAGCTTTAAGACTTGCTTTAGATGAATCAATGAAGAGCCTCCAATCATCTGCATTGTAATTGATATTGAGAGCTGCCATTCAACCTTTTACGTTGTTGCATGCAGCAAGATCACCTTCTTTGAAAAAGAATGACACCAAGGGGTATGTTTACTAAACCGGGCTAAGGGTTAACCCGGGCTATCTGCCACTAGGTCCCTTATTATTCAATGGGACCTAGTTGCAGATAGCCCGGGTTAACCGTTAGCCCGGTTTAGTAAACATACCCCGAAGTCTTTCTGACAGTCCCAGAAAAAAGAAATTCAAAAGTCACCAGCCAGAAGATTCCACTGCTGTAGTCTGGAACCCAAAAGCTCAGCTTTATTCTTCGGGAGATCCAAATCCCTGACAAGGTCGTTCAATTCACCTTGCGTTATGAGGTGTGGCTCATTAGCAATGGCCAGAAGAAACTCTGGGTCACGTGAGGTTGACGGTTCATGACTACAAACTTCTTCCTCTTCTTCACTTGATTCTAATATCAAATCATGCTTCACTAAAATGACGCAATGGCTAAATGAACACAATCTACACATTAACTTCAAGAAAACAGAAGCATTTTTTGTTTCTAGAAATCAAAAATTTACTCCCCCCCAACAGAAATAAAAATTGAAAACATAAGCATCTCCATAAAAGATGAAATAAGATACCTGGGCGTTATCATAGACAGAACGTTAAGTCTAACAACACACATCAGGAATACAACAAACACAATATATAATAAATTAAGATATCTTAAAAATCTAAAACCATTATCAAATCTGGACTTCAGATCAGTCCTTCAAGCCCTGATCCTGCCTCACAGATTTTAGTAACATAATTCTTCAAGGTATCCCAAAACATGCTTTACACCAACTAAAAGTAGCACAACATGTTGCTGCAAGAATGCTTATAAATGCAGGTCCAACTGAACACATAACCCCTATACTGTACAAACTTCACTGGTTACCTATACAAAGTAGGATAAAATATAAAGTTATCATAACAACGTTCAAACTGATAAAAGATATAACCCCATCATATCTAACTGATCTACTGACAATTCATTCAAGGACCAGAACAGTGAGATAAAGGAACCTGAACACTCTACTTGTTCCAAACAACTTTCCAAAACTAAATAAAACTACAACAAATAGGGCATTCAGCTTCAATGCTCCTTTAATATGGAACGCTCTGCCGGATAAACTCAGAGATATCACAGATCTTTCAGCATTTCGAAAAGATCTTAAAACTCACCTATTTATAGAGTACTTTGGAGACTCATTCCCAAAAGATGAGTGACACTTACCAGAGATTACAACATGATCCTATGATGTTACTACAGGAACAAATTCACACGCTAACTATGAAAGCTCTACAAGGTAAAATCTTATCGAAGAAAGAGTGGAATTATTTGAACGTACGGAGCCCGGTACATGCAAGATTTTATCTAGTACCGAAGATCCATAAACGATTAGACAATCCTCCAGGGCGCCCGATTGTGTCACAAGAGGCACCATTTTGGAACCTTTATCCACATATATTGATTCATTTTTGCGACCTCTGTTGAGGAATATTCCATCATATATACGAGATACGACACACTTTCTGCAATTATTAGAACAGCATTCTGCATTGGCAGCGGTGTCCGAAGTGTTTTTAGTGACTTTAGATGTCACCTCTCTATATACAAATATTCCCCAACCAGCGGCACATTCTTGTGCTTATGCAGCCTTACAGGCCAGAGGGGATTTGGCAGATTGTCATTTACAATTTCTATCGGATCTACTAAATTTGGTGCTCTTTAAGAATTTTTTTATTTTTGAAGATATCCTATATCACCAGGTTTCGGGGATAGCGATGGGTGCTACTTGCGCCCCGTCATTAGCCAATTTCTATTTGGCCAATTTTGAACGATTGTGGTTGGACTCTTCCCCATTTAAACAACATATTTCCTTTTGGGGCAGATACATAGACGATATCTTTATGATTTGGACTGGTCAAGAAATTCTGTTGAAAACCTTTTTTCAATGGCTAAATCAGCAGGATCTGAATATACAGTTCACCTCCCAATACGATAGATCACGCATCAACTATTTGGATGTGCAAATTATTAAGGGAGATGGGCAGTGGAGAACATCGCTTTTTCAAAAAGCAGTGGATAGAAACGCATTATTGCACTATCATAGTGCACACCCAGTTCAACTTAAGAATAGCCTGCCGTTGTCACAATTTTTACGATATCGCCGGAACTGCTCTGAGGATGTAGATTTTCAACAACACTCACAGAGTCTGAGATGGAAATTTGAGAATCGGGGATATCCAGCCCATGTAGTAAAAACAGCATATATTCGGGCTCGCTATAATCATAGAGAAAATCTATTGGCCTTAAAAACAGAGAAGACTCCTTATGACGATTCCCATGTGAATTTAATCACACGATATTCAGTCCTTAGTGGCAGCCTTCAGAAAATTTTCAAGCGGCATTCTAATATTCTACAGGGAGTCCCAGGTTTAGAGTGCAAAACAGTCCGTTGCGTATGGCAACGACATAGAAACCTCAAAGAACTACTCAGTCCTGCAGTGCTACGGCCACTCTCTCCGACTAGTTCGCCTGGGCAGAGGGGACATGAAAAATGTGGAGAATGTAACATTTGTGAAATAACGGCAGAGTTATCTGAATTTGTCTATCATGGTACTCGATATGTGCTGAGGAGTCATACCACCTGTGGTTCCAGTTTTGTAGTCTATGCCCTCCGGTGTCCGTGCTCTTTACTCTATATAGGTAAAACCATCCGTCCTTTGAGAGTTCGTATTAATGAGCATAGGAGCCGGTTACATTGTCAGAAAAGGGAAGCCCCAATAGTAGCGCACTGCTTGGATCACTCACACAGTTTCGATCAGCTTCAAGTTTTTTGTGTGGATCAGATAATGGCAGGTTCAGTCACGGCCACACGAGAGCAACAATTGTTGAAGGTAGAGCAACGCTGGATCTACATGTTGAATACGGTGGATCTGGGAGGTTTAAATGCCCAAATTGACTGGACTGTTTGCATTTAATAGAATATGTTATTGCTTGGTTAAAAGCCATACAAGGTATCAAGGGAATGCAACATATGGACCCATTTAGTTTGTCCTGGGTAAAAACATGGGACCCTCATAGGGACTAATGAGGTTCAGGCTATTGGAATACCCACTTGAGGGATGGAGGATTGTTGGCTGTTCCATGAGAATAGTACCTATAAATGACATCAGAACATAGCAACCACGCATGTGCGGCGTTTTGTTTGAAGATAATGGAGTCGTGTGTCTGAATGTATTGGTAGGAATATATCTATTTCCTCAAGAAGGCTCCTTCCACTGAAGTTAAAAATACTAAACTTATGTATTTGATTTTATTTTAGAATTTTGGGCAGCAAATGTTGCGCGGAAAAGTTTAGAGGCTGCATGAAGATGGTTTCATCTGGTACAACTGTTGAAGATCCCTTGAGGAAACTGCTTATGCAGTGAAACGCATGAGCGCGCCGGGTTGGCGTTGGGAGCACAGATAAGTTCTTGTAGTTTGTGCCGAATTTCATCATGTCAGCATTGAAGAATTGTTTTATACTAGAGACCACAAGTCAGAGTGACAATTGATAATTGAAGGACTGAATAGTTCACAACAAGAAAGCATTGTGGTCTACTAGATGTCACAAAGTTTATAAGTATTGATTTTTGATATTATTATTACAAGCCTCTTTAAAAAAAAGGGAACATAAGGGTCCTTGATGCAAAGCAGGGGTTGAGGTACCACAGCAGAGGTATACCTTCTGGGTCCCACCCCATATGAACAAGTCTGAGACCCGTTCCCATGAAAAAGAAAAATTTTGATCGCAAGTAAAAAAACGAAAGCAAATAGTATTTTTAGGTAAGCATTGGAGTAATTTTTTGTTTGATGTCATTAAAGATATAGACAAACCACACCAAGGCTTCATCATGATATTCCTCGACATTGCCTCTCTATTTAATGCGGTCAATCACAACATCTTAATATCATGATTACAATCCCTGGGATTTAAGGACACCACCTTGAAACGGTTTCACTCATACCTCACAGACCGACAACAACAGTTCAAGATTGGATCCTGCACCTCAACACCCTGCAACCAAACAACAAGGGGTCCCGTAGAGTTCTGCACTATCTTCCTTACTATTCAGTTTATATATTCAGCCTATCTTGCCTTGTTATCCAGGCCCATAGTGTATTTTATCACATATATGCAAACAATATAATGTTATATGTCCCGTTCTCCATCAAATGCCCTTCCTACACTGCACTACTGATATGCTTTACCGCGGTTGTCAACAGGCTCATTCAGCACAACCTCAAAGTCAACTACAAGAAAACTGAGGTACTCCATGTCACAAAAGATCCTAACTTTCCTACTCCAACCTCATTAACCATACCCAGTATACCCGAAGCTACATTAGAAGTTAAATCTCAAGTACGATACCTTGGAATTACCTAGGATCAGCGCCTCACTATGCAACCACACATCAGCAGCAAAGTAAAAACTGTGTACCACAAAATGAAAATGCTTCAGCGGCACCGTTCACTCTTAGACTAATGTGACTTCCACACAATATTTTAGACCTTAGTATTCCCGCACCTAGACTATTGCAGCATAATCTTGCAAGGCCTTCCGAAATACACACTACACCCCCTCCAACTGGTACAAAACACTGTGGCCTGCATCCTACATGGCTCCTCCACATTCAAATATGTAACCCCAATCCTAAAGCACCTCCACTGGCTCTCCATAACTAGCCAGGCAAAATACAAGGCTATTTTAACCATCTTTAAAGCATCCCAGCATCCCTATCATCTGAGTACCTACAAACATTCCTACATAGAACACCAAGCAACAGAGTCAGAAGAACTACCTCCCAGAACAACTTCACCGTCCCCTCCCTCAAAATAAAGAACACTCAATCTACTGCCAACCGAGCCTTCTCCTTATTCGCCCCCAGCATCTGGAACAATCTGCCCAACAACCTATGTGCAGCCACAGACCTCAAGGAGTTCTGAAAAAACCTAAAAATCCTACTCTTTAAGGAACACTATAATAGCGAAACATGAACCATCAACTTCCCCAAGACTCCTGCCCCAAAACCCCTACTATACATACTCCTTTCCCTCTGCTGTAAGAATGTTTAGATAAATGTAGAGGATACCTCACAATCTCCCATGTTTAGAGTCCAGGTTCTATGTATCTGTTTGTTACACGTTCTTTGTAAACTGCTTTGACGCTGCGATAAAGTGATATATAAAATTAAAATAAATAAATAAATAAATGTAAGGAAATTGTAGGCGCTGAATCTTTGCAAAAAAGAACCCCCAAATATTTAAGGACCATTTAAAATTAGCATTAATCTAGTTACCTTGAGTGGTAAAATCATTCATAGGCATAATTTATGTTTTTCCTCCAATTTACTTTGAAGCCTGAAAAGGAAAAGAAGTCCTTAATTAATCTGAGCAAACATGGAATTGAAATTGTAGGATTATAGAGAAATAGCAACACATCATCTGCATAGGCAACCAATTTGTGGGTGCAAGAGGAGGGGCCAACCCTATGGATATCTGGTACTTCTCTAATTGCAATGAGTAGAGGTTCCAATGCTAGATTGAACAATAATAGTGAGGGTGGGCATCCCTGTCTGGTTTCCCATGTGAGTGGGGTAGGTTCTGAGCACTTCCCATTTGCAACTATCCTAGATTTAGGACATGCATATAAAACCTTAACCCAGTGGACAAATTCCAGACCACACCCAAACCATTCGAGGACTTTGAATATATAGGACCATTCTCCATGATTAAATGCTTTCTCAGCATCAAGCGACATAGTAATCATAAAAAATTTCTTGCATTGGGCAACAAGTAGGAGGTTGTTGGATATATGTGCGCTACCACCAATGCATCTACTTTTCATAAAACCCATTTGATCCATGTTAATGAGCCTGCCTAACAATTTGCCTGACTGAGTAGTCATAATTTTTGCTAAATTTTTGCAATCAATATTTAAAAGCGATATGGGTTGATAGTTCACTGCCAAGGTTGGGTCTCTTTCAGGCTTCAGAAAGAGTATATGTGCCTCAGAAAAGTTTGAGGAAGTGTCAAGATTTGTATATAGATTTTGAAATAACTGCTGAAGCCAAGAGTTAAGGCAAATTATTGATAAAATGCAACAGTGTAGCCATCCGGTCCAGGAACGTTATTCCTTGGCAATGAGCGTATAGCAGATAGGTTCTCCTGTTCAGACAGCAGAGATACTAACTTCATTCTGCCATTTTGTGAGAAAAGGGGATGATTGATCAAACCCAGAAAGGTCTGACAAGATTCATCTGCATCATTACTTGAGGAGCAAAACAGATCTTTATAAAAAGAAATGAACAAACAGGTTATAGATCTTTGTATAGACGACCTATGCACGATTTTCACACAGAGCTGCAATGTTTTGATGCTTCTTTCTGGCCTTGAGAAGTTGTGCTAAGAGGTGCCCAGAATTAGTATCATCTATATAGTACCCTGCTCTTTGCATAAACACTTTGAGGGGGATATTCAAAGGCATTTAAGCGGTTTGCAGATCTGCAAACCACGTAAATGCTGCTCACTGGGATATTCGGTAGTACTTACGTGGTTACTACCACTGAATGTCCTTGGTTTGTGCTATTAAATGTCCTGATGCTAAGTGTTTAGTATCAGGGCATTCTGGGAGTGAAATGGGAATGGCATCATGGGTTAACTGGGCAGCGGTGATATTCAGCTGCTGCTTGGTTAATCCTAATTGGTTAAATTTAGGACAGCTGAATGGTTTCCTAACTTTATCCAGTTTTGCAATCCGGCCAGTGGCAATCTGGGAAATTTCGATATTCAGTCTGGTGCCTGGATATGGCCCAGGTATTGAATATCCAGGGCGAATTTAAAGCAGTGACAGCCAACTGCTGGAAATCCCTGCCCCCCCCCCCCCAATGCCTAGCCTGCCTGCTCAGGCGCTTATATTTAGACTGCATTAATTAACGGAAGGTTTTATTATCATTTGTGTTTATGTGCTGGATCTCAGCTAAATCTTTTCTCCTACTCCGGGAAGCATAACTAATAATTTCACTCCACAAGGTGATTGTTGAATTGCCATGTGGGCCTAGAGTTAAGCATACTTGGAAAAAGGAGTTGAAGATTCATTGTAGCATGGAAGTAGATATGTATTGGTTTTATTCCACTCTCTTGTGTGGGCATCAACGTTTCAGATATTAAAAAAGAAAATCTATTCAAGTTTGATGAGGAAAGGAATAAAAAGTGTATTCCCGGCTAATAGGGTGCATTAAGCCCCAAAATTACACCAACTTCAGCCCACCCATTAAATTAAAGAGGATTTTACATGCTTTGAGGCTGGAGGATTTACAAAGGGATCTCCTGTCTAACTACACAGCACCATATTGAAATCAACCCCCTTGAATTATTTCATCATCTGCAAAGGACAAGATGACCTCTCTCAGCTTCTAAAAAAATTCAGTGGAGTCCCGCAAGTGGGTGTAGATGTTTACAAATAATAATCTTCTGGTAGCCAAGGAAACATCCACATATGCCTATTGGCCATAAACATCTGTATTTTGTTTTAATATTTGGAACTGTAGACTTTTCCTAAAGAGTATAAATACTCCACCTTTTTTTATGTAGCCCTGGAGGAAAAAATATAATCCTCTGTCCAATTAATTCTAAGCTTAACACACTTCATACAGTAAAGCACAGAAGAGAGGTCAGAGCAGTTTGCCCCACCCGCAGCTCCCTCTACCCCAGTCGGGGTCCTGAGCACGAGATAAATTCAGCTGCACGCTGCAGGCATGCCCGCGCCTGGTGGGCCAGCTCCTGAGGGCCTCGCCAGAGGACCCTTTAGCATGGCCCTTAGGCGGGAGACCATGGCGAGAAACCATTTCAAGAAAAAAGCTCCGAATTCAACAACTCCCACCCCAGCTTCACAGCGAGAAGACTGTAGCTGATTTCTACAGCCCAACTCCAGTGAGCTATCGAACACAGATGAGCAGCTGACCATGCGGTCTAAACAACCAGATCTTCCCAGCTAGACCCCGTCAACCCCTGCAATAGGGTAAGGCGCGTAAACTTATTGCAATTGTTACGCCCATAAGATTATTTCATTATTGCCGGATCACTATAACATCCAATATAGCTATTAGTAACAGAAGTCATAACAAATTGCTGTTATACAGTTTACGCGAAACTTAATGATCACATGGTATGCTCCTGTAATGTTCACTTATACTTATATATTGCATACTCCTGCATTAATCTTTTATTCTGTGCCTACCTGTGCTTATACACTGTATACTCCTGCATTGTTCACTTATACTGTGTCCATTTGTGTCTTACACATTGTATACTCCTGTATTATTCACCTAATTGGTGTCCACACAGACTAACAATAGTAACTTGTCTCTCGGATTATTAAATTCAGCAAAATGGATATCAAAAAAATGATCATGCTTATCTTAAATGTACTATGTTACTCAATTGGTATGGTACTCGCATTCACCCCCTCCTTCATACACTCACCCCTCTACCAACCTACTTGGCTCTGCTTACATACATATTATATCTCAACAACATAGGCAAGATTACTCCTCCCACCCTAGACAAGAGTACCATAATTACACTAAAACGCCTCCATACAGAGATAGAACCCTCCCATACCCGAGAAGGCAGATCAGAAGGCTAATCCATATAAACATTCAAAAAAAGATCACCACTCCCGCTACAACAACCTTAAAATTCATCCTTATCAATGCCAGATCAATCAGAAATAAAATACCAATCATAAGAGACCTCATCACCGACGAAAAAGCATTTCCTCTGCATCACGGAGACATGGATAACTGAATCTGACACAGTTCTCTTAAACCAACTCAAAGTAAATGAATATACTATCTTCAATTGCACCCGGGATAGAAAGAGAGGAGGAGGAGTTACTATAATAACAAAATCTGAGCATTATTGCTCCCCCACCATTACTGAAGACCAAGATGGCATGGATATCCTAAAAACAGAAAACAAAAACATAGCTATCTCCCTCCTTTACAGACCTCCTACCCCTGATGCGCAAAATATAATGACTATCCTTGAAGCAGCCTGCAACACCACAATAAGAAAACCACATATCATCCTTGGGGACTTTAATCTAGCCTCTCTCTCCAGCAACCAATTGACAACATTCCTTGACTCAATGGAAGAAATGGGCTACAAACAAACAATCAATTATCCCACACACATTAAAGGCAACACTTTGGATCTAGTGTTCCTACCAGAACATCTACCAAAGCTACCACAACATACTCCTCCTACCATATACCAGGTCCCCTGGTCAGACCACTTCATGAAACGCTTCCCTCTACACATCCCTCACTCCCCCAATGGGCAACATACCACCTCACACCATGGTCCTAGATATCGACCCTTTGTCATGGAAAAATTCCTTGAAACTATCATACCAAAGTTGGACTATGACTCAAGCAACCTCAACAAAGCTGTATCAAATTGGAACCTCACCATAAAGAAAGCTTCCGAACCAATTCCAACAACCAAAAGACCTCAGCGAAAAACATCTGAAAGGAACTCAGAAAGACAGAATTTATGTGGCGAACAAAAAAAAACACCTGAATATAGAGCACAATATTTCGCAATGCTTAACTCTTACAAGGAAGCGATAAATAATGCCAAAAAAACAACACCACACGAGAATACTATCCAAAGCCATCAACCGTCCAAGGGAGCTATTCAAGATAGTGAAATCATTAGCTAAAGCCCCCTCTAGTGACAGCCCCAAAATGCCAATTAAGCCCCAAATCATAGCTACCTATTTCGCAGGTAAACTTAAACAAAGTATCCTTCCTGCGCCTGACCCCACTCAACCAGCAATGATGAACCTCAATGAATGGAAATGCTTCAGCCACATTGACAGAAAACAACTGCTCCAGATAATTTCAAAGCTGAATACAACCATATCCCTCTTGGATCCGTGCCCTGTAGCCTGGATCAAGACAACGAAGCAAGACCTGAGTCCATTCATCTTAGGCATAGTGAGCCATTCATTACATCAAGGCTTCCTACCAAAAGAACTCAAACTCTCAACTATTCGCCCCTTGCTTAAAAACAAAGCTTTAAACAACAGCGACCCATCATCCTACCGACCCATCGCTAGCATCCCCTTCCTGACTAAAATCATTGAAAAAGTTGTTCAGCTCCAACTACAGGACTTCATAGACACAACTGCACCACTTGATGAGCATCAGTATGGGTTTCACCCTTTCCATGGTGTGGAAACCCTCCTCCTTGCCCTTTTTGACTCTCTCATCAGAGGCATGGACAACATCAAGCAAGCTTTCATTTTGGTGTTTCTTGACATATCATCTGCTTTTGACTGTATAAATCATGACATTCTCATATCTAGACTTAGTCAAATAGGCATCAAAGAAGTAGCCCTTGACTGGTTTAAATCATACATATCTGACCGCGCCCAATTTGTACAAATCAGTGAAATTGCTTCAACACCCTTCCCACAGGAACAAGGAATCCTGCAGGGCTCAGCACTGTCCGCCCTCCTATTTAACCTGTACCTTCAACTGATATGCTCCATATTCAAGAAACACAACATAAACTACCACATTTACGCGGATGACATCATGTTGTTTACCCCACTGAACATATCAGACCCCAATTATGACAGACTAGCAATATGCCTCTCTGAAGCAGAGCTATGGCTACGTTCAAAGAATATGTACATCAATTTCAAAAAGACTGAAGCACTATTCACCTCAAGAAACCCCAATTTCACCCCACCATCAGTTATCAAGCTTCAGAATTTCACCCTCCCAGTGAAGCAGGAGATAAAATACTTAGGAGTCACACTAGACAAGACTCTTAGCCTATCTTCGCACATAAAACAAACTTCTAGAGCAATCTTCTACAAACTCAGGTCATTACAACATCTAAGATCACTATTAGACAAGGACAACTTCAGAACCGTTGCCCAAGCACTAATAATGCCTCATCTGGACTATTGCAATGGGATTTATCAAGGCATAACCAAAAAAAACACCCTTAACACACTCCAAATGGCTCAGAATGTTGCAGCCCGAATAATCGTCAAAGCCAAGCTATCTGATCTTATTTTCCCCATCCTCTACAACCTCCATTGGCTCCCTGTTGCCAGCAGGATCCAATAGAAAACCATAGTTACCACCTTCAAATTAATCAACAAAATTGCACCATCACATCTTATTACCCGGATAAAAAAAGTCCCCTGGAAAACAGAATGAGAAGAAGGAGGAACCTCAACTCTATCCTAGTACCTGATGACATCAGAAAATCAAAACAGATAACAAGTAAAAGTGCCTTTTCCTATGTTGCACCGATACAATGGAACAATCTGTCAGCTCAGCTAAGGGAGACTAAAGACCTCCAAGATTTTCAAAAGGATATGAAAACATACTTATTTACACAGCACTATTATAACCTCGACCATTCCACCGAAAGAGCCACACAGACTCAGACTGACCATTCTAATGCCCACCATCCTTTAGAACCTTAGCCGTAATCTACTTCAGCACAAACAATTGTATTCTCACACTCCACACAAATGTATATAACTCTGTACATACATTCCGGAGCCCCCTTTGTGGGGACCCGAGTTGTAAAAAGTTGCTATGTTCAGCCGCAGTAGTGTAAATACATTCCGTAGCCCCCTTTGCGGGGAACCGAGTTGTAAAAAGTTGCTATGTTCAGCCGCAGTAGTGTAAATAGTTAATGTCTCAACCATGTTCAACTGTTCTTGTAATGTTTTAATGTTCAGAAGTTTAATGTATGGTTACTGTTGTTCATTGTAAACTGTCCCTGATCTCTGGAAGGGGTAGTATATAAAACTTTTCAAATAAATAAATAAGTGAGTTTCTTGCAAGAAGATTAAATGTTAATGGGATGAACCACCCAATCAAAAGAAAGAAAATATTTGATTATATCAAGCACATTGGTGCAGATGTAAAGATACTACTTTGAGATCCATTAGATTAGCCAAGAAAGCATCTGGAAGCTAGAGAAAGCCCAATCTGCTACTCTGTCCTTACAAAAGTTACAGACACCAACATAACACCAACCAGCAATTTAAAAACTCTGTCCTTCCAAGCCCCCCCCCCCCAAAAAAAAATTATTAGTAAAGAAAGGATGGAAAATCTCCATCCAACTAACTTTCATCGCACACCACATGGGTTCAAACTTTCACCTCCCACTCAATCAGATCCCTGTGGCACTCCACTGGTAACCTTCTCTTTAGAGTGAACTCCATTTACCTGTACCATTTAACATCTTTGTTAATGATATTGTGGAAGGGCTGTTGGGTAAGGTTTGCCTCTTTGCAGATGACTCCAAAATCTGCAACAGAGTAGACACCCGGGAAGGTGTCGATAACATGAGGAGGGATCTAGCTAAGCTTGAAGAATGGTTGAGAATTTGGCAGCTGAGATTTAATGTTAAAAAATGTAGGGTCATGCATTTGGGCTGCAACAATCTAAGGGAGTTGTACAGTAGAGGGGGTGATGTACTTCTGTCTATGAAAGAAGAACGGGACCTAGGCATGATTGTATCTGACGATCCCAAAGTAGCTCAACAGGTGGAAAAGGCAATGGTGAAAGCTAGAAGGATGCTTGGGTGCATAGGGAAAGGAATGGCCAGCAGAAGAAAGGAGGTGATAGTGCCTCTGTATAAGTCTTTGGTGTGACCTCATTAGGAGTATTGTATGCAATTCTGGAGATTGCACCTTCAAAAGGATATAAACAGGTTGGAGTCAGTGCAGA
The DNA here is from genome assembly GCA_033557465.1 of Ichthyophis bannanicus. NCBI lineage: Eukaryota > Metazoa > Chordata > Amphibia > Gymnophiona > Ichthyophiidae > Ichthyophis > Ichthyophis bannanicus. The sequence goes on along the minus strand of CM066032.1, from coordinate 905,019,518 downwards.
AGGTGGCTACTAAAATTATTAATGGTCTTCGTTATAAAGCATATGAGGACAGACTTAAGGACCTTAATATGTATACTTTAGAGGAAAGGCAGGACAGATGTGATATGATTGAGACATTTAAATACCTCTGTGGCATAAATCCACAGGAGGAGAGCCTCTTTCGATTGAAAACAAGCTCTGCTATGAGGGTACATAGGATAACAGTGAAAGGGTATAGACTCAGGAGTAATAAGCGGAAATATTTCTAAACAGAAAGAGTGGAAAAGCATCCCAGTGAAGGTGGTAGAGATGAGGCCAGTGTGTTTGTCCCATGCTTTTTTGAATTTAGATAGAGGCTCTCTAAAGGAAAAAAGGGGACGTAGTGGGTGATATGGAAGGGCAGATTAGATAGGCCATGTGGTCTTTTTCTGCGGTAATGTTTCTATGTTTCTATGCAGATCTATCTCATGCATATTCATTGTGGATATTCAGAAACCTGACTGGCCTGGGAATCCCACAAGAATGGGTTGAGAACCACTGTTCTAAACTCATCCCGTTGAATTTGCCCTGCACACATATTCATTCACAACTATTGCGCTATTTAACTCACAAACTACAACCTTTATCAAAACTTGTATAGAGAAAAGATAAATGTATCATTTATATATTTATTAAGTTGCACTTCAATTGCAAACAAATAAAACCAACAAGGTCTCTATCAGAGCTGTCAGGTCACCATCCTGAGGGCGGATCAAACTACCCCCTACCATATTCTTAACAGAAGATAAAATAGGGGAGGCCTTCATGAAATACAAGAGATCACAGAGAGAGGAAGACAGGCATCTGTATTTGGAAAAACTTAGAGAAGCTAGCAAAGTAGTCAAGAAGGCAAAGATTCAAAAGGAGGAGGAAATAGCCAATGCAATAAAATGGGGGGATAAGACATTTTTCAGATATATTAGTGAGAAGAGGAAGGGCAAAAGTGGTATTGTCAGACTCAAGGGTGCAGGGGGGAATATGTAGAAGCTGATAAGGATAAAGCGGAATTGCTTAACAAATATTTTTGTTCTGTGTTCACAGATGAAGAACCAGGAGCAGGACCTCAGAAAACACCCACAAATAAGAACAGAAGCGAGGGACATCTTGAACAATTTTCAGAAGACTGTGTTCGTGAGAAACTAGCTCAACTTAAAGTAGACAAAGCGATGGGACCGGATGGGATACACCCTAGAATACTGAGGGAACTTGGGGACGTTCTAGCAACTCCACTGACTGACCTTTTCAATGCCTCGTTGGAGTCGGGAGTGGTGCCAAAGGACTGGAGAGAGGCTCATGTGGTGCCTTTACACAAAAGCGGAAGTAAGGATGTGGTTGAAAACTACAGGCCAGTTAGTTTAACTTCGGTGGTGAGTAAATTATTGGAAACGCTGCTGAAAGAGAAAATAGTGAGGTTTCTGGAGTCCAGCGGATTACAGCATCCGAGGCAGCATGGATTCACCAGAGGCAGGTCTTGTCAGACAAATCTGATTGATTTCTTTGACTGGGTGACCAGGGAGTTGGACCGAGGGAGAGCTCTAGATGTGGTGTATTTAGATTTCAGTAAAGCCTTTGACACTGTTCCTCACAGGCGACTTATAAACAAACTGAGCACCCTAGGGATGGACCCTAAAGTTACTGCTTGGGTTAGAAATTGGTTGGGTGGGAGGCAACAAAGAGTACAAGTAAATGGAGCTCACTCTGAGGAGAAGGATGTTACCAGTGGTGTGCCCCAGGGATCTGTCCTTGGTCCGATTCTTTTTAACATCTTTGTTAGTGATATAGCGGAAGGGCTGTCGGGTAAGGTTTGCCTCTTTGCAGATGATACCAAAATCTGCAATAGAGTAGACACCCAGGAAGGTGTAGATAACATGAGGAGGGATCTAGCTAAGCTTGAAGAATGGTCTAGAATTTGGCAGCTGGGATTTAATGTTAAAAAATGTAAGGTCATGCATTTGGGCTGCAGCAATCCAAGGGAGCAATACAGTATAGGAGGTGAAGTACTTTTGTCCACTAAAGAAGAGCGGGACCTAGGCGTGGTTGTGTCTGATGATCTTAAAGTAGCTAAACAGGTAGAAAAGGTGATGGCAAAAGCTAGAAGGATGCTTGGGTGCATACGGAGAGGAATGGCTAGCAGAAAAAAGGAGGTGATAATGCCTCTGTATAAGTCTTTGGTGCGACCTCATTTGGAGTATGGTGTGCAATTCTGGAGACCGCACCTTCAAAAGGATGTGAACAGGATGGAGTCGGTGCAGAGGGCTGCTACTAAAATGATTAATGGGCTTCATTATAAAGCATATGAGGACAGACTTAAGGATCTTAATATGTACACCTTAGAGGAAAGGCGGGATAGAGGTGATATGATTGAGAAGTTTAAATACCTCCGTGGCATAAATGTTCAGGGAGAGAGCCTCATTCAATTGAAAGCAAGTTCTGCTACGAGGGGACATGGGATGAGGGTGAAGGGAGATAGATTCAGGAGTGATATGCGGAAATATTTCTTTACAGAAAGAGTAGTGGATCCATGGAATAATCTCCCAGTGGAGGTGGTAGAGATGAGGACAGTAACTGAATTCAAAAAAGCATGGGACCAACACAGAGGATCTCTAAAGGTAAAAAGTGGACTGTTGTAGTTGTTGTTATGGAAGGACAGACTAGATAGGCCATGTGGTCTTTTTCTGTCATCATGTTTCTATGTTTCTATAATGCACACTTACTATTTTAGGGAGTTTGTCCCCCTCAAGATGTAACACATTCAAGAAATATGTTTTAAGCATTTCACAAGAAGATATCAAATTACAATACGGAAAGTTTATAAATCGGAGATTCAGTGTTTTCAGAGAATTCTCCATCCTTTCTACTTTATTTTCTAACAACATATTGTCCTTCAATAATGCATTATTAGCCCCTTCTAGGGCCCCAAGTTTACCATTGAATTTGTCCAACAATCCCCTTTGAGACTGAAGCTCCCCTTCCAGAGTGGTCAACAGATCAACAGTATCCACTGAAAACTTGCATAATTGTGCAAGACAGCTAAACAGAATTGTATCCATCTTTGCCATCATGCGCCAAATTTCTACAATGGTGATCTCTCCAAGGAGAGTCAATGGTATAGCTGACTCATTCCGCAAAGTCCTGGAGAAAACAACAGGCTTTAAGGGAATCAAGGAAGGGGACAAGCCCCTAACCTCTTCTAATAGGTGGGATGAAGCCAATGGCTTCACAACAGATATACTTCCTGACTCCTGACCCAAGATGCTAACATTACCAGTTAGATGAATCCCTGTACCATCAGGAGATAACACTAAACTGGAAGCTCCTTGCAGCACTCCCGGGGGAATGGGGCGGAGACTGGGAGTCTGGAGTCAGAGAGGGAGCCTCAGAACTTGCATTAGTCAAAGTTACCGGGGTACTTAATATCTGTGGGTGTTGCCTCTAGGCACCCCAATTCTAGCCAGCAAGCTTTGTGGCGGAGCAGGGGTGGCACCTGGGGATAAATGGCTCAGCTGGATAGCATTGAAGCCAACCAGGCAGCGGCAATACTCAACCACTGACAGGTTATTCCTTAGCAACAAAAATTAGGCACAGTAAAGGCTGTGCTTTCGACACTGATTCTTACTGGGCAGCGGCTGAATATTGCTGCTTCAGAACTATCCAGCTGAGCCAGATGTTCAACACTGGTGGCCAGATGTGGCCCCGGCATTGAATATGTGAGTTGCAGGTTCAGCAGTGACAGCTAGCCGCTGCTGCTGAATATCGGGCCCAGAGTTACTAGGGCCCTTTTACTAAAGGTGCTATGGTTTTGCACTAAACACACATTTAACATGAAAATGAGTGTACACTTAGTGCAAAGCCTCCATGGTAACTGTCAGGAGTGTGATCAGCATGTTCTCAGCAGTTAATGTGCAGATGTGATGTTATAAGTACAGCTTGATGTTATACTGTTGTCAGTGAGCCAATTCTGATTATATACTGTTACCAGTAAGTCACTTTACTATCATTTGATTCACAACCTCAGCCTGATTTTATACTGTTACCAAGTAAGTCAATCTTAACTACTGCCTGATCTATACTGTTGCCAGTAAGTCATTTTATAACCACTACACGATTCATACTGTTACCAGGAATTCTTTAACTACTGCTTGTCTTATCACTGTTTCAATCAACTCTCTACTCTGTATAAGTAAAAACTGTTACAAATATTAGATACAGTTATTACTACACTTAGAGACAAACTAACTGCAACTCTTATTGCTACTATTAGACACAAACCTACTACTAGCAACATAATCCACAACAAACACCTCCCAATTCTGGAACATGTCACGCTCAAACAACATGATACTAAAAATAACATACAGCTGTATTTTATTAACAATCTTAATTGACCTAACACTAAGCTTAACATCTAAAAATCACATGTCAATCCCTATAATACAATCTACAATTAGAAATCACAACCACATTGGACACCCCAACTCAATCCACCATGCAAAAATAAATTACCACAGACTTATACAAATAAAACAAACTAATTCTCCACAAACAACAAAAGAAATTAACATTAATAATACCACTTCTCTAACTTGCATCCTCATAAATGCCCGCTCTATGAAAAACAAACTCCCCATATTCAATGATTTAATAACAGACTCAAAACCTGATATGTTATGCGTAACGGAAACATGGCTAACTGAAACGGATACAGTCTACTTAAATCAACTTAATAGCGACGAATACGATATAAACTATACACATAGAACTAACAAAAAAGGAGGAGGAGTACTTATAATGACAAAAAAGGGATTAAATGCAAGAACAATACCATCTACTATAACCAACAATATTGACACCTTAATTATAAAAACCAACATTTGTAGAATTTGCCTAATATATAGACCCCCTGACCAAAAAGCAGATAGCCTAGATTCTCTAATTGAATTCCTAGGCTCATCTTCAGAACATAATCCCATAATCATGCTAGGAGACTTTAATCTCCCATCACTTCCAGCATCAGAAGCCAACTTGTTCCTAGAATCCATATCAGACATGGACTATCACCAAATAATTAATACAAAAACACATATAAAAGGAGGCATCCTTGACCTTATTCTCCTACCAAGCACACTCTACAAGTTATTCAAAACAGACTCCATAGAATACACACAAATACCCTGGTCTGATCATTACATTATCAAAACAAAATTCACATTCCACACCAACAACACTAAAAATAACACACGAAGTGATCCCACTACAAAATTCAAAAAATTTAATGAAACTGAATTCTTGGATACAACAATACCTCACCTCTCATCATCCCCAATGAATCTAGATGAAGCTGTAATAACCTGGCATGTAACAATCAATAATGCAGCCAAACTTGATCAACGTATCAAAAAGCCCCCTAATTCAAAAATAAACAGAACTCCATGGTTTAACAACACGCTAAAACAAATGAAAAAAGAACTAAGAAAATTAGAACATAAATGGCGCAAAACCAAATCAACCATCAACAAGGAAATATATAACAACCATCTCACAAAATACAAAGATACATTAGATAATACAAAAAAATCTTATTTCGCAGCAATCTTATCAAAATCTTATAACAGACCACGAGAACTATTCTCAATTGTTAGAAATCTTACTAATAATCCTCAAACATCGAACACTGAAATCACCGAAATATCGGTACAAACTTTAGCCATCCATTATCAAAACAAATCTATGCAACCTATAATGACACTAAACAATATAAATACAGTTCATCACTGCTCAGATGATTGGTCAAAATTTCACCCCATATCAAAAGACGCACTAAAGAACATCATTTCTAATCTCAACACCACAACCTCCTTTCTTGATCCATGCCCAGTAACATGGATAAAAAGTACACTCCCAATACTACTATCACACATCCTCCCTATAGTCAACCTCTCATTGCTTCAAGGACACCTCCCTTCTACGCTCAAACATGCACAAATCCGTCCAATTCTCAAAAACAACACGCTTGATAAAACATCACCAAAATCATACAGACCCATATCAAGTATCCCTTTTTTAGCTAAAATAATAGAAAAGTGGTACAAATTCAGACACAAGAATACCTAGATTCATCCTACCCACTTGATGACCACCAATATGGATTTAGGCCTCAACATGGAGTTGATACACTTTTAACAGTCTTAACTGATGTACTACTCAAAGGAATTGATAATCATAAACAAGCATTTATACTCTTATTTATTGATATTTCGGCAGCATTTGATAGTGTTCATCACACTATAATGCTTAATAACCTGAAACAAATAGGAATAAAAGACACTGTACATAAATGGTTTACCTCTTACTTAAATAATAGAACACAAAATGTAAGAATTGGTAACCAAACATCAACCATATATAAACAAGAAATTGGTCTCCCACAAGGCTCCGCACTATCAGCCCTCCTGTTTAACATTTACATAAAACCTGTCAGCGATATCTTTAAAAAATTCGTATACTATCATCTATACGCAGATGATATTATGATGTACATCCCATTCACGATTCCTAATTTACCAATAAAACTACTATCAGACTGCTTCAATGAAATTACTACATGGCTAAAAGCTCAAAACCTTCACATTAATCATTCAAAAACAGAGGTCCTAATTGTAACAAAAAATCAATCATATATCCCCCCAACCCATATAACATTACAAAACCATGACATTAAAATAAAAAATGAAATAAGATACCTAGGTGTTATTCTAGATACTCATCTGACGATGAACACTCACATCAGAAACACCATAACGAATATATACTTTAAACTTAAAATTCTTAAACAATTACGCCCATTAGTACACCAACTAGACTTCATTAATATAATCCAGGCTACAATAACACCGCACTTTGATTTTGCCAACCTAATTCTTTTAGGTATAACGAAACAAAACATAAAAAGAATCCAATTAGCACAAAACGCAGCAGCCAGAATTATAATGAAAGCACACTCAATCCAGCACATAACACCAATACTAGCTTCCCTACACTGGTTGCCAATTCAAAGTAGGATAATATATAAAACCACAATAACTACATATAAAGCTTTAAACAACATGGCCCCAATCCCATTAAGCAAACTAATTAGCATGGAATCTCAAAAAACCACGCACAGAAAAGGATACTCAAATAAACTAAATACTCCTAATGATTTCATAAAAGCAAATAAATTAACTAATAAAAGAGCTTTTTCTCATGCTGCCCCTTCTATTTGGAATTCCCTTCCGGAGGACCTACGAACTATAACTGAAATCATGGAACTCCGTAAAAAACTAAAAACCTATCTATTCTCCATGCACTATGGCAACACAGATAACCCCTTGATACACTCAGATAAAGGTTAAAAATTATGACAGAGTAATACTAATCCCAACAATTTAACAGACAATACACTATTATAAAAACACTATGATCCAATTCCAAAGTACCCACAACATATATTTGTATATAGTTTTTTGTACATAGTTTACAAGCCAGTTTTGCTATTTTGCATTAGTTCATGCTGTTAACCATTACTTTTATTGTTACAAAATGTTCGATGTAAAACTAAGCTTTGCTTTGTGGATTGTTGTTTTATTGTGAACCGCAACTGAACTCTGGAAGTTGCGGGTTATAAATATATGTTAAATAAATAAAATAAATAAATGTGCAAAATAACGCAGAACGCTGTTATCGCGGGTGCACTTAACTCGACCTATTCAGGTGGAGGTAATTGCACCTGGCAGTGCACAATATGTAGCACCACGCTAACTGCAATGCATTCACCACATCCACTCTCCACCCCTTTTTCACCCCAACACCTGAACGGCAGCGCATTAATCAGATGCAGTAATTGTCACGCCCCTGTGCTAACAGTTATTGTGGGCCCGAGCGCATGGTTACTGCACTAGTAAAAGGGCCTCTAAGGTGCACTACTGCTAATGCATATAATTTCTCACAGTGTGCGTTATTTTACTGCAGGTCCCAGTGGGACCTAGTTACTAATGTATGTAAATGGTGAAAGGAGAACCTAATGATTTACTTCCCTTTTTTTTCGCTTATTGGTGAGTTTTGTTTGATGTTTCAGGAGAGGATGTTTTCTTTTGTTGTTCGGTATTGAATGTGAGATTTTCTATACATAATCCTTCTGAGTGACAGTTTAATTTGTGATTACCAGTTTTATTTTGCATTGTGTGACATTATTTTGCTCTAATTGGAAATCCCCAGAACTAATGCTGCTGCTTGTCTACCTCTCTCTACAATGGTGTACGAGTATGTTAATATTTCCCATGGAACGGACTTGCTGATTTTTTCATTCTTCTTTCTGGTTACTCAGATGCTGACTGACGTTGCCTTCGCAGTAGCTATTAAAAACTGAATTGTCCAGAGAGAGAGAAAAGTGTGCTTAAGGGTATTTCTGCTTTCCTTTCTATTTTGATTACAGTTCACATCCTCATTGGCCAGATAGTTTGAGAAATGTATATTCTGCAGATTACTGGCCAGGAAGGAGGGTTATTTTTCTTTTGGAAATCTCAGACGGAGGAGATTTATTTTGTGGGCCTCAGATCTCTAGTCACCTGTCCAGCTGCCAGAGGACAATGCACTGACCTTGTGAAGGCTGAAGTCACATCAATAAATCCCAGGGCCTCTCTGGGCAATGCACAGAATAGGAGGCAGGTGCGTCTTCTTTGCTTTTATGGCCCATTTGTATTAAACACGTTTACGTACCAGGATTTTATGACTCTGATCTTTGACCTAGTCAAAAATAGATTTGAAGGGGTGAGAGAAGTCACACACACAGAAAAGCGTGGCACATACAGTATGTACACTTGTTTCCATGAGCTGCCTAATGGCATAGTGCCTTTCACTAAAGGATCAGTCATGTCTTGGATGAGGCTGAGGAAAAATGTGTAAGTATCTAATTTAAAAAGAATTTATATTCTACACTATAAATCTAGGCAGATTACAATAAAAACTGCAGAAAATCAAACACAAATATACATGGAGCCCGCTTCCCATAGGGGTATGTCCAGGCCGTCTGGAAGGAACCAGGTAAGAAGGGCCCCTTTGGACCTGATTCTAGTATGTGGGAACAAAACGTTCCCACAGCAGCCAGAATTGGGCCAGAGGACAGCCCGGTGTGCCCATGGAAAGCCCAGCGTGCTCCTGTCTGCCTTCGGGGATGTCTTCTCTGCAGGCATCCTTTATCTATATCTTTATTATCATTTGATATACTGTCCTAGACAGCGAGGCATCAAAGCGGTTTACAATAGTCAAAACATCAGAGTGAAAGGAATGGAACGCCAGTTGGTGACAGGACAGCTGAACGAGGAGAAAAAGTGAGAGAAAAGGGAAAGCTGGTAGGAGAGAAGAGGGGAGAACAACCTAAAGAGGACAGGCAGGAGGGGAGAACTAATCTCAGGAGGAGGGGAAAGGTCATAGGCAAGCTGGAACAGGTGAGTTTTGAGCAGGGATTTGAACCGGGTTCTGCTTGCAGGATGACAGGCAGGGAGTTCCGTAAAGTGGGGGCAAGAAAGAAGAAAGCAGAGTGATGTGTCTGTTCTAGATGCGCCCGTGAGACAGAGGGAAGGGCCAGGCAGTGGGTGTGCAGGGACCTGAGGCGACAGTGAAGGGGAGTGGAATTGGAGGAGATCAGCTAAGTATTGTGGAGTGCCAGTGTGAATTGCCTGATGAGCTGAGGTAAGGATTTTGTAATCAATACATTTTTTATGGGAAGCCAGTGAGGACGGATTAGGGTAGGTGTAATGTTTTCGCGATAAGAGGAGCGTGTGAGGATATGGGTTGCGGTATTATGAAGGAACTGGAGACGGCGAAGTTGATAAAGGGGGAGACCAGTAAGTGCACCATTACAGCAATCGAGTCGGGAAATCATCAGTGACAGGAAGAGGGTTGTGAGGGAATGTGGGTCGAGGGAGAAGCGAAGGGCACAAATCCGGCGGAGGAAGAAGAAAGACCGCTGAACAAGAGAACTGAAATGGTCATGAAATGTTAACGAACAATCCAGAATGATACCAAGATAGCGGAGAGATTGGACGAGAGGGACTGGGGAGTGTGGTGTGATAGCAAGGGGGCTATTGTGGGCCTGGGATATTGACGGTGAGCCAAATTGTAGAGCATTTAGAGGGGTTAAGAAAAAGACGATTGGTGAGGAAGCCAATCGGAGACGGCGGATAGGCAGGTGTTTAAGGGAGCCAAATCCAGGGAGTTCAAGTCCACCGCAACTCATTCCCCCCTCCTCCCCGCTGCCCGACCCACGACTGGCCAGCCAGGGCCTGGATTGGGTGGCGGGGACTCCCCGGCACTTGGCCCTGGCATGGGTCCCCGGGCCAGATCACTAGGTTTTCGCCTCTTATATCATCTCTGATGTGGTATAAGCAATGCATCCTTACGGGCCCAGCAGTACATACAGGGCCATTACCTGAATCAGCCCTGTACATGCTGCCAGGCTGGCCCGCCCCTGCTCCGCCCAGAGCCTGCCCCCCTCAGCCCCCCCTCGCCAGCTCTCCCCATCTTACAGCATGGGACGTGCAGGGAGGACAGGAGGGGGATTAAGGTCAAGACAGCTTGCAGGGCTGTTCGTCCTGCCGGGACGTGCAACCCCGCAACCCGCGTTTCAGAATGACCTCCATAGTGAAAATATATACATTGCATAGATTTCAATAAAACAATAATATTGGCATCTGTCCTCGATGTCGAGAATAATCTTAATCTCCATATCCATCTGCTGTCAACATATAGCACATTTAGGACATCCATATCAACCATTGTTTGATTTTAAACTATGGGGAGAACTATTGCCTCCTCTGTTCCACAGAAAAGCCTTGATATGCCTGCTTAAATAAATAGGCTTTTAGTTACTGGAAAAAGTTGTTGACATCTTAGTAGTTGTTCACCGTGGTGTACCATGTTTTTAAAACACTCTATAAGAATTTATTATGTGTTTGTAAGTTTATTGTCTTACATTGCAACAGCAGAAAATCTTGAAGCAATAGCTCACTATCATTATAAAGTGAGCTTGTGTCTCATGAAGACTCGCATGCAGGTGCAGGATTCTGTACAACATGTACAGTACAGGAACACACATAGAGTTCATTCACAAATCAGAGCTTAAGAGTCCTAGAAGTTAGTTTGCTCCAGCATTTTAAATCATGGGATGTAATAGGGAACTTCCAAGGATTGTACTTAGAAAGGTGAGTTTACTGCAGTCTAATGCTTCCAGGCATGCTGGCACTGTTCCCAAAAGGCTCCATGGGAGTCCGGAGTCCTCCACCTGCACTGCTGCCAATAGGGGGGGATGCTGTGATTTCGCAGCATCTCCCCATACCGGCGGCAGCAGCACAGGCAGATTCCTGCATGACTTTGTGGGAATGCTGCATGCTGGCCCTCTACCTTGATCATTGTCTTTTATCATTGTGATCATTGTGGATGCTCTGTTAACTGTGAAAATACAGCATAGGCTAGAAAACTATTTAACATACAAAAAAAATTAATGTTATAGGAAAAAACCTAATTTTTTTTTCAAAGGGCACTCAGTGGTGCTGAGTACCACTTCCAGAGTAGCTTTTGAGGGGGGGGGGGGGGAGATATGTTGGAATGGAATACTGGCACGTTTTCCATTGCCTGCTAAAATTGTCCCATGGTCTTCATGTATTAATGTTTGATTTCCAGGCACATACCTAGGCGTGTTTTATTCTGCACTCTCAAGTACCATTGAGTATACTGTATGTCCATTTCAACTCATCTATTGATAAGTGGTCACAGTCCCCTGAAGAAGGCCGGTGTGGCCGAAACACATGTAGGGCTGACCCCCTCAATAAACTTTGTTCCTTCCAAGGGTTCCTCATTGCCTGCTTTCTTTTTTGTGTGTTAATGAAAGAACCCGACATATGAGTAATGGCACCTTTTTTTCTAGGAAAAATGCACTGATTATAAAATTTTGCAGCAAATACTTGAGATTCCTAGAAACTTCTGCCACCCATGTGCATACATTTGTTTAGTGCTTTTCTTCATAGCTGCACATGAAATGAGAGTCAGAAGCAGCAAAGTTGTTTTACATATTGGGACATGGAATATACAAAGCATGAATCAAGGGAAGTTGGAAGTGGTCAAGAATGAAATGGAATGTGTACAACTCAGTCTGTTGGGTGTTAGCGAACTGAAATGGACTGGCATCAGGCACTTTCCTTCTGATGATCACATGGTCTACTGTGCTGGAAATGAAAGACACAGAAGAAATGGTGATGCATTTATAATTAAGAAGAAATTTGCAAAAAATGTAATGAAATACAGTGCAATCAGTGAATGCCTTAATTTATATTCATCTACAAGGAATACCCCTTAACACAACTATAATTCAGGAATATGCCCCAACCACAGCTGCAGAAGAGGGAGGAGTTGATGAGTTCTATGAACAAGTACAACCTGAAATTGGCAGAACATGCAAACAGGATATCCTGATAGTCATGGGTGACTAGAACACAAAGATTGATAATAAAGAAGGCAAAGTGCTTGGAAAATATGGACTTGGCAACAGAAATGAAGCTGGAGAAAGACTGATAGAATTCTTCACGACCAACAATCTATTCAGCTCAAACACCTTCTTCCAGCTACACAAGCAGTGACTATGCACATGGACTTCACCCAATGGATTATACAAAAATCAAATTGACTATATCTGTGGAAGTCAACAATGGAAAAGCTCTATAACATCAACAAAGACAAAACCTGGAGTTGACTGTGATACCAATCACCAACTTCTAGTATACAAACTCAAGCTAAAGTTGAAATAGAGCAAGTCACTCATGAATGTAGCAAAATAGACCTTAAGAATATACCACTGGAATTTAAAGACTGCCTGCAAAATCAATTTGCTGCTTTAGATATAAGTGACAGAGCTCCAGAAGAGTTATGGGATGACCTCAAGAAGATTGTGTTGGAAGAAAGTGAGAAGTCTCTACAAATGGTGAAAAAGCAAAATGGCCAAAATGGATGACTGAAGAAATTCTGAAAATTGTCCAGAAATGCAGAGAAGCTAAAGCTAGAGAAGAAAGGAAGGCAATCACAGAACTCAAGAGAGATTTCCAATGTGTAGCAAGACAAGACAAGGAGAAGTTCTATAATGACACATGCAAGGAGATAGGATCAGAAACTATTAGAGGAAGAACAAGATCGGCTTTCCTAAAGCTATGAGAGTTAAAGAAAAAATTCCAGCCTCAAATTGGAATGCTATAAGATGCTCAAGGATCAATGAATGAATGATGCTGAGAAGATCAAGAAAAGGTGGAAAGAATATACAGATAAAGATATAAAGAGTGAGTGGATCAACAGCCATTTCAGCCTGTACCTTATGATCAGAAACCACTGGTGATGAAAGAACAAGTGAAAGCAGCATTGAAAGCCTTATCAAAGAACAAAGCACCGGTTATTGATGGCATTCCCACTGAAGTGTTACAGCTATCAGATGCAGCTGTTACCATACTTACAAGGCTCTTCCAGGAAATTTGGAAGACAAAGTTATGGCCAACTGACTGGAAAAGATCTGTGTTTATACCAATGCTGAAAAAAGGTAATCCGACTAACTGCAAATGATCACACAATCGCTCTGATCCCACATGCCAGCAAGATTCTACTCAAGATCATTCAGCAGAGACTACAACCATACCTGGAACGAGAACTGCCTGATGTTCAAGCAGGGTTGCGGAACGAGAAACTTCAAGGATCCATCTCACATTCGCGATGATAAGACAAGAGAATACCAAAAGGATATCTATAGGTTTTTTATTGACTACAGCAAGGCTTTTGACTGTCTAAACCATGAGAAACTCTGGGCCAAATTAAGAAGCATGAGTATACCAGAACACCTGATAGTTCTCTTGCACAACCTTTGCATTGATCAAGAAGCAACAGTTTGAACAGAACTAGGAGTAACAGCATGATTTAAAATCAGCAAAAGTGTTCGACAAGGTTGTATACTAGGGCATGTCAATTTTAGAGGTAGATTTTCATTTTTCCAAACTTTTCCAAACTACTAGTGACCAAATTATGCAGTTTTGCATGCTGAATCTAAAGCTATCTTCAGAAACTGCTTAAAGTGAGTCTTACCTACATCAAATCACAGTTGAAATATGTGGAAATTAAGTAATATTTATTTGAATATACAAATAATCTGTAGCCATATAATTGTCTTTAAAATGTCATTTATGCAGTTAATTTAATGTTATTTAACAAAATCCAGCAATAAGCCATATCTTGTTTGTATCTGTTTCAGTTCATGAGCTCCCTGCTGACCATCTGACCACTAATATAATGTTCCCTCCTCTCATGATTGTACACATGACCAGCAGTCTCAGTGTCTTTTTACACACCTTTCTATGGACTGGGTGTGTGATGGCCAGTTTGGAACCACCATGGGCTTGCTCATAAATGCCTTGATCTCTGCTGTTGTCATGGTGCAGTTAAGAGGAGGCTCATACTCCAGAGCTCCAGTCAAGTAATTGGGTGAGTGTAGTTGCTTCAGTGTTGATAGATGGTATTTTCCTGGGTCTCAACTGCTGTCTGCAAGCTGAGTCTTCTTATCTCTTTCACCTCTGATCTTCAATATATTCTTCACTGCATCTCCTCTCTCCTGTTCCTCTTCACTGCACAAAATAGCTTGCAGAAACTCGCTGTAACCATACCAAGCTGACCTTCTTACTGTAGCATGACTATCTTCCTTACCTCTTCACACTGTTCTTTCAACAGTTGCAACTGGAAAAGGAGATGCCTGAAACCTTGTGTCCAGTTGCTATTTATTTTTATATTGAACCATTTCACCGTGTCAACCCCAACACAGAACTCTACAATCATTCTTAAGTTTTTCAGATTCTTTCTTTTCAGATTATGCTTGGAAATCCATATTCTCATGAACCTTAGAGCTGTTATAAGCCATCTGCTATGTGACACAGGTCCTATTTCCAAAAGTAATTTGTGTATTTTTGCATAATTTGCATACAGGTAGGTAAATAACATATTATACAAAATTTAAAACTAGTTGTTGATCTGCCACATGATATTGGACCATTTTTTCACTAGTGCTTTTTAAAATTATGACATCTTCAAAAATGACACCCCTACTGCATACTTTCTCCCTACCTCTTTAATTTATATGCAGAACAAATCATCAGAGAAGCAGGACAACCAAGGTGTGCTATGTTGACGATACCACATTACTGGCTGAAAGTGAAGACAATCTGAAACATTTGCTTCTCAAGATAAAGGAACATAGTCTTAAAATGGGCCTGTACCTTAATGTAATGAAGACAAAGATGCTGACACTGAAAAAAATCAATGAGTTCATTATTGATGGAGAAGAAATTGAAATAGTTGACAACTCTAACCTACTTGGATCAACAATCAATAAAGAAATGGCAAGCAGTCAAGAAATCCATCGATGCATTGCTCATGGCAGAATAGCTATGAAGGACCTAGACAAGATTCTCAAGAGCAGAGATGTCTCTCTCCATACAAAGATTTGACTTGTCCAAGCCATTATATTTTCAATAACATCAAATGGATGCGAAAGTTGGACAGTGAAAAAGATAGACAGGAAGAAAATTGATGACTTTGAATTATGGTGCTGGTGACGAATACTGTGTATATCATGGACTGCCCAAAGAACAAACCAATCAGTACTACAGGAGATCAAACCTAAGCTTTCCTTAGACGTTCAGGTGACAAGATTTCGAATTTCATACTTTGGACACATCACATGAAGAGAGAGCTCATTAGAGAAAGACATCATGCTTGGCAAGGTAGAAGGTCAACGCAAAGAGGAAGGCCAGCAATGAGATGGATCAATACAATACCAGCAGCTATGGGTGCCATATATTTTTAGGGGGCTGAGTATTTAGATACTATCTGCAGCATGTGTCTCCAAAGATCGGCTGAAGACACTGCTTCTCTCATGAGGGACACTCTATACAGTGTACAGAGCTTGGGCTCTTTCATTAACACCCGGTGACTATGGGTCAAATGTAGCAGGTAATGGAAATGGTCAGTACATTTTTCCTAGTAAAAAAAGGTGCCAGCACTCATATGCAGGGTTCTTTCATTAATACATGTGGACCATGGTCAATTTTAGCAGGCAATGAAAAAGGTGCCGGTACTCCATATCACCACATACCCTCTCAAAGAAAGCCCTGTGTATAAGTTGCCACTTGTGTTGTTGGAAGAAGATGTTTGAGATCAATAGGTGGTTGCTCTACCAGAATTCTATGGGGGGATATTCAAAGGCATTTACAAGGTTTGCAGACCTGCACACCATGTAAATGCTGCTCTGTGCTGTTGAATATCCCACAAACATGGTTAGTGCCAATGAATATTTACAGATGGTTAACATCACGGGCATGCTAGGGGATATTCTGAGGCGGCACTCGATAACCAGGCAGCAGTGACAATGAGCCACTGTCTGTGATGAAAGTCAGGTGCAGTAAAGGCTGGCCTATCTTTTGCCACAGAAGCTAACTGGGCAGTGACTGATTATCACTGCTGTGCATTTAGCTTCCTGGCAATCCGACCAACCCAGATATTCAATGCCAGGCCCAGATATGGCCCCAACATTGAATATCCAGGTTTAAGGTTCAGTGACGGCGGCTAACCTCATTAGATTGGCTAGCTGCTGAGACTGAATATCCATCCTATGTCTTTCTCCAGTTTCATTTCTGTTGCCAAGCCCATATTTTCCAACCACTTTGCGTTCCAGTTGCCCATCATTAGCAGGATATCTTGGTTGCATGTTCTGCCACTTTCAGCTTGTACTTGTTCAAAGAACTGATCAACTGTTTCCTCTTCTGCATCTGTTCTTGGCGCATATACTGTACCTAAATAATTGTTGTAATGATGGTCATTCCTCGTAAGTGAGTAGAAATGAAGTGTTCACTGACTCTACAGTATTTCATTACAGGTTTTGCAACTGTTTTCTTAATTATAAATGCATCACCATTTCTTCTGTGTCTTTCATTTCTGGCATAGTATACCATGTGATTATCAGACTCAAAGTGTCCAATGTCAGTCCATGTCAGTTCACTGACACCCAACAGATCAAGTTGTGCACAGTCCATTTCGTTCTTGACCACTTTTAGCTTCCCTTGGTTCATGCTTCATATGTTCAATGTTCCAAAAGGTGCTGCATGCAAACACTGATTGACCATAACATAGTGATTACAAAATTGCACCAGTCAAAACAGCCCTCCCCACTAATGTCCTCTATTGATTATAGAAATACACAGAACTAACACAAATATAAATATACACATATGCACAAACATGTTCATGCACAAATATACAAGCATTGATGCATACACATACAAGCATGCACAGATACACATGCAATGACAAACAAACATGTACACAGACATACCAGCCCACAATGATACACATGCACTCAAACAAAATATGATACACATACACAAAACAGATAAACATATAAAACCAGAGATATGCACACACACATAAACACAGAGGCAGTGCAAATACAAATAGACAGCTGTGGACATGCACACGCTCAGGGGATGGAAAGAATTCCATGAGCCATGCTCTGCATGCCTTCCCCACTTGTGCAAATGGAAACTGTCTAAAAGATAGGAAACAGACTGTAGGACTAAATGGTCACTTATTTCCAATGATCTGTATTGGCACCTGTGCTGTTTAACATATTCATAAATGCAGGGCCGGCCGGTCCATTGTGCGATAATGTTGTTCGCACAGGGCCCCACGCGAACTCCATTCTCACACAATGGATGGCTTCAGAGGGAGCCGGGGAAGCCCAGGTGAGGCCCCCGGCTCCCTCTGCACAGCCGCTAGCATGAAGAGTCTTCCCTCTGAAGTCCCTTAGATGGCCGCGGGGCTGTTCGGAGGGGGGGGGGGCTAGGACTGGATGGGCCGTGTTTGGGGGGGAACTTGGACTGGAAATGGGCTGTGATGGGAGGGCTAGCACTGGAAATGGGCTGATGAGGAGCAGGAATAGGACTGGAAATGGGCTGATGGGAGAGCTTGGACTGCAAATGGGCGATGGGCTGGAATAGGACTGGAAATGGGCTGATGGGGCTGGAATAGGACTGGAAGTGGGCTGATGGGAGCTGGAATAGGGCTGGAAATGGGCTGATGGGGGGCTAGGATTGGAAATTGGCTGATGGGGGACTGGAATGGAACTAGAAAGGAGCATATGGGGTGCTAGGACTGGAAATGGGCTGATGAGGAGCTGGAATAGGACTGGAAATGGACTGATGGGGGAGCATGGACTGCAAATGGGTGATGGGCTGGAATAGGACTGGAAATGGCTGATGGGGGGATAGCACTGGAAATGGGCTGATGGGGCTGGAATAGGACTGGAAGTGGGCTGATTAGAGTTGGAATAGGGCTGGAAATGGGCTGATGGGGGGCTAGGATTAGAAATTGGCTGATGGGGGAGCTTGGAGTGGAAATGGGATGATGGGGGGCTGGAATGGAACTGGAAAGGAGCATATGGGGGGGCTAGGACTGGAAATGGACTGATGTGGGGGCATGGGAGAATGGGACTAGAAAGGAGCAGATGCTGGGTGGACCTAGAACTATAAGGGAGCTGATTTTTTTTTGGGGGGGGGATTGAGAATGGAAGGGTGAAATTTGAGTGGATGGTAAAGGAATAATAAAAGAAATGGGGGAAAGAGCAAAAGGGGAAAGATCAGTATGTTAAAGCAGATATAGAGACAAAATGGAAAAAATCTAAAAGAGAAGAAAGGGCAAATGGACAGCTCGCAGAAGACATGAAGAAACCAGAAGAAAGTGACTGGAGCAATTGCAACTGAAAAATAAAATGCCCAAAGAAAAGGTAGAAAAATACTTTTTATTTTGAATTTATTAACTGGAATATGTCAGGTCTGGGAAATGTGTATCGCTACCATCTTTGCGTTTTTACATAGTAACATAGTAAATGACAACAGATAAAGACCAGCATGGTCCATCTAGTCTGCCCAGCACGATGGCAAGAGTAGGTGCACCTGCCGCTCCGTGCAGGCCACCCCTCCCCACGTCCCTGTTTAGGGGTGAACCCACCACTCCATGCAGGACACCCCCTATTTGTTGAGAAATTAGATGGTTCAGTTTATTTTGATTTTATCCTTTTGCTTTAAAGGGATCCACTATGTCTGTCCCATGCCATTTTGAATTCCATCACCGTGTTTGCCCCCACCACTTCCATCGGGAGGGCATTCCAAGCATCCACCACCCTTTCTGTAAAAAAGTATTTCCTGACATTGCCTTTCAATTTACCATCTTGCAGCTTCCTGTTATGCCCTCTAGTTTTACAGCTTTGGAAGAGGTTTGTTTGTTCATTATTTCCCTTTAAGTATTTAAAGGTCTGAATCATATCTCCCCCGTCCCTCCTCTCCTCCAAACTGTACATGTTTAGGTCTTCAAGTCTCTTCTCATAAGGTTTCTGACATAGGCTCCAAATCATTTTGGTCGGCTTCCTCTGAACAGTTTCCAGTTTTTTTACATCCTTTGCAAGATACAGTCTCCAAAACTGAACACAGTATTCCAAGTGAGGCCTCACCAGCAACTTATAGAGTGGCATTAGTACCTCTTCTTTTCTGCTGGTAATTCTTCTTTGTATGCAGCCCAACATCCTCCTGGCTTTTGCCACCGCCTTGTCGCACTGTTTTGCCACCTTGAGATCTTCAGAAGTAATCACACCAAGGTCTTTCTCCTGATCCGTGCACACCAACCTCTCGCCCCCTATCGCGTACAATTCCCTTGGATTTCTGCTACCCAAGTGCATGACTCTGCACTTCTTTGCATTAAATCTTAATTGCCAAGCATTAGACCATTCTTCCAGCTTTTGTAGATCTTTCCTCATGTTAAACACTCCCTCGAGGGAGTCTACTCTTGCAAATTTTCATGTCATCTGCAAAAAGACAGACTTTTCCATTCAGTCCTTCAGCAATATCACTCACAAATACATTGAACAGTGCTGGGCCCAGGACCAACCCCTGGGGCACCCCGCTAATCACCTTCCCTTCATCCGAGTGAACTCCATTTACCATCACCCTCTGTCGTCTGTCAGTCAACCAATTTCTGATCCAATTTACCATCTTAGGATCCATCCCCAAGCTACCGAGTTTATTGATAAGCCTCTTAAGAGGAACAGTATCGAAGGCTTTGCTGAAATCCAGGTAGATGACATCCAGGATTTCAGCAAAGCCTTCGATACTGTTCCTCATAGGAGGCTTATCAATAAACTCGGTGTTGTTTAGTGCAAGAGGAAATTAACACATCTTTGGAAGTAGACTGGCTAATCTACTGAAGAGGGCTTTAAACTAGATTCGTTGGGGATGGGTGAAGAAAGCCCCCAGGTAAGTGAAAGCCCCCAGGTAAGTGATACATCAAATACCTTTATGGAAATGGGTAACAGGGGTAACATATGGAAAGCAGTGTGTATAAATGCCCGTAGCATGGGAAATAAGATCTCTGAAGTTGAAGCTTTGGTTGGAGTGGCTGACTTAGATTTAGTGGCAGTTACAGAAACATGGTTCACAGAAAACCATGACTGGGATGTAACTATACCTGGCTATACTTTATTCAGAAAGGACAGGGTAGGAAGAAGGGGAGGAGGAGTAGCACTATATGTAAAAACTACTATTAAAGCTTTGGAATTACAGAGCTTAAAAGGGAGAGAGGAGGCATTGTGGGTTAAACTAGAAAGAGGGAAAGAAAAATCTATTTGCATTGGTGTGATATACAGACCTCCCTCACAAGAGGAAGAGGTGGACAGAGAGTTAATTGAAGACATACGCAGCATTGCTAGGAAAGGGGAAGTGCTACTGCTAGGAGATTTTAATATGCCAGATGTTGATTGGCACATTCCTGCTGCAGTATCATCTAGGAGTAAGGAGATCCTGGATTCTCTACAGGGAGAACTATTCAGGCAATTGGTAACAGACCCCACACGTGAAGGGGCCATACTGGACTTGGTGCTTACCAATGGTGAAAGTGTTTCTGATGTTGTAGTGGGAGATCATTTTGCATCCAGTGATCACCAGATGGTGTGGTTCAGTATTAGGACTAGGGCTGTTAGAATCCATTCCAAGGTGAAGATCTTAGACTTTAGGAAGACTAACTTTGCGATGATGGGCCAATGCCTCAGGGAGTCGTTAGTGGGATGGGAACAGCTGGGGGATGTAGAACAACAGTGGGCAAAACTGAAAGGGGGTATTTTAAAGGCAACCAACCTTTTTGTTAAAATGGTAAACAAAGGCAAAAGGAACAGGAGACCGCTATGGTTTTCGAAGGAAGTAGCTGAAAAAGTGAAGAAAAAGAGGGAGGCCTTCATGAAATACAAGAGATCACAGAGAGAGGAAGACAGGCATCTGTATTTGGAAAAACTTAGAGAAGCTAGCAAAGTAGTCAAGAAGGCAAAGATTCAAAAGGAGGAGGAAATAGCCAATGCAATAAAATTTGGGGATAAGACATTTTTCAGATATATTAGTGAGAAGAGGAAGGGCAAAAGTGGTATTGTCAGACTCAAGGGTACAGGGGGGGAATATGTAGAAGCTGATAAGGATAAAGCGGAATTACTTAACAAATATTTTTGTTCTGTGTTCACAGATGAAAAACCAGGAGCAGGACCTCAGAAAACACCCACAAATAAGAACAGAAGCGAGGGACATCTTGAACAATTTTCAGAAGACTGTGTTCGTGAGAAACTAGCTCAACTCAAAGTAGACAAAGCGATGGGACCGGATGGGATACACCCTAGAATACTGAGGGAACTTGGGGACATTCTAGCAACTCCACTGACTGACCTTTTCAATGCCTCGTTGGAGTCGGGAGTGGTGCCAAAGGACTGGAGAGAGGCTCATGTGGTGCCTTTACACAAAAGCGGAAGTAAGGATGTGGTTGAAAACTACAGGCCGGTTAGTTTAACTTCAGTGGTGAGTAAATTAATGGAAACGCTGTTGAAAGAGAAAATAGTGAGGTTTCTGGAGTCCAGCGGATTACAGGATCCGAGGCAGCATGGATTCACCAGAGGCAGGTCTTGTCAGACAAATCTGATTGATTTCTTTGACTGGGTGACCAGGGAGTTGGACCGAGGGAGAGCTCTAGATGTGGTGTATTTAGATTTCAGTAAAGCCTTTGACACTGTTCCTCACAGGCGACTTATAAACAAACTGAGCACCCTAGGGATGGACCCTAAAGTTACTGCTTGGGTTAGAAATTGGTTGGGTGGGAGGCGACAAAGAGTACAAGTAAATGGAGCTCACTCTGAGGAGAAGGATGTTACCAGTGGTGTGCCCCAGGGATCTGTCCTTGGTCCGATTCTTTTTAACATCTTTGTTAGTGATATAGCGGAAGGGCTGTCGGGTAAGGTTTGCCTCTTTGCAGATGATACCAAAATCTGCAATAAAGTAGACACCCAGGAAGGTGTAGATAACATGAGGAGGGATCTAGCTAAGCTTGAAGAATGGTCTAGAATTTGGCAGCTGGGATTTAATGTTAAAAAATGTAAGGTCATGCATTTGGGCTGCAGCAATCCAAGGGAGCAATACAGCATAGGAGGTGAAGTACTTTTGTCCACTAAAGAAGAGCGGGACCTAGGCGTAGTTGTGTCCGATGATCTTAAAGTAGCTAAACAGGTAGAAAAGGCGACGGCAAAAGCTAGAAGGATGCTTGGGTGCATACGGAGAGGAATGGCTAGCAGAAAAAAGGAGGTGATAATGCCTCTGTATAAGTCTTTGGTGCGACCTCATTTGGAGTATGGTGTGCAATTCTGGAGACCGCACCTTCAAAAGGATGTGAACAGGATGGAGTCGGTGCAGAGGGTTGCTACTAAGATGATTAGTGGTCTTCATTATAAAGCATATGAGGACAGACTTAAGGATCTTAATATGTACACCTTAGAGGAAAGGCGGGATAGAGGTGATATGATTGAGATGTTTAAATACCTCCGTGGCATAAATGTTCAGGGAGAGAGCCTCTTTCAATTGAAAGCAAGTTCTGCGATGAGGGGACATGGGATGAGGGTGAAGGGAGATAGATTCAGGAGTGATATGCGGAAATATTTCTTTACGGAAAGAGTAGTGGATCCGTGGAATAGTCTCCCAGTGGAGGTGGTAGAGATGAGGACAGTACTGAGTTCAAAAAAGCATGGGACCAACACAGAGGATCTCTAAAGGTTAAAAGTGGACTGTTGTAGTTGTTGTTATGGAAGGACAGACTAGATGGGCCTTGTGGTCTTTTTCTGTCATCATGTTTCTATGTTTCTATGTTTATTTCTCCAGTGTTGTTGTACATTTCATGTTTGGCTTTTGGGGTTCCCAGTTTAATTATTATCTTCCTATTTCTAAATTGTGATATTTGTGTGGTGACGGTCTATGTTCTGCATGTGTAACCAAGCTGAGGTATTCTGTTTACATAGTTTCTATTTGACAGTCACACTTGTTCTCGTTCCCCCAGTGAGATGTATTGGTATTCTCTGAGATGTACTGGTTGAATATCTGCAGTACTGCTTTTTGATAGGTAGGGTTTGGTGCTTTGTGAGTCCCGGTAGTGCTGTCATGATACGGTGGGTTTGCTATGGGTTCTAAATGATCAGTATTTGTAGTACTTCCTAATGTGCCTGGCGGTTGTCACTGCAATATAGTAATGTAGAAATCTGGTATTTTTTCTTTATCCAGACACTCATTAAAAGGCATGTTTACTAAAAGCACATATTAATGTCACGCAAATATTTATGCAAATTAGGCTCTTTATGCAAATGAAATCCCACAATTAATCTCCGCATATGGCCCCGCACCCCCCTTGGGCCGCCCCTGCATAAATGATCTGGAGATAAGACAAATGAAGTGATTACATTTGGGGATGACACAAAATTTTTCAAAATCATTAAAACAGTAGAGGATTGCAGAATTCAAAGAAGGACCTTGTGAGACTAAGATACTGGGCATCTAAATGACAAATGAAATATAACATGGATAAGTGCAAAATGATGCAATAGGGAAAAATAATCTCCCCAAAAGGTACAAAATGGTGACATTTTACTTACCAAATAATGTCCTTTCCTTTAGTCTTGCTAGACCAGTCCAGACAAGTGGGTTGTGTTCCCCTACCAGCAGATTGGTGGAGGCAAAGAACTAATGAAATGCCCAGGTTTCAATGACATCACTCCCATGCCTCTATCCACCTCAGCCACAAGAGGTCACTAATCTGTCCCAAATCATATGGGAGAACATGGCAAGCCTTACACAACCTCAACGTGGGCAACAATGAGTAACGAAACAGTAGACAACTATGTACAGGAAAAGCCTAAACAGAAGGCTGTCAGTAGAAGATGGACCTGCAGAGCCCAGTATATAAATCATAGTGGACTCCAGTGTATCGCTGCAGAAGAACAGAGCCAATACAGTTCCAGAAGTGGGCCCTGGACTGGTCTAGCAGGACCCAAGGTAAGAACATTATCTGGTAAGTAAAATGTCACCTTCCATAGCATCCTGCTAGACCACTCCAGACAAGTAGGATGTTCCAAAGCTACACCTCCACTGGATGGGAAGAAGACACAGCAGCTTGCAAAACCATAAAGCCAAAGACTGTGTCTGCCCAAGCATGGAAATCAAAGTGGTAATGTTGGCAAAAGTAGAAAGTGATGCCCACGTTGCCACCTGACAAATATCTGAAGAAACTACCGAGCATGCAATGAAGCTACAGGGTAACCTATTTAAGACTAATAAGAGAAAATATTTTTTCACTCAACGTGTAATCAAAATCTGGAATTTGTTACCAGAGGATGAAGTAAAAGCTGCTAGTGTAGCTGGGTTTAAAAAAGGTTTGGACAAGTTCCTGGAGGAAAGGTCCATAAACCATTATTAAAAGGGACCCAGAATATCATTGCTTGACCCAATACAAGAACTGAGGAACCTGTGTCTTTTGGGGAGACTGCTAGGTACTTATGACCTATATTGGCCAATGTTGGAAACCTGATACTGGGCTTGATGGACCTTGGTCTGACCCAGTATGGCATATCTTATGTTCTTATGAGCTCCACTCTGCTCATGAGAATGCTTGCGCTCAGGTAGAATGGGTGTGGAAACTCTCTGGAACCGGCTGGTGCCACAAAAGATACACCAAGGCAATAGCCTCCTTAATCCAAGATCCCAATGTAGTCTTAGCCGCCGTGTCACTCTTGCATGGACCAGCAAATAGCACAAAGAGATAGCCTGACTTATGAAAGGAGTTCCTAACCTCCAAGTACCGGAGAAACACTCTCCGGACATCCACAAAGTGAAGATCCTTATGCTTCCCCCAACACTGCTCCTTAAAGAAAGAGGGCACCTGGTTTACATGAAAGGGAGAAATCACCATAGGTAAGAAGGAAGACACAGGCTGAATGGAAACGGCCTCCTCAGAAAAAGATAGGTAAGGATCTTGGCAAAACAGAGTCTGCAGCTGGGAAATCCGCCTTGAGGAACAAATCACAACCATCTTGAGTGTTAAATCCTTCAGAGAAGCGTGCTTCAATGGCTCAAGTGCTCTGACATCATGGCCCTCAGTATCAGACCTAGATCCTAGGAAGAGACCACAGATCGGAGAGGAGGACGCATATGCCGAACCTCCTGAAGAAAGTATGAAACAAACATGAGTAAGATTAGTGACTTATAAGCCATTGGACCTCTGAAGCAGGCCAAAGCTGCCACCTGAACCTTCAGGTATCTAATAGAGAGGTCCCTTTCCAGACCTTTCTGCAGAAAGGCCAGCAAAGACAACAGCTTGACTGCCTCAGGGACCAGCTGCCGTGTGTCACACCATCACTTGAAAAGGCATCAAACCCACACATATGCCAGGTTGGTCAACCTCACAAGGTTCAAAGCAGATTGGAAAACACCGACAGAGAACAGCCCTTACACACTAACTGTCTCCTTTCAAGAGCCAAGCCATAAAACAAAGGGAACTGGGTCTTCCAGGATGATCGGTCCCTGACACAATAGTCCATGAGATGGAGACAAACAAAGAGGTAGTACTTGCAGGTCAGAGAGGCTGTTGTTGCCAAAAAAGCATCTTTCAGGAAATGGAAAAAAGAGCCAAACGATGAAACCTGGAAACAGCACAAGCACTGGCAAGTCAAATGAAAGGCATTGATAAGGCAGGCAAAGGGAGAATTTGAGAAGAAGCTTGCTGCGGAAGCAAAAACGTGAAATAAAGACTTTTTCAAGTACATTCGTAGCAAAAAACCTGTGAGACAGTCAGTTGGTCCATTAGGTGATAGAGGGGTTAAAGGGGCACTAAGAGGGAACAAGGCAATAGCTGAGAGACTGAATGAATTCTTTGCTTCGGTCTTTACTGAGGAAGATGTAGGGATGTTACCTATGACTGAAGTGGTATTTAAAGGTGCGTAAAAATTGAAGGAAAAATCAATACATCGGGAAGATGTATTACAACTATTAGATAAACTGAAGAGTAGTAAATCACCTGGCTCAGATGGTATACATCCAAGGGTGTTGAAAGAACTGAAATATGAGATTGCAGACCTGCTATTAGTAATCTGTGAATTTTCATTAAAATCATCTGTAATACCTGAAGATTGGAGGATCGCCAATGTAACGCCAATATTTAAAAAGGGTTCCAGGGGTGATCTGGGAAACTACAGACCGGTGAGCCTGATGTCAGTACCAGGAAAAAATCGTAGAAACCATCATAAGAAACAAAATTACTCAGCATGTAGATAGTCATGGCCTAAAGGGAGACAGCCAACATGGCTTTAGATAAGGAAGATCTTGTCTTACTAATCTGTTATGTTTTTTTGAAGGTGTGAATAAACAGGTGGACAAAGGTGAGTCGGTTGATATAGTGTATCTGGACTTTCAGAAAGCCTTTGACAAGGTCCCTCATCAGCGACTTTTGGCAAAACTAAAGAGTCATGGGATAGGAGGCAGTGTACTATTGTGGATCAAGAACTGGTTAAAAGATAGAAAGCAGAGGGTAGGGCTAAATGGCCAATTTTCCCAATGGAGAAAGGTGAATAGTGGTGTACCCCAGGGATCTGTGCTGGGTCCGCTGCTTTTTGACATATTCATAAATGACCTGAAAAAGGGAATAACGAGTGAGGTTATCAAATTTGCAGATGACACAAAACTATTTAAAGTTGTTAAAACCCAAGACGATTATGGAAAATTGCAAGAGGATCTCGATAAATTGGAAGACTGGTCATCAAAATGGCAGATGAAATTTAATGTGGACAAATGCAAAGTTATGCACCTAGGGAAGAACAACCCAAACTATGGTTACACGATGCAAGGTTCCACATTAGGAACCACCACCCAGGAAAAAGATTTAGACGTTGTTGTGGATAACATGTTAAAACCCTCGGCCCAGTGTGCAGCGGTGGCCAAGAGAGAAAATAGAATGCTAGGTATCATAAGGAAAGGAATGGAAAATAGAACAAAAGATATTATAATGCCTCTATATCATTCCATGGTGAGACCACACCTTGAATATTGTGTGCAATTCTGGTCGCCGTATCTTAAAAAGGTTATAGCGTTATTAGAAAAGGTTCAGAGAAGAGCCACCAAACTGATAAAAGGGATGGAAGGATACTCCTATGAAGAAAGGCTAAAAAGGTTAGGGCTCTTTAACCTGGAAAAGAGACGGCTGAGGGGAGATATGATAGAAAAGGTAGATCGATTGTTTACGTTATCAGAATATAGAAAGACTAGGGGACATGCAATGAAGCTACAGGGTAAACTATTTAAGACTAATAAAAGAAAATATTTTTTCACTCAACGTGTAATCAAACTCTGGAATTTGTTACCGGAGGATGTAGTAAAGGCTGTTAGTGTAGCTGGGTTTAAAAAAGGTTTGGACAAGTTCCTGGAGGAAAGGTCCATAAATCATTATTAAAAAGGGACCCAGGATATCATTGCTTGACCCAGTACAAGCATTGTGGAACCTGTGTCTTTTGGGGAAACTGCTAGGTACGTATGACCTAGATTGGCCACTGTTGGAAACAGGATACTGGGCTTGATGGACCTTGGTCTGACCCAGTATGGCATATCTTATGTTCTTATGTTCAGGAGCTGCATCAAATCTCTGAACCACGCTCTCCTTGGCCAATCTGGTGCCACCAGAACAATCAATCCTGGGTGGCACTAGGGGCCACGGAGAAAACACATACAGCAGACATAGATATGGTCAAGGCTGGGCCAGGGCATCGATGGCGGACTCCATCTCCAAGCGGCAACTAAAGAAGTGGCCTACTTTGGCACTGGAATGGGTTGCCATCAGATCCATCTCAGGGTGGCCCCATCAGCCCAGAATCAACTGAAATGCCTCTTGACTCAACTCCCACTCTCCTGGATCCAAAGAAAGTCTCCACATTGTCCACCCCAGCAATGTGCTGAGCTGACAAGACTAGGAGGTTCTTCTCTGCCCAGGTAAACAGGAGAGCCATCTCCAGGGTCACCCTAGTACTCCTCGTGCCACCTTGCTGATTGATGTAAGTCACTGCTATGGCATTTTCCAACAACACTTGAACCGCCTGGCCTTCGACCAGGGGTCGGAAACACAGAACAGCCAACCTGGTGGCTCTCGCCTCTAAACAGTTGATGGACCCCATCACCTCCCTGCAGTTCCAACATCCCTGGGCCATTTGATCTTGGCAATCAGCTCCTCAGCCCGAGAGACTGGCATCCATCATCAGAAGGATCAATGAGTAATTGTCCAGCAGCATGCCCTGCCTCAAATGACTGTGCTGCTGCCACCACCGCAGGCTGACCTTCACCATCACCTGGAGGGAGAGCTTGAGCTTGAATTCTTGGGAGACCACCGAGTCAGCAAGGATCATTGTAGCAGCCGCATATGAGCATGCGCCCGTGGCACCATCTTGATTGTCACTGCTATCAATCCAAGGAGCTAAAGATAAACCCAAACTCTGGGAGTTTGCTGTGCAATGAACAGCGCCAGGCAATCCAACATCTCATGACTTTTCCCTCTGACAGGAAGACTTGAGTATCAAAACAAGTTCCCAGGAACTTCAGAGACTGGAAATGCATCAACTGGCTGTTTCTCTGGTTGATCACCCAGTCAAGGCCTTTCAAAAAGTACACCACTTGCGGCGCTACCCGAAAAATCTCTAAAAAAGAACAGGCTTGGATGAGCCTGTTGTCCAGATATGGATGCCGTAGAACTACAGCCACTAACACCATGACCTTGGAGAACATCCTTGGGGCAGTGGAGAGGGCGAAGGGGAGGGTGGCAAACTGAAAGTGAGAGCCAGGCATGGTAAAACATAGGTACCTTTGTTGATACTCCCAGATCAGGATATGAAAGTACACCTTGGCCAAATCCAGAGATGCCAGGAACTTCCCTCAGCGTATCGCTTGAATCATGGATCACAAAGTTTCCTTCTGGAAGCGAAGGACGTGCGAGTGTTTGTTGACATCTTTGAGGTCCAGAATGGGCCAAAATGATCTGTCTTTTTTGACACTGCAAAATATATGGAATACCTGCCCTTGCCCTGATCATCCAGAGGAATGGACACCATGGCCTCTAAGAGTAGCAAGTGAAGAGCGCTTTTTTTCTTCCCTTCGGCAGCTGTATAGCTGTATTTAGTATAAGACGCTGGTGCGCTGAGTGCCAGAAAACAGGAAGTTCCCTTTGACCTTGGCACGCCAGCGTCTTATACTACAATACAGCTGCTGAAGTGAAGAAAAAAGGCGCTCTTCACTTTGGCGGCTGTCAGGGTTGAGCTGGGGCCTCTCCGGCTCTCTTTAAAGCCTGTTAGAAAGCCGTGGGGCTCTTCCGGGGTGGGGGTGGGGGCCTGAGACTGGAAATAGCTGATGGGGAGGGGGGCTTGGACTGGAAATGGGCTGAGTGGGGGGGAGGCGTGGACTGGAAATAGCTGAGTGGAAGGGAGCTAGGACTGGAAATAGCTGATGGGGAGGGGGGCTTGGATTGAAAATGGGCTGAGTGGGGGGCAGCTTGGACTGGAAATTGGCTGAGTATAGGAGAGCTAGGACTGGAAATAGCTGATGGGGAGGGGGGCTTGGACTGGAAATTGGCTGAGTGGGGGGTAGCTTGGACTGGAAATGGGCTGAGTGGGGGGGCAGCTTGGACTGGAAATTGGCTGAGTGAGGGGGAGCTAGGACTGGAAATAGCTGATGGGGAGGGGGGCTTGGACTGGAAATAGGCTGAGTGGGGGGAGGGAGCTAGGATTGGAAATGGGCTGATGGGGATGCTAGGAATGGAAATGAGCTGATGAAGGGGAGTGGGAAAATGGGACAAGAAGGGAGCAGATGCTGGGTGGGGCTGGAATTAGAAGGGAACTGATGTTGGGGGAGGACTAAAATGGGATGGGGCTGGGGAGTGAAGATAGAGAGGGGACAAAAATATTTTGTGTGGGAGGGAAGAAAAATCTACGATTGGCCGGGTATTGGGAGAGTAAGTGGGTATTGAGGATGGAGTGGTAAAATTTGAGTGGATGAAAAAAGAATAAAGAAAGAAATGGAGGAAAGAGCAAAAGGGGTACGATCAGTATGTTAAAGCAGATGTAGAGAGAGAATGGGAAAAAACTAGAAGAGAGAAGAAAGGACAAATGGACAGTAGACAATGGAGAGTTAGCAGAAGACACGAAGAAACCAGAAGAAAGTGACTGGAGCAATTGCAAATGAAAAATAAAATGCACAAACAACAAAAAGGTAGAAAAATACTTTTTTATTTTGAATTTATTAACTGGAATATGTCAGCTCTGGGAAATGTGCAACATTAACGTCTGCGTTTTGTTTAGTACAAGAGGAAATTAATTTATAGTTTTATTTCTCCAGTGTTGTTGTATATTCCAAGTTTGGCTTGTGGGGGCTCCCAGTTTAATTATTGTTTTCCTATTTCTAAATTGTGATCCCCTGTTCTTTGTTTGGTGACGGCCTATGTTCTGCATGTGTAAACGAGCTGAGGTATTCTGTTTATGTAGTTTCTATTTGACAGCACTACTTGTTCTCTTTCCCCAATAGGAGCTGTATTGGTATTCTCTGAGGTGTATTGGTTTAATATTTGCAGTGTTGCCTTTTGATAGGTAGGGTATGGTGCTTTGTGAGTCCTGGTAGTGCTGTTATGATACGGAGGGTTTGCTATAGCTTCTAAATGGGCAGTGTTTGTAGTACTTCCTAATGTGCCTGGCGGTTGGCACTGGAGTATAGTAATGTAGAAATCTGATAGCCTTTCTTTATCCATATACTCATTAAGAGGCATGTTAGTGCACGTTAACATTATGCAAATATTTATGCAAATGAGGCCCTGCAATGAGTCTCCGCACATGGCCCCGCACCCCCCTTGGCTTGCCCCTGCCTGCCTGTATCAGATGTTTTCTGTAGACAGCAGGATTGGTAAGTGACATGATCCCTCCCACCTCCTCAAAAGATTCTCACAATCTTGCGCTCTGGAACTGAATTGCTGATGAGATTGCTGTGTGCTTCCTGCACATGCTCAGAACTTTGCATGAAGTTCTGAGCTCTGGGAGAGCAGTTCTGTCCTGGCGCTGTCAGCTGACATCACCACTTGTGTGCCTTATCAATCCTGTTCTCTATGGAAAACACCTGTTACAGTTAAGTAAAACTGCTTTTTTTTCATGCAGCTCATAATAAAACTGTGGAATCTGTTGCCAGAGGAGTTGGTTAAAGTGGCTAACATAGTGAGGTTCAAAAAGGGGTTTGTAGAAAATCCTGGAGGAAAAGGCCATTAAAATGATCATCCAGATAAGAGTTAGGACAGCATTCCTTATTTATTTATTATTTATTTAGCAAGCATTTGTAGCCCGCTCCTTCCAGCGATCAGAAGCGGGTAGGATTACTATTGTGAAACTGCCGAATCAAGGCAGGTACAAATTTTGTTTACATACAGATTGTCAGAAAAGCACATCATACAGAGTTAACACTTCTTAGCTATGGGGGAGTTCATTTACATATATACATAAATACATATATACAGGATAATCTTCTTGGACTGTCGAATCAAGGCAGGTACAAATTTTGCTTACATACAGATTGTCAGAAAAGCACATCATACAGAGTTAACACTTCTTAGCTATGGGGGAGTTCATTTACAGATATACATAAATACATATATACAGGATAATCTTCTTGGACACAGTGGTCAGGGGCTGCTCCATCTGTGGGTTTAGTTCAGGTTGAAATGTGATTGGAAAACCTGAATATGAGCAATGAGAAAGCGGGGTTACTTACCTGTAATGGGAGTTCTCCGTGGACAACAGGATAAGTCAGCCACACCTGGTGATGTCCTCTGAAGGTGCCATACGGAAGTGCTCTCTTGAGCTCAGAAAGGTAAACCTAGGAGGCGGGCTATGAGAAGGCCGACCTCGGCCAGGGGAGGTGGACGGGAATGTGTGGCTGATTTATCCTGCTGTCCACGGAGAACTCCCGTTACAGGTAAGTTATCCCTCTTTCTCCATGACAAGTAGGATTCGTCAGTCACACCTGATGCCTCCCAAGCTGTGCGGTACGCTGCGGTGGAAGAGGGAGGCCAAGACAGAGGTGAAGTTCTGGCTTTTTTTGCGATAGTTTCCAACATTGATAACAGTTTCCAACATTGCTAGCAGTGTAAGTGAATAGCAAACGAGTAAGGTGAGACAACATACTGAGATATTTCCTGATATTGCTAACAGAGCAGGAAAGTATTGATAAGCAGAGTGAGGCAAGCCAACATGGTCTTCCAACATCATTCAAGGCCAACCTGGCCGAACAGTACCCTGCGAGGAATGCGCATAAAGTGGTCCCAAAGAGAGAGCAGCGCTCAATCCGCTCCTGTTCTTTGGGTGAGCCCATCAATGCCTGTGGAGAGGACCACCTGACCGAATGCGCATCGCGCCTGAGTGTCCAAGTCCAAACAGTAGTGTCTCTGGAAAGGTATGGATGGATGACCAGTTGATGGCTTTGCAGATGTCCGCCAGGGAAATGGAGCACAGGTTTGCGATGGTGGCAGCAAATGCTCTGAGTTGGTGTGGCCCCATGTTGGGCGGGGCTTGTGCGCCCGCCTGGTTGTGGCAGAATGCGATGCAGTCCGATATCCATTGTGACAGTGTTTGCTTCGTGACTGGTCATCCCGGCCTTTCGGGATCATAGGAAACAAACAGCTGTGAGCCCCGCCTGAGTGGTCCTGTCTTCAGGAGGTAGATGAGGAGAGCTCTAGTACAGTCCAGAGTGTGGAGCCTCTGCTTTTCGGCAGAGGAGTGTTGTTCTGGATAGAAGGTGGGTAGCTTGATGGTGTGGTTGATATGGAAAACGGATGCCACTTTTGGAATAAACTTAGGGTGCATACGCAGAGATGCTCTGTCCTGGATGAGCTACGTGTACGAGGATGTGCCACGAGGGCTTGGAGTTCACTGATCCGACGAGCAGACGTGATAGCAATTAGGAAGAGTGTCTTCCAGGAAAGATGTTTCATTGAGGCGGAGAGCATGGGCTCAAAGGGGGGTCTGTGTCAGGTGCTGTAGAACAATGTTAAGGTCCCATGGTGGAACAAAGGGTCGCACTGTGGGTCGTAAGTTGTTGAGTCCCTTCATAAAGCTCGCCACCAGGGGAGTCTCTACGGTCATGGAAGGTGGTGATGGCGGATAGATGTACCCGGGTGGAAGCCGTCTTGAGTCCTTGGTCAAAGAGGGAAGTGAGGCATTGTAGAACAAAGGTCACCGGGCAGGATACCGGGTTCACCTCCTTCAAGGCACACCATATACTAAACCTTTTCCATTTGAGTCCATAAGATTTTCTGATGGACGGGTGCCTGGCCACCAGGATGATGCGCTGGACCTCCTCTAGTATACTGAGTGAGGAAAGGTTCATCCGCTCAACCTCCAAGCTGTCAGTGCTAGTGACCTCAGGTTGGGGTGAAGTGTGGGTCCGTTGTCCTGGGTAAGGAGGGACAGATGGAGGAGAAGGCTGAGTAGCAGGTCCTGCGAGAGACAGTAAAGTGTTGGGAACCACATCTGGCAGGGCCAGTGTGGAACCACCAGGATGATGTGTGCCATGTCCTGGACCACTCTCTGCAGTGTTTTAGAGATCAGAGGAGTGGGGGGGGGAGGGGTACACAAGAGACCACTCCCCCCAGCACACGTCGAATGCATCCGAGGCTATGCTGTGGGTTGATGTGTGCTTGGAGCAGAATAGGCGGCACTTCTTGTTCTGCTCCATGGTGAACAGGACGACTTGAGGGTGACCCCAGTGGAGGAAGATAGCTTCGGAAACCTCAGGGTCCAGGGTCCAATCATGGCGGCTCAGTTGTTGGCTCAGCCTGTCTGCTAGCGAGTTCTGTTTGCCGGGGAGGTAGAACACTTGCAACCAGCAGTGATTTGCTAGGGCTAGGGACCAGACGGTGAGTGCCTCCCTGCACAAGGTCCGTGATCCTATGCCCCCTTGTTTATTGATATAGAATATGGCCACCTGGTTGTCTGTCTGTATGAGAATTGATTTGTGTTTGATGTGTAGCTGGAAGGCTTGTAAGGCGTATTGGATAGCCCTGAGTTCCAGTAGATTTATGTGGCGAGCTGCCTCTGTTACTGTCCAGGCTCCCTGGGTACATAGGTGTAGCATGTGGGCTCCCCAGCCTGTCCTGGATGCGTCGGTAGTGATAGTGACCTGGTGGCAAGGTTGATGGAGACTGCTTCTCACCATGAGATTCTGTTTGGTGATCCACCAATGAAGGCTCTGTTTGGTTCGTTTGTCGAGAGTGACACGCGTGGATAGATGTTGTGTGCGTTGGTTCCAACATGACCGCAGGCGCCACTGTAGCATGTGCATGTGTAGTCGTGCCAGTGGCAGTACTTGGTAGTGGCCATGTGGCCCAGAAGCCGCAGGAGAGTCTGAGCCGTTGTGGCTGTCTGCAAGGCAACCTCTCGGGCTAGTGTGGAGAACTTCTCCGCCCATTGGGCAAGAAGGAAGGCCTTTGCTGCTACGGTGTCTATGTAGGCCCCGATGAACTCCAGGCGTTGAGTTGGAGAGAGGTGCGACTTCTGGTGGTTCACCAGGAATCCGAGGGAGGTGAGAAGGCAGATTGTTCCTCGACTGCTGCTTGTGTTTCCCGCTCTGAGGGTGATGATAGGAGCCAGTCGTTCAAGTACGGGAAGATGTGGATGCCCTGTTTGCGCAGGTGTGCTGCTGCAACTGCTACACATTTGGTGAATACCTGTGGGGCCAGGGAGAGGCTGAATAGAAGAGCTCTGTACTGGTAGTGATTGCCCAGAGCTTGAAATTGTAGATATTTTCTGTTTGTTGGGTGGATTGGGACGAGTGTAGGCATCCTGTAGGTCCAGGGAAGCTATCCAGTCTCTGGCTTGGAGGAGAGGTAGGATCGAGCCTAGTGAGTACATATGGAACCTCTCCTTGTAGATAAATTTGTTCAGTTTCCTGAAGTCGAGAATGGGGCGCATCCCTTCCAACTTCATGGGAACCAAGAAGAATCTGGAGTAGAAGCCACTGTTGATCTGGTCGGCGGGGACAGGCTCAATTGCTTGTGCTTCAAGAGATGTATCAATTCTGTGTACATTTGTTCGACAGCATCCGTGGGGACGACCTGGGTAGGTGCTGAGTGCTGGCAGGGTGGGGAGAGGAACCGTAAGTGCGACCTCTCTCGGATGATCTGCAAGACCCACTTGTACATAGAGATGAGCCGCCAGGACTTCCAGAAGGCCGACAATCTGCCCCCCCATTGGGAGCACTGCCTGCGCGGCTGTGGGCTGTTTGTCAAAAGGATGGGCCACTCTTCCCTGGTGCCAGGGGTGCCTGTTTCTTTTGCTTCCTGTCCCTTTGGTGTTTTTGATGATGTGATGTTCTGTACGAAGATTGGAATGCAGCTTGCTTATACCGTGGAGGCTGCCATTTTTGGTAGGAGTTGTATTTCCTGTGTGTGGGATAGGGCGTGTGGTTGAAGCTTCCTTTTTGCATGTTGGAGCTCCAACCTATCCTCAGCGAGGGTCTGTAGGGTCGTACAATGATCTTTCATGTCATTGACCATATCGGTGACCTTTTCGCCAAATAGGGATTCGCCATTGCAGGGGCCATCAGCGATGCGCTTGTGGGTATTCTCACGCAGCCCCAATGCATGTAGCCATGCTAAGCGTCTCGTGGAGATGGCAGTTCTGGCGGTGCATGTGGCAGTCTTGAAAGCATCGTACACTGTACTGATCAGGTGTTTTCGCATTCTTTGAGGTCTCCAAGTGTGGCCATAGCCGTTGCTTGAGCTTCCTGTGGTAAAGAGGCGATGGTGTCCTTTAAGGTTCCCATCAGTGTGTCCTGAAAGAGGATATGCTGGAACTGGTGGGCAGCAATCCTCGCATTGAGCATGGCTACTTGGAATATCTTCTTTCCCATGTCGTCCAAAAGTTTCGGGTCTCTCCCAGGTGGGGAGTTGGCATGGTTGCATGATGATTTTATGCACTTCAGGGTGGAGGACATGATGATAGAGTGGTGAGGGAGCTGACTCTTCATGAAGCCCGGGGCTTGCCAGACTTGATATTTTGTGTCCAGCTTGCAGAGGCATGCAAGGGCCGATGCTGGAGTCTGCCAGAACTTGGATTTCATGTCCAAAAGACGTTGATGAATCGGTAGGGTGACTGGCATTTTTGGTGCATTTAAGTATATAAGGACCTCGGGTCCTGCTTGGTTGGGGGGTTCTGATGTTGTAAGGGCTAAGATAGTTGCCACCTTACACAAGAACTTGGGGTAGGTAAGGTCTTCAGGCGGTGAAGCTGATGAGGGCAGGCAGATCCCCACATTGAGTCTCTCGGGGTTATGGAGTCAGGGTCCTTGGCTGGGGAGCCTCAGCCCAGTAGGGCTGTCTCTTCCTCCTCTTCTCCCCTGCTGAGAGAGGATGGTGAGTCCAATGCCGAGTCATCAGTGGTGTCGTTGACGCACTGTCAGCTCTTACAAGTTGTGGCCTTGTCTTGCAGGGGGCTTTCGTTCACTGTCTCTTTGTCCGGGTGGGCCGGAGCAGCTTGGAGGCCTTCCCGCAGGAGGCTGATGAGGTTGGAGAGTAGCTGCAGGATGGTCCCTTACTTTGGAAGTACCCCTGTGGTGGTGGCATTGTCGGTGCTGCCCTCAAAACCTTTTCCCTTGCTAGCAACAGAGATGAGGGGAGAAGGGCTAAGGCTTGGAGCAAGGCTGGTGCCTGCTCTATGCCTGCTTCTTTTGGCTTGGTGCCGTCTGTCACTCTCTCTTGGGCTTGAACTGTTGGATCTGCTCCGTCTCCTATGGTGATGGGGCCTTCTGTCAGTTTCCCCGCTGCCGGAGCTGTGAGTTTGTTTGCGGTGGCTCCTGTGATCTCCTTCGCGTCTGCAATCACTGCTCTGTTAACAGCTCCATTTGCGGCTCCGGCGAGTGTGGGACTGAGGACCTGGCGCTGAAGGGAGTTCCTTCCTGCAGCTGTGTTGGAGGGAGTTTCCAGTTTCAGCGCTGAGGGAGGAAGCCATCAGAGCGTCATTGCGTTGAGAGGAAGACCCGATGACCTGGTGATCGCGATGCCAGGCAATCACTGTGGAGTGGGAGGAGCTTGGAGGAGCTGTGAACTCATCAAGATGGCGGCCTCCCCAGGAGAAGCATGCTTTTTATGAAGAGCAGAGGCCATTGAGTATTCCTGTTGGGCTCCAGAAGAGTTACTGTGGATCTTGGGAATTACGGCAACATCGGGTCTCGCCAGGACAGAGAGATCGGGGCTGGAGGCCTCTGAGGGCACATCCCGGGTCGCTGTTTGGTCGGACACCACGTGGGAGGTCCCCAGAGAGGGGAGAGCTGACAGAAAGTCTTTCAAAGCAGGGCTCCTCGACCTGCGGGCTCTGGGGGATATCCTGGAGCAGTGCTGGCAGTTTGAGACCTGGTGGTTGGCTCTCAGGCATCGCACACACAGATCGTGTGCGTTGGTGCAATCCATTTTTCTGGTGCAACAGGAACACTTCTTAAAACTGTGTTTTGCCGATTTCAGCATCTTCTGACCTGTAAGTAGTCCTTGTTATTGAATCTGAAGATATTTCTGTTTTCTTCCTTCTGGATTGAAAGATGGTAAGGAGAGCAGGATTCCGTGTGTTGTAGACACGGCAGGAGAAACAAGACTGGCTATCTAGGGGCGGGCCAGTGAGTTGGGCCTCTGGCTCTTGCTCAGAAAGGTTTATCTTTCTGAGCTCAAGAGAGCACTCCCATACGGCGCCACAGAGGACGTCACGTCACCAGGTGTGGCTGACGAATCCTGCTTGTCCATGGAGAAATAGATCTACTTTTTGGGATCTGCCAGGTTCTTGTGACCTGGATTGGCTACTTCAGAGACAGGATACTGGGCTTGATGGACCTTGGTCTGACTCAGCATGACTTATGTTCTTATGGCTGATCTGACTACGTAAAGGGGTATTGTTTTCTAGATTTTTGAGAAGAGACTTTAATAGAGGATTTTAAATTACCACATTGATTCCTTTACAGGTCGTTTGGAACCTTTTTTTTTTTTTGTGCACTTATAAACTGGGAATTTTAGCACATTAAAGGTGATTTTTATTTTAAATTAAAAACAGACATCAGCATGAGTGTTTATTTGAGTGGAGAAAAATTTGTATAACTTTAGTTATAACTGATGGACTGAGAGAGGCAAAGTACCCTAAGGCATTCACTGGGTGATTTTTAAAGAACATTTCAAACTTCTTTTGTGTACCCACTGGGGTTGGGCCTGGGCTACACGTTTACAGGGGAGAACTAGAATTGTGCTGCTTCCTCTTCCTGTGCCTGCACTACTGAGGCTGTGTTGATTAAATAACCTTACGGGTATATAGCATACTGAAGTGCCCACAATAAGGGAGTAGACATAGTCTAAGAAGGTCTCTAAGAATTAGCACATGTATTATTATTATCAATGGGAGAATTAATGCACCTTGTTTGGTCAGGAGATCCACATGGTTTTCTGGGCCTACTGGAATTGGTGGCAGTGTAGTAACTCCCTTCCCTCATATTGCACAGGTTTTCCCACTTCAGTTGCCATCCTTAGCTCATGAGTCAGAGTTTATGTTTGCTCTTAGCCAAAAGGATGAGATGCAAATGTAACAATGCCATGAATGTGTCTCTTTGATCTAACTGTAGCATGAGAAATAAGAAAACATTAAGATTTAACAATTATTTTCTCCTGGGTCAGAGCAGTACACATGCTTTCAAACTGAGGGTCTTTGTTGGGGACGGATGGGATTAATGGAGAGAGAAGCTCAAATATGTAGTTTTAGAAATGAAATATGAATTTATAAAATGTAAGTGTGAAAAAACAGTTTAAAACTGTTATACATGAATTGTATGATTTCTTTCTGCCTTTCTTTTTGTTTCATCCCCTTCCTTCCCTCCCATCCTATAAGCAGCCTAGATTTTCCTCAGAAAAGCAGAGTGGGATAGAAAGATATGGGTGAAATTGAGTGATGGTTATAAGCCCTTTGTATTTTATGCTTGCACAGATTTTAAAAACAACTTGTGTTGCAAAATGATTATTTGTTATCTGGCAAAGGCAGATTGTCCTATTTACTGTGGAAAAGAGATCTCTTCAACTAACTGCTCCAGCAAGATAAGGATTGCAGACAATCGAAAGCCTGCAGTTTCTCTCCCCCCCCCCTCCCCTCCCCTTCCTTTTCCCCCTGCCCTTGCCTGCTTTCTAGAGAGATGGCCAGAACAGATGCTTATTTCCAAACCTAAAAATAAGATGAGAGATCTGAAAGGACACGCATTTTAAATACTTCTTCAGTCATGTGAACATGGTGAAGGACAAGGGAGGCCTCTTCTTCGCCCTGTATCCCAATATAGTAACATATCTCCTACCACAGCACCAAACCTTATTGAGCCCAGCTCCCATCTGAGATTAGTTCTACTTTTCTATGTTTTTAGACTGGGTTCACCAGTTGTCGCTCCCGGTCACACCGGTCTAAAATAGAGCCACCTGAGGCAGCCGCTCGCTGTCAGAATGATGAAATTAAAAGTGAGGGGGCACATGAAGAAATACGATGTAGTCTGATACCCTTACATGTTTACTGAAAACCTTGCTAAAGCTAGTTGTAACTCTGGGTCTGTAAACATTTGCTTTGGGGAGGGAGCGTTGCTGGCGGTAGACCCCGTGCTACTGTGGTGTGGCAGATTTATGGTGAGAAAAGTACCTGCTGCTCAAGCAAAGGCCTTGCTTTTCCCTTCCCCTCTCCTCCCTCATATTTTTCTCAGGACAGAGCAATTTGTTTAGGGATATTTGGAAGGGAAACAGGGCAGAACTCTGCAGAGGGAACAAAAGGATAGAAGAGTGATGGTGGCAGGAATGAAAACTTATATTGTGCCATTACAAACTGCCGAATAATGCATTAGAGTGCCTTCCTGAGGGGGCTGCGATCAGGCAGATAAGGCAGATGGATCTGTTTGGATTGCCAGGCTGAGTGAAAGCCGATTATTACGTCTGTTTTGCGCACGTATTTGTTCCTGGGCCGTCCTCCCTCTCTCCTTGCGCATACTGTACACAGCATGCATAATGAGGTAGAGGAAGAGGACAGGGTGAGACTCGTAGGCATTTGCAGTTTTCTAAGTTTTCCTCTGTTTCTATCTTGAATAAATTGGCAAATGTTACTTTTTTGTAGGAATTGACAATGGAGGAAAGATAAATCAGGAAACTGACTTATTTGTGGTTTCCAGACACTAACGGGCCAATGCAGAAAACTAATGCACCCTTTAAGCACAGATAACACCACTTTTAGGCACAATTACTGCCACAGCCAAATGCAGAAAAGAGATGGACGTGTGCGTCAACAGCAAAGGAAAAGCTAGCGCATACATATCGCCAAGAGTATTTAAATTACAGGCAAATGAGCTGCCCGATGCAGAGAAATTGGTAGGATTTTGTAACCAGTCTTAGTGCCAGTATCTCAACGCCTGGTCTTGAGGTGGTTCAAACCTGTTGCGTGTGTCCCCGACAGTATTTTGATGGCATCATGGGCTCTCCCTGATGCCTGGATCATCTGAGGGGAAAGCCCCAGATGCTATCAAAGTACTGTCATGGGGTCTGTGCCCTCAACAGAAAGCAAATTCCTTGTGGCGCAGTAGCCCTGATTCCCCCTCCTCCCCAACTAAAAATTACCTTGGTGGCCCAGCAGCCCCGAATCCCCCACCCCTCTTCCAGTACCTTCACAAAGGAGCAAGAGTGCTGCCCACACACTCCCGGTCCCACGCCGCCATCTTGAAAAATGGTGGCACGTGGCCCCACAAGGGGCATCTTTATATGTCAACCTGACACTGCCCGGTGCATCCCAGTATGCACCATGCAGGGCCAGACGCTCCAATTTTTCAAGATGGCAGAGTGAGAGCATGTGGGCAGCACTCATACTCCTTTGTAAAGGTACCGGAAGGGGGGTGGGGAGTTTGGGACCGCTGGGGCGCCAGGATTACTTTTTGTTGGGCAGGTGAGGAGATCAGGGTCACCGGGCCACTGGGCCACCAAGGATTAGCTTTCTGTCAGGGGCACTGGACCCCAACAGTATTTTGATGGCATCGAGGGTTTTCCCCGATGCTTGAATCATCTAAGGGGAAATTTGACACTTCCCCTCAGATGATCCAGACATTAGGAAAAGCCCCAATTCCATCAAAATACTGTTGGGGCTTATATGCAAATTAGCCAGGCCGTGCCCCCGTTTCTCTGGAAGAGCATGGAGAAAAGAAGAGGAGAATCTCCTCAATCAAACACCAATGTCCACAGGAGAGCTGAGGAAAACATGGCCACACCAACAAAGGCTGTAAACAGGGATGTGTAAGCTAAGAGCAAGGAACCTTGCAATACGTGGGTGGAAAACTGTTCCATTTCGCTCAGAGGACCACTGACTTCAGCAAGATGTTTGGGCCTCTGGGGCCACCATAGCCCCAAGTTTCCTGCCTATTTTGTCCTGCAGGGTGTATAAATGATGTAAGACGGAGCATAAAACATTCTAAAACATCCTAAGCGTGTTACAGAATTAAACATACAATTGTCTATCCAACGGGACAGAGCAGAGAGATGAGGAGGAAGCAAGTACATATTTATTTAGCTGTATTTATATTCCGCTTTTCACTGGGTCAAAGCGGTCAATTGGGGGATACATTTAACACGAGGAGATATGACACACATACGCTAATACTTACAGGGAACATGGGCGATGGAGGGTTAAGTGGCTTGCCCAAGACCACAAGGAGTGCCTATAGGACTAGAAATCCCAGTCCCTCCGGCCTGAGATTGCTGTCCCCAGGTGGGACTTGAACCCCCAGCCCTCCGGCCTGAAGTACTTTGTCCTAACCACTAGACCACTCCTCTCCATATAAAGTCCTAAATCAAGGAGAGTGTCTACTTACAAAGCCACACTGCATGTACTGTTTTAATGAATGGAAGTCTATCCGTAAAAACATTTCAAAGTAGAATGAGTAAACGGGAAGTCTATAATAGGGACATCCATTTTTTAAAAAAAATATATACACCAATCAAACCCGTTAGAGAGAAACCTACTGTCAAAATGCGTAGGTGTTCTCTTTTAGATGGGGGCTTTCCAGTCTTTTGCATTAAGTGTCACATGTATGATTTTCTCCCAGTTGGTGAGAGGTCTTACGTGTGCACTAGGTGCAAGGAGCTCTTTGCTTTCAGGGGACGAGTCCGTTCTCTAGAGGCTAGAGTAGCAGACTTGGAAAACATAAGAAAGACAGAGAGGTACATAGACGAGACCTACAGGGATATAGTCCTGAAGTCCCACCTCCAGTCTGGCAGCAGCCCTGTTGCCATGGAGGAGAGAGGTCACGTGACAGGAGAGCATCACCCTGGTGTGGCAGGAAGTGATCCTGTAACTAGGACCTGTCCTCCAGGTGATGTAAAACCCTCTCACACCGAGGAAGTTTCTCCAGGGCCATGTACCCATGAGGGAAGGGTTAGGACAGCCATTATAGTTGGTGATTCGATCATTAGGCATGTAGATAGCTGGGTGGCTGGTGGACGTGAGGATCGCCTGGTAACATGCCTGCCTGGTGCGGAGGTAGCGGACCTCACGCGCCACCTAGATAAGGTCTTAGATAGTGCTGGGGAGGAGTCTGCTGTCTTGGTACATGTCGGTACCAATGACATAGGAAAATGTGGTAGGGAGGTTCTGGAGGCTAAATTTAGGCTTTTAGGTAGGAAGTTGAAATCCAGAACTTCCAGGGTAGCGTTCTCCGAAATGCTTCCCGTTCCACGTGCAGGACCCAAAAGGCAGGCAGAGCTCCGGAGTCTCAATGCGTGAATGAGACAATGGTGCAGAGATGAGGGTTTTGGATTTGTTAGGAACTGGGGAACATTCTGGGGAAAGGAGGGGCTCTTCCGAAGGGATGGGCTTCACCTTAACCGGGATGGAACGAGGCTGCTGGCATTAACCTTTAAAAAGGAGATAGAGCAGCTTTTAAACTAGATAATAGGGGAAAGCCGACAGTCACCCAAGAGCAGATGGTTCGGAAGAATGTATCCTTGAAGGATATTACCAAAAGCAGAGAGGTTCCAAAAAAGAGTAAAGTAGCCCAAATTCCCTAGAGTATGGAGCAGACAGAGCTTAAAGATCCCAAATTACCCATGTCTACCAACAGCCAAACTAATATGAATAAAATACAGCCTCTTAAATGCTTGTATGCAAATGCTAGAAGTCTAAAAAATAAGATGGGAGAGTTAGAATATATAGCACTAAATGAGAGGTTAGATATAATTGGAATATCAGAGACATGGTGGAAGGAGGACAACCAGTGGGACACTGTGATACCTGGATACAAAATATATCGTAATGATAGAGCTGATCAAATTGGTGGAGGGGTTGCGCTCTACGTTAGAGAGGGCATTGAGTCAGAAAGGATTAAAGTTTTGCAGGAAACAAAATTTGCTGTAGAATCTCTATGGATTGAAATTCCATGTAAAAAGGGGAAGGCGATGGCAGTGGGGGTGTACTATCGACCGCCTGGCCAGAATGAACAAATGGATGATGAAATGCTCAAAGAAATCAAGGAAGCTAACAAAAGTTATAGCGCAGTAATAATAATGGGTGATTTCAATTACTCCGGTATCGACTGGGTCAGTGTCACGGCAGGACATGCTAGGTAGATGAAGTTCCTAGATGACATAAATGACGGCTTCTTGGAGCAGCTGGTTCATGAACCGACCAGAGGGGAAGCCATATTAGACCTAGTCCTTAGTGGAACACCAGATCTAGTGCAAGAGATAAGGGTGTTGGGACCACTTGGCAATAGTGATCATAGCATGATCGCCTTTGATTTAATTAGTGGAAGAGGGATAGTAAGGAAATCCACAGTACTACTTTTTAACTT
Organism: Ichthyophis bannanicus; assembly: GCA_033557465.1. Lineage (NCBI taxonomy): Eukaryota > Metazoa > Chordata > Amphibia > Gymnophiona > Ichthyophiidae > Ichthyophis > Ichthyophis bannanicus. The sequence goes on along the minus strand of CM066032.1, from coordinate 904,975,110 downwards.
TCGAAAGGGAGACTATGATAAAATGAGGAAAATAGTTAAGAAAAAACTAAAAGGAGCAGTTGCAAAGGTTAAAGACTTACATCAAGCTTGGGTGTTGTTTAAAAATACTGTCTTGGAAGCCCAGACCAGCTGTATTCCACGCTTTTAAGAAAAGTGGAAGGAAGTCCAAAAAACTGCCAGCATGGTTTAAAGGGGAGGTCAGAGAGGCTGTTGTTGCCAAAAAAGCATCTTTCAGGAAATGGAAAAAAGAGCCAAATGACGAAACCTAGAAACAGCACAAGCACTGGCAAGTCAAATGCAAGGCATTGATAAAGCAGGCAAAGCGAGAATTTGAGAAGAAGCTTGCTGCGGAAGCAAAAACGCGAAATAAAGATTTTATCAAGTACATTCGTAGCAAAAAACCTGTGAGAGAGTCAGTTGGTCCATTAGATGATAGAGAAGTTAAAGGGGCACTAAGAGGTGACAAGGCGATAGTGGAGAGACTGAATGAATTCTTTGCTTCAGTCTTTACTGAGGAAGATGTAGGGATGTTACCCATGACTGAAGTGGTATTTAAAGGTGCGGAAGAATTGAAGGAAATATCGATACATTGGGAAGATGTATTACAACTATTAGATAAACTGAAGAGTAGCAAATCACCTGGGCCGGATGGTATACATCCAAGGGTGTTGAAAGAACTGAAATATGAGATTGCAGACCTGCTATTAGTAATCTGTGAATTTTCATTAAATCATCTGTAATACCTGAAGATTGGAGGATCGCCAATGTAACGCCAATTTTTAAAAAGGGTTCCAGGGGTGATCCGGGAAACTACAGACCGGTGAGCCTCACGTCAGTACCGGGAAAAATGGTAGAAACCATCATAAAGATTAAAATTACTCAGCATGTAGATAGTCATGGCCTAATGGAAGACAGCCAATATGGCTTTAGACAAGGAAGATCTTGTCTTACTAATCTATTATGTTTTTTTGAAAGTGTGAATAAACAGGTGGACAAAGGTGAGTCAGTTGATATAGTGTATCTGGACTTTCCGAAAGCCTTTGACAAGGTCCCTCTTCAGAGACTTTTGGCAAAACTAAAGAATCATGGGATAGGAGGCAGTGTACTACTGTGGATCAAGAACTGGTTAAAAGATAGAAAGCAGAGGGTAGGGCTAAATGGCCAATTTTCCCAATGGAGAAAAGTGAATAGTGATGTACCCCAGGGATCTGTGCTGGGTCTGCTGCTTTTTGACATATTCATAAATGACCTGGAAAGTGGAATAACGAGTGATGTTATCAAATTTGCAGATGACACAAAACTATTTAAAGTTGTTAAAACCCAAGAGGATTGTGGAAAATTCCAAGAGGATCTTGATAAATTGGAAGACTGGGCATCAAAATGGCAGATGAAATTTAATGTGGACAAGTACAAAGTTATGCACCTAGGGAAGAACAACCCAAACTATGGTTACACGATGCAAGGTTCCACATTAGGAACCACCACCCAGGAAAAAGATTTAGGCGTCATTGTGGATAGCATGTTAAAACCCTCGGCCCAGTGTGCAGCGGCAGTCAAGAGAGCAAATAGAATGCTAGGTATCATAAGGAAAGGAATGGAAAATAAAACAAAAGATATTATAATGCCTCTATATCGTTCCATGGTGAGACCGCACCTTGAATATTGTGTGCAATTTTGGTCGCCGTATCTTAAAAAGGATATAGAGTTATTAGAAAAGGTTCAGAGAAGAGCCACCAAAATGGTAAAGGGGATGGAAGGATACTCCTATGAAGAAAGGTTAAAAAGGTTAGGGCTCTTTAACCTGGAAAAGAGACGGCTGAGGGGAGATATGATAGAAGTCTATAAATTAATGAACGGAGTGGAACTGGTAAACGTAGATCGATTGTTTACGTTATCAGAATATAGAAAGACTAGGGGACATGCAATGAAGCTACAGGGTAAACTATTTAAAACTAATAAAAGAAAATATTTCTTCACTCAACGTGTAATCAAATTCTGGAATTTGTTACCGGAGGATGTAGTAAAGGCTGTTAGTGTAGCTGGGTTTAAAAAAGGTTTGGACAAGTTCCTGGAGGAAAGGTCCATAAACCATTATTAAGAAGGGACCCAGGATATCAATGCTTGACCCAGTACAAGCATTGTGGAACCTGTGTCTTTTGGGGAAACTGCTAGGTACGTATGACCTAGATTGGCCACTGCTGGAAACAGGATACTGGGCTTGATGGACCTTGGTCTGACCCAGTATGGCATATCTTATGTTCTTATGTAATAAAGCACATGTGACTACCTACACATCTCACTGTCCATGTGGTCCAGTATCTCCCCCATCTGTGTCCCTGTCCCTCCTCCCAAAGTCTCATCATGTCCAGTAGGTTTCCTGCTATCTCTCTGCCTCTTCTCCCCAAGTCCAGCATCTCCATTACCATTGTCGCAAGCTGTAACTCCAGTCCAAAGTCCAAACGTGCAACAGCTGCGATGAAATGAAGCCGAAAAGATGCATAGGGCCAGTCTTCAGCACATGCGCACTGAAAGCAATGTTGGTCTTTCTCCTAAGCAGCCTTCCTATGTCAGTGTGGGAGGGACCAATATTGCTTTCAGTACCTGTGCAATGAAGATTGGCTGCATGAATCTTTTCAGTTTCATTTCACTGCAGCTGTTGAAAATTCAATCCTGGTTGCTGCAGGGGAAAGAGACCAGGAAAGACCAGGAAGGCTGGAGAGAAACAGCTGCAGGGGGTGGAGGGGAGGGGGCAGTAGCTACAGCAGAGATCTACCCATTATTTTGCTGGTGGTCAGCAGAAAACCAGCATTTAGATTGGTTGTGTTCTGTCCTGCCAACCACCAGTCTCCCATTTAAAAATCTGATCAGGCTGGCCAAATACCAGCTGGTTGGCAACTCTAAATGCTCTCAGACTACAAGAACCTGCGACTTTCAAATGTGTGGACTTCCACCGATAGGTAAGGATCACATACCACTATTATTTACGCACAATAATAATAATACCACCCAATAACCCTTTCAGAAAGTGGGGGCACAGCAGCAGAGCCAGTCAGCAGAGCAGTGATCCCTCTGGACGAGGGGAGATCCAACCCTAGGAGGAGTGGCGCTGACCAGATCAGCGGAGACAGCCAGATCAGGCATAACAGATTCACCCAGGACTTAGAGCAGCCATTGGTCCAATTGCACTCCAACATATGGGTGAGGCCTGGGGTACAGTACTAGGAGGGTGAAGCACTTCATCTGATACAATCCGCCTCAAGTCCCACATTGATCTTAAAGTGGCCAAACAGGTAGAAAAGGTGATGGCAAAAGCCAGAAGGATGCTTGGGTACATAGAGAGAGGAATGGCCAGCAGAAAAAAAGAAGAAATAGTGTCTCTGTATAAGCCTTGGTGCAACCTCATTTGGAGTATTGTGTGCAATTCTGGAGACCGCACCTTCAAAAGGATATAAACAGGATGGAGTCAGTCCAGAGGCGGCTACTAAAATGGTTATTGTCAAAAAGTATATGGGGCAAAAAGTATATGGGGCAGTATACTTTGGAGGAAAAAAGCAGGAGAGGGGTGATATGATAAAGACATTTAATTACCTCCATGGAATAAATGTACTGGATCGTGGTCCTCTTCTAATTGAAAAGAAGCTCTGGAATTAAGGGACATAAGATGAAGGTGAAAGGAGATAGATTCAGGAATAAGCTGAGGAAATATTCCTTTATGGAAAGGGTGGTGGATGTGTAGAAAAGCTCCCAGTGGAGGTGGTGGAGACAAGAACTGTACCTAAATTCCAAAAAATCTGGGAAAAATACAGAGGATATCTGAGGAAGAGGAAGGGTTTGTAGAACTTAATAGTTGATATGGGTAGACAAAGACCATACAGCCTATCCAGTCTATCTGCCATCGTTTTCTATGTTTCCGTATTATAGTGGGAAGTAAAAAAGGGGATAATAAGTGGTAATGGAACATGGGAGAGAAAAAAGAGTTCTTCTATCTCAGTAGTTCTCCACCTATCGTGTGGTGTACCCTCTATCCAGTCAGAATTTTGGGATATCCACAATGAATATGCATGAGACAGATTTGCATGTGCTGCCTCCATTGCAGGCAAATCTCTCGCATGCACATTCAATGTGGATATCCAGAAACCTTGACTGGCTAGAGGGTACAAAGGACAGGGGATGAGAACTATTGTTCTATCTAACTCGTACTACAGTGTGGGGATGAGAACTCTCATCTAAATGGTTATCTGATTCTCTGTAGGAATGTATAACATAGTTTTGCTGTTTGTTGAATGGTTATAATTCAGTAGGATTAATACCTGAACTGTTTGAATTCACTGTTGGTACTTACAGTAAACTTAGGGCCCCTTTTACAAAAGCCCAGTTTTAGCGCATGGTAACTGGCAGATGGGAACACTAATGCATAATAGTGTTTGCCACCACACCCTACAACACACTTTAATTTATGAGCACAGGATGAGGTGGAGAATGAACAGAGCATGGGCGTGGAAAACACATTAGCATGAGAGCCTAACGTAGGTTCACTTAATGACTCCTCTATACAATAGGACTTGCTAAGTGAACCCGTCATAGTGGAGCGCACATTAGGCAAACCCATCGTACATTAGCTTCCGGAGCATGCTGGTCATGTCCCCGCAGCTAACATGGAGGCTTTGCAATTAATGAGCATGAGATTGGTGCGTTAATGGCAAATCCTTTATGAGTCGTTAGTAAAAGGGGACCTTAGTATTGTAACTGTTGATACAACTTGTAAATATTGCAGCCAACTTTGTTCACAGTCACACTTATTTTGGGATTTTCCTGGGGAGAAGGGAGGGAAATCTTGCCCATTAACACCCTTCATCCTCAGGAGGAGACATCGGATGCCAAGCATTCAGTGAGTGACAAAGTCTGCCTAAGGGGAACTCCTGCCAGACTGGTCCTGAACCCAGGGGCGCCCACAAAGGAGTGCTACATAAGGAGAGATTTTAATTATGCCTCATCTCCTTTCCTTGAATCCTGCTAGACCAGTCCAGATGAGTGGGTCATATTCCCTTGACAGCAGGTGGAGGCAGGCGCACCACTTTTGATGATGTCATCACTTGGTATATTCTCTTGTACAGCACCGAGAAGCCATTATGATCCTTCCCAAGCAGTAAGCGAGACTGAAAAACTCAGGACAAACTCAGAAAACGTTATTAAATGCAGCTTTGTCACCAAGAGCGTGAGCAACTATTTGTCTCTCTTACCATTAGGAAATTGGAGTCAGACCATGAGAATTACCAGGCCCTTTCACGGCAGCCGGAACCCCAAGCCTACAAACAGGCACTGATATCGCCAATGAGACCAAAAGGCTACAGGCTTTCCAACCTGCAATAGGAGTCTTTCAGGATGGGTCCTGGACTCGTTTAGCAGGATTTAAGGAAAAAAGATTATCAGGTATGTTTAAAATCTCTCCTTCCTTATCATCCAGCTAGATCAATCCATACAAGTAGGATGTATGCAAACAGTCAGAACTCATGGTGGCAGGAAGATGACAATCAGGACAGACTACCCTGTCAAAGGTGTCATCTGAATAACCTTCATGAGCACCCTGTAGGGCTTCATAAAGGTGAGCAATGAAGGCCTGGAGTCTTACAAATGTCCTCTGTGGACATCAGAATGGGCTTCACCCAAGAGGCTTACACTCCATAGCGTGAACTGTGCTTACCAGACAGAATGCACTTACTCCTGAACACGCTTATCAGACAGAATGCACACAGCTCCTAATGGCCTCTTATCACCACTGGAAATGCTAAAAAAGACACACATGTCCCCCATCTGAACAGAGAGCGGAGCCCTCATGCCAGGAGAGGTCTCCAGGTGTGCAGACAGCCCTGCACAAAGGCTGAAAGCCAGCTATTGCCAATGCTTTCTGTAACATAGTAACATAGTGAGTGATGGCAGATAAATAACTTCTAAATTACTGGGCAGACCAGATGGAACATGTTGGTCTTTATGTTAGCAAGATGATGATGAAATCCAAGCAATCTAGTGATCCTGTGTGTCCAGGGACGGCTCAAGGCAATCTGCTGCCTGAGGCGAGGTATGAAAAGTCGCCCTCCCCCACCTTAGAGGGGGCGGGGCTTTTTCAGAAATCCAATCAAAGACTGAACCAAACCAAAAAGCCGATTAGATTATATGGAGGAAATGCAAGATGTCTGCACATAGGGCCATATCGAGCTGCAATCACACCCTGTGCGACTTGCAACTCGGGTGCACGCCCCCCTCTCCCCCCATACCTCCGTCCAGCGCTGCCTGCTCTTTCCCTGCTGCTGCTGCCCTCTGTTTTTTTCACGGAGGCACTAGTAGCAGGGAAAGAGCAGGCAGCGCTGGACGGAGGTATGGGGAGGAGGAGGGGGCATGTGCCCGATCTGAAAGGCGCCGGCACTTTAAGCAGATCTGTCCCTCCCTACTCTGACATCGCATCGGAGGAGGGAGGGACCAGACCTGCTTAAAGTGCTGCGAAAAGGCTTGGGGAGTGCATTTCGGCTGCCTGCTATTGTCCTGCCAGCAGCGGCAGGGCGACAGCAGACAGCCGAAATACGCCCCCCAAGCCTTTCTGCCCTGTGCGGCTGCACCGCTTGCACAGGGCTAGGTACGGTCCCATTTGCACACCAAGGAACTAAAAGACAGCAAGAACCAACAGCACAGTTTATAAAACTAAATTGTAACTCATTTTTATTTTGTTGTTATAAACTGCGTTATGGTTCTTGCTTTTTCTTTTTCAACATATATTTTGCATCCACAGTAGGTGCAGAGCAGAACCAGGGCATTCACCCACAGAACTCAATATTAAAAAAAAAAAATCAGATTCTGATCATCTCACTAACAACAACAATAACAACCACTATTCTCCAGTACCAGGCATATTGTGAACTAATACAAAACCCTACAACAAAGAGCAAACCTACCATACCATACCATATCCGCACAAACTTCCAAAACTCACATAAGGAGCCCATCCAAAAAAAGCATCTCTGTAAATACTACAGTGGGCCCTGGAACATCCATACATCCATTTGAAAAGCTGAACAAGTCAAAATTACTACAGTACAGTATAGATCTTTATGTACAAACGCCATGTTAACAGAACACCTGACCTCAGTCACACACTTGCAACATTGACCCTCACCAAGTACAGAATAAGTAATCACACTCTAAAGTAAAAATAAAAATATGTAGACTAAATTTAGATTGAAACCCCAAGAAGCCAGAGTCCACATGCAGTGCAACATCAGATAAATAAGAGATGCAGTTTCCCAATACTGTGTAAAATATAAAAATAGCACAAAGTCCAATCATTAGAATTAAATAAAATTATTTTTTCTACCTTTGTTGTCTGACCACTTTATTCTCTGATCATGCTGGTCCCGATCTGAGGCTTCTGCTTTCCTGTCTGCTCTTAGCTCTCTTTCTGTGGTCTATGGTCCATGGCCCATCTGCCATTTCTTATCTCTTCTTTTGTTTTCTTCACTTCCTTCCATCAGCCCATTTCCATTTCCAGTAACCCTCCCCAGTATCAGCCCCCTTTTCAGTCCTTCCCTCCCAGTACCTTCCAATGTCAACTGCCTTGCATTACCACGACTGCAACTGGTGTCCATTCCCTTCCAGTCCCCCTCCTTCCCCACTGTCCAGTCCCTTCTAGTCCAAATACCATCCCAGATATCAGCTCACGTCCGCTCTCAGTGCCACCCCCCCAGTCAGCTCCCTTCCAGTCATCCTACCCTCTGTCCATCCCCCTTCCAGTGCCATTTGCATGTCAGCTCCCTTCTAGCCTCCTCCCCATTACCCTCCTCCCATCCCCAAGTGTCAGCTCCCTGCCAGTCCCCCTTCAGTACATCCCAGGTATCAGCTCCTTTCCAGCCCCCTCTTTCCCCCGTGTCAGCTCCCTTTGTGCTCCCTCCTTCCCCTGGCAGACACTCCCATTATCTGCTCCCTTTCAGTCCTATTCTACCATCCTCCCGCATCAGCCCATTTGTAGCCCTGGCCCTTAGTTTTCTTCCAGGGCCAGCAGCACTCTCCTCCCCTCCCCCATTAGCCCATTTCCAGTCCCAGCCCATTTCCAGTCCTATCCGCCTTATCAGCCCATTCTAGTCCTAACTCCCCAATCAGCCCATTACCAGTCCTAGCTCATTTCCAGTGCTAGCCCCCCATCTGCCCATTACCAGTCCTAACCCCCCGCAATCAGCCCATTTCCTGTCCTAGCCCCCCTAATCAGCCCATTTCTAGTTCTAACCCCTCTCCCAATCAGCCTATTTCCATTCTTAACCCCCCCATCAGCCCACCTCCAGTCCTAACCCCCCTTCAGCCCATTTCCAGTCCTAGCCCCCCATAGCCCATTACCAGTCCTAAACAACCCCCATCAGCCCACCTCCAGTCCTACCCCACCATCAGCCCACTTCCACTCCTAACCCCCCACATAGCCCATTACAAGTCCTAAACCCCCCATCAGCCCATTTCCAGTTCTAACTCCCCCATCAGCCCACATCCAGTCCTAACTCCCCCATCAGCCCACTTCCAGTCCTAACCCCCTCATCAGCCCATTTCCAGTCCTAGCCCCCCCCCATCAGCCCATTACAAGTCCTGCCCCCCCTTTCCAGTCCTGCCCCCCCCCCAGGGAAATAAAAAAAAAGAACCTGGCTGCTGAAGCCGCTACCACTGCAGCAAAAGGAAGTGCCCCGCGGCTGCCCCAGCAGAACCCTCTTCTCCCTCAGCATGGTTTTACAGAGCCACGAAGGGAGAGTTTCTCTTTCTCGCGGCTCTGTTAAGCCCACCGGCGCTGATGGGAAACAGGCATTTCCTGTTTCCCATCAGCACTGGTGGGCTTACCAGAGCCACGAGAAAGGGGAACTCTCCCTTCGCGGCTCTGTAAAGCCGCGCTGAGGGAGAGAGGAGGGCTCTGCCGGGGCGGCTGCGGGGCATTTCCTTCTGCTGCGGCGGCAGCGGCTCCTCTCCTTGGGGTTTTTTTTTTGAAGGCCGAGTGAGGCGGGATTTTATGGGGGAAGTTTTTGCCGCCCCCAAAAAGTTGCCGCTTGAGGCCACCGCCTTACTTAGCCTCATTATGGAGTCGCCCCAGTGTGTGTCTGTCTCGTGCCTTTTTGGAATCCCACCAGCTCCTTTGGGAGGACATTCCAGGCATCTACCACCCTTTCCATGAAAAATTATTTCCTGAAATTGCTTTTAAGTTACCTCCCTGCAGCTTCATTTCATGCCCTTTAGTTCTACAGCTTCCCTGTCTTTGATCTGTTCAAAATGAGACTCCCTACATGCAGCACCTCCCATCACCAGACTTCCATCCCAAGGGGCTTAAAGGACTTATCTAGCTCATTTTGGGACAAGGGAACAGCAGAAACAGGACCTTAGCACCTCAAGGGTCCAGCTTAGGGAGATTGTCCTCAAAGTCCCATGCACTACCACATAGGGACATGGAGAAGACGGAAAGCAGCAGACCAGCAGGTCCTGCCCGCGAGTCAGCTCTGTAGCCTGCAGAGCCCACAATACTGTCCTGTAAAGGCCTAAACAGGGCATGGCTAGAAAAAAGGAGGATTCTTGAAGAAGGCTACCTACCCTCTGGGAGAACCAGCACTTGCCCTCCTCAGATGTACTTTCCGGCAACCGGAACGTCATTTGAATTCTTCAAACTATCCCCATAGGGTAAGACTGGGCTAGCAGAGGAATGGAGGAGCACAAGGGTCAAGCAGGGGTTGTGCCCTCTCCAGTTTCATGTGGGAAGAGTTCTAAAGGGCCCTAGGTCCCATAGGGTATGAACAAGCCCCAAACCCCCAAGAAGAGGGGGTGCTAAGCAGCTGCAGAACTAACTAAAGCATGAGGGCTGCTTCAAGAGCTGCAGCAGGACCCCAGGGCACCTAGGCATGTAGCTAGTACCACCCCACCATGCTCCACCTCCACAGGGCCTAAACCGCCACCAGAAGTGGCTGCAGAACTCCCTGGCAGAAAAGAAAAAATATATATCAAGTTGCAGCTGAGGGGTCTCAGAATGCATTGGGCTGCATGGCTGAGAACTGTGGTAGCAAAAAGAAAAAAAATCAGAAAAATAACACATGGCAAAAGAGGAGCAAGGCTGTGGCAAAACAGCAGTTCCAAAGGGGAATTCCAATGCCTGTTGAGCTGACTGGAGCAGGGCCAGTGTTACCATTAGGTGAATTAGGCAGCTGCCTAGAGCGACAGCCCTCCGAGTGCTCCCATTGCCACCACTGTCACCTTTCACTGGGACCAACAGCGGTGGCAATTCAGAACTGCCATGCAAACAGGAAGTCGGCCATCAGAGCGGGCAGAGGCACAGCCCTGTGGTGCCGAAGTTTGCAGGTAAGCGCTGCAGGACTGTTTCAGTCCATGGCTACCACTGTAGGTCCTGTAAAGGGGTGACAGCGGTGGCAATGAGGGGTGGCAGGCCAGCTGTGGGAGGGGGGGTGCAAAGGATGAGGTTCGCCTAGGGTACCTCATCTCCGTGTACCAGCCCTGGACTGGAGAAACCCAATTAGGGAAGCCTTAGACACCCCTGCAGGCTTAGGGAGGCCCAGCTTTCAAGTAAGGACTTTTTTCCCTCCAATGTTATGCTGTTTTATACAAAGCAGCATAGAGCCAATTGCCTCCCATTGACATCAATGGGAAATAAACAACACTTAGGGGCATGTTTACTAAACTGCGTTAGTGTGATTCGCGTTAGGATCGGCGGTACAGGCAAAAATCCCAAATAAGGACATGGGTGGTACATCGTTATTGATAACACGCGTTACCAGGCGCCATAGCCTAACGAGCGTTAGAAAACATTGTGTAGAGCGCCACGCAACGCGTGCCCATAAGGCGTCTGATAACACACCCTCACAGGGCCGTAACTTAAGGTGCCGCATAAGGCACCCTATAAGGCACCCCAGAGGGCACATTATAAAGTGCACTGCCCGCTAAGGCACCCTAGAATGTCCCCTATGGGCCACCCCACAGGGCGCAGTATAGGGTCCCGCATTGGGCACTGTATAGGGCGCCTGATGAGGCACCATAAGGAGACAGTACTGTGAGGTTGTTTGCTGGCAGCACCAATTTAAATTAAAAAAAGAAAATGCCTCAGACAGCGCTAACAAATAACCCCACTGTGGGAGTAAACCCATGACCCCTGGCTCCATAGGCAGTGAAGTAACAAGTGGGCCACATTGCTAGTGCTACTAACAAATCCCTGGCTGGCAGCTGAAGGACGTCACAAACTGTCTGCTATGGTGGCCAGGATTTGGGTTAACCCACTCATACCCATGATGCACTGCACATGCAGATCTGTAGTCCATAGATGAACACAAGATGGGGTATGCACCCCCACAGCACCTCGGCCTGGTAGGGGGAACTGACCGTGTGTCTCACTGGCACAGAGTACCTACAGACAGTAACCCAACAGGGTGCCCTATACGGTGCATGAAAAGGTGCTTAGCAAGGCATCCAGAGCTACAGCACAATGGTTAATACACCGACTAATGGTGCAGGGGTCATGAGTTCAATCCCCCTGTGGGTCTAATGAGTAAAGCTGGCAGAGACATCACCATTTACTTTAAATCAGTGCTGTCAGAAGCAGTTCTTTTGTTAACGTTAATTAGTGCTGCCAGCAAACACACCCTCATGGGGCCGTAACCTAAGGTGCCGCATAAGGCACCCAATAAGGTACCCCAGAGGGCACATAATAAAGTGCACTGCCTGCCAAGGCACCCTAGAATGCCCCCTATGGGCCACCCCACAGGGCACATCAAAGGGTGCCTCACAGGGCACGTGAAAGGGTGCCTGATGAGGTACCGTAAGGAGACAGCACTGTGAGGGTGATGTAGCTGGCAGCACCATGTCAAAAAACAAAAAGAATATGCCTCACACAGCCCCACCAAATAATCCCACTGTGGGATCAAAACCATGACATCTGGCTCCACAGGCAGTGAAGTAACTAGTGGGCTATATTGCTAGTGTGACTAAGAAACCCCTAATAACGATGCAGTCAACCTATGGAGTATAACTGTCAAATGATCAGAAGTCCCACTCCAGATCAACCACAGTTTCTCTATGTACAAACACAGAATGCTTGCCAATCAAATAAACCAAGGTCTCAGCAAACAAGGGCATATGGCAAACACGATCAAGACCAAGGACAAGATCATTACCAAAAACAAAAAGCCCAATAACATCACCGACCTTGTCAAACACTGAAAGCTACTGGCAAAATCCAAGGAAACACTCAACTTACTATGAATATGTGGAGACAGACTAGCCAGATGCCTGTTCCCCCAGCACTAACAAATCCCGGGCTGGCAGCTGAAGGACGTCAGGTCACCATTCAAATTGTCTGCTGTGGTGGCCAGGATTTGGGTTAACCCACTCATACCCATGGTGCACTGCACATGCAGATCTGCAGTCTATAGATGAACACAAGATGGGGTATGCACCCCCACAGCACCTCGGCCTGGCAGGGGGAACTGACCGTGTATCTCACTGGCACAGAGTACCTACAGACAGTAACCCAACAGGGTGCCCTATATGGTGCATGAAAAGGTGCCTAGCAAGGCATCCAGAGCTACAGCACAATGGTTAATACACCGACTAATGGTGCAGGGGTCGTGAGTTCAATCCCCCTGTGGGTCTAATGAGTAAAGCTGGCAGAGACATCACCGTTTACTTTAAAACAGTGCTGTCAGAAGCAGTTCTTTTGTTAACGTTAATTAGTGCTGCCAGCAAACACACCCTCACGGGGCCGTAACCCAAGGTGCCACAGAGGGCACATCATAAAGTGCACTATCTGCCAAGGCACCCCATAATGTCCCCTATGGGGGACCACATAGGGCGCTTGGTAGGGTGACTCATAGGGCACGTTATAGGGTGCCTGAGGAGGCACCGTAAGGAGACAGCACCGTCGCCAACACACATCCGAGCCATGTTGCAAGGCCACCTACCTGGTGCTGCCTGTGGACCCCAACCACCCTGCCTCCCACACCACCATTGTCTCCCCAACCCCTGGTCCCCATTCCGCCACCTGTCCAAACCAGACTGTAAGATGCGATGAGGAGGGTGGCAGCACGACACATCCCCACAGCACCCACCCCCACCGTATGCACATCAGTCACCATCCCCATCACCCCACAGACCCAGGTTGAAGCATGCAAAGTCAACAGAGACCATGCAACATCCCCATTGACGTGTCAATGTTCCACAACAATGCAAAGGTGATCCCCCCCAGCTGCAACCAACGAAACACCCAGACACTTCATGGCAGCGACGGTGTGTCAGTTCTCCCAGTGACAGTCAACATAGCAGGCCAATAAGGTCCAAAAAAGGCCTGTGTCCAACTCGCAGAGGTCCATCTCCCAGTGGTAACAACACCCAGGGACAGTTTCACAGAGGTGCTGTGTCCATACAAATGTGGCAGATGGGGCTCCAGATGAAGTGTGGTAGATGTGCCATGTTTGTTGGCTGTGTCCTGTGTGGAAAGGGGTAGAAATAAGCTAAGGGAAGGGCACACCCACACCCACCATCAGGTCAGAAAGGACACAGTGACATCAGAATATGTGCATCATGAATGCTTAAACACTATAACATGACACGACCACAACACACAGCATAGTGCACATGGACCACAGCAGGAGATGGCCCTGCAGACCAGGACACAATCCCAACATGGTCATGTAAATGCCCATGTCACACAGGCATCCCAGAGGTCCACAGCATGTCCAGCAGTGGTGGTGCACAGAGATACCACAGAAATGCACGTTGTTACTAACAGGCCAAATGCAGCATCTGCACGTGGCTTATGTCCCAGAGGAGGGAAGGTGAAACGTACCTGAAAGGTATAGCATTGGACTGATGGGGAAAGCCAGAGTCAGGCAAGGGCACAAGGGGCCCCAGTAGAGGCTGCAGATGTCAATGAACTGCGTCCATCACCACGACCTCACGATCAGCTGTTAGTGGAGCATGTCCGAGGAATGCTTTGTTGTGTGGAAACAAAATGGTTACGTGCAGTGTCCTGCCAGCAAACATGAGACACGTCAGGGAACAATATATGACACATGTACACAATGTACAGAAGGGCATAAGCAGAAGGGCATAGAGAGACGGGTGAACATCACTGGACAGGTGGCCAGACACATCCCTGAGACAGATAAAGGCAGATGGGAGGAGAAGGTACCGTCAGGTAGACACGTCCCAAAGACACAGAGACACACACCGTGAGACAAGGTAAGCATGCCTCAAGCTGCAGTTGGCTGGACTGCCGACAATCAGGGACAAGTGGAGACATGGGTGCACCGAGGTTGTCCAATGCCACAATGGCAGTTAGGTCTTTACGTGCCCCCAAACATTGCAATGCCCTGTGTCCGGAGACACACACAGCCTGGTAACATGTGCACAGGTACAGTATGTAGACCCTCAATATGTGCACAGGCAATGGTCACATGTGTGTCAAACGGAGCATATGGTGGATGAAGTGTTAGGCCAAAGACATGTGCAACACCAGAGGAGCAGTGGAGAGGGAAACGCATATATGTGTCATGTGGTGCTGCCACCACAGCACACCTACCTGTATGTCCACCCACCCCAGTCACCTTCATGTTGCTGTGACATACACACAGTCCCTACATGCACCACAGCATTGGGCAGGATTGGCAGCCTATCCCTGGGAGGCAAGAACACAGCAGCCTATCCTGGGGATCCTGAAACACAAGAGACATATAGAGACATATCATGACAGTGCCGTGAAACACACAGACCAGCTCACACATGGTGACCCATAAGCACATCCCCACACATGCAGAACTTACAGGAGAAGAGCTCCTTGATCAGATGTTGCCTGGCTGCCATCCCCTCACATGTGTCACCATGGCCATGTGCAGGAGGGCACACAGGATCCTCCCCGAGATCCTCATTAATATCGACTGGGACATTGTGCCTGAGAGCAATGTTGTGGAGGATGCAACAGGCCAGAATGATCTTTGCCACAGTCAGGGGCCTGTACTGTAAGGCACCGCCGGTCCTATCCAGACACCTGAAGCGACTCTTTAGAACGCCAAAGGTGCGCTCAATGACTGAGCGGCTGGAGGCATGGGCCTCATTGTACCGCATCTCTGCACCTGGCCGAGGGAGATGCACAGGGGTCAGCAACCAGGCACGACACCCATATCCTGCATCACCTGCAAACAGAAACGGCATAAAGTCACACGTGAGATGATGGACCCATGGAATCACTGATATAGCAATCTCCAACTGGACAGCAGAGAAGCATGGACACACACTGATGACATCACATCATTGCACATGATGGTAGTGCACCAGAGTCTGATGCTGGGAGTCCCAGAGCCCAAGGGAAGGCCAATGGGGGCAATGCACACCTATGGTACCATGCCCAAAGACACGTCGCAAACCTATGCCCAGACAGCAGCAGTGGCTGCTGTGAGGGCAGCTGTCTGCCAGTGGCACAGCATACTCGGAGGGGCAGAGATGCACAGTTGTGCAAGTATGTGACCATCATGATACAGTGCACACAGAGCATAGGCCAACGGAACAAAACCCCCGGGGGGGCCAGGTGGGAGTGGCAGTGGAGACAGGATAAAGTGGACAGACATGCAGCATACATGTGTGATAGCAGGTGCGCCTACAGCTCAAGACACGTGTCATCCCCTACATGGCGAAAGAGAGGAGGCCCCATACACACTGTACACCATGTGGATGGCTCTGTGCCCCCAAACCTCCTCCTCCCCCCCCGGATGGCACATGCACAAACCTGTGACACATGGGACACACCCCACAGGCAGACATATGTACAACTGCCTGTGCAGTATAGCCTAGGCCAGGTGCAGGAGCCATGGCCAAGCAAGAGGTGTCGCACGCATCCATGGCGGGGACACACCATACACGGCCAGAGTGCCCCTGGACACGGGAGCTTGGTAAGTGAACAGCAGAGGCAGGGAACAGCCCACACCACATGTGTGCCGGGACACCCTGATGAGCACTAACACACACATGGTAGGCAGAGAGAAGTGTGGCAGCGCACAGAGGTATGTGACCACATTCCAGGTGACAGGGTGTGATGTAGTGTGAGGCCCAAAATAGGCTGCACCAGGAAATGCCACCACAATGTCAGGCATGCAGGGGACACAGGTGACAATGGTGCCCCGCCAACCATATACGGTAGGCGCACGTTAGATATGGTGAATACCCACCCAGCAGGACGTAGTCCTCATATTGTCCAGCCTCAAACTGGCCGAACAGTGCCGAGTGCTGCAGGATATAGGAGTCATGGGCTGACCCTGGGAACCATGGAACCACATTCAGAATACGCATACTTGCATCACAAACAACCTGCACATTCAGGGAATGGAAGTGTTTGCGGTTGCGGTACACAACCTCCCTGTCATGGGGCGGGACCAGGGCAACATGTGTGCAATCTATAGCTCCCATCACGTGTGGTATCCCTGCAATCTTCTGGAATGCCTGTCCCAGGGCCACCCAATGTTGCCTACCGTTGGGAATGGCAATGTAATTCCCAACCCAGCTGACCATGGCCCGCAGTACCTGGTGGAGACAGCGAGAGAACGTTGGCCTACTCATCCCACCCACTGAGGCCACTGAGGATTGGAAACAGCCAGAGGCAAAGAAATGTAGGGCAGCCAGGAGCTTGGCCAATCCCGGTATAGCACGTGACCGGGCAGTCTGGGGCTCGAGGTCAGGTCTGAGATCCTTGTAGAGCTCCCTAATAGCCCCTGTGTCCAGCCGGTAGAGGGAGATTACCTGGTCCTCTCTCATGTCCTGGAGTATGGGCCTGGGCCTGTAGAGGCATGGCAGGCAGGGCCGTGCCTCAGCACGCCTACGGCGCCATTGTTCTCCCACACCCCCCTGTGGACCCCCCACCTCCCCGGGGCGAGGGCAACCATGTTCTTTACGTATGTGGCCCGGGGCAGGCTCTTCCCTTGCAGTAATTAACCCTTCCATTTCCCCCATATCTGCAAAGTTAACCTCCGGTACGGGTTCACGGTCCCCTACCCGACCCTTCCCATCCCACCCCATCCCACTGCCTCCAAACACACCCCCTCTGCCTACTCCATTGCAGGGTTTCCCCCCTCTCTCTCCACACAAACAATGCCCTAGGCTGTGCAGCATCGTTGTAGTTGTCCAAATTGGGAACTCCCAGCCCCCCTTCCTCCTGCGGTCGAAACATGGCAAGCCTATCTACCCTCGCCCTCTTGCCCTCCCAAATACACCTCATTATCGGATCGTGCATCCCCTTAAGGCACTTCCTCGGCACATTAGACGGTAGGGCCATAACGACAAACAAACTCGGTGGTAGCACAGTCATCCTTATTGTAGCTATTCTCCCCATCCACGTCAGGTGGAGCCCCCTCCATCTTTCTACATCCTTCACTATCGCCACCATCAGGGGTTTATAATTCCACCCCTGTACACAGTCTAGAGCTGCTCCCAACTATATCACCACATACCGAAAACCACCACGCACCCATCTAAATGGGAATGTGCCCCTCAACCTCTCCTCCAACCCCCTATCCATATTAGAACTCAATATTTTCATCTTATCTACGTTCAACTGATAGCCCGACACTTCACCATACTGCCCTACTGTCTTTAGCAGATTTGGCAGGCTAACCAAAGGGTGCCCCAAAGTATGAATAACATCATCCGCAAAATGTGCAACCTTACTGGGCTGCCCCTGCACCTCAATTCCACCAATATCTACCTGACCTCTGACGTATGCTGCCAACGGTCTAATAACCAAGGGATACAGTAGTGGCGACAAAGGGCACCCCTGCCTTGTTCCTCTGCCCAGCCCAATGCTCCCAGGGTATCCCCCGTTCACCCGTATTCGCGCCCGTGGACAGGCATACAGCGCTCTCACCCTCCTTAGGAATGACTCTCCCACCCCTAACTTGTCTAACACCTGCAACATAAATCCCCACTCTGCCCTGTCATAATACCTTTCATTATCAACCGACAGATATACTGCCTCCCTCCCTGTTGTTTGCAAAGACCAGATAACATCTAACAGCTTCCAAATGTTATCGCCCCATGCCTCCCTGTAATGAGCCCGTCTGATCCTTATGCACAGGTTTCTGCAGTACTTTCTGCAACCTACCCGCCATAATCTTAGCCAACGCCTTAGCAGCCACATTAATAGGCCAGATGGGCCGGTACGCTCCACAGACAGTATGATCCGTCCCCTCCATAGGAAGAAGCATCACACCTGCCTCCTCCATAGACCGGGGTGGTTCCGCACCCTGCAGCACCCCATTGCGGACCTCCATTGACAACCCCCCTATCTCACCCTGCATGACCTTATAAGATTTTGCCATGTAGCCATCCAGGCCCGGAGCCTTCCTGTCCTTAAAGGTCTTCACCGCTCCTTTTACCTCCTCATAGGTCACCGGCTTCCCCAATTCTTCCGCTGCACCCTCAGTGAGCTTACTCAGACTACACCTAGCCACAAACCCCTCCCCGTCTTCCCTTCCCCTCGCACCTCACCACTGTGGAGTTTCGTATGATACGCTACATAGGCCTTCCTAATGTCCTCTGCCGTATACACCATTGTCCCCTCTGGGTTACGCACCCCTCCTATCGTGGATCGCTGCCATCGCGCGTTCAGCCTGCAGGCCATTCTCCCCCCTGCTCAGTTCCCCCCTTCATTCCACCCCTGCTGTAATTTAGTCAGGGAAAATGCTGTCTCCGCCGCCCTTAACTGGTCCAATTCCACTCTCACCTTTTGTAGTGCACACAGACACACATGTCACTCGCACAACACTGACACATAGCAATGAGGGCCATCTGGCCATCGTAAGTATGTGGAACATCTTCACAACTTTATTTACAGATGTTAACTATATACATAGTTGTGGGGCCCTGTCTGATAGGGGCCCTGCCTCCCTGTCCCTGTTGGGCGTGGCAGGCCGTGGCACGGGCTGGCACAGGGTGGGTGTGTCATACGTACCCTCGCACTACACACACTGGGGACCCCCATCACGTGGTGGCTGGCTGGGTGCGCCCCCTGCACAGTGCTCCTCCAGCCTGCGCAGCCGGTCAGCCACCACGGTCAGGGTTGCCAGGACCTGCCCCATGATGACAGCGTGCTGCCTCTGGGCGTGCGCCTGGGCATGCACAGCCGCAGCCAGGCACAGCCCGCACATGCAGCCGCACAGACACACATCTCCCCGTGTCTGTGTGGCTGCATGCACGGTGCGCCTGTCAGTGGCTATGTGTGGCAGACACACGTCCAGGAGGTGTGCTTCACTGGCATCATGGGGCAGGTCGCTGGTGCTCCCGTTACCCTGTGATGGCCCATGCCACTGGGTGCTGGTCACAGCCCCCACCCCCGCCCCCACCCCCACCCCATCCCCTGCCACCCCCTCCCCCTCCCCAGCCCAGCTACCCCCCTCTACTGCCCCATCTCCCACCTGCCCCACCCCACCTTGCCCACCTGATCCCCCTCTGATGCCTGGAGCCCCACCACAACACCCCCCTCCCCCCTCTGCCCCTCCCCCTCCTCCCCCTACTCCTCCGCCCCTCCCCTGCCTCATCCACTCCCACCCCTCCCTCTTTCTCCCCGTCCCCCTCCTCCCCCTCGCTGTGTCCAGCGGCGCTCTCCTCCTGGCCACCCCCGCCATTGTCATCTTCAATCGGCTCAGGGGCGTTGGCCTCCTCCGGCCCCACTGCGCCGGCCGCCACCTCCGGCCCTTCCGCCGCCACATCAGCACGTGCGTCTGCTGTGGGAGAAGGGAACACGAATCATCTCCATGGTCACATCAGCCACAACAGTCACATGCATCCTGTGAATCTGCCAGCTATTGCCTCACAGGGCCATGTCACGTCACTCACCATCCCGTTGCGCCATCCGGTCGCGCTGTACCCGTGCAATGAAGCGCGGGTACCTTGCTCGCAGTTCACGGGCCTTTTTCCGCAGGTCCTCCACTTGTTGGGTAGACAACATGCATGGGCATTAGCGCACACACACCCTTTAGAGGCCTCGGATGCACCACATATCTGTTACAGGGTCTGTCTGTGGCCATACCCAATTATCATCTCTAATTGGATGCGTTACCTTATGAAAATCAGCTGGATTAATGAAAACAGCTCTAAGCAGATTATCTAGATCTGCCCAAGTAGGATTATAACTCTTAATTATTTGAGACCATAAGGACACAAATCTACCTGAATTTTCCCTGTAATCAGGAAAGGTTTTAGCCAAATCAAATACTTCTTTAGGACTCCAATTTTCAGGTACAGTCATTGCACCTGTAGGTCCTGTTGGATATACACGAAAAGGATATGCAGGTACTATATCTTCTCCTACAGGTTTTGCAGTTACAGAACATGGATCATTATGTTGGCGTAAAACAGTCTGAAGAAAACTTATATCACCATATAATTGATCACATTTTTCCTTATAGGTTATAAAATGCTTATCCAGATCTTTCTCAATATTATCAATAGGTTTACTAGAAATTCCCAATTCCTTTGTAGCAGAAATATTATTCCTTACTATTCCTTTTAAGGTTTCTATCATATGTACAATACTTTCTATTTCACGGCTAAGAAGTGCATTCACTTCTCTAAGCTGAGAAATATTACAATTACTGAAATCTTCAATCTTTGCATCTCCCAATATCTTCTGTTTATTCCTTATCTCTTCTCTTAGTTCAGCTGCACGAGTGATCCTCCCCCTTCCAGAAGTTACATGACTCTCATAAAAAACAGGGGGAGATGATGGGGATGCACTCGGGACTATTCCAGCTCCAATTACCAATGCAGCCACATCTGCATCATATTCTGGAGAAAGAACGGCTGGGAATTTCCCTGCCCGTTCATTATCATTCTCTTGTGATTCACTCACTTTACCAGTTCCAGCATTCTTCAACACAAACAAATCATTTTTCGTATCATGTGCCATTCGTTGCCACCAATTAAACACTAGCCCTTCACGGACATCACATAAACTACGTTTAGCCTGCAAAGCACATTTCAGATAACGAAGTTTATCTATAGAAAAATTTCCCTCCAAAGGAAACTGGAGAAGCACATTATCTTTAGTCACTGCATGCCAGTGTACAATATAATTAGTAGCCATATCCCCATACTTCTCACGCATACAATAAGAAGGGCTACCTTTCTGAACAGCTAAAACCTTAGCCTTGTCATGCCATTCACGCAACTGAGATAAATCTCGTCTACCTAACAGATTACCCATTGCTGTCACCATATAATACTCACAAACACCTTCTGCCCTTGCCAGGAATGTAGAAATCTGTAATCCGAGTCACAGCACAAACTGAAGGGCTACTCTGCCCCCCCCCCCCCCTCACCAGCAACACTGCAGGGCTCTTGGAGTAACGGAAAACCACACTCAAAGCAATGAGAAGGAAATCTAAGAGACAGCAATAAAATACCACACACGTCGATATATATATAGATACACCACAGCTTTGCGGAGAGAAACAAACGGAAACAAGTTCTCTTTGTTTACTCTAACTATTAGCTATGGTTTACTTTATTTATAAGGCTCTTTTGGAGGATACAGCATAATTTCACTTTATTGTTCTACGTCAGGTATTACGTATTCATCACATCATAGGTCAATTTCTAATCAGCATAGGTCAGTATGAGGAGACATACATGAATTCCAAGACATAACTGTTTACTGCTGACTGCTTGATATCTAGTAACCCTGAGACTGAATGGCTGGGGGACAAGCTGCCCTTTTTCTTATTTCACATAGCTTACAGGACCTGTACCTCTTCACCTACTTAGTAAGCAAATATATGAAGTTTATTTCTAAGCAAAGTTCTGAACAAATTTAACTCTTTCTCAGGTTTTATTAGACAGCCTGGTTGTGTACACCGCCCTGTACAGACAAGCTTACTTTCATATCTCTGTGTGCAACAGGTGCCTGCCCCTATTGTGTGGGACACTCATGCCCCATGCTTTTTCCAGGGCCACTCCCATGTGTGCACTGCGCACACGCATGTCTGGCATGGACCCTATCAGCCCTGTGTGCAGGCCCCTCCAATCCAGACACAGCGCACATGTGTGGGCCATCTCCACACATCTGCCAGTGCCCATCAGCTACTGCCGGGATGGGAGGTGGGCCTCTGCAGTGCTTCCTGCTGCATCCTGGGGATATAGTTGAGCCTTGTACTCCTACACAGGGGCAGATACCATAGCACCAGGATGGGGGATGGACCCCTGAGGTGAGGCCTGCTGCACCCTGGGGATATAGTTGAACCTTGTCATCACAAACAGGGGCAGATACCATAGCACCAGGATGGGGGATGGACCCCTGAGGTGAGGCCTGCTGCATCCTGGGGATATAGTTGAGCCTTGTGATCAAAAACAGGGGCAGATACCATAGCACCAGGATGGGGGATGGACCCTGAAGTGAGGCCTGCTGCATCCTGGGGATATAGTTGAGCCTTGTGATCACAAACAGGGGCAGTCATCATAGCACCAGGATGGGGGATAGGACCCTGAAGTGAGGCCTTCTGCATCCTGGGGATATAGTTGAGCCTTGTGATCACAAACAGGGGCAGATACCATAGCACCAGGATGGGGGATAGGACCCTGAAGTGAGGCCTGCTGCATCCTGGGGATATAGTTGAGCCTTGTGATCACAAACAGGGGCAGATACCATAGCACCAGGATGGGGGATGGACCCCTGAGGTGAGGCCTGCTGCATCCTGGGGATATAGTTGAGCCTTGTGATCACAAACAGGGGCAGATACCATAGCACCAGGATGGGGGTTGGACCCCTGAGGTGAGGCCTGCTGCATCCTGGGGATATAGTTGAGCCTTGTACCCCTACACAGGGGCAGATACCATAGCACCAGGATGGGGGAAATTTTTAATTAGAAAACATGCAACAGATACAAAAGCAAATGAAAAACATACAAACCCAAAACAGTCCCAGACCCCCCAAAAACCCCCACCCATCCCGACAAAGCATAGACAAGGAACCAACCCCCCCCCCCCCCCCCGTGACCCACCCCAACCCACCACCACACCCGGCAAAACAACCCTCCGTGCCCAACCCCTCTCCCAACAGCAACCCAGCAAAGTCCAATGTAAATGAAAGTCCAATGTCCGTAAGTCCCAGCTCCCCCAAAAACCCCCACCCACCCCAACAAAAGCAGAATGCATCAATGTCCATGTCCATACGTTCCAACTCCCCAAATCCCCCACCCACCCCAACAAAAGCAGGATACAACACTGTCCATATCCAGCCCGGACTCCCCAAAATCCCCACCCACCCCAACAAAACAAAAGTCAGCAATATACACAACAACATTGCACCCCAACCAAAACCCACCCCCCAACAATACCCAACAAATCCTCACAAAAACAAATGAAAACCCACAAACCCCCACCCCCACCCCTACCCACATCCCCCCAAAACATCCCCCCTCAGTAATCCCGCAAGATACAGTAATACCCCACATCCCCTACCCCAAAACCCCCCACGGACCCCCGCCCCCACCTATAACACCCACCCCAAATGAACGACACCCACCCTTCACAAACAAAAGCAACAAAAAGGCATCCCCTGGCCCGTTCCCCAACAAAGGCCCACAGAAAGAAATCAAAGAAAAACAACTAAACAATATAAACTAGACCAAAACAAAACAACAATGACCTGCGATGCTGGATGGTGGAGCAGGATGCACGGAGGAGCGATGGTCGCTGTGTCAAACCCCCCCCCCATGTCACCCGAGGATTACCTAGCCCAAGCCCTCCCCCCCCCCCCGGATTCACGGGGGACGGAGGGTGAGGTGACGCCACAGACGCTCCCAACGATGGGCCTCCACCACCCTCCTTTTGCGTTGCGCCATGCCAGACACGTCCTCCAAAATGTCCCGCACCACCTCGTCGAGGGGCAGGACCAACCCCCGGGCCGAGACATAACCGCGCGCCCGCCACAGGTGGTAGCGCACTACAGCCGTGATGAGATAGAGGGTTCCGGAGTCCTGCCTTGGGGGAAAGGACCAGGCCCCGTACACCCATATGTAAGGAGGGAAAGATCATGCAGGTGAAGAGCAGCGGACACCAACCGGCAGGCCTCCACGTTAAAGGGGCACTGCCGGAGGAAATGGTCCATGGTCTCCGTCTGCCCCTCACACCCTGCCCTCGGACAGTTCCGCTCGGCCTGTGACCTGTACTTGAGGTTGTCCCTCACGTACAAACGCCCGTGGAAAGACAACCAGGCCACATCCCGAACTTTCTTCGGCAGCCGAGGGGAGTTCAACTGCTGAAGGCCCCGCTGCATCACATCCGCCGGACAGTCCCGCAGGGCCCACCATGGTTGAAAGTGGGAGGCGAGAACCATCCGATACAAGCCTTTCCGCCCTTGAGCTAGGGTGAGCGGGTCGGTCACCCCCCACCGCCGAATGAGCCCCACCATCTGAAACACATATGATGGGGCCTGTTCCCTGCTCCGACGCACACGTGGGACCGAGGACGCCCCCTCCCACTGCTCCCAGAAGCGAGAAAACCATGCCCGGTAGGAGGCCACCCACCAAACCCCCCCCCTCCCGTATCCGATTCAGGTGAAACGCCATAGACAAGACGGACAAAAAGACAAAGTGGTGCAACATACCCAAACCACCCTGCTCCCGGCCCAGGCAAACAATGTTGCGCTGAACAGGGTTCATGCGGTTACCCCACAAGAAACAGAAAAAGACAGCACAGACAGACGCCTGACAGGATGACGGAAGAACGAAGACCGTGGCTACGTGCAGAAAGAGGGGAAGCAGAAACGTCCCGAGGAGTTTGACCTTCTCCTCGAACGTATACCTCCACCCCCTCCACCGCAGCACCCTACACCATGCATTCTCAACACAACGAGCCCAATTGGACACCGCACAGTCCTCCGAACCGAAGACGAGGCCCAAAACGCGGACCTCCCCCTGAGGAGGAGGAAAGGGGGCGCAGGAAGGCGGGGAGGCCTCCGAGGGTCCCAACCACAGCGTCTGGCACTTGCTGTGGTTAACAACAGAGTGGGCTACCTCCGAGTACTCCTCCACGGCCTCCTGCAGGGCCTCCACCCCCTCGGTGCCGTCCACGTAAACTGAGATATCGTCAGCGTAGGCCACGATGGACACCGGAGACGCACCAGGCGCCTCCAGGCCTCGCAACCCACCCGAGGACAATCTCCTGAGGAAAGGGTCGAGGGAGAAAACATACAGCAGGGGGCTCAAAGGACACCCCTGCCGCACCCCCGAGGCGACACAAAAAGGCCGTCCGAGCCACCCGTTGATAAACGGGAAGCTCACCCCCCCTCGGTACAGCACCTGCAAGACGAAGAGGAAACCTGCGGGGAGGCCGAAGTACTGAAGCACCACCCACAGGTACCGGTGATTGACCCGGTCAAAAGCCTTGGACTGATCCAAGGAGACCAACCAGTGGTCCCGTTGAACAGACCGGCCCCTCTCGACCATCTCCCGAACCGTGACGGCGGCGTCCAGAACCCCTCTCCCCTGAACCGAACAATACTGGGAAGGTGACAGCAAAACACCCGACACCTCCACCAGTCGGTTGGCCAAACACTTGGCCAGGATTTTCCGGTCCGCGTTCAACAGAGAGAGCGGCCGCCAACAGTCCAAAGAGCTATCGTCCGTCCCCTTCGAGAGCAGCAACAGGACAGACTCGCGAAATGACCGTGGGAGAAACCCCGTATCCATGATCTCCTGAAACAGGGAGGTCAGGAAGGGGGCCAGCTGGGCGATGAAAGTACGATAGAACTCCACCGGGAGCCCATCGCGCCCAGGCACCTTCCCCAACGGCATGGCACGAATCGCCCGCTCTACCTCCACCTGCTGAATTGGAGCAGCCAGTGCATCGACCTGCGCCTGAACCGCAGCCGAATACACCGGGGGAAGGCCCAAATACTCGCGGATACGTGTGAGGTCTACGGGACGATCCCCAAACAGGTCTGAAAAGTATTCCCCCACCATACGTAAAAGGTCCTCCTGAGAGGTGTAAAAGGTGCCATCCGCGCCCCGCAGGGCCATCACCTCCCTACGCTGAACCTTCTCCCTGCAAGTTAGGAAGGGGTCAGGGGGGGAGACCCTACCGGCCGCCCCTTCGAAGCAAAGGGAGGCGTGGCGATCGTAAAGCAGGCCACGGAGCTGGACGCGCACCTCCTCCACCTCCTCCCGCGCTGCCCCTCGAGACACCAAATGATCCAGCGACCTCCGGAGGACAGTATAAGTGAGGTAGCGGGACCGAGCAATGGAGGTGCCCCGGGAGCGGAAGAGTTCGCGGGCACGCGTCTTCACCTCATCCCACCAAGCGCCACGGGAAGGGAAAATGCCCAACAGGGTCTCCTGGTCTGCGAGAAAGGCCAAGAACTCCTGGACCACCTCTGATGTAGCTAACAACTGCACATTCAGTCGCCACAGGCCAAGACCCCTGCTGAGCTCCTCGTGAGCCAGGAAGGACACGGAGAGGACGCAATGATCCGAGAAGTCAACCGCCTGCAGCTGCGGCGGGGAACACTCCACCCGAGCACTCACATATATCCGATCGATACGACTCCTGCAGGTCCCACGGGAATAGGTGTAACCCGGTGACCGTGGAAAAGCCCGGTGGTAAACGTCCGCCAGATCGGCCATCCGGGTCACCTCAGCCAAAAAATGGCCATCGTAATGTGGAGGGCAATGCTCCCCCCCTCGGTCCTGACGCAAGGTGGTGGTGTTAAAATCCCCTGCCAGGACCACCAAACGAGAGGTGTGTAAGTAAGGGCGAATGACCCGAAAAGGGCCTTCCGCTCCCACCTAGACTGGGGGCCATAGACCACCACAAAACGAAACCGGTGAGGCCCACAGAAGCCGTCTAAGAGCAAACACCGGCCCTGCTCCAGTTCCCACACATACTGCACCTGAAATCGGTTAGACGTGAACAAAACCGCCACTCCTGCGTAGGGCTGGGCCGCAAGGGACCAGTACGAAGGACCCCACCTCCACTCCCGCTTCGCCCGATGAAGGCTAGCGAGCGAGGTGAGCCTGGTCTCTTGCACAAAGATGACATCCAGCCCGCTCGTGGAAAGAAAATCATAGGCTGTAGCCCGCGCCTGGTCTGTCAAAATACTAGCCACGTTGACAGTGGCGCACGAGAATGCAGGAGTGCACGCCATACCTATTTCGTGTGTAGTGACCCCTTCCTCCTCTTCTCACCAACCCCTGGATCCCCGGAATCCCGCTTGCAGGACAAGCCCGCAAGCTGGAGCAACTCCGCACGGTCCACGTCGACCACCTCGAGGATCTCCTCCTCCTCCTGTTCGACCCGGTCACCCCAGCGGGTGTTGACGCCCTCGGGACCACCAGGCAAAGCTGTCGCGAGGGCAAATCCAGTCCCCACGGAATGAGGGGGCAAAAAAAAGGTCAGGGGTCGGAGGAATGACCTCCTCCGTGGGGTCCACCACCAGTGCCGCCTCCCCCTTCCCGTCCCCAGACAGAGACTGAGACAACAGAACAGTGCCCACCCTCGCGGGGGAGGCCAGGGCGGCCGGGGCAACAGGGGGCTCCTGCGAAGGCCCAGCACCCAACTGCGGAGGCAAAAGCCTGTCCTCCCTCACCCGTCCCGGCAGCTTCTCCAGGGCCACTACCGGAAGCCGGGTGCCAGTATCCACACTCTTAGGCGGACCCTGACCGCGGCGTGCCTTCGGAATTTTCTGAGGCCGCCGCTGAGGAAGAGGGGCTGCCTCCGCCGCTAACCGCACCGAACGCCGCACAGGAGGCCCTGCCTCCACAGGCAAACCCTCATCCGCCTCAGCCACATCAGTAGCCAAGAAGACGAAACGGTTGATGTCCAACACAGGCTCTACCTCCAGCAATGGGGAGGTCTCCCGTTTCTTCCTCTTGGACTTGCCACCCTTAGGAGGGACAGTAGTCCATTCCTCAGGCAGCACCACCCGCAGCCCCCTATCCTGGCGTGCGACAGCCACCTCCACCACATCAACCCGCTCCTCCATCCTACCCAAATCCCCTCCCCCAGGTGGCTCCCTCGGCTCAGTGACCTCCTCCACCTTAGGGCTCCCGGGCACCTCCTGAGGGAGAGGGACCTCCACCACCTCCTCCCTCACAGGAGCCCGAGATGGGGCGACGACATCCCCCCCCGGTCCATTGTGTGATGCGGAGGGGCAGCGGGCAAAGGGGTGGCCCAACTCCCCGCAAAGGTTGCAGCGGATGAGCAAACACCCGGCCGAGGGATGACCCCGCCCACCACAACGAGTGCAGACCTGCTCGGGACAGTTCATGCTCAAATGACGGAATGAGCCACAGCGGTGACACTCGCGAGGTTGCCCGGGGTAATAGCACAAGATGCGATCCCGACCGAGAAAACCGGCCGAGGGCACGTGCTGCACGACGTTACCCACCTCACATAGACGGATCCGACCCTTCCACGACCCGTCCCACACCCCCAGGGGCCCAGCGCCCTTAACCAGGGGTGCGAGAAGCACCGCATGACGCGACAGCCAAAACTGGATGTCCTGCCCTGGGAGCGACTCATTCCTTACCAGGATGGTCACAGGTACCGCCCCCTGGCGAGAGACAGGCACAACGCGAAAGTTGACCCACCCCCCCTGCCCCCTCTGCTGCTGGTATTTGTCCCAGAAGACCTCCAGCCCCCGTCTCAGCATGAAGCTGACATCGTATTCCACGCTGTTGCTCATGTGGATGAAGGCGTACAAGTCCCCTGGGAGAAACCCCAGCCCAAGGACCATCCTGAGGACCTCTTCCCTGGCCGGAGGGGGCCCCTCCCCGGCCCACCGGATCTGCGCCATGTTGCGATGCCTGATCTCACCCCCTGCTCCACGCAAACCTCCCCCACTCCCCTCCCCCCCCCGAAGAACCTCTCCGATGGGGCCCCCCCACCCCCTCCCACAGGAGCAGACCCCGCAGGCCCCCGGAGGGCCTCCGCAAATGTATGAGTGGGCCCCGCCGGAGAAGCAGCTGAACCCCCCACTGACCCCTGCGACCCTGAGGCCCGGGAGACTAGCTTCCGGGAAGACCCCTGCGAACTCCCAGGAGCGCCAACCACCAATGAATGTGTGTCGGTGGGACAGGGGACCACCAACGGGGCTGAAACTGAGGCAGGGAGACTCCCTGACCCCCCCTCCTGTGATCCTCCACTTATCCCCCCCTCCCCCAAGGCTCCCTGCCGGGACTCCAACAACCGCTCTATATGGACAGCCCGAACTGCCCCCTCCTGACCGTCCTGACTGCCCAAAGCCACCAACAAAGCAGTCTGGAGCTCCTCCTCAGTAAGCCCCTCCAGGCCCTCAATCCCCCCACCATCCCCGACCCCCCCTTCTAATCCCGAGGCCGTAACCCGGGTCCCCCCCACCACCACAGGAAAGACTGCGTTTCCACCCCCTCCCCCACACCTCCGTACCCACCTCCCTTGGGTGATCACCAACCATCCCGCCCCCCCCAGCCTCCTCCATACCCACAAGCCCTCCAAAAGCCTCCACCTTCCCACTACACAAAGCCTCCAAAGGCCGTGCTGGCGGAGCCGCACACCCCTCCGCGGTCAAGGCAGAGTCCGGATGCTGCTGAAAAACCCCATCATCCCCTTGTATCACAACGCCACCGGGCAGCCCCCCAGCCTCTGGGTCCCCTGGGGCCTCCTGAACCAAGGCAAAGCCCTCCGGCCCCCCTCCCCACTCCCCCCCCACTTCCCCAAGACTTACCTGGCCTTCAGTGCCCCCAGAGGACCCAGACTGCAGCGTCCGCTGTTTTCCCTGTACATGGAGGAGATCTCCGTCCGCCCTGGCTCCAGCAGGGACTCCGGTCCCGCGAGCCGGGCTACCCACAGCCTCCCCCTCACCCGATGCTTCCTGTGCACCCTGCTCCAGCACTCCACACACAGAACCAGCAACAGGGACAGACACACAGACAACCCCTGGAGCAGCAGCAGCCAAGGAAAGAGCACGCTGAGGAGTCTTCACCCCCTCCGGGGATGACCACCTATCCTCCAAGGACGCCGAGGGGCCATCCGGAAGCGTGCTGTGTAGAAGGGTGTCACGCAGCCCGGACACCCCCAACTGCAGACCGCTATCATCAGCTGGCTTCCAAGCTGCGCCGGACAGGACAGCAGTGCAGACTCCAGCATCCTGGGAGACCCGAGACAACGGGACTGAAAAAGCAGAGGGATCCAACGACAAAGTGTTCAACAGGGTCCCCCTAGCCCGGGGGGGCCCTGCCACGGCCTCTCGGAACTCCCGCCGACCTCCGGGGGGGACAAGGAATGAAGACTACGAACCAGTCCGAGACCTCCGGGCCGCCCCGGAAACGCCGTCAGGGCGGCGGCCATCTTGATTGTAGTCCTGATGCAAAGGGGTTCGGACAGCAGACGATGCCGGCAAAGGAAAGTGCAATAGGGTCCCCCCAGCCCGGGGGAGCCCTGCCACAGTCGCCCAGGACCCCCGCCGACCTCTGGGGGGAGGAAACAACGAAGACTCCATACCGGCATAGGATTTCGGGGCCGACCCGGAAGTGACGTCATCGTTTCTCCGGCGGCCATCTTGGCAACGCGATGGGGCTCGGGAAAGCCCAGGGAAGACCTCCTCTGTCGGGGCAGCCCCCCAAGGATTGGCCACCGCCGGACCGACGTCACTGCCGACACTCCGGCGGCCATCTTGGGACATCTGAAGAGGGGATTCCAACGGGGGAAAAACCTTGGAGCGCGGCGAAAATGCTCGCAAAGGGCAGACATCAACTCCTCTCTCCTCCTGCTCCAAGACCAAGCCGTTCCGATCAGGATCCACTGCCAACCTCCGCGCCGCCATACTTAGGGACATATCAGCCTCCGGAGGTGCAGGGCAGGCCGAAGCCACACCCCCAGACGCCAAAGCGCCATCTTGGAGTAAAGACTGCTGCAGGGACGGCAACTCAACACCAGCAACCGCAGACTCAACTTCCAGGCCCCGGGACTCCTGGATCACCCTCCGGTAAGTGGGATCGTCTGTTACAAGGGCAGGGGGAGCCCACGAAGCCGGCATCCTTCGTCCATCCCTCTTTCCAGCAGCCAGAAACTCCAAAGGGGGATAACGAGCCCTAGCCTGCCTGCCCACCCCCGAGGGCCCCCCCCGGACTGCGGCACCTATCGTGGCCCAGCGGTCTTGATTCTGGTATACCTCCGTGAGGGACCCACATCCCTGAGCTCTCAGGTAAGCCACCCATCGGCGCTTACCCTTAAGGGCCCGCTTCACGGTTCGCACTTGCTGGCAGTACGGCAGCCAGCCCTCCCCAGGCACCAGGGCCTGCATGCTCTCGAGATGGGAGAGCTGGGCCTGCAGCAGGGTGGCCTCCTCCTGGAGACCCTGAAGCATCCTCACCGCAGCCACCACTTCCTCCGGAGCCCTTGCGGGCCCCGGGAAAGGTGGCGGGCCCATCCCCTCCGCCTCATCCTCACTAGAGGAGGTAGAGGCCTCCTCCAGGACCCGAGGCGGAGGGGGAATCCCACCACCACCACTACTGCTGCCCCGGCGGCTCGGAACAGAGCTCCAGGGCCCCCCCAGGGCCTCCCCCTGCCACCACCCGGCCTCCACATCTTTATGGGACAGAGAAAGCGGGCCCTCTCCAGGGGGCAGCCGGCCTATCCCCCTGGGCGTGTGGTCCCTCCCCAGCAGCCCACCGCAGTCCTACCTGGATGACCAGGGGCCCCCTCCTGGGGCACCGATCCCAACGACGAGCCAGGCTCAGAAAGGATAGGTAGGGGCCCACCAGGCTTGGCAGGCCCCTGGGCCTGGGCCTCTCCCGCCGGAGGCGGCCCAGGACCCGACATCCTGGCTCACGCAAGCAGGCAGGGCCCTACTCCCCAGCAGGAGCTCCAGCAACACCAACCTCCCGCTCGCACTCACTCCAGGACAGGAAACAGGAAGTGAGAAGGGTCAGCTGACAGGATGGGGGATGGACCCCTGAGGTGAGGCCTGCTGCATCCTGTGGATATAGCTGAGCCTTGTGATCACAAACAGGGGCAGGGACATGCCCCTGTGTGTCTCTTGGCCTCTGTGATGGACCTGTGGTGTTGTGTGGATAGGGCACATCACTGAGGCTGCAACAGCACCATATACCATTACATTGTACTGGGTACTCCATCTCTGTGGTGGTCACAGCTACCCCCTGGGGGCAGGGTGGTTCTATTTTTCTTGGGGGGAGGGGTTGATGTTACTCCCAGCTGGACACACCAACACATGACATTCCCTGGCAGTGTGTGGCTGATAGGTGGTTTGGTTAACAGGTGTTCTCCTTCACATCCTAGGTTGGGGTGCCTGTCCCCATGCACTTACCTCACGTGGGTAGTCAGAACCTCTATTATATCTCCTGGTGAGGCGCTCCCAGGCCCTCCTCACTCTGGCCAGATTCTGCCTCCGGGATGAGCCAGGGAAGAGGCGATCCTGGCGGAGGCAGAATAACTCGGTAAGCAGATAGAGATCTGCCATGGTGAAGGCAGGCTTCCTGGACATGGCAGCCATCTCCTCCAGAATTGTTTGTGCTGCGTAGGTGCGTGCATAGCCACGCATGTGGGCATTTGTGATTATAACAGCTTGAGGGTATTTTACAGTTTTGATTGATGCTACCAACTAAACGTGTGATAGGCTATGGCCTCTACGAGCCTCTATGTTACACCTTGATTTTAAA
The DNA here is from genome assembly GCA_033557465.1 of Ichthyophis bannanicus. Classification (NCBI taxonomy): domain Eukaryota; kingdom Metazoa; phylum Chordata; class Amphibia; order Gymnophiona; family Ichthyophiidae; genus Ichthyophis; species Ichthyophis bannanicus. Next base: position 904,942,408 of record CM066032.1, on the reverse strand, counting down.
CCCCCTACCCTTTAGTATTGCTGCTAAGACTCCGAATTTCCTGTTAGAGATGTCTGCTTATTGCAGAGTCTGCATGATTCCATACAAAACAGTCTGCATCAGACATTTCTCATTAGGATACGTTCACATTCCTTTGCCCAGAGATGTCCTCGATGTGGAGATGTATCTATCACTTTTCATGTGCCTTTTGATCAGCTGGCTTGGAAGGGGGAAATAGAGAGAGAGGCCCATAGGGAGACTCTGATTGGGTAAGGGGGGGGGGGCATTTGCACCAATGGAGAGCTTGTGTGTATTTGACTGTTAGCAAATGTATATAAGGTATTTTCTCCTGTTCAAGCTTGCTCAGTCACTTTTGAACTCGTTTCTGTCTGGGCCTTGTGCACATTCCATTGGCTTGGATTCTGTAAGTGACTGCTGGTATTAATTGGTAGCATACACTCCGCTGCTACAACGGGAATAGCCTCAGACAGCCCTACCACATATCACCACAGTAGGTACAAACCCCCAACCTCTGTCTGCACAGCCAGTGCATTTGCCAGTGGCCTACATCGCTATAGCTCCTGCTACATGCCTGGCTGGCTACAGAGGGGCTGCAGGTCACCACTACAACCGTCTGCTGTGGTTGCCAGGGTTGGATTGGACCAGCCACACCCATGATGCAGATCAGCAGTCTACAGAGGGCCCCGTGTTGCGGGATGCACCCCCCCAGCACCTCGGCCTGGTTGTGTGTCCTGACCATGTGCAACCCCACAGCACCTCAGCCTGGTGGGGGTTCTGAACGTGTGTGTTACTGCCACAGAGTGGCTACCGTCCATCACAGTGGACGGGTCCTGTGTTCACCCTGAGGGTGAGGTGGGGTGCCCAGCACCATTTCCACTGCACCTGGTATTTCTGCGATGGGCTATGCTACAGGTCCCCACCGGTGCCTCTGTGTGATAGGTGGCTCCTGCAGATACCCTTAGCATTTGCCTGTGTCCATTTGTACATCACGTCTTGCCCGTGTGGACTATGATGCACCCAGAATAGTTCATACACTGTGTGGGTGCCATGGTCACATGATTTCAGGTCCAAGGGGGGCAGGGGGGTTTGGGCCCATAGGTGGTTTATGTACCAAAACCCAACCCACCTTTTGTGGCTCAGTGTGGGAAACATGGTTTCCAACTAACGTGTCGACATTTTACTCCCCTACACTGGTGACAGTAGAGGGTACCATTCACCACAGTCCTGCCGGGGAATGGACACCCCACCAGGGCAGTCTATGCAGATCTGTACACCTCACTATATTGGGCAGTGACAGACAGACAGTAGACCTAGTACTGCACAGCTGCCCCACACCACTATATGACATCCTCCAGCAGCAAGCAAAGTGAGTCATCAGCCGCTGCACCTTGCAAGGTGTTCCAGCCACACACATACAAACTGCAGACAGCCTGCCTGCTAGTCCATAGTGCATGTTCCTGGAGGTGATGTGTGCACCCACACCTGGGATGTGCGCACACCCACCAAGCAGATGGGTCAGTGATAGGGCTCCAGAGGACAAAGCCCATATGTCTCACTTCAGATGGACACTATTTGGCACTATGGGGGAACCCAGCTATGCCGTGGTCACTGCACAGTCAGGGTGTGCATGACCACACAGCAGAACATGCCGTAGTCACCCTGTCCGTGTCGGTGGTGGGCAAGCCCTACAATGTCCCAGCCATTGCCCTGGGCCCTGTGTAGGTGCATCCTGCCCAGGCTGCCCTCTCCGGCTATACCCACAGTACCTTGCTCCTCATTATGCACATTGCCAGGCCAATACTAGCAGCAGTGCTAGCGGTGTGTGCTGCAGAGGGTGTTGGCAAACGCAACACACTGGATAGACTGACGCACACCCCCACACCTATGCCAGTATAGTGCACCAATATAGGCTTTTGGCAGCCCAGGACACCGCACCAGTCCTGGGCACAGTGCAGGCATGGCTATGGTATGCTGTACTGTTGGGGTCTCTTCCCAAGGTGGTGGACACTGTCAGGTTCCAGACGTGACACACACTCCACAGACATCTTAGAGGTTGGTATGTTACAGCACACTGGGCCGCTTGTTCTAACATTAGGGATTGCTATGTGCCAGTTATCATGGCAAACCTTTGCTATCTGTGTACCGTATTCCCTGGTTTTGGGTGTCATTGCTAGGGTATGCATGTGCTAGTATTGGGGGATGCACACAGGGCCCAACATCCTGCCTCTCCAGGACGCAGTGGCTAATGGGGCCTGTGGGTGCGGGTGTTTCCGCCCCTGTGGATCAATGCTCTTGGACAGGGGTTCCCAACCCCAGTCCTGGTGGGCCGCACCATGTTCGGGTTTTCATGCTGTTCCTGATGAATATGCAAGAGATACATCTGCATACCATGGGGGCGGCGCAACGACATACAGCACAGGCATCTTTATTGCAGTCAGCATGGAACCTGAATGTTGTTTGGACCTCCATGACCGCCTTTGGGAGACTCTGCTCCCGTTAATGCGCCTGTTTGTGGTGTCTGTGCTCTGTGCGATAAAATGTAGGTGTTGGAAGCATGTTTATTCTATCAGCAATACAAGGTTCCATCTTAGCAGTTTCTTACTGGTAAAAGGTATGGGGACAGAGTTGGCAGGGACCACAGCTTGGGATTGAACCTGTGACCTTCAGCTCCTGAGCACACTGGCTGTGCTTACTGTGCCACAGGGGCAGATCATTCCCTGGAGGTACCGTGACTGTTTGTCCCACTGAGCCTGTCTGTTGCAGTGCACGGCACCCACCTAGACTGGGCTGGGCCATGGTCTGCTGCAGCCAGGTGCCACTGCCCCCTCCACCATCCTTACAGCCTCTGCCACCATGCTAACATGTCCTTCTATTGGAAACAGCATGACACCTGCATGATTTGTAGCCCTCCTGGGCTGCATTTGGCAGACTCTGCTCTCGTTAATGCGCCTGTTTGTGGTGTCTGTGCTCTGTGCGATAAAATGTAGGTGTTGGAAGCATGTTTATTCTATCAGCAATACAAGGTTCCATCTTAGCAGTTTCTTACTGGTAAAAGGTATGGGGACAAAGTTGGCAGGGACCACAGCTTGGGATTGAACCTGTGACCTTCAGCTCCTGAGCACACTGGCTGTGCTTACTGCACCACAGGGGGCAGATCATTCCCTGGGGGTACCATGACTGTTTGTCCTACTGAGCCTGTCTGTTGCAGTGCACGGCACCCACCTGGACCGGGCTAGGCCATGGTCTGCTGTGGTCAGATGTCACTGCCCCCTCCGCCACCGGTACCCCTCCGCCACCATGCTGCCAAGCCCTTCTGCCGGTGGTGCCGGTGGTGGGCAGTCTTGGGCCATCCAGTGTGCATGTAGGCAGCTGCCTATGGTATGGGTGGTGGGGTAGGGGTGCCTAGATGGACACCCACACTTCCCCCCACCACCGCCTGCCACTGTTCTGTACCCTTAGGGGTGGCTGCTGGGTACTGTCCCCTGTGACACTGCGGGTGACACACTCATGCCCATGTTGGGCCCTCAACAGTTTCAGTCTGGCTCTACTGTTTATGCATTCCTATGGGCCAAACTGAGCATCACCCTAGTCCCCACTGTGGCCCAGCTGCACCACAGCATGTGCCGCCTGCAGCCCTCTGTATCCCCTTTTCCAGCATCTGCCCAGTTGCCTGTTCCGACATGCCCACCCTGCTGTTGCAGGACATGTGCACACCATGGGGAACCTGTTCAGTAACAAGGGGATGCCCTGATCTGCGCTATTTCACTGTGGCATCATTCACCTTCTATGGTGACAGGGCATACACCTTTCCACAGTTAATATCTTTTTCTGAGGCTTTCTCAGTGGTATTTTTGGCTGTTTCCCATTGATATCACTATTGGCTAGCTTGGTTATGTTATTTTCCTCCTTTCTTATGGTCATTTTCACTGCTTATTTGCCCTTTTGTTCCGTGCACATGTATCACACTTATCACGTTTTGTGGGTTTCCCTGCCTATGCTGTACATTGCTGACGCTTAAATGGTTTCACTCCCCTGCAAATATGCATCTACCGGCAGGTTTTCAATCGCGGTAGGATTCAGCCCTTGAGTTCACCGTGTTGGGGTGCCTGGAGCCTCTCCCCGCCCATACTCCGCCCATTGACCCCTTCTCTCTGCCCTCTCTCCACCCTCTGCGGTGTTTTACCGCGCCGTGGAACCTTACGATCGTTAACTTGCGTTAACGCGCGTTATGAGACGTTAACGATCGTTGACGCATCATAACGCATGTTAACATTAGTTAACGGTCGTTAACGTTACATTACGCACGTTATGTACCGTTACTGCACTTTAGTAAATATGCCCCTTAGAAAACTAATGAAAAATAAATTAATAGAAAATTAAGAAAAAAAACACTGAAAAAAGATAAGTACAGCAGGAAGGAAAGGAAGCTTGGGTACAACTTATCAAAACCCCCTCAGGGGCCCTGCAGGGTCCTCAAACTCTTCTTTCATTCCACCAGCGTTAGTAACCCATAGGAAGCTGTGATGACACAGGGTGGTTGTCCAAACCAAGAGATAACTAATACTGCTACTTATCATTTGTACATGGACATACCCATGGTCTGAGCAACATTGGGCCCTCCAGACTCAATCCAAGGCCTCTGCACCACAGTATGCATGAGGAGAGTCAGTCTTATCTTCACTGCTGTACCAGTCCACACACCTTGCCACTTGCTGAAGGCAGACAATATTGGCTTCTCTCTTTGCTGTACAATAGGAGGAACCAAGTGATGACATCAATGAAAACTGTACAAGTCTGCCTTCACCTGCTGGCAAGGGAGCATGACTAAGGAGACCAGATGCCCCTGATTTTCAGGGATTGTCCTCAATTTTAGAATTGTGTCCCCAACTCCCACCTGTTTTTTTGCTGGAATCAGGGACAGGAGGCTGCCAATGGGGGTAGAAAAAAAAATTCATTTTCAATTTAGTGATTGGAATGTGTTCATTTTTAGAATTTTGATCCATTATCTTTAGGTTTTGCAGAATACAGAGGAAATGCGTCGCTGTTTCTATTTCTTTGTTGATTTGTCTGCTTGGAGGTGATATTTTTGTCGTCATGAGATGGAACCTGGAATTAGGGTGTCAACTTCCTTCCCCCTCCCACCTCATTCAGATAACAATTGTCCCAGATTTCCCTGCAAAAAATCAGGTAACCTTAAGCATGACCCACTTGTCTTGACTGGCCTTGCTGAATGATGAGGAATGTTTCTCTTTCTCGAAGTAACATAGTATATGACAGCAGATAAAGACCAGTATGGTCCATCTAGTCTGCACAATAAGATGGCTTAGAATAGTTGTAACCGTTGCTATGTGCAGGTCACTCCCCTTTATTCAGAGATACTGTATTTAAGTTTGCTTTGATTACATCCTCTTGCCATAAAGGGATCTACTATATCTGGCCCATGCCATTTTGAATTCTGTCACTGTATTTGCACCATCACCTCCATCGGGAGAGCATTCCGATCATCCATCACCCTTTCAGTGAAAAAGTATTTCCTGATGTTATTTTTAAGTTTACTGCCTTGCAGCTTCATCATATGCCTTCTAGTTTTACAGCTTCCTCTTGTTTAAATACTTAAACGTTTTTCAAAGATCTGTATCATATCTCCTCTGTCCTAGGATATACATATTAGATCTTCAAGATTCTTCTCCTACATCTTCTGGCGGAGGATCCAATCATTTTGATTGCCTTCCTCCGAACCATTTCAAGTCTTTTTATATCCTTTGTGAGATATGGTCTCCAAAACTGAACACAGTACTCCAAGTGAGGCTTCATCAACGACTTGTGCAGGGCATTAATACTTCCTCCTTTCTGCTGGTTATTCCTCTCTGTATGCAGTCCAGCATCCTCTGGCCTTCTCGCATTGTTTCGCCACCTTGAGATCTTTGGACACTATCACTCTGAGGTCCCTCTCCTGGTCCATGCACACCAACCGATCACCCGCTATCACATATGAGTACAATTCCTTTGGATTTCTGCATCCCAGGTGTATGACTCTGCACTTCTTTGCATTAAATCATAACTGCCAAGTATTAGACCATTCTTTCAGTGTTTGTAGATCTTTCCTCGAGTTGTCCATTCTCTCAGAAGTGTCTACTCTGTTGCAAATTTTCATGTGCTCTCCAAAAAGGCAGACTTTTCCATTCAATCCTTCTGCAATGTCACTCACATATACACTGAACAGTATTGGTCCCAGGACCAATCTCTGAGGCACCCCACTATGCACCTTCCTTTCATCAGGAATCCAGGCTGCCGTTTCCACCAGAGCCCCCCGAGGGACTGATTCAACTCTTTCCTGCACCAGCTGGTGGCTGAACCTCTGCCTGCCGATCCAAGCCTGCAACACTGGGAGAGCTGCACAGGGCTTCCCCTGCTTCCCCTGCTACACGCAGCTGATTGGCTCCTCCCTTCAGCATCATCACCAATGGAGGAATCACCCTACATAACTCAGCGTGCCAAAGGCGCGCCCGTGCTTTGCGGGCCAGCGCCTGAGGGCCTCACCAGAGGGCCCTTTGGTGTGGCCCTTAGGAGTGGCAAAACAGCATCATGCTAGCACTCACAAGATTCCTATTAATCCCCAAATACTAGCAAACTATTTTGCTGACAAACTAAAACAAAGTGTCCCTTCGGTACCTGACCCCCTTCCCACAATAATGAATAACATCAATGAATAGAAATCTTTCCATCTTGTTGTTGTTGTTGTTAAGTGCCGTCGAGTCGGAGTCGACTCATGGCGACCCTCTGGATAGCTATCCTAAATTGTGTTCGGTCTTCAGTCAGGCGGCTCATTGTTGACAGACTGGTACCCGTAGCTGCTGTTATTGTAGCAATCCATCTCATTGCTGGCCTTCCTCTTTTGCGTTGACCTTCTATCTTGCCAAGCATGATGTCTTTCTCTAATGATCTCTCTCTCTTCGCATGATGTGTCCGAAGTATGAAAGTCGAAGTCTTGTCATCTGAGCTTCTAAAGAAAGCTTAGGTTTGATCTCTTCTAGTACCGACTGGTTTGTTCTTCGGGCAGTCCATGGTATACACAGTATTCGCCGCCAGCACCATAATTCAAAGGCATCAATTTTCTTCCTGTCTGTCTTTTTCACTGTCCAGCTTTCACATCCATATGATGTTATTGAAAATACCATGGCTTGAACAAGTCGAATCTTTGTATGGAGAGAGACATCTCTGCTCTTGAGAATCTTATCTAGGTCTTTCATAGCCATTCTGCCAAGAGCAATGCGTCGTCTGATTTCTTGACTGCTTGTTGCTTCTTTATTGATAGTTGATCCAAGTAGGTTAAAGTTGTTCACGATTTCAATTTCTTCTCCTTCAACGATGAACCTGTTGATTATGCCAGTTGTCATGATCTTTGTCTTCTTTACATTAAGGTGCAGGCCCATTTTGAGACTATGTTCTTTGATTGTGAGAAGCAAATGTTTCAGATCATCTTCACTTTCAGCCAGTAATGTGGTATCATCAGCATAGCGAAGGTTGTTGATGAGTCTTCCACCAATCTTCACACCTCTGTTGTCTTCATACAGTCCTGCTTCTCTGATGATTTGTTCTGCATATAAATTAAACAGGTAGGGGGAAAGTATGCAGCCTTGTCTTACACCTTTGCTTATTTTAAAACCATTCTGTTTCTCCTTGTTCCGTTCGAACTGTTGCTTCTTGATCAATGTACAGATTACGCAAGAGAACGATCAGGTGTTCTGGTATACCCATGCTTCTTAATGTGGCCCAGAGTTTCTCATGGTTTACACAGTCAAAAGCCTTGCTATAGTCGATAAAGCACAAATAGATATCCTTTTGGTATTCTTTAGTCTTTTCAAGGATCCATCTCACATCCGCAATGATGTCTCTCGTTCCTCGCCCTTTCCTGAACCCTGCTTGCACTTCAGGTAGTTCTTGTTCTAGGTATGGCTGTAGTCTCTTTTGAATAATCTTCAGTAGAATCTTGCTGGCATGTGGGATCAGAGCGATTGTGCGATAATTTCCACAGTCAGTTGGATCACCTTTCTTTAGTATTGGTATAAACACAGATCTTTTCCAGTCAGTTGGCCATGATGTTGTCTTCCATATTTCTTGGCAGAGCCTTGTAAGTACGGTAACAGCTGCATCAGATTGCTGCAATACTTCTATGGGAATGCTATCAATGCCTGGTGCTTTGTTCTTTGATAAGGCTTTCAATGCTGCTTCAACTTCTTCTTTCATCACCAATGGTTCCTGATCATAAGGTATAGGTTGAAACGGCTGTTGGTCCACTTGATCTTTATCATATAAAAACTCTGTATATTCCTTCCACCTTTTCTTGATCTTCTCAGCATCATTCAACATAGAACCTTGAGCATCTTGTAACATTCCAATTCGAGGCTGGAACTTTTTCTTTAACTCTCGCAGCTTTAGGAAAGCCGATCTTGTTCTTCCTCTAATAGTTTCTGCTTCTATTTCCTTGCAAGTGTCATTGTAGTACTTTTCCTTGTCCTGTCTTGCTGCTCGTTGGAAATCTCTGTTGAGTTCTGCGATTGTCTTTCTTTCTCCTTTGGCTTTAGCTTCTCTGCGTTTCTGGGCAATTTTCAGAGTTTCTTCCGTCATCCATTTTGGCCGTTTTTGCTTTTTCACCTTTTGTAGAGACTTCTCGCTTTCTTCCAGCACAACCTTCTTGATGTCATTCCATAACTCTTCCGGAGCTCTGTCATTTGTATCTAAGGCAGCAAATCGATTTTGCAGGCAGTCTTTAAATTCCAGTGGTATATTCTCAAGGTCATATTTTGGTGCATTCATGAGTGGTTTGCTCTTTTTCAACTTTAGCTTGAGTTTGCATACTAGTAGTTGATGATCTGTACCACAGTCAGCTCCAGGTTTTGTCTTTGTTGATGTTACAGAGCTTTTCCATCGTTGACTTCCACAGATGTAGTCAATTTGATTTTTATACAATCCATTGGGTGAAGTCCATGTGTACAGTCGTCGCTTGTGTTGCTGAAAGAAGGTGTTTGAGATGAATAGATCATTGGTCTTGCAGAATTCTATCAATCTTTCTCCAGCTTCATTTCTGTTGCCAAGTCCATATTTTCCAACTACTTTGCCTTCTTCTTTGTTGCCAACTTTTGCGTTCCAGTCACCCATGACAATCAGGATATCCTGTTTGCATGTTCTGTCAATTTCAGCTTGTACTTGTTCATAGAACTCTTCAATTTCATTCTCTTCTGCAGCTGTTGTTGGGGCATATACTTGAATTATAGTTGTGTTGATAGGCAATCCTCGTAGACGAATAGAGATTAAGCGTTCGCTGACTGCATTGTATTTCATTACAGTTCTTGCAAGTTTCTTCTTTATTATAAATGCAACACCATTTCTTCTTTGTCTTTCATTTCCAGCATAGTAGACCTTGTGATCATCTGATGCAAAGTGCCCGATGCCAGTCCATTTCAGTTCGCTGACACCCAACAGATCAAGTTGTACACGTTCCATTTCATTCTTGACCACTTCCAACTTCCCTTGGTTCATGCTTCGTACGTTCCATGTTCCAATGTGTAAGACATCTTTACAGCTTCTGACTCTCATTTCATGCGCAGCTACATCAGCAGTCAGACTTCCCGAAGGCTTTGATCCAACCACATCATAAATGCTGGCTTTACTCTGAAAAGTCTTCAGCTCTTCCCCAGTAGCTAGTTGAGTGCCTTCCGACCTGGGAGTCTCATCTTCCAGCACCATAGCACAATTTGTTTTGTTGTAACTATCCATTGGGTTTTCATGGCAAGATACAGAAGTAGATTGCCGGGCCTTCCTTCCGCGCAGTTTAAGTTTGGTGTTGTTGCCGTTGTCACAGAAATGTGATCCTCCGCCGTCAACACTATCCCATTCTGCTGCTGCCCAGATGGGTGGTTTGTCTTCGTCTGGCACCTCAGCTGAGACCTGTCCATCTTGGGAGACCCTGACAGTAGTTAAACTACCGATAGTTTAGCTCTCAGCATCACTGATGCACACAAGCCCTCACAGCACGACAAGCTGCAAACCAAGTGAGAGTTCCATCTTATTGACAGAAAACAATTGCTCAATATAATTACAAAACTTAATACAACCACATCTCTCTTGTATCCGTGCCCAGTAGCCTGGATTAAGATAACAAAACTAGAACTTACCCCTTACATCTTAGATATAGTAAACAAATCCTTACAACAAGGAATACTACCAAATGAACTCAAACTCTCTGCAATCCGTCCGCTGTTGAAAAACAAATCTCTAAATAACAAATGATCCATCTTCATATCGACCTATTGCCAGTATTCCCTTCCTGACTAAAATCATTGAAAAGGTTGTCCGGCTCCAGCTTCAGCTTCAGGATTTTATAGATACCTCGGCTCCCCTTGATGAACATCAATATGTTTCGCCCTTTCTCCTTGGACAAGCAGGATTCGTCAGCCACACCTGGTGACGTCCCCCGACGGCGCTGTATACAGCCAATTAACTATGTAAATGCCGGTTAACTGGATATTCAACAGCACTTACATGGGTAGTGCCATCGAATATCCCCAACTAAGTCCCCTACACACCCCAATGCTAGCTGGTTAGCATTAGGGTGTGCCGGGGGCATTCCAAGGCAGATCGGAGGCAGGGACCGGTGCTAACTGTGCAGCACTGATATTGGAAGCTGCACAGTTAGCACTCGGCACTGATAAGATAGGCAAGGAAAACCCTCGCCTATCTTATAGGCGCTGTGGCTAACCGTGCAGCATCCAATATCAATGCTGTACGGTTAGCCTTGGCAGCTTCTGGGCAGCATGGCCAGACCTGGGTTTTCATTTCCATTGCTGCAGAAATGAAAATCCAGGATAAGGGGGGTTGGAAGTCAGGCTATGCGCCGATGCAGCGCAAAGCCTGCCTAAATGAAAATCGGGTCCCAAATATGCAATTGAAAGTTCCCTGAGTATGTATGTGCGTTTGTGTGTGTGAGTTGTCCTGAGCACATGCAAAAGAAATATTTCTGCTAGTGCTCTGTACCTCCTTCACTGTCTCATTTATACAAAAGAACATTCCAGAGATAGAGCTAAATCAATGCCACTCATCTCTAAACTACTATCACAGGGATACTGGTGGTACAAGCATTGATTCTATCAAAAGAGAGATGACCATACCTGCATGGCTGCAAGACCTCCATTGAAGAATCATGCCATTTATCTATTTTCAACCACAAGTAGGGCATTAGCATGGAGGCACATTTCAAATGGGACGTCCAAGTGGAATATGGAATGTCAAAGCCAGAATGTCTGAAAAGAAAGGCAGGTATGTGCAAGTCCAGGCCCAATTCCTGAAACGTGGATATGCCCAATATGCACGCATATCAAATGTCTATATAGATGTCCCCAGAAGATTATTTCAGAACCAAGATGCCTAATAGTATGATGGTTAGAGTAGTGGCTTAAGAGGTTCAAATTCCAGTGTGGGACTCTAATTTAAAGCTGGTCACTTAATTCTCCATTTTCTCTACATTATCTGGATGTTTTAAGGTAAAAACAACACTTTTCTATTTGTGCCTGGAGCAGGAATAAACATGCACATGCCTGCAGACGGCCCTGCTGCTTCTGGGATCGAACAGGGATGTGTAAGTCCATTGCCCCTCTCCAGACACGCCTTCGCCACACTCCCATGCCTACTTGAACGTCCCCATATTAGAGACACGGCATTTGTGGAATGGTCATGGAGATGTGTCTGATGTCGACACGTAAATGTCTGCAGATGTCCAAACCACAACTAAACCTTTTAGAATGACCCTCTTAGTATATAGCTAGATTACTGGCATTTAGTCGTTTAAGTATAAAGAAAATTGTGCAATAAAACTTGAGCCAAATGTGAAATTCAGCCACTTAGAATGAATAATACCAATAAAAAGGGAAAGGACCCCCTGTCTTCTGAGCCAATCAGAATTCATTTGTGCAGTAATGCCTATAGGCTTGCCATGACCGTTGGAGTTCTTTGCCACCCATGCACTTTTGATCATATTACTCCTCTCCTAGTTCAGCAACACTGACTTCCCTTTTTCTATTGCATTCATTTCAAAATTCTCACACTAACACACAAAACTCTCCTCACTGATACTTCTACTCTAATAAGGTTACCAGACCTTTTGCAGGCAAATCTGAGATGCTTATCTAAAGTATGTTTGTTGTGGGGGGGCATCTTAGTTCCAGGTTTGAGCAACAAGGTGTGCAAGAGGGAAGAGGAGTCGTTACCCTGCCCCCCCCCCCCCTCCTCTATTCATTCCAATATCGCTTCTAAGCAGACAAACCAGCAGAGAATCAGAAATCAGAAACAATGATGCATTTCTCCCGTACTGTGCAAAATATAAAGTTAATGGATGTAAATTCTACAAACAGACATAGTCAAATCACTAAATTGCTGGAATTAGGGACAAGAGGCTGCCAAACAGGTGGGAAGCAGGGACACACCTCTAAAATCAGGGACAATCCCCAATAATTGAGGACATTTGGTAACTTTAATTCCAAGCTAGGATCATGTGCTCTATTCATGGCAAGCACTTGAATATTCCACCTGTATCTCAGGCTAAATTTGAAAGTACCAGGCGCTCAACCTTCTTCGTCACGTCCCCAGTTTTTGGAACACCTTACCTCTTCATCTACATTTTCAACCATCTTAAAGAAATTTCAAGGTTGGCCTTAAAACAAATGTATTCAGCTTAACATTTGAGGACCACTGATAGGGGAGGTCACAGGCACCAAACTGCCACAGGTGACCTACAGCTTTTCTTTCTTTTTCTTATCTGTAACTGCAGTTCTTTTCTATTTTCTTCTGATTTGTTACCATTGTACATTACTTTAGTATACCGCTTTTAAAGCAGTACACTAAACAAACAACTAAATAAAAATAAACCATAAACCTGATTCAGCTGAAAAACAGGTTTTATCTCATTGCAGGCAGGGGGATGTACCTCTGATTTACCTAAGAAAAATACAAGTACAACCCTCTGCCTTCAATGGGGGAAATCCCAGTTTGGACTAATGTCTTTGGGTCGTCTGTTGTCCTAGGTCAGGCTGCACTTAGCTGACTCTATATTGTAGCGATCTCTCAATTCATATCAGTCCCATGCTCTTTGTAGCCCTCGAATACTACACTGATTGCTTTTTCTATTGATGGTGATTTTGTTTTGGTTATCAATTTGTGATAGTATGTTATTTTGCTTTGCTAATGCTCTCCTCTTCTCCACTCTCTCCCAGTCCCTGTCTTTGGCATTTTATAATACAGCAGGGAACTAGGACCCTGCCACAACTTGCAACTCCAATAACATTACACTTTAATTAGACTGCTTGACGTATGTGTGGCTTAATAGTATGTAATGCTAACACAAACTGAAAAGGCAACTGTGAGCCATATTTGTTATTCCACCATATCTAATGCCATCTTAACAGCTAATTCCATGCTGCCAGTCACCAGAATGGAAACAGCACTATCAGGCGGGGGTCATCGCCTTCTGAACAGGGGCTAAATCGCCTCATTTCGTGCCCTAACTGGCTCCGTTTTCACTTTCCAGCCTCCTCAAGACTAATCCATTTCAGACAGATCAATTAAAGGTGGCGTGGACAGGGAGCAGCGCGCCCCGCCCTTGCTTTTCCAGCCTGCAGGATTCCCTTGCCGGAAGGCAGCAGCCTACGGTGCAGGTGCACTCTGACTTGCCCAGGGGGGCCAGCGAGAGCCATGAATAAGTTAAGGCTTTGCCTCAAGCACACTGAGACTGTTTAGCGACCACCAGATAATCCCCTCCTCTAATCCGATTATGTAAATTCCTACTTCAACGGTCACCCACCCCCTCCCCCAATCTGAAATTCGTCTTTCTTTTCCTCTCTCCCCAAAATTGCAGCAACATAACCACTTTAAAGGTAACATTTTGACTTGCTGTTTTAAATTGCTAAACAAAGGAGAGAGTAGTAAGAGGCAGATGTATTAAAAGGCGCTAAGCATTGTCTGGAACTTAGCCTGGGGTTGTGTGTACATTTCTCTGAGCACAGCTCAGCCCCTGATGCAGGAAGGACTCTTATCTGCAAAAAGAGTGCATGCACATTAGCACTCTCCATTTAAATTGTATGCAGATGAACGAGGCATTAGCTGTTACTCTTCATTGCAGCAAAGTGTGCACAGACCCCTAAAGCAAGTATTTTTAATTGAACTCCTGGTCTGAGATGAAATAAAATGTTGTTCACATTTCGGGTGGCCAGAAGCTTTACTGAAGGTTGTCTTGGGGCAGTTTCTCTGTGACTCTTCTGGATCACCTACCTCTCGTGGGTGAGACTTGGTGTTAGAAACACCGACTAGGGTACAAAAGTACAAAGAAGGAGAAGAGAGGGAGGATACAGCATATTTACAGCTATAAATGATTTTTTTATGCAAAGAAATCAAGATAACGAATGTGTGTCTTGATCATAATTTATTAGTTCAAAGAGGTTAATATATTTAGCAACAGTCACCATGGGGTCATTTTAAATTGCTTAGATGAGATTTAGACTTCTGCAAACGTGCACGTGGACGTCCAAATCACAGAGACGTACCTGGAGCAATTTTGGAAATGGCTTTTACAGATGTCTCCATTGTGGGGATGTCTAAATAGGCAGGGGGGTGTGATGGAGGCATGTTGGGGGTGGAGCTATGGACATAGACGTCCCCGATTGATCTTTGAACCCTTGGGGAGGCACCTGCGTCCAAACTTAGACCTGCTCCAGGCACAAATAAGCATTGGAAAAGTGCTTGTTTTGGCACTAAAACTTCTGGAGTGTGTCGAGAAGTTGCCACTACACTATCCTCAGTACTCTTCACAATGACAATGCTATGTTGTGTGTGTTTAGGAAACTTGTTTTCAGTTTGCACCATCACTGGCACTATCCCAGCAGCACCAGAGCAGAGCAAGGCTGGAGTGTGGTCATTCTACCTACTTTATGGATAGCTAGTTATGCAGTTAGATATTCAATGCTGCTATATGTTCTATGCTGTCTTAAATTTATGTATTTTTAAATGTTACAGCTGGTGTTTAAAAAAACTGTTCACTGCATGCACTGGGTGAGCACTGAGCTGTGTATCTTTTTTAAAACAAGTGAAGTGACATTTTAGAAAGAGTGTGCAAGTGCAATCTGGGACATCCTGGGCAAAACATGCAGTAAAACAGCAGCAATGTCTATATTTCAGCCTGATTATAGTAACATAGACATCCCCGACGTGGACACCACATCCTCGCCTCAAATATTTGTAGCGGAGACATCTATCACATGCCACTTAACATACAGGCAAACACAAAGAGCAGGAGACGTAGGGTGGATAGGCAACTTGTTTATTAGAACGAGACCCCAACGCCTTCCTCAGGGGGGATATTGCTTAAATAACAAACATATGAGATAAATGAATCAAAATAAAAACAATTAAAACAATCAAAACAATTTTTTAGTGTTTGTCTTAGTGGTGTGCAAGTTTCAGCCTTCTCAGCTGTACTTACCTTGCCTCTCTCAATTAACTGGGCCTTGTGTGGTAGCCATTTTGAATTAATCTCTCTCCCCAGAGCCTGCTGTTTGTTAAGCTTTTCCTGTCCTTGCCTGCCTGAGTGACTCCTCCCCCTGTGTGTGTGGTAGCCATTTTGAATTAATCTCTCTCCCCAGAGCCTGCTGTTTGTTAAGCTTTTTCCTGTCCTTGCCTGCCTGAGTGACTCCTCCCCCTGACCCCCTCCCCCTGAGGTATCCTGTAACCTTGTTCCTGTTTTCTCCACGTGTGCATAGGCTGTTTTAGTTTGCTTTTCTCTGATCAGAGAAAGGCTGAACTTTTACAGAGCTCTGCTAGTGAGTGGATTTTTGCCTCCTGGGACATCTTACTGTGAGTTCTAGCTGTTTATTTAATTATTTACTGTTTGTCTAACTGTTGTTTGTTTAATTATTTAGTGTTTGTCTTAGTGGTGTGCAAGTTCAGCCTTCTCAGCTGTACTTACCTTGCCTCTCTCAATTAACTGGGCCTTGTGTGGTAGCCATTTTGAATTAATCTCTCTCCCCAGAGCCTGCTGTTTGTTAAGCTTTTCCTGTCCTTGCCTGCCTGAGTGACTCCTCCCCCTGTTTGTGTGGTAGCCATTTTGAATTAATCTCTCTCCCCAGAGCCTGCTGTTTGTTAAGCTTTTTCCTGTCCTTGCCTGCCTGAGTGACTCCTCCCCCTGACCCCCTCCCCCTGAGGTATCCTGTAACCTTGTTCCTGTTTTCTCCACGTGTGCATAGGCTGTTTTAGTTTGCTTTTCTCTGATCAGAGAAAGGCTGAACTTTTACAGAGCTCTGCTAGTGAGTGGATTTTTGCCTCCTGGGACATCTTACTGTGAGTTCTAGCTGTTTATTTAATTATTTACTGTTTGTCTAACTGTTGTTTGTTTAATTATTTAGTGTTTGTCTTAGTGGTGTGCAAGTTTCAGCCTTCTCAGCTGTACTTACCTTGCCTCTCTCAATTAACTGGGCCTTGTGTGGTAGCCATTTTGAATTAATCTCTCTCCCCAGAGCCTGCTGTTTGTTAAGCTTTTCCTGTCCTTGCCTGCCTGAGTGACTCCTCCCCCTGTGTGTGTGGTAGCCATTTTGAATTAATCTCTCTCCCCAGAGCCTGCTGTTTGTTAAGCTTTTTCCTGTCCTTGCCTGCCTGAGTGACTCCTCCCCCTGACCCCCTCCCCCTGAGGTATCCTGTAACCTTGTTCCTGTTTTCTCCACGTGTGCATAGGCTGTTTTAGTTTGCTTTTCTCTGATCAGAGAAAGGCTGAACTTTTACAGAGCTCTGCTAGTGAGTGGATTTTTGCCTCCTGGGACATCTTACTGTGAGTTCTAGCTGTTTATTTAATTATTTACTGTTTGTCTAACTGTTGTTTGTTTAATTATTTAGTGTTTGTCTTAGTGGTGTGCAAGTTTCAGCCTTCTCAGCTGTACTTACCTTGCCTCTCTCAATTAACTGGGCCTTGTGTGGTAGCCATTTTGAATTAATCTCTCTCCCCAGAGCCTGCTGTTTGTTAAGCTTTTCCTGTCCTTGCCTGCCTGAGTGACTCCTCCCCCTGTGTGTGTGGTAGCCATTTTGAATTAATCTCTCTCCCCAGAGCCTGCTGTTTGTTAAGCTTTTTCCTGTCCTTGCCTGCCTGAGTGACTCCTCCCCCTGACCCCCTCCCCCTGAGGTATCCTGTAACCTTGTTCCTGTTTTCTCCACGTGTGCATAGGCTGTTTTAGTTTGCTTTTCTCTGATCAGAGAAAGGCTGAACTTTTACAGAGCTCTGCTAGTGAGTGGATTTTTGCCTCCTGGGACATCTTACCGTGAGTTCTAGCTGTTTATTTAATTATTTACTGTTTGTCTAACTGTTGTTTGTTTAATTATTTAGTGTTTGTCTTAGTGGTGTGCAAGTTCAGCCTTCTCAGCTGTACTTACCTTGCCTCTCTCAACTAACTGGGCTTTGTGTGGTACCCCCATCCCCCTGCTGAGGGTTCAGGACAGGGTACCTTGTAACTGCCCTCTTTAATAGGACTTATCTCCCCCCTCCCTCCCCAGCACCCACCCACCCCTGGGGAAATTGTAGTTTTATAGGTACTTGGACATCTTAGAGGAAAGGGGCTGCTCTCAGGTGCAGCTCTTAATCCAAATCAGTCATACACAGAGGACCTGTGATTAATTAGCTTCAGGTACACAGGGTGTATTAGGGGTATTAGATACACTTTTATTAGTATAAGCATCTACACCAATCCTTATTATATACCGATTTAAAAGACCTAAACACAAGCTTTAAACTAAGATGCAGTCAGAGGTCCAGCAACGAGATGGGGGTTCTCCAGTCTTTTGCATCGAGTGTCACATGTATGATTATCTCCCAGTTGGTGAGAGGTCCTACATATGCACTAAGTGCAGGGAACTCTTTGCTCTCAGGGAACGAGTCCGTTCTCTAGAGGCTAGAGTAGCAGACCTGGAAGACATAAGAAAGACAGAGAAGTACATGGACGAGACCTACAGGGATATAGTCCTGAAGTCCCACCTCCAGTCTGGCAGCATCCCTGTTGCCATGGAGGAGAGAGGTCACGTGACAGGAGAGCATCACCCTGGTGTGGCAGGAAGTGATCCTGTAACTAGGACCTGTCCTCCAGGTGATGTAAAACCCTCTCGCACCGAGGACGTTTCTCCAGGGCCATGTCCCCATGAGGGGAGGGTCAGGACAGCTGTTATAGTTGGTGATTCAATCATTAGGAATGTAGATAGCTGGGTGGCTGGTGGACGTGAGGATCGCCTGGTAACATGCCTGCCTGGTGCGAAGGTAGCAGATCTCACGCACCGCCTAGATAGGATCATAGATAGTGCTGCTGGGGAGTCTGCTGTCTTGGTACATGTTGGTACCAATGACATAGGAAAATGTGGTAGGGAAGTTCTGGAGGCTAAATTTAAGCTTTTAGGTAGGAAGTTGAAATCCAGAACTTCCAGGATAGCGTTCTCCGAAATGCTTCCTGTTCCACGTGCAGGACCCAAAAGACAGGCAGAGCTCCGGAGTCTCAATGCGTGGATGAGACAATGGTGCAAGGATGAGGGTTTTGGATTTGTTAGGAACTGGGGAACATTCTGGGGAAAGGGGGGGCTCTTCCGAAGGGATGGGCTTCACCTTAATCAGGATGGGACCAGACTGCTGGCATTAACCTTTAAAAAAGAGATAGAGAAGCTTTTAAACTAGAAAATAGGGGAAAGCCGACAGTCACCCAGGAGCGCACGGTTCGGACAAAGGTATCCTTGAAGGATACTACCAAAAGCAGTGAGGTTCCAAAAGGGAGTATAGTGCCCTTGAGTAAGGAGCAGACAGAGCATAAAGATTCCCAATTACCCATGCCTACCAATAGCCAGATTAATATTAATAAAATACAGTCTCTAAAATGCTTGTATGCCAATGCTAGAAGTCTAAACAATAAGATGGGAGAATTAGAATATATAGCATTAAATGAAAGGTTAGATATGATTGCACTCTCAGAGACATGGTGGAAGGAGGATAACCAGTGGGACACTGTGATACCTGGATACAAACTATATCGTAATGATAGAGCTGAACAAATTGGTGGAGGGGTTGCGCTCTATGTTAGAGAGGGCATTGAGTCAGAAAGGATTAAAGTTTTGCAGGGAACAAAATATGCTGTAGAATCTCTATGGATTGAAATTCCATTTATGAAGGGGAAGGTGATGGCAGTGGGAGTATACTATCGACCGCCTGGCCAGAATGAACAAATGGATGATGAAATGCTCAAAGAAATCAAGGAAGCTAACAAAAGCCACAACAGAGTAGTAATAATGGGTGATTTCAATTACCCCGGTATCGACTGGGACAGTGTCACAGCAGGACAAGCTAAAGAGATAAAGTTTCTAGATGAAATAAATGACTGCTTCTTGGAGCAGCTGGTTCATGAACCGACCAGAGGGGAAGCCATACTGGACCTAGTCCTTAGTGGAACGCCAGATCTGGTGCAAGAAATAAGGGTGTTGGGACCACTTGGCAATAGTGATCATAGTATGATCATGTTTGATTTAATCAGTGGAGGACAGATAGTAAAGGAATCCACAGTACTACCTTTTAACTTTCAAAAGGGTGACTATGATAGAATGAGGAATATAGTTCGGAAAAAACTAAAAGGAGCGGTTCCAAAGGTTAAAGACTTACAGCAAGCTTGGGTGTTATTTAAAAATACTATCCTCGAAGCCCAGACCAGCTGTATTCCACGCATTAAGAAAAGTGGAAGAAAGTCCAAAAAACTGCCAGCATGGTTTAAAGGTGAGGTCAGAGAGGCTGTTGCTGCCAAAAGAGCAACCTTCAGAAAATGGAAAAAAGAGCCAAATGATGAAAACTGGAAACAGCACAAGCACTGGCAAGTTAAATGCAAAGCATTGATAAGGCAGGCAAAGCGGGAATTTGAGAAGAAACTTGCTACGGAAGCAAAAACACGAAATAAAGACTTTTTCAAGTACATTCGTAGCAAAAGGCCTGTGAGAGAGTCAATTGGACCATTAGATGATAGAGGGGTAAAAGGGGCAGTAAGAGGAGACAAGGCTATAGCAGAGAGACTGAATGAATTCTTTGCTTCGGTCTGTACTGAGGAAGATGTAGGGGTGTTACCCAAGACTGAAGTGGTATTTAAAGGTGATACTGCAGAGGAATTGAGAGAAATATCGCTACACCGGGAAGATATATTACAACTATTTGATAAACTGAATAGTAGCAAATCACCTGGACCGGATGGTATACATCCCAGAGTGTTGAAAGAACTGAAATATGAGATTGCAGACCTGTTATTGGTAATCTGTGAACTTTCATTAAAATCATCTGTAATACCTGAAGATTGGAGGGTCGCCAACGTAACACCAATTTTTAAAAAGGGTTCCAGGGGTGACCCGGGAAATTACAGACCGGTGAGCCTGACGTCAGTACCAGGGAAAATGGTAGAAGCCATCATAAAGAACAAAATTACACAGCATGTAGATAGTCATGGCCTAATGGGAGACAGCCAACATGGCTTTAGACAAGGAAGATCTTGTCTTACTAATCTGATCTGTTTTTTTGAAGGTGTGCATAAACAGGTAGACAAAGGTGAGTCGGTTGATATAGTGTATCTGGACTTTCAGAAAGCTTTTGACAAGGTCCCCCATCAGAGACTTTTGGCGAAGCTAAAAAGTCATGAGATAGGAGGCAGTGTACTATTGTGGATCGGGAACTGGTTAAAAGATAGAAAGCAGAGGGTAGGGCTAAATGGCCAATATTCCCAATGGAAAAAGGTGAATAGTGGAGTACCCCAGGGATCTGTACTGGGTCCGCTACTTTTTGACATATTCATAAATGACCTGGAAAAGGGAATAACTAGTGAGGTAATCAAATTTGCAGATGACACAAAACTGTTTAAAGTTGTTAAAACCCAAGAGGATTGTGGAAAACTGCAGGAGGATCTGGATAAATTGGAAGACTGGGCATCCAAATGGCAGATGAAATTTAATGTGGACAAGTGCAAAGTTATGCACCTAGGAAAGAACAACCCACACTATAGTTACAAGATGCAAGGCTCCACATTAGAAACCACCACCCAGGAAAAAGATTTAGGAGTCATCGTGGATAACATGTTAAAACCCTCCGCCCAGTGTGCAGCGGCGGCCAAGAAAGCAAATAGAATGCTAGGTATCATAAGGAAAGGGATGGAGAATAAAACAAAGGATATTATAATGCCTCTGTATCGCTCCATGGTACGACCGCACCTTGAATATTGTGTGCAATTCTGGTCACCGTATCTTAAAAAGGACATAGAGTTATTAGAAAAAGTACAGAGAAGAGCCACCAAATTGGTGAAGGGGATGGAAGGCTACTCCTATGAAGAGAGGCTAAAAAGGTTAGGGCTCTTTAACCTAGAAAAGAGGCGGCTGAGGGGAGATATGATAGAGGTGTATAAATTAATGAATGGAGTGGAACGGATAAACGTGGATAAATTGTTTACGCTATCAGAATATAGAAGGACTAGGGGGCATGTAATGAAGCTACAGGGTAAACTATTTAAGACAAATAGGAGAAAATATTTCTTCTCTCAACGTGTAATCAAACTCTGGAATCTGTTACCGGAGGATGTAGTAAGGGCTGTTAGTATAGCTGGGTTTAAAAAAGGTTTGGACAAGTTCCTGGAGGAAAGGTCCATAAACCACTATTAAAAAGGGACCCAGGATATCAATGCTTGGCCTAGTACAAGCACTTCAGAACCTGTGTCTTTTGGGGAAACTGCTAGGTACGTATGACCTAGATTGGCCACTGTTGGAAACAGGATACTGGGCTTGATGGACCTCGGTCTGACCCAGTATGGCATTTCTTATGTTCTTATGTTCTTATGCATATTAAGAAAAAATGCTGGAGTAACCTGTAAACTTATACAAGGACAATAATAACTATGTATAACAACATGAATAATAAAAATAAGTAGAAGAATACATCAATCAGAATAAAAGTGAAAAACGCAGGGCTGAGAAACCACAAAAAGGAACCAAAATACAAACATATACACCATACTTAGTAAGAGAGAGCCACTATTGGTTAGGTCTATGATGTGCAACATAAGAGAGAACAATTGTAACAACTATACACACTATTGTACTAAAAGAGGTAACTGATTATAGAAACATGAGTGATAAATAATTAAGAACTAGACAGTACAAACAAATTGATAAGGCTAGTTGTTTAAATTAATACAAAGTAAAGCACTAAAGCAAGAGGGCTATAAACACAATTAAAAAGAGAACAATTGTAGCAACTATACACACTGTTGTACAAGAAGAAACTGATTATAGAAACATAAATAGATAAATAATTAAAATGAGAGTGATAAATAATTAAGAGCTAGACAGTACAAACAAATCAATAAGACTAATTGCTTAAAATAATGCAAAATAAAACACTAAAACAAGAGGGCAATAAAAACAAACAAAAAGCAAAACTAGAGCTGAACTTAATATTAAGCAATAGATGTGATTACAACATACTGTTGGGTGGTGCAGAAAATAGCTATGACAGATAAAATACTACCAAAGTTCAATAGTAACACAACGCTTAAAATTATGCTCAATACACATAAGTAAAGAGCAATGTAAGTTGCTGGTAGATACTAAAAAATAAGGAGACTGTATGGAAGTAAAATGGGAAGTAGTGAAGTATACAGTGTAATGTAAAGCCTCGGGCACTCACCTAGTACGAGCGTGTGAATCATATGTGCTCTAGCGGTAATGTTATAGAGGAGCAATGAGGATAAAACACTGGAACAAGAATAAAAAAGTATACCAATTAAACCTTGATAACAAACCAGAATACTATAAACGTTAATGTATAACGTAACCATATGATGTAAAAAGGATGCCATTCAAAAGAGAAACTAAACGGTCCGAAGACGGCTTGTATACTAATTAGAAAAATAAAAACGTTGCGTCTTTGTTAGAAGGAAAAAGGACAAAGAATGCAAATTGAAACTCGCTAAGACTAATGAGAAATAGATGCAAAAATGTAGGAGACATACCATATAAAATTCAGCTATGTCGAGAATACTAATGCACAAATTGCACTATGTGCAGTGGAAGGGAGACTAGGTGAAACAGACTACTTTATAAACGCCGACTTTCGCGCCAAAAAGAAAGTAACCCGATCTGAGGGGAGGAGTTCGTGAAACAGTATTTGTGCAGGCAAGCTGCCACTCATAAGGTGCAGAGAAACGCCAGATAAAAGCTTGTACATAAATTTTGAAACTAAAAAGTGTCACACATGCAAATATGAAGAGTATGAAAATTAAACAACCAGGAAAACACTGTGCTGGAAAGGAATATTGAGGATAATGAAAAAATGACGATAGCCACGTTAGACTAGAGGATAAATGATATGGACAACCGCCTCTGTAAACACAAATAACTACAAAGTTATATGCAAAAGAAAATTCGAAAATATTATGCAAGGGCCAACATAGAGCAGAATGTATGAGTCCACCATACAGAATATTTATGAGTGGTTGAGAAACGATTCCAGATACTTCAAAAACCATGCAAGGTAAAGTTTGAAAAGATTATGCAAAGGCCAATAGAGGTAAAATTGTATGTATATCACCATATGGAATATTTATAAATAGAAAATTGGACTGTAAAAGACTATCCCAGAAACACTGACAGGTCCACTTCCTGATTTAAACCATGTGGTTCTAAAGTGTTAAGCTCATAAATAAAGCGTTGTTCAAGCTTAAGTAGGGCTTTATCAATGTTACCACCTCTCCAGTGTGGAATAACAGTTTTGATCACTGCAAATTTAATATCACTGATGATGTGACTCTTTTCTAACCAGTGTGATACTAGTGGCTTGTCAGACTGTTTCCTTTGAATATTACTTCTATGCTCTATAATACGGGAACGGACTTGTCTCTGAGTTTTACCTATATATAACTTATTGCATGGACATTGGATCAAATAAACAGCATTATTGGTTTTACAATTTTAATAATATTGTAAAAAAAATTTTTGACTAGTGGGTGCATGTGTGAAACTATTCTTAATTGTAATGACATGTATACAAACTGAGCAATTGCCACAGCTATAATGCCCCTTAACCTTAGGAGACGGTCTAGGAGCAGTGAGAGCAGATGGAACCAGAAAGTTAGTCAAATTTGGGGTGCGTTTGTAAGCAATCATTAATTGTTTAGTTGCAAAAGAAGGTATGGTGGACAAAAGATGCCACTCCTGTTTCAAAATGTCAATGATAGCTTTAGAATGTCTAGAAAAGGTGAGGGCGCAGACAATTTTGTCTGTGCGTGTCCGTGATGATTTACCCAAGAGAGTGGAACGGTCGGTGGCACATGCTCTATGATAAGCTTTTTGGATGCATGTATTGGGGTAACCACGTTGTTGAAACCTACGGAACATGTCAGTGGCATGTTCCTCAAAATCGGTATTATCTGTACATAATCTCTTAATTCTTAAAAATTGACTAATTGGCAAATTCTTCTTAAAAGAAGAGTTATGATAGCTATCATATTTTAGTAACGTATTCCGGTCTGTGGGTTTGCGATATAAGGTAGTAGAAAAACCAGTATCAGATTTTTTAATGAGGATATCCAAGTATGGAATGGCTTCCATACTATAATTACCCTCAAACTGTAAATTGGAGTCCAATGTATTAAGCCACGTGTGAAAAGCGTGCAATAAAGATGTTGTCCCATTCCAAATTAGAAGTACATCATCTATATAACGTTTCCATAAAAGAACATTGGATTTGAAAGGGTGGAAAGTTAAGAATTTGGATTCAAAATCAGAGACATACAGGTTGGCTACATCTGGTGCCATGGGAGACCCCATGGCAACCCCATTAATCTGTTTGTAGAAGACACCTCGGAAGCAGAAATAATTTTCCATCATCACTAGAGATGCCATCTGAGTGAGAAAATAAGTAGGTGTGCGTGTAGGTTTAGGCCTTTTGATTAAGGTATTAGCTAATACCTCTACTGCAGCTTGTTGAGGAATATTTGTGTATAGTGACTTGATGTCCAATGTGACCATAATCAATTGGTCATGAAACCCTTGAAATTCCTGTAGAATATGTATAATATGAGTAGAATCCCTTACATACGAAGGTGCAAGCATAACAAAAGGTCTCAAGTATACATCCAGGAATTTTGAAAAGGTTCAAAAAGTGATCCAATGGCGGACACTATGGGATGTCCTGGAGGATTTTGCAAGGATTTATGGATTTTAGGGAGTATGTAAATGGTAGGTGTGATGGGGTGAGAAACTGTGAGAAAGGCAATCTCCTTGGGGGTGAGATAACCCGCTTCTTTACCAATACAAAGTAATGTTTCAACCTTCTGTTTCAAACTTTCCGTGGGGTCATCATAAATTTTTTGATAAAATTCCTTATCATTTAATTGACGCAGGACCTCTGTCATATAGGCATCTTTATCCTGGATAACTATAGCTCCACCTTTATCAGCTGGTTTAATGATAATGTTTTGATTAGATTTTAAACCTTGAAGGGCCAATTTCTGTGGGCCTGTAAGATTATAGTAAGGGTACCCTTTATTTGTTTTATATAAAGTATTAATTTTACTAAGGACCACATTCTCATACGCGGTAATCATAACATTGGATTTGGAAGGTGGAATCCATGTGGAAGGTTTTTTTACAACAGAGGGATCCTCCGTGTTGGCCTGATGTTGATTGAAGAAATCCATGATCTTTAATTTACGGAAAAATTTAAACAACTCAACATGCGTTGCAAATTTATCATGAGTTTTTGTAGGGACAAAGGAGAGACCTTTGTTGAGGACTTCTAATTCTAATTCTGTTAAATGATGTTTAGAAAGATTAATCACTACATTCAAAGGTCCCAACTGAGATGTCTTTTGGCCATTAGTCCCTGACTGTGTGTTCTTGCTCGTTGTGGATATTGCTTGTGTGGCGAATCTCTGTGTTTGTGTGGTCGATGAAATGGTGACCTTGGTGACATGTTTCTTTTTCCTTTTTCCCATAATTCGTCCATGTGAAAATCCCTTTTTTTGACATAATGTTTCGTTGTCGGTGACCGTTGTTCAGTTGAATATAGGGGAGTTGATTGGTTAATTTGATCACGAGAATGATGACGTGTTCTTTTAGTGCTCCTTTCCACCTCTGGGGTAAGTGATGGAGATCTAGACCTATTCCTTGCCTTATCCCTAAAATTATTCTTTGGTACTTGTTTTGGTGAATAAGATCGTTTATATGAAATACTCCTCTTTCTATCTCTGAAATCAGATTTATTATAAGTCCAATAATATATTGTGTTTAGTTTGTAGTCCTCTTCGTCTCTCTTTAATTTCTTAATTTTCTTGTCTTTAACGGTTTGTTTATATTCTGCTGTATTCTGATCAAATCGTCTTTTTTCTACATCAAACTGTACATCCTTCTTCTTAAGAGTTTCTATCTTAAGATCTATTTGTGGTTTTAAAATCTCAGCCCTGCGTTTAGACGTATTAATTAAAAGTATCATTAAGTCCAATGAACATTTATTTAAAATCTTGATCCAATTAGACATAAATATGCCAAAACATGCAGTAAAACAGCAGCAATGTCTATATTTCAGCCTGATTATAGTAACATAGACATCCCCGACGTGGACACCACATCCTCGCCTCAAATATTTGTAGCAGAGACATCTATCACATGCCCCTTAACATACAGGGACATCCATTGGTGTGGAAAAAAGAAAACAAGAGTCCTCATTCTCCATAAGTGTTTGTTGTCAAGATGGAAAATATAGGGGATATGAGTGTACTTCTCCACACCTTCCAGATGTTTGGCTGGCAAAATGGGCACTTTTCCGATCCCTATTTGTGCCTGGAGCAGGTATAACCTTTGATGCAGCTTGGGACATGCAGGGTGTTTCTGGAACCGGATGTGGACATCTAAGTTCTTAAGACCACTCCGGACATGCCTCCACCATGACCCCTTCATTGATAGGACATCCTTGCGATTGGGAAGTCTCTGGAGCTGGCTTCTAAAATGCCTCCAGAAATGTCTCTGTGATTTGGATATCTGCGTGCCCGTTTGCAGACATCCAAAGCACGAATAGCTCTTTGCCTTTTAAAATAACCCCTTGCAACTGATTTTCAGTTATATGTTACATTTCTAAATGATCTGATACTATCCATATAAAAGAAAACCAGGTTATGGGAGAAACGAGACAGTCTGCAACCTATATGGATAGCAATGCTGAACATACATATTAAGTATTACATACATACATATTAAACTGCTAGGTACGTATGACCTAGATTGGCCACTGTTGGGAGCAGGATACTGGGCTTGATGGACCTTGGTCTGACCCAGTATGGCATATCTTATGTTCTTATGTTCTTAAGTTAAGTGCTACTACTGGTACTTAACTTAGAATGGGCACCATGCCAGCTGAAAATCTGGCCCAGTGTGTTGTGCACACAGATCTATGATCTACACTCCACAAATCATGCTGGTGCTATTTGGCAGGATGCACACAAATTATTGCCCATAAAAACCACTCCAGTTTTATGCGCCAAAAATATATGAAGGCTCATCATTTTACTGATTTATGTTCAATTTAAGGTTTGCATGCAAAACCATATGCAGGAAAACTGTGCATAGTAACTACCATGGGTTTGCAGGCACTTTCTTTATGCCACTATAATTTGCATACTATCAGTTTACTGCATTGGGAGTAAAAGGTAGTTCCTGCTGTCCACGGAGAACATCTGCTACAGATGAGTAAGTCCTTACGTATGGTGACATCTCTGATGGAGCCCCATGCAACAACGTTCTCCAGCTTCTATTGGAAGCTTTTGGGAGGTTCCACTGCACCTGCACACTTCCTACCTGCCACTGCAGCACCATGATGTCTAAGTCTGATAACACAGCTGTAGCAGAAGACAACTCCTTGGAGAAGTGGGAAGGTTGTGAGGAATTATTCCTGCTGTCCACGGAGAACACCTGCTACAGGTGAGTAACTACCTTTTCTCTGTGGACAAGCAAGAATGAGTCCTCACGTATGGGACTCCCATACTACAAGCTACCATAAAAGAGGAAAGACAGTTGATAGTTGAGTTGTTATGTCCTCTCACCATGTACAAAATGAGTGAATTTCTATTTACTGCCTTAGAATAGACGTTTTTTAAATAGTTTAATGTATTATAGTTCAAACATCAGTTCTATGTAATAACATTTGTTCAATGTAAACCACCCCTGTTCTTTGGAAGGGATGGTATAGAAGAGCTGTTCAAATAAAATAAATAAATATTTCACAGTTGATTTTATCCCTGTTGGGCTTCTCGATAGTCTCCTCTTTTTTGGGGGGGGGGGAGGGGGGGGGGTTGGTAGCTTGAACAGAAGAGAATGGGCCTAGAAGGGATGGAGTTGGATTCTAATCCCCAAACAAATTTTGGAGTACAGATTGGCCAAAGTTGCTGTCGCATCAAGAATCCCCATCTAGGCAGTAATGAGATATAAATGTGTGGACCAAAGACAGGGGCGGGGGGGGGGCAGCATCTAGACTTGCATGGGGTTGTTACCATGGCCCTACTGATGAAACTAGGAGTAGGGCTGGAACACCCCTATCCCAATCAACGAGGTCTAACATTCACCTATAGCAAGCACAGTTACACTGCACCTGCTGCCCACCACAGGGTTTACCAACAATGCACATACCAACTGCAGACAGTCCACTGGTCAGTACACATTGCATGTGCAGCCAGCAGTTGCTTAAATGATCAGGTCCCAAGGACAGAACTTACACCTACATCACTAGAATTAGTTACTATATAGCACCATGTGGATACATAGCTATGCCATGGTCAGTGAGAGCGCCCTTCCAGCATGACATACTGTATCCACCCGGTCCCTGCCACTGTTCCCTCTAAGCTGTGCGCGTGTGCGCGCGCACACACCTCACTGAGAGAGCGCACATACTTTACAACAGAGCGCACAAAAATTACGGCTCTGATTCTGATAAAAAACAACACAGACGTCTTAAAATTTAAAAGTTATGATTTTAATTACTAGAAATTTCCCCCTTCATTTAGTAATCGTCTATTTTCATTTAATTTGATTAAAATCAATGTGGTGTACATACTGTATTCTGACGTGTAGTTAAATTTTAAAGTATATAACTCCGAGTGTCGTTATGTGGCGCACAAAAATTTAACCTTCCTTCAAAAGCCACACACAGCTGATATTTTATGCACACACAGCCTACAGAAAATTAGAGGGAACATTGGTCCCTGCAGGTGGCAGTCAGGCACTACGACATCCCAGCCATTGCCCTATCCCCGATGCAGACACATCCTGGCCAATCCACCCTGTTTCAGGCCACACCCACAATACCTTGCTCCTCATCATGCACATTTGCAGGCTAATGCTGAAACAGCTTAGGCCAGGGGTGGCCAACTCCAGTCCTGGTGCACCACAATCCAGCCTGGTTTTCATTATGCCCCCAATGCATACCCATGGTATATTTGCATACAAGGGTAGGTGGTGGTTGCAAATATATCTCATGAATATGCATTAGGGACATCAAAAAAATCTGGCTGGATTGTGGTGCACTGGGACCAGAGTTGGCCAACCCTGGCTTAGGCACTGCAAGGCTCAGTGAGGTGTAGAAAGCCACAAAACAATGGATAGACATACACACAAACACACACACCCACACACACACACACACACACACACACACACACACACACACATGCTCACATCAACGCACTGTGCGAAAATGAGGATGGGTGGCCTTCCTACCTGCCACTCTGGTCCCAATCTCAGCTCATGTCACAGGCAGCACTGTCCATGTGGCCCCATCAGCCCATGGCCTGGCCAGTCAGAAATGCAGGCACACAGGACAGAGGAAACCTGAGAGACCAGGACAAGCCCTGGACTAGAGTGTGGCAGCACTGGAGAAGTGGCAGCAAGATGAGACAGGGTCCAGTGTATGCAGGTGGTGTTGTGGCAAGCAGGCAAGTAGCTGCAGTGACAGACCTGGGGAGAGAACAAAACATGCATATGTATGACACCTCCTTCCTGCCTCCACAGACAGTTCCATGTCCTGCACGAGGCAGAGGCGCTGAGGGTACAACTGGCCTGGGCTCCTGCACCATATTCGGCGGCAACTGCAGAGGGAGTGAGGTTAGTGTGGGGAAATGGCACAGGAATAGGGCCATGACATGCAACAGGGCATCTGACAAAGGGGACATGGCAGATGGACACCCCCACCCACACCGAAACTAACAGCCACCTCTCTGCATCACTTCCACAGCCATCCCAGTTGAGGACAGCCCACCCCTTGTGGCGGAGGGAGAGGAGGTGGGGGAGGAGAAGCAGCCAGCACCAGCTGCAAGCAGGGGCCTCGCCACCACCACAGTGGCCCACATAATCACCCCTAGCCCTATAGTACTATCCAGTACCTCCCCCTCAGGGGAGAGTGGGGATGAGGTGTTCATCCTAGACCTCATAGAGGTCCCCACTCCCTTGACAGGCTCCAATTCTGATGCACCAGAGTCTTCATCTGATGTTTGGTGTGGTCACCCCTCGACGTCGAAGTAGACACGGCCAAATCCTTCCTCATCTTCGGGTGAATATCGATTGATGACTGATGCTCCAGGGCACTATGGGTGCTCGGCTCTGATTGGCAGTGCATCTACATCAAGAAGCTCTCGAGCTCAGTGTCGGATGCAGCCTTGGAAGCCATAGAGACTGATGCCATCGATGCCAAAGGTGACGGACCGGCCTTGTGAGTGCCAAAAAGTGATCTGCGCTTCTTCTCACAACTCTTGAATCCTCTTTTTGTCATCTGCAAACACAAATTACAAGAAGAGGGCTGATGATTGGGTCCCATGCACTGTAGGCACCAGTTATGGGTATCCATGGCGGATATGGCCCTAGAGCACTTGGAACACTTCTTAAACTCGCTGGTGGGTTTCTGGGACATGTCATCCAGAAAAATAGCCATGGCGAAGCCAAACTGCTCAATCACGAAGACCGATTCCTGAGCGCCAGCACTGGAGGGGCTGGGACACCGCAGAAAGAATAAAACACACGACTAGAATAAGGAAAAAGTAAAGGGAGGAGGGAAACATGACGGCAGATGACTAGATTTGAAAACCCAAGGCAAAAAAACCCTGTTAGGGGAAAAAAAGAAGTTTACCAAATGGAAGATATCTGGAACATGTCTGTGGGACTCCGTGGAAAATGAAAGACTGTGGCGGCAGGTAGGAAGGAGGCACGCAGGCATGGTGGAACCTCCCAGAAGCTTCCAATAGAAGCTGGAGAGCGTTCCCCCGCAGGGCTCCATCGGGATATCACCCATACATGAGGTCTCATTCCTGCTTGTCCATGGAGAAAATGAAGTTTTTTTTATTCTTTGCAATCCAGCATTAGTGGAAAGAATTATACAAAAGTGGTTGAGAATGTCTGTCTGTTTGTCCATCTGTCTGTCTAGTGACTAAAGCTCTCTGAAAATTTAATGGAATGGGATGAAACTTGGTATGTAGGAAAAACCAGTATAAAGGCACATTGAGATTGAAAATGGTCCATATCGGACTGGGGATTCCAGAGATAATAGCTTCCATCTAAAAAAAAAAATAGCCCAGTGCATTTGTTTGGGAGAAGGAGTTCAGGCTTCCACAGAATAGAAACTTACATACAGTGAAATATTGAAAGAAGGAATTCCATAGTTGCTAACTGCTTCTCCTTGTTCTGTACTCACCCAACACACCAAACTTCCTCCCCTCCCATACTTGCCACACCATCCAAACAAAATACCTCCTGGCAGCTGTCCCACCTACAAATAACTGATTCACCCCCATAAACTACTCCATCCATATGCCCCTTCACCCTGAAAATGCCTCACCCTAAAACTACCGCTACAACTGCCCCATCCCCAAAAACTAGTCCCACACAACTTTCTCACCACTCCACAAACTTCCCCACTCCCCAAAACTACCCCCTGTAAATTCCCTATCACACTGAAAACGGTCCCATCCTCTAAATTCCCCCTGCAACTACCCTACCCCCCAAAAACTACCCCACAATAGCACTGGCAATGATGCAGATACTGGTGCAGAATATTCAGGTTTTATTCAGCTGTAGCGGCCAGCATGTAAAAACTACAGCCACCGAGGCTGAATATTATTCACTGTTGGGGTCATTCTGAGCCGCGTTTAGCGGGTCTGGGTTCCGATCCTGATGTCCAGACCCACTAAACGCCCGGATCACCTTTCCTGCAACAGAGCTCCCTGCGCGTAGTGTCGGTTTGTGCGGGGAGCTCTGTTTGTGGGCGGGAGGGGGAGGGCTGTGGGAGGGACCAGTGCAGGCTGGATGGGGTGGTGACTGACTCTGGATGTACAGGGCCGATGCTGAGGTCAGCCCTCTATGTCTGGGCTTGGCCACTTAGATGGGAGACACAAGAGCCAGGGGGTGGCAAAAAGGTAAGGGGGTGGAGGATTCCCGCAGCCCGACCCTTGACATGGGAGGCTGGATCGGGGGTCGGGCTGTGGGGAAGGTGGTATCTCAACTGCGGCTGGAGATCATGGCCCCTGAGTTAGCCAGGTATGTGGCTGGATATGCGGCCGCTCAGAATCGGGGCTTGGCTTGCACGTCCAGGCCGTAGACCCGATTCTGATCCCGTGGGCACATCTGTGTGTTTAATGTATGTGAAAATTTTGATAAGATGTTTTTAATTTTGTTCAGTGCTTTGGGCAGGGTTCAATTCTCTATATCCAGGAAGTACAGTTTATAAATTATTAAATGAATGAATGACTAATGTGGCCAGGCTTAGGGTATTGTGATACATCGCAGTGCCCTAGTCCAGTCCTCAGGTATAAGTGAAGACCGTCATTCAGAACTCTGCTGAATTATTTGTATAGAAATTTGATCACATACAATGCAACACCAAAGAAATAGAAAGAGATGCATTTCCCTGTACTGTATAAGATATAAAGATTGAAAATAAAATTATTTTTTCTACCTTTGTTGTTTGACTATTTTATTCTCTGATCATGCTGGTCCCAGTCTGAGGATTTTATTTTCCTCTGTCTTCTCTTAGTTCTCTTTCTATGGTCTCTAGTCCATTCTATGGTCTCCTCTTTTGTTTTCTTCACTTTTCCATCTTGGATATTGATCTTTTCCCTTCAGCCTTCTTCCATTTATTTTTCTGTCTGTCCTCTCAGAGTTCACTACTCTTTCTTACTATCCAGTCCTCAATTTCCCTCTGTTTTACTTCATCTACTGACCACTTTTCAACCCTCAACCCAGTCCTCCCATTCCCCACTTGTTTTTTCTTGGTCCACAATTCCCCATTCTTACTCACTCTCTCTCTCCCCACCCCCATCCAGCCTATCCCATCTATCTTTTTCTTCATCTCTCTGCCTTCCCCCTGGGAAAAAATATTGTGTGGCACCATCCCCAGCGTCTTCTTTGTTTTTCCAAATCAGCGGCAGAAAGCACCATCCACAGCTTTATCTTTATTTCTCCGAGTCAGTATGCAGCAGCCAGTGCTGCCTGTAGCATTCACTTCTGGTGAATAATCCCGTGCACTGGAAGTGACCGCTATGGGCAGCATTGACTGACGTTGCTGACTCTGAGACAAAAAGATGAAGCTGGGGATAGTGTTGCACAATGCTGGAGCTGCCTGCACAATGAGTTGTGCCAGCTCCTGGGCTCACCATCCAAGTCCCCACTTACCCTCCCCATACCCAATCAATCTTAGATTCTTTCTTCTTCTTTTCTCCCACCTGATTTTAAAATCTCCACCTAAGTCCTAGTTGCTCTCCCCCATCTCCCTTTCCCCAGTACCACCTCCCTTCCACACCCCTACCTAGCTACTTTCTTCTCTGATATTCACTAACCCTGCCATTTCTCCTTCTTACCCCAGCATTCATTCTTATGCCCCTCCCTCTCAACTGTTCCCGCTATATGACCTTTTTTTCTTCTCTCCCATACTAAATATCTGTCTCCCTCTCCATCCTCACTCCCCAACTTCTTTTTTTCTCCCCCCCCCAGCTCCAGCCCTACTCTAAATCATCAGCTACCTTCTAGTTTCAGACCCTCCCAGCATCATCTCCCTTCCAGTCCCAGTCCTTCCATCTCCCAGCATCAGCCCATTTCCAATCCTAGCCCCCCAGTATCAGTCCCCCTCCAGTCCCAGTCCCTCCCAGCAGAGGCGGCCCAAGGGGGGTGCGGGGCCATGTGCGGAGACTCGGTGCGGGGCCTCATTTGCATAAATATTTGCATAATGTTACCATACACTAACTTTTAGTAAACATGCCTCTTAATGAGTGTATGGATAAAGAAAGACTAAAAGATTTCTACATTACTATAATCCAGTGCCAACTGCCAGGCACATTAGGAACTACTACAAACACTGCCCATTTAGAACCCATAGCAAACCTGCCATATCATAACAGCACTACCAGGACTCACAAAGCACAAGACCCTACCTATCAAAAGGCAACACTACAAATATTAAACCAATACATTTCAGAGAACAACAATACATGACCTACTGGGGAAAGAGAACAAGTGGCAATGTCAAATAGGAATTACATAAACAGAATACCTCAGCTCAGTTACACATGCAGAACATAGACCGTCACCAAACAAGAAATCACAATGTAGAAACAGGAAGACAATAATTAAACTGGGAACCCCAAAAGCCCAACAACACTGTAGAAATAAAGCTATAAATTAATTTCCTCTTGTACTAAACAAAGTGCAGACGTTAATGATGCACATTTCCCAGAGCTGGCATATTTCAGTTAATAAATTAAATAAAGAGATATTTTTCTACCTTTTGTGCATTTTTTTTCAGTTGCAATTGCTCCAACCACTTTCTTCTGGTTTCTTCGTGTCTTCTGCTAACTCTCCATCGTCTGCTGTCCATTTGTCCTTTCTTCACTCTTCTAGTTTTTTTCCATTCTCTCTCTACATCTGCTTTAACATACTAATCTCTCTCCTTTTGCTCTTTCCTCATTCCTATTTCATCCACTCAAATTTTACCCCGCCATCCTCAATCCCCACTTACTCTCCCAATATTCGGCCAATTGTAGATTTGTCTTCCCTCCCACACAAAATATTTTTTCCCTCTCCATTTTCCTCTCCCAACTCTATCCCATTCTAATCCTCCCCCAACATCAGCTCCCTTCTAGTTCCAGCCCCACCCAGCATCTGCTCCCTTCTAGTCCCCGCATCAGCCCATTTCCAGTCCTAGCTCCCCCATCCGAGTCCCTCCATCAGCTCATTTCCAATCCCAGCCCCCCAACAGCCCATTTCCAGTCCTATCCTAGCCCTCCATCAGCCCATTTCCTGTCCTAGCCCCCCTCACTCAGCCCATTTCCAGTCCTAGCTCCCTCCCCTCACAGCCCATTTCCATTCCAAGCCCCCTCCCCATCAGCTATTTGTAGTTCAAGCCTTCCTTACACTCAGCCCATTTCCATTCCAAGCCTCCGTCCCCATCAGCTATTTGCAGTTCAAGCCCTCCTTCCACTCAGCCCATTTCCAGTCCTAGCCACCCCCAGCCCATTACCAGTCTTAGCCCCCCCCATAGCCCATTACCAGTCCTAAGCCTCCCATAAGCCCACTTCCAGTCCTAAGCCCTCCCCATCACCCCATTTTCAGTCTTAGCCCCCCATAGCCCATTACTAGTCCTAACCCCCATTAGCCCATTTCAAGTCCTAGCTCCCTCCCCTTACAGCCCATTTCCATTCCAAGCCCCCGTCCCCAGCGGCTATTTGCAGTTCAAGCCCTCCTTCCACTCAGCCCACTTCCAGTCCTAAGCCCCCCATCAGCCCACTTCCAGTCCTAAGCCCCCCCCCAACACCCCATTTTCAGTCTTAGCCCCCCATAGCCCATTACCAGTCCTAACCCCCATCAGCCCATTTCCAGTCTTAGCCTCCCCACAGCTCATTCCAGTCCTAACCCCCCATTAGCCCATTTCCAGTCCTAGCCCCCCATAGCCCATTTCCAGTCCTAGCCCCCCCATAGCCCATTACTAGTCCTACCCCCCATCAGCCCATTTCCAGTCTTAGCCCCCCCATAGCCCATTACATCCTAACCCCCCCATCAGCCCATTTCCAGTCCTAACTCCCCCCATCAGCCCACTTCCAGTCTTAGCCCCCCCCATAGCCCATTAGTAGTCCTAACCCCCCCATAGCCCATTACCAGTCCTAACCCCCCTCCCCCATCAACCCATTTCCAGTCTTAGCCCCCCCCCATAGCCCATTACCAGTCCTCACCCCCCTCCCCCATCAGCCCTGATAGATTTAAAAAAAAAAAAAACCGGCTGCTGCTGCCGCTGCCTCCGTGGCAGCGGCAGAATCAAATGTCCCGCCGCGGGGCCCCGCCTGCCCGGCAGAGCCTCCCTTCACCATCAGCTCTCAAGTCCCTCCCAATGCGCGGGCTTTCAGAGCCGCGAGAATTTCCCTTTCTTCTCGCGGCTCTATTAATCTCGCCGGGGCTGATGGGATTTCCCATCAGCCCCGGTGGGATTAACAGAGCTGCGAGAGGTCAGAGAAGTTCTCGCGGCTCTGAAAGCCCACGGATTGGGAGGGACTCGGGAGCTCAGGGAGGCTCTGCCGGGCAGGCGGGGCCCCGCAGTGGGACATTTGATTCTGCTGCTGCCACGGAGGCAGCGGCAGCAGCAGCCGTTTTTTTTTAATGTGCTTGTGCTAATGTAGAATGTTTTTTGCGCGGGGCCCCCTGAAACGCGGGGCCCTGTGCAGAAAACATTCTTGCTCAATGGACGGGCCGGCCCTGCCTCCCAGCATCATCTCCCTTCCAGTCTCCCTATCCCACAGCATCAGCCCATTCCAGTCCTAGAACCCTCCAGTATCAGTCCCTCTCCAGTCCCAGTCCTTCCCAGCATCATCCTCTTTCCAATCCCAGACTCCCCATCTCCACCATCATACTAGTCCCCCAGTATCAGTCTTGCACCTGTTCCAGGCCCTCCCAGCATCAGCTACCTTACTTCATTCCCAAGCATCAGCCCTTTTCCAGTCTTGACTCCCAAGTATCAGCCCCTCTCCAGTCTCAGCCGCTCCCAGCATTCCTTTCAGTAGCAATCTCCTCATCCCCCAACTTTAGGCTATTTCCCATTCTAGCCCCAGTCCTCTTACAGTTTCAGTGACTCCGCCCCACCCCACACATGGGCCCACACCACGAGGGGCCCCGTGCCACCTGACTGGCTTCAGAGGGAGCTGGTGAGGCCTGAAGCCCGGCTCCCCGGTTCACCTTTGCATAGCCATTGGAGTAAACAACGGTGTTTTCCTTTACTCCCATGGCTGTGATAAGTCACAGATACCGGCACTGCTGAGTTCCTGAAGGTTAAAAAAGGGTACTTCCTGTCTCTTGCACAAAACAGGAAGTGTCCCTGTTTAACCTCCAGGAACTCAGTCGCACCAGTGGCTGCAACTTATCACAGCCATGGGAAAAAAGGAAAATGCCACTGTTTACTCCCGCAGCTGTGCAGAGGTGAACCGGGACGCTGAACTTCAGGACTCACCAGCTTTCTCTGTCAGGTGTACGCGGGGCCTCTTGCTCCTGCCCATGCCTAGGGCCAGCCCTGTTTGGCAAGGAAGGAGCATCTAGCGATGGTGACCCCTGAGGACAGCGCTCCCTTGCCATGCTTACTCCGCCCTGGTCTCTTTAGTCTTTCTCTTGCACTCACACACAGCCAGCAGTATCTTTCTCAACATAACCAGAGACGCCAAGGGTGAACCATCCCAAGGAGTGAGATTTACCCAAACAGAGAGTGAGATTGAAATCCAAAGAGTGAGATTTGTTCAGATGGGTCGTCCAAGGTATAAATCCAGAAAAATGCTAATGTAATATTGCTTTGCAAAAGAAAAAAAACTGATAAAATGATATTTGCTTTTATCTGGAGTCTCTGTAACAATACAGACATAAGGGAAGCAATATGGGTAAATTCTCGGGGCTGAAAATTGCTCGCCACTCAGTGACTAAAAGTATGTGCATAGGTTTCACCACACCTGTACTTGTAGGAGCAGGGAAAAGGGATACTGTAGGAGGAGGGAGTACGCAGGAAAATAAGATCTGATTTATTGCTACTGGCTGGTCCCTTGGTTTTTTGTCTCTTAGGCTTGTCACTGATGAAAGCACTGGCACTGAAGCTTGAATGCTTGCGGGAAGGAGCTCCAAGAGTGTGAGAGTGAGAAAATTTTCAAATGAGTGTGAGACACTCCTAATGCATGAGCTTTGGCATCTCTGCATAACACTTCTGTCTTCTAGTTACAGCTGACACATGCTAAATTGTTCTTATGATCCGCAGAAGGGTCTTACTAGAGACAAAATCGAGCATCTTAAACCCATTAGCCTTATATAGATAAAAGATTGAATTCACCTGATTTACAACCAAAGGTTATCTTCTGAAAAAATACATCTAGGATTTCTGTACTGATCCAGGTCGACCCTAATGGGCTGATCCATCTCTTCTTTTATCCCTGGCCCATCTATAACAGAGTGCCAAGTTGCCCAATTCTAGGAGGGAGATTTAAGGCTAGTCTTGGATTTCTGACAACTGTTTTCCTGATGCATAGTGCAACCTGCAGCACTGATTTCAGTGGGTCAGATCAGGGGCTATAAATGCCACACACTGTATTGGAATGTAAGTTTAAAAAAGGATTGACCAAAAAATCTCTATTGGAACTGGGTAACTTAAGAGCCCTCCTATGGACTTCCAGGTCTAAGTTCCTTAGGAAAGCAGGACCACAAGTCCATAGGTGGATTAGTCTATCAATGTCGAGCTGTATCTGCCTTTACACACCATGAGGATAATTTTATAAGGCAGTGCCTACTTTTCCTTCTAAAATTATAATGCCCTGTTCAATGTAATTTCAGTTTGTTCAATGTAAACCGCCTTGATATCATGAAAGGCGGTATATAAGAAATGTTAAATAAATAAATAAAATACTAGTGTACGGCGCAGAGATCCCACCTTAAGTTAAGATGTGGACATTTACAGCAGTTCTGGGGATGGTGTAAATGTCTGTGCATATATTTTTCAAATACGTGCATAAATATAGTATGTGCCTACTTGCATGCTCTGCCCAAAGTCTTCCCATGCCCATTGGCATAGTACACATCATCAAATCAATGTGCTTACTTTTATGTTGGGTGCTATTTTATAAGAGGTCATTTCCATGTGTATGTGGCCAGACTTAAAGATCTTAATATGTATACTTTAGAGGAAAGACGGGATAGAGGTGATATGATTGAGACGTTTAAATACCCCTGTGGCATAAATGTACAGGAAGAGAGCCTCTTTCAATTGAAAGCAAGCTCTGCTACGAGGGGACATAGGATGAAGG
This sequence comes from Ichthyophis bannanicus, assembly GCA_033557465.1. Taxonomy (NCBI): domain Eukaryota; kingdom Metazoa; phylum Chordata; class Amphibia; order Gymnophiona; family Ichthyophiidae; genus Ichthyophis; species Ichthyophis bannanicus. The sequence goes on along the minus strand of CM066032.1, from coordinate 904,902,989 downwards.
TAAAAGTGGATAAACTCAGGAGTAATATGCAGAAATATTTCTTTATGGAAAGAGTGGTAGATGCGTGGAATAGTCTCCCAGTGGAGGTGGTAGAGATGAGGACAATATCTGAATTCAAAAAAGCATGGGACAAACACAGAGGATCTCTAAAGGGAAAAAGGGGACTCTTGTAGTTGATATGGAAGGGCAGGCTAGATAGACCATGTGGTCTTATTCCCACACATATAGAAACATACAGCAGAATACATGATGGCAAAAAAGCTAAAATAGCCCATTTTTGGCATCTAAAACTATGCGCCCCCTCCCCTTATAAAATTACCCCCTATATTTATAATCATATATTTCAGAAGTCTTACATACCTCTGAAAATTCATGTGAATTTTCTTCATAAGCTGTGTTAGACTAATCCGTGCTCCCAGTAGCATACTACATGATCAGCTTCCTTACGGGTTGCATAAATCTCAGTGTCCTATTCCTGATATGACGTCAGCCAGGACATAGAAAGCAGAGCTGCAAGAGACATCCATTCGAGCTCAAGTGGGCGCAGGTACCATAAGGAACCTTTTATAGTGCAACTGTAGTATGTGCAAAGGGCTATAAGAAGTCAAAGTATTGGAAAGATGAAAGTGCTGGCCAGTCTGAAAAACCTTTGACTTGATTCTGCATATTATTGGAAACTAGTGGTTTCCCATGTGTACAGAAGTAACATGACCAAAATGTTCAGCACAAAATATGAGTTTTACATCAGTATTTTCAGCTATATGCAGTCTTTTGAGGGAAGACATATGTTCCTCATTATATAATGCATTGCAATTGCAGTAATTGACACACCTAATCACAAGGGTCCAAAAAGGATATAATAGACCTAATATGATGTAGCATGTATAAGCAGGCTTTAACTAATAACTAGTGAGGATATTTGTATGTCCATTGTCAATCTGTATTTAGTACAACTTGCTTATGGATGAACAAAGCCTCCACAATAGGTTATCTTGCTATAACAAAATGCCTACAAATAAAATATTTCATTTCTGGAGGAAAAAATACATATTTAGTAGTGTGATGTGGTCAGTTAATTCCCTTCATGTAATAGTGGCTTAGAGGGTGGAGATTTAATTACTTGCGTTTTCCAAATTTGAGCTCAAGTTGAGTTACAAATTAACTTATGTAGTTGCTTGTAAGTCCGCTTGTACAGGGAAATATGTTGTAGCAGAGGTAATGGAAAGTAAAGTGAAGTGACTTGCCCAAGATCCAAAGGAACACCAGTGAGGATGAATTTGAACCCTGGCTTCCCAGCTTATTGCTCTAACCACTAGGCAGGCCTCCAGACTCTGCTAAGCAATGATTGACAGTGGAAGGAGTTATGAGAGGAATATTCTAAGGCATTTACACAGATTGCAGACCTGAAAACCGTGTAAATGCTGCTTTGCTGGATATCCAGTACTATTGCTACTACTACAGACCATTTCTACAGCACTTCAAGGCATACACAGCGTTGAACAGGGACATGTAAGAGACGGTCCCTGTTCATCAGAGCTTACAATCTAATCAAGACAGACGACACAACAGCTGGGGACTACGTTAACATGGTGAGTGCCACTGAATATCCTCGGGTACCACCGCTATATGTCACAGGCATTCCAGGGCAATGGTGATATGGAGCCTTTGCCCGGTTAGCAAAATATGGCTAAATAAGGCACAGCAAATGCTGTGCTAGCAAACTGGGCAGTGACTCAATATCACCACTGCCTGGTTAGCTTCCAGGTTCTGCAGCCAAACCAGATATTCAATGCCTTGGCTAGATATGGCCAGGGCATTGAATAGCTGGGATTAAACCTCAGTAGCAACAGCCTTACATGCATTATTTATTAACAGTTTTTTTTTTCATATGGCTTTATCATTCCAGCCAAAGCAGTTTACACAAGGACATTAATAACTTGAATTTTTCTGAGACAATGGAGAGTTAAGTGACTTGCCCAAGGACACAAGGCTTACTAGTAGGAATCAAACCCTGGTCACTTGGCTCCTAAGCCAGAGCTCTAACTGCTAGGCTACTCCTTCTGCTGAATATCCTCCCTATGACAGTATGCTTGGGGGAGACACCTGGAACTAAGTATAGCATCCCTTGTGAAGGAAAAGACTGGGGCCTTCTTTTCTTCCCTCCTTGGAAGTGCTGATATTTGGGCGGGTGCCTGGGCTCTACAGAATGGATCCTTTGTTCAGGAGGCCTGAGGTTTGGAAAAGAAGGTCCATTGTGCATTTGTGGTAGATTCTGATGATCATTGCACAGTTCAAAATTTTCCCTTATCATGAGCCGAGCGACACTGTCTCCCTTTGTCTGTACTTGTGAGGAATCAGAGCTGATTGTTGGCAACTGAGAGAAACCAAGAACAAATCCAAAAGGCATTAGCTAGCTTAACAATAAACAGCATTTGCTGTCACAGCGTCTTTAGCAAACAAGGGTAGTCTCAGAAGCAAAGCATGGTCTTGGGTGAACAAAAGGTTCAGAACAGAGAGTGCAGGGTAGAGGAACAGACTAGGCACAGTCCAGATCAGGTAAGGAGGAACAGATATCAGAATAAAGCAAAGTCAGATCACAGAACAAGTTACAGAAGAACAGAACTATGTTCTTACCATTTACTTCAGGCTGGGCACAATGTTACCATACCTGGGAACTCTCCAGATTTCACACAGAGACTCTGGGATTTTGTCTGAATTGCTAGGTCTCTGGCGAAGCACCAGAAATCTCTGGGTGATGTGGGCCAGAAGGAGGAAGCAGGTATCATCTTTAAGCTGTGGACTTCTGCAGAGATCAATCATATCTCCCACATTGTTTAATATCTTTGTGACCCCTGTGGCCATTTTGAATTTCATCTTCATACATGTGGACTCCCAAACCAAAACCTTGTATCAAATTGTCATCAGTCATAATCTATGGGAACCAACCTTTCAAATGACTCTGTCAGACTATCTAGGTAAAATTGTGTTCTGGTTTCAGGAGCATAAACTTGTGCTTAATGCCAACAAATCCTTTGCGATCTGATTCACTCAACCTGCGATTACTCCCCTTATATGTCTGGGACTTACCTTTGATGGGCATATAATGCACAGAGAGTTAAGGTAACAACTTTAGGTGTTATAACTTTTAAACCCCACATCTCTGCTCTAATACAAAAATCTTTTTTTGTCTTACGAAAGCTCATATTTATCAAACATTGTTTAGATGGGAAGTCATTTACAACTTTGATCCATGCATTAATGTTGAATCGTCTAGACTACAGTATTTCCCTCTTTTGGGGTTCTACAATATTCAATTAATTTTCATCATAATAAAATGGACCAGTTGTAAATGATTTTGTATAAGGTTACGTGTAGGGATCATATAACCTCATTGTTGATTAAAGACACCGACTTCCTGTGTTGCAGCAAATAATATTTAAAACTTTCTTGCCGCCCCTATTAGTAAGGAGATGAGCCTGAGACAAACATAATTGTCTATGGAGAGTATAAGGAACAAGAAGAGAAAAGTGGAAATCCTTTCTATGCCTACATATCGACAATTAAGATTTGAATGGATTCAGCATTCTACTTTCTCATACAGTGCTCTGATGTTCTGGATTCCTTACCTTATGAGATTCATACAGAAATTTCTTATAAGAGGTTTTAAAAACAAGTTAAAGCTTGTTTTTTCTCAAGGGGGTATCAGGCAGGGTCAGTGCTACCAACAGGTGAACCGGGCAGTCACCTAGAGTGCAAGCCCTTTGGGGGCACCTATTGCCGCCACCACTGTCCCTCTCCAGAGCCAGTGGTGGGAGCAATAGCAAAGGAACCATGATGCAGCACTTACCAATGGTTCCGGTGCTGTGCTGCAGTTCTTGCCTGCTATCTTCAGGTGCTTTCACCCCCACCCTCCAATGCCAACTTCCAATTTATGTCAAACCGAAAGTCTTCATCGGAGGGGGGGGGGGGGCAGAAGTGTCTATGGATAGTTGGCATGAAATGCGACACAGAGCCAAAGCCTTTCCTTTACCACCTCATTCAATCTTCAACTATGCTCTACTGCCCATACTCACCAGCTAGGTCACTGCCTTGACCTTGTCTTCTTCTCTAACTGCTTGCCCTCAAATTTCTGCACCTAAGTTCTTCCCTTATCTGACCATCACCTGCTAAGTTTCACCCTTCATCACCCCCCACCTCACTCTTGCCCAATCTCTTCCAACATCTTTAGGAATCTTCAGGCTATCGACCCATCAGTTCTCTCCACTGCTATCTCACCATCTCTTTCCTCCACTATGTCATCTGTTGATGAGGCTGTATCTTCCTATAACACTGTACTGTCCTCTGCTCTGAATGCTCCTGCTCCTCCCACTTCACGTCCTTTGAGGGATGCTGTACCTCAATCCTGGATGTCCTCTAAAACCTGCTACCTAAATTCCTGTGCCTGCTCAGCTGAGCGCCTTTGGATAGCATGAATTTGAAATTTAGAAAGTCCTCAAGGGTGCAGGATTTGAGCCAGTCTGCCATAGCACTTGCCCAGCAAGAGTACTATGTCCATCTGGCTAACTCTCTTGCCTCTGACCCTCACCATCTCTTTACATCTCTCAACTCTTTCCTCAATTGGCCTCCATCTTCAACCCCTCCTTCCCTTTCTGCCCAGACCTTGGTTGACTACTTCCATAGCAAAGTCCAAAAACTTACTCTTGAGTTCCCAGAGTCATCTCCATCACCCCCTTACCCCTCCATCCTCCCTTCCCCCTCTTCACTCCCTATCCTTCCTTCAACGTCTGCCACTCTTTCCTCCTTTTCTAAGATCACTGAGGAAGAAACCACATATCTGTTCTCCTCTTCGAAACTTGATACCTGCTCTTCTGATCCTATTCCCGCCCATCTAGTAAACCCCATCTCCTCCACTGTTGTCCCTTCCATCTGTCATATCCTCAACCTATCCATTTCTACTGCAACTGTTCCTGCAGCCTTCAAGCATGCTATGGTTACACCTCTCCTCAAGAAACCATCCCTGGATCTTAACTGTCCTTCTAATTATTGACCCATCTCTCTCCTCCCCTTTATTTCTAAACTATTTGAACTTACGGTTCACCACCACTGTCTTGACTTTCTCTCCTCTCAGTCTCTTGTGGATCCATGGAAATCTGGCTTTTGCACTGTACATTCTACTGAGATGGCTGTTGCCAAAGTTTCCAATGACTTGTTCCTCACCATATTCAAGGACCTTTATTTGATCCTCATCCTTCTTGAACTTTCTGCTGCTTTTGACACTGTTGATCACTACTTTCTAGATACCCTGTCCTCACTTGGAGTTAGGAGTTCTGTCATGTCCTGGTTTTCTTCCTATCTCTCCCACCGCACTGTTAGTTTATGTTCTGGTGCATCCTCCTCTACTGCTATCCTGCTCTCATTTGGTGTATCCCAGGGTTCTGTCTTGGGACTTCTCCTTTTCTCTCAGTACACTCAATCTCTTGGTGCACTTATCTCCTCCCATGGATTTCAGTATCATCTCTACGCTGATGACTCCCAGATCTACCTCTTTGCACCTGAAATCTCTCTGGGAATCCAGTCCCAGATCTCTGCCTGCTTATCTGACATTAGTGTCTGGATGTCTCACCGCTATATGAAATTGAACATGGCCAAAACTGAGCTCCTTATCTTTCCCTCTGAGCCCATCTCCCCCTTTCCTTCTTTCTCTATTTCTGTGACTAACACTCTACTCCTCCCAGTTTCCTCGGCTCACAACTTTGGGGTCATCTTTGATTCCTCCCTCTCCTTCTCCACACATACCCATCAGATAGCTAAACACTGGCAAAATAACCGGCTATAACACTGGCAAAATTCATCTCTTCCCTTCTGAATAGACTACTGACTCTTATCCTTCTTTTGTCACCTCCTGTCTAGACTATTGCAATCTCCTCTTTGAAGTGTGGAGAGATGATTCAGAGGAAGACCAGCAATCTGTTCAAAACAGCTGCACAGCTAATCTTCTGCCAGTGCCACTATGCTCATGTCACCCCTCTTCTCAAGTCACTTCATTGAACTGGATGTAGAAACGGATATGGAGCCAAACTTCACCTACTGACCTATAAGTTCCTTCATTCAGCTGTTCCTCACTACCTTTCCTCTTATCTCTGCCATGCCCCCTTCTTGGGAACTACATTCTGCGGGCAGATCCCTTTTATCTGTGCCCTTCTCCTCCACTGCCAACTCCAGACTTAGTCTGTTCCAGGCATAAGGAGCAGCAAGGTAGAAAGATCAACCTGAGTCAGTACGTCAAGCTCCATCTGTGGTCCTGTTCAAATCTAGGCTAAAAATTCACCTCAGCATGTTAAAAAATGCAAGGTCATGCATTTGGGCTGAAGCAATCCAAGGGAGCAATATAGCATAGGGGGTGAAGTACTTTTGTCCACTAAAGAAGAGTGGGACCTTGGTGTGGTTGTGTCTGATGATCTTAAAGTAGCTAAACAGGTAGAAAAGGCGACAGCAAAAGCTAGAAAGATGCTTGGGTGCATAGGGAGAGGAATGGCTAACAGAAGAAAGGAGTTGATAGTCCCTCTGTATAAGTCTTTGGTGCAACCTCATTTGGAGTCTTGTGTGCAGTTCTGGAGACCGCACCTTCAAAAGGATATAAACAGGATGGAGTCAGTACAGAGGGTTTCTACTAAAATGGTTAGTGGTCTTCATTATAAAGCATATGAGGACAGACTTAAGGATCTTAATATGTACACCTTAAAGGAAAGGCAGAATAGAAGTGATATGACTGAGACATTTAAATACCTCCGTGTCATAAATGCACAGGGGGAGAGCCTCTTTCGATTGAAAGCAAGTTCTGCTATGAGGGGACATGGGATGAGGGTGAAAGGGGATAGATTCAGGAGTGATATGCGGAAATATTTCTTTACAGAAAGAGTGGTGGGTTCGTGGAATAGTCTCCCAGTGGAGGTGGTAGAGAAGAGTATCCGAATTCAAAAAATCATGGGACAAACACAGAGGATCTCTAAAGGAAAAAAGGGGACTGTTGTAGTTGTTGATATGGAAGGACAGACTAGATAGGCCATGTGGTCTTTTTCTGTTGTCATTTTTCTATGTTTCTATCTGCTGTAGACTGAGAAATACTGGCTTGGACAAATATGCATAGAAACCTTTTAGTGTGACATCATCAAAACCAGGGGTTCTCGTTCTTCGTCTGCTGGTGATAGGGCATAAACACCATGCATTTGGATTGGACTGGACTGGAAGGATGATATGGAAATAGAGTTATGGAATTGGACTGAGAAAGAGATCAAGAGAATGAGTGAGTAAGATTCTGGGGAGAAAAAAAGCTTTCACCTGCCCCACTAATCCATACAATATGAATTCATGGGCAGGGGACTGACAGTTTGCACCTTTTTTTGCCAAGTCACACAAATCTGTTTTGGAAGGAAAAAGGAAGCTTGCAATCATTCTCCAGTCTTGAGTCAGGAGAGTGGAGAAATCTTGCAATCCTTTCCAATTTAAATTGGGTGAGGGGGATGAAAGCTCACAAATACACCCTTCCCCCTCCCTAAAGTAGCCAATCTGAGTTTGGAGGTTCATTCACCCTACCCCTCCTACTGCTAATCAACCAGAGTTATCAATTTCCCAGGTATATATATTATCCTGTCTCAAGGACATATGGCTACAATTTACTAGGTTTCACCTCTACATTTGAACCAGGAGGAGGTCAGGTGATGGAAAGGCTAAAATATTCTGAGTGATTGGGGATGGACCTCCTCCACTCCCCCTCTGGACCAATCCAGGGACAGCAGAGAGGAACACTACAAATATATAGAATACAGACACTGAGAACCAATCAGGAAACAGGGCAGATGAGCACATTTATATAGGAAATTATTTTAGAAGCCTTAGTCATGATTTAAACATATCAGTACAACCATTTATACTTGTAAACCGCATCCCATGTGTAAATGGGCATTTTAGAAAAGGCTAATTTTACATGTGGATGACCATAACATGTCAAAAATATATAGGGGGATGTTGGGGATGTAGCATGGCTGGGACTGAAAGCTACACTTGTGTTCTCCAATTATATAAGGAATGCACATGCAAGCCTGAAATTGCCCACATCCAGATTTGCAACTTCTCCCTGACATGAATAGGTATGAAAAACGTATTCCACTTTACAGGTGAAATCAAGGGGGAATATCCCCCTTAATCCTCAATGTTCATTTCCCCCTCCAAATTGAAATGATGTAAAGAGAGGGTCCTCTCTAATCAAGTAGCAGCAGCTGCATATCTCCATTTGCAAAATGGCTTGGATACACACATGTAGGTGCTCACATTTACACATACACATCCATGTGTGATGGATGGAGCATTTTCAGAAATGCAAATTGTGGGAAATATCGACGGAGGAAATCCAACAACTTACATGTATAAATGCCAGCATTTGACAATGTGTATTTTAGAAATGGCTCCACATTTTGTTGATCTGTTCCTAAATAAAGTCAGAACTGAGTATGTCCTGACCTTTATGTTTCAATTCTGATCTTCATATTCTATCTAAAATTTGCCTTCATGTATTTGCAACTCACCTCGAACTGCTATGGAAAAGTGTGAGATTGGGTGCAGTAGGTATTTCCCTGTCTCCAGAGGGCTATATAGAAACTCAGATTTGAGCTAGCTGAAATGCATTCAGCATCTAACAATAGCTCACTAGAGGGACCCATGAAGATAAGGGCACTGGTGCATGCTCCAACTAGGACAGCATCCTGGCAGTATTATAAGAACATAAGATATGCCATACTGGGTCAGACCAAGGTCCATCAGGCCCAGTATCCTGTTTCCAACAGTGGCCAATCTAGGTCATACGTACCTAGCAGTTCCCCAAAAGACACAGGTTCCACAATGCTTGTACTGGGTCAAGCATTGATATCCTGGGTTCCTTCTTAATAATGGTTTATGGACCTTTCCTCCAGGAACTTGTCCAAACCTTTTTTAAACCCAGCTATACAAACAGCCTTTACTACATCCTCCGGTAACAAATTCCAGAGTTTGATTACACGTTGAGTGAAAAAATATTTTCTTTTATTAGTCTTAAATAGTTTACCCTGTAGCTTCATTGCATGTCCCCTAATCTTTCTATATTCTGATAACATAAACAATCGATCTATGTTTACCCGTTGCATTCCGTTCATTAATTTATAGACTTCTATCATATCTCCCCTCAGCCGTCTCCTTTCCAGGTTAAAGAGCCCTAACCTTTTTAGCCTTTTTTCATAGGAGTATCCTTCCATCCCCTTTACCATTTTGGTGGCTCTTCTCTGAACCTTTTCTAATAACGCTATATCCTTTTTAAGATACGGCGACCAGAATTGCACATAATATTCAAGGTGCGGTCTCACCATGGAACGGTATAGAGGCATTATAATATCTTTTATTCTATTTTCCATTCCTTTCCTTATGATACCTAGCATTCTATTTGCTCTCTTGGCTGCCGCTGCACACTGGGCCGAGGGTTTTAACATGTTATCCACAATGACGCCTAAATCTTTTTCCTGGGTGGTGGTTCCTAATGTGGAACCATGCATTGTGTAACCATAGTTTGGGTTGTTCTTCCCCAGGTGCATAACTTTGCACTTGTCCACATTAAATTTCATCTGCCATTTTGATGCCCAGTCTTCCAATTTATCAAGATCCTCTTGCAATTTTCCACAATCCTCTTGGGTTTTGACAACTTTAAATAGTTTTGTGTCATCTGCAAATATGATAATCTCACTCGTTATTCCACTTTCCAGGTCATTTATGAATATGTCAAAAAGCAGCGGACCCAGCACAGATCCCTGGGGTACACCACTATTCACCTTTCTCCATTGGGAAAATTGGCCATTTAGCCCAACCCTCTGCTTTCTTTTAACCAGTTCCTGATCCACAGTAGTACACTGCCTCCTATCCCACGACTCTTTAGTTTTGCCAAAAGTCTCTGATGAGGGACCTTGTCAAAGGCTCTCTGAAAGTCCAGATACACTATATCAACCGACTCACCTTTGTCCACCTGTTTATTCACACTTTCAAAAAAACATAACAGATTAGTAAGACAAGATCTTCCTTGTCTAAAGCCATGTTGGCTGTCTCCCATTAGGCCATGACTATCTACATGCTGAGTAATTTTATTCTTTATGATGGTTTCTACCATTTTTCCCGGTACTGACGTGAAGCTCACCGGTCTGTAGTTTCCCGGCTCACCACTTGAACCCTTTTTAAAAATTGGTGTTACATTGGCGATCCTCCAATCTTCAGGTATTAGAGATGACTTTAATGATAGTTCACAGATTACTAATAGCAGGTCTGCAATCTCATATTTCAGTTCTTTCAACACCCGTGGATGTATACCATCCGGCCCAAGTGATTTGCTACTCTTCAGTTCATCTAATAGTTGTAATACATCTTCCCGATGTATCGGTATTTCCTTCAATTCTTCCGCACCTTTAAATACCACTTCATTCATGGGTAACATCCCTACATCTACCTCAGGAAAGACCGAAGCAAAGAATTCATTCAGTCTCTCCGCTATCACCTTTACATTCTCTTATATACTGCACTATTCTGCATCAGTGCAGTTTACATTGAACAAACTGAAATTACATTGAACAGGGCATTATAACTTGGAGATAACTATTTTACAGGGAACATGGGCTATGGAAGGTTAAGTGGCTTGCCAAGACCACAAGGAGCACCTGTGGGATTAGAAACCCCAGTCCTTCTGGCCCAAGGCTGCTGTCCTCTAGTGGGATTTGAACCCCTGACCTTCTGGCCTGAAGTACCTTGCCCCAACCACTAGGCCACTCCTCCACTTCCAGCCTTGTCGCCTCTTAGTACCCCTTTAACTCCTCTATCATCTAATTGCCCAACTGACTTTCTCACAGGTTTTTTGCTACGAATGTACTTGAAAAAATCTTTATTTTGCGTTTTTGCTTCCGCAGCAAGCTTCTTCTGAAATTCTTCCTTTGCCTGCTTTATCAATGCCTTGCATTTGACCTGCCAGTGCTTGTGCTGTTTCCAGGTTTCATCGTTTGGCTCTTTTTTCCATTTCCTGAAAGATGCTTTCTTGGCAACAACAGCCTCTCTGACCTCACCTTTAAACCATGCTGGCAGTTTTTTGGACTTCCTTCCACTTTTCTTAAAGCGTAGAATACAGCTGGTCTGGGCTTCCAAGATAGTATTTTTCAACAACACCCAAGCTTGATGTACGTCTTTGACCTTTGCAACTGCTCCTTTTAGTTTTTTCTTAACTATTTTCCTCATTTTATCATAGTCTCCCTTTCGAAAGTTAAAAGGTAGTACTGTGGATTTCCTTACTATCCCTCCTCCACTAATTAAATCAAACGCGATCATGCTATGATCACTATTGCCAAGTGGCCCCAACACCCTTATCTCTTGTACTAGATCTGGTGTTCCACTAAGGACTAGGTCTAATATGGCTTCCCCTCTGGTCAGTTCATGAACCAGCTGCTCCAAGAAGCAGTCATTTATGTCATCTAGGAACTTTATCTCCCTAGCATGTCCTGCCGTGATACTGACCCAGTCGATACCGGGGTAATTGAAATCACCCATTATTATTACTGCGCTGTAACCTTTGTTAGCTTCCTTGATTTCTTTGAGCATTTCATCATCCATTTGTTCATTCTGGCCAGGCGGTCGATAGTACACCCCCACTGCCATCGCCTTCCCCTTTTAACATGGAATTTCAATCCATAGAGATTCTACAGCAAATTTAGTTTCCTGAAAACTTTAATCCTTTCTGACTCAATGCCCTATCTAACATAGAGCGCAACCCCTCCTCCAATTTGATCAGCTCTATCATTACGATATAGTTTGTACCCAGGTATCACAGTGTCCCACTGGTTGTCCTCCTTCCACCATGTCTCTGATATTCCAATCATATCTAACCTCTCATTTAGTGCTATATATTCTAACTCTCCCATCTTATTTTTTAGACTTCTAGCATTTGCATACAAGCATTTTAGAGACTGTATTTTATTCATATTAATTTGGCTATTGGTAGACATGGGTAATTTGGGATCTTTAAGCTCTTTCTGCTCCATACTCGAGGGCATTTGGGCTACTTTACTCTTTTTTAGAACCTCTCTGCTTTTGGTAGTATCCTTCAAGGATACATTCTTTCGAACCATCTGCTCTTGGGCGACTGTCGGCTTTCCCCTATTAAATATGGAAGGACAGACTGGATGGGCCGTGTGGTCTTTTTCTGTTGTCATGTTTCTATGTTTATGTTTAAATTCAATGTAGTCTTCCCTTGAATGGGCTCTTCAGTTGGTTTCCTGAGGAATGCCCCTTGGAGTATATCCAGTCCTTCTGTCTCCTAGCTGATTCTGCAACATCTAGGCTGCAGTCAACTTCTGGAAGATTGAAATTGTTTACGAGCAGGATCTACTTTTTGCATGCCATCCTTATGCCATCCCATAGCCCATGTTCCCTGTAAAATAGTTATCTCCAAGTTATAATGCCCTGTTCAATGTAATTTCAGTTTGTTCAATGTAAACCGCACTGATGCAGAATAGCGCGGTATATAAGAGAATGTAAATAAATAAATCCCTTCTTCAAGTACTTGGGCATATACATAGTCTCAGATCTTTCCTTTTCCACTTAAATCTCCCATTTATCTTGCTCCATCTTTGCTGTTCTGCATTGCCATGATCACTCTCCTTCTCAATACTGTGATTTCCCATATCGATTACTGTAATGTTTGCTTCACCAGCCTTCCTCAAATCAATTAAAACACTATAAAACCATTCAATATACCACTATCCGCACTCTCACCCCACCAGAAAGTATGACCACATCACACCTCTTCTTATTCAACACCATTAGCTCCTCATTGTGCAGAGAATACAATTTAAAATCCTAACTCTTACACACAAGGCCCCTCACAACTGTACACTGCTCTATCTATCCTGTTCAATTATCCCTTATGTACTTCAACGCTGCCTCAGGTCCCTACTTGATAATTGTCTGGTCCTCCTTCTTCACGGGTTAAGTACGAGTCCACACATCACTATGCTTTTTCCTACCTGGCACCTGCCCTCTGGATCTGCCTTCCTTTCCAGCTTTGGCTTGAGCCCTCCTTCCCCAAGTTCAATAGTCTTTCGAAAACTGATCTCTTTGTCCAAGCCTATGGCATAGACACCCCACCCTTTGAACTACAGACCAAAGGAAGCCTTTGTCTCTGTCGAAATGAGTTTGTCCCTTTCTTCACTATCCTGCTCTCTTCTTTCCTTTTCAGTTATGGAGTTCCATTTCTGTTACTACATGTGATTTGATGTTTTTTGATTTTATTGTAAACCTCTCTGTCTGCCTTGCAGAGGGTGGTCTATCAAAATTGTATAAATCTTAAACCATGATAACTCTCCTCTGTCTGCACTCCTTTCTTTTCCTATTCTGGAAGTTTGTATAAAATTTCTGCATATAGAGTAGTTACTCACCTGTAGCAGGTGTTTTCTGTGGACAGCAGGAATAAGTCCTCATGCATGGGTGATGTCACTGATGGAGTCTCGCATGGAAATGCTCCTCAGCTTCTACAGGAAGCTTTTGGGAGGCTCCACCGTGCCTGTGCGCCTGTCTTCCCACCTGTTGCGGTGCCATCTTCTCCAGTATGAAAACAAAAACTGTAGCAGAAGACAACTTCTCAGGGAGGTGGGAGGGTTGTGAGGACTTATTCTCGCTGTCCACAGGAACACCTGCTACAGGTGAGTAACTACGATTTCTCAGTAGACAAACAGGAAGTAAGTCCTCACGTACAGTATGGGATTCCCAAGCTACAGGCTACCGAAAACCAAGGAGGTCAAAAAAGCCCAACAGGGGAGAACAAAATAAGAACTGGAGAATCAACTATGAACAGCATAGGTGGTCCCCAGGGAAATTCAACTGATTCAGTATCTTTATCATACAATTCCACACATTAGCACTCGTGCTCTGTGAAAAATCTCTATTTGGTAGCCTGGATGGACAGAAGGGCCTTGGTGGGAAGGAATTGGAATCTCCAAAGAGATGCTGGAGTACCGACTAGCCAAAGTTGCTGTCGCATCGGGAATCCCCATTCAGACAATAATGTGATGTGTATGTGTGGACCAAAGACCATTTTGCAGCCCTGCAGATCTCCTCTATGGCCACCAGGACCGATACAGTAAGGGGTCAATTCCAATATGGACATTCCCCACCTGTCTGGGCACCCAGAATCAGGACGTGCCCCGGGCACACCCAATTCTGATCCTGTGGGAACTAGATGTGCCCACAGGATCAGAATCGCAGCACAGGGCCTGGATGTCCAGGACGTGCCCCAATTCTGGGCGCCTGGAAGTTCAACAAACTACCTGGCTAGCCCAGCCAGGCTCCTGCATGGAGCCGTGATGCCATAGTATCCTGTTGCTATGGCACTGCGGCTCCATGCAGGAGCCATGATCCTAGGCAGACCCCAAAAAGCTCCTTTCCCTGCCATCTAACCCTTGAATGGGCCTGAAGTGGCCAGGGTTGGGCTACGGTGAACCTCTTGCACCCCTTACCTCCTTTTCCATGCCAGGATCCTACATTTTCCGCTGTCCAGGGGGACTTATTTCACCTCTGAGGTGGAATAAGTCCCCCGTCCAAAGTTCAGTCAAAGCTTCCCAAATGTTATCATAAGGACACCACTGCTAGTTTCTTTGAGGGAGAAACTCCCATTCTAACAAAAGTAGCTACCAACTCTCCCAGCCCCGACTTCCATCAAAGGAGCAGTACTTATCTGATGACTCGTAACATCCTCCATTCCAGGGGACATCAAAAAACTTCCAGCTGAGGGACTGCTGTGCTTTCCCAACCCCTGCAAATAGGCCAGGAAGATCCTCTCCAGTGCCAGTTGGATCTTTTCCAGGTTTGCTGGCATCACTTCCAAACTGCTAGGCAAGCCTCGATTTGGAGCAGGACTCAGCAATATTTCATTAGCTAGAGAGGCTGCTGCTACAAGCACACCTTGAGTGGCTACATCAGATGAACAGCGGCACTAAGTGAGCATCGCCTGCAGCAGTAGGGAAAGCAGCCTGGAGGTTACCATAACGCTGCTTCTCACTTGGGCACCCTCTTGCCATGCCCCCCCAAAGTGATTGATCTTTCCCTTTTCTTTCAACACAGGCCTTAGGTTTTTTCCATGTTCAGAGAACTGGCCTTTTTCTAGGGAATAAATAATCAGATCTTTAATTGACTCCAGAACCTGCTCTCCGAAACCTTTGAAAAAAACCTAAAAGACATGAGTCCAATCTGTGTTCTTGATTTAATCTTACTCAAATGTGATCTGATCTCCTTAAATGTCACTAGCGCAAAAGACTCAAGTCTATCTTGTATACATGCTTTTACCTCTTCCTCCTTCCCACCTTCCCCTCTCCCACACCTCATCTTCAGACTTCCTGGATCTTAAAAAAAAAATTATCAAAATAATCCCCAAAGTTTTTCACAGCTGGGCATAGAATCTATGATTTCTCCTTATTTTCTTTTCCTGACAATGAAACCATTGTTTGAAATCCTTGTCTTGCAGGATTCTCTACTCTAATAATCCTTTCAGAAAAATACATTTTTTTCTCTACCTCGCCATTTCACTAAATTTTCTATTCAGATGCTACCACTGGTGCTTAAATATTCTTTCATCTCCTTTCCACCTCCCTCTTTTCTCTTTTCATTTCTGCTAACACTGAAGATAAATTAAAGTTCCCCCATATAGTAACTTAAAGTCTTGCCCAAGTCCTCCTTTTCTGTTAAATAATAACTGAAACCTAATTATCTTACAATCCAACCATAAAATCTTCTATAGAAGTCTCTGATTTTGCCTCTTTGCTTGTGGACATATTGTGTATTTTTTATTGGGCCTAAGGGGCATTTTTACTAAAGAACGCTATTTGCGCCGCGTCCCGTTATCGCGCGGTAAGGTATATTACCGCGCGATAATACGCACGATAAGGTACCTTATCGTGTGTATCGCGCGGTAATGTACCTTACCGTGCGATAACGGGACGCGGCGCAAATAGCGTTCTTTAGTAAACATTCCCCTAAGACTTGCAGCAATTTCTCCAAATAAGAACATAAGAATATAAGATATGCCATACTGATTCAGACCAAGGTCCATCAAACCCAGTATCCTGCTTCCAACAGTGGCCATTCCAGGTCCCAAGTACCTAGCAGATTCTCCAGAAGACACACAGGTTCCATAATGCTTATATTGGAGCAGGCAGTGGACTAC